>CAWUFW010000569.1:2400000-3000000 GCA_963921515.1 Calotriton arnoldi
GTTGCACGGTGTCTGAGCCAGGGTACAGGAGGCGGAGTGGAGGTTTCTGGATGGTTGGTGGAAGTTCAGGCGGTAGTTTATGTATGCTGATCCTTGGTCGTAGAGAGCTTTGTAGGCGTGTGTCAGTAGTTTGAATTGCCATCTTTTCTGGACAGGGAGCCAGTGGAGGTCTCTCAGGTGCAGTGTGATGTGGGTCCGTTTAGGCAGGTTGAGGATCAGTCTGGCCGCTCAATTCTGTATAGTCTGGAGCCTTCTCATGAGTTCGATGGTGGTACCTGCATACAGCGCATTGCCGTAGTCCAGTTGGCTGGTGAGAAGGGCTTGTGTGATTGTTTTTCTCGTACTTATGGTGAGCCATTTGAAGATTCTTCAGAGCATGCAGGGAGTGTGGAAGCAGGCAGAGGAGACTGCGTTTATCTGTCGTTTCATGGTGAGTTTTGCTTTCCAGGATGATGCCAAGGTTTGGGTGTGGTCTTTTGGTGTGGGGGTGGGTACAAGTTCAGTGGGCCACCAGTTATCACTACAGAGTTAGGTGTGGTTGCCAAAGATCAGCACTTCGCTTTTGTCCATGTTGAGCTTCAGACAGTTGTCCTTCGTCCAAGCTGTGACTTTCTTCATGCAGTTGTGGAAGTTGGTCTTGGTGGTGGGGTCTGCTGAGAGTGAGAGGATGAGCTGGGTGTCTTTGTTGTAGGATATGATGTTGATATCGTGGGTCCTGACGATGTTGGTGCTGAAGAGGGTGGGGCTGAGGGATGCGCCTTGAGGGACGCTGCCGATGGTGCTCGTGGGTTCCGAGGTGAAGGGGTGAAGGCGGATTCTCTGTATGTGTCCCGAGAGGAATGATGCAATCCATCTAAGTGCTTCTCCCTTTATTCCCATTTGGTGCAGTCTCTTGATGAGTGTGTGGTGAGAAATGGTGTTGAAGGCCGCGGAGAGGTTGAGAAGGATCAGGGCAGCCGATTCTCCTCTGTTGGTTAGGGTGCGGATGTCATCCATTGCGGCGATCAGAGTGGTCTAGGTGCTGTGGTTGACTTGAAAACCGGTTTGGGAGGGGTCTAACAGGTTGTGTCACTCTCTAATAACTGTAGAACACTCCTAATCTATTAGAGACTTCTAGCCACTGATTCATTACCTTAGAATATTCCCCAGATGCCAGAGTGGATCTGGAAACTTTTCGAGCAGTATCTCTACACGTCGGTAGGTAGTGCTGTTTGGCTCCTCTTCGACACCATCTGCGCCGGAAGTGACGTGTGCAGTGGCTATATAGGTGCCTACCCAGGGCACTGACATCTGTTACTTTTCACAACCTTTCCACATGGAGCCACAAAGTTTACTGATGCACCAGTGTGCAGGCAATAAGGACCTTATAAGGGTTACCCAATAAGGAGAAATCCGTACACAGAGCAGGGAGGATATGATGGTGGGTAAGGAATATGCAGCTAGATAGAATCTCTACCAGATAAGGTATTACCGAAGATAAATAACTTGTTCTTTTCTGCCTTAATTCTGGAAAATAACAACTATTCTCTCTAGGCTTTATCTGGAATTAGAGTCTCTATCCAAAAGACTCTGGGTCATTTTTATCCCAAAATCATGCAGCGCAGAGGAGCAAGTCACCTTGCTGCCCTGCGTGATAGGGAAAGGGCAGGAATGCGCTGTATTTAACATTGTTTGGCATATTCCTGTCTTTTCCCTGCACTAGTGCACAATGTGCTTATTTGGATTCAATGAAGCTAAATACGTGGGTGTCCTTCAGTGAAATTGATATTTCCCCTGCTTCTGCACGTGCCCTGATTCTGGGCTGAATTGCCTCGATAAAGTGCTATTCAGGACGGGGCAAGATAGATTTTCGTGGCAAATGTGTTTTTTTTAACGTTTATTACATTTGGTTATTTTTTTGCTATTTTCTGTATGTGCAAATCGTTCGTGTTCTTTTCTAAAGAAGCTGCTCTTAAAATATTATATCTGAACAGTGGAGGTTTGTTTTGAGGAGAAAGCAAGATTACAGAGGTTGATACACTGTGCCAGATCTTTCTATGCATTCTGCATGGGCCTACAATACAAGCCAATATCTGCAATCCGGAGACCCTTTTGGACAAAGTACCCTTTGTACCTGTGGCTGCCACTCACTAATGACACTGTACCTTACTGTGGTGTAAAGCACACACAGGCGGTGCACGCACACACCCCAATACGAGAAATAATAAACATTGCATCTGATGTGCAGGCCCCTCAGACACTCTCATCATTTCGGCGCTTGACTGCGTTTTTACTGGATCCCCTCCAGTTATCGTAAGGTAATGAAGGAAAATGCATCCATGTTTTCCGAACAAAAGTGCTTTTTTTGCTTGTAGGCACTCAAATGTATCCCAGTGTCCATCCCTCAGTTTACAGTAAGCCCATGTCTCTGTGAACCGAAATTTAAACCGAATCGCCACTGAGCGTCTTGACCCTGTCAAGCAATACTGTGGGCCTGATAAAGGCCTAAGGAGAAAAAGTGTGTCGCCGTCAATGTTTATAGCCAGTGGCGGCCGGCACAGGTAAGAGCGGTGAGACAGGGCAAAGTCAACAGACAACTGGTTAATTAAAATTAAAAAAAATTAAAAATAAAACCACTTACCATGCTTTCGCCGCATCGCTTATAAAGCATTGTTGAATATAAAACATATGCTGTGCTTTTTGTGGCCTGTGCGATCAGATATGTTGCAACCATGGTCTCTTCCCCTGAGGTCCAGCTTACAAGGTGGGTGACCACCTTCCTCCAGGTCTTTACCAACACTGATGCAGCCCTGGGCTTGTATGTGAATGCCTAATGCATTCTGGGTATTGTGGCCTTCTTTCGCTTTCATTAAATCAATTAGACTAACACAGCTGGCATCAAGGATTTGTAGGTGAAAAGTTCAGGCTGGGAGACAGTGTCTGTAATGACTTAAAGTGAGGTGGTCAAATTTTGTACCAGAGGTACACGAAATACACAGGAGCCGATCACCCACTTTTCTTGAGCACATCCATAAGAATATCAGAAAGGGCCTTTTCCATGTTTTCTCGTCAGTTCCAACTTTGGCTAAGCTTGTCCAAGCTGTTAACAGCTGCCAAGTGCATGAAGTAATGAGAAAGCATTGGGAGGAAAAAAACAAGGTGACATCACTGCAGCAGTGCAGAAGTGAACACAGCTGGCATGTTCTTTCGCTGTCAGCGACTATTTGAGAGGACCGCGGTGATGGGTCCGACTTCAATCTGTAAACATGGGCTGTCCCTGCAGGTCACCCATGACTTCTATAGACTAAGGGGCCGATTCCGATTTCGGCCGGAAGGGCACCGAACGATGGTCGGAGCCCTTCCGACCGAATCGGAACGTGCCGGCCGGATTCCTTTCCGACCGAGCCATTCCGATGGGCTCGGTCGGAAAGGAATCCGACTTCGGATTTCCGGATGGCTTACGACAAGCTCGGAGAGCCCGTCCGCCGTCCGGAAATCCTTCAGTACTCCCCCGGCCGCCTCTTCACGACCGAGGGAGTACGATGGCAGATGCCACTGCCTTTTCGTGTCGGTCTTTCCGGCACGAAAAGGCAGTCGGTAACTGTCTTTGGGGGCCCCCAGTAGGGCCCCCATGGGTGCGAGCCTGCCGAATGGCGGCCTGGGGCACCTACGGTGCCCCTCTGTTGATCCCTGCACCCGGTGGCAGGCACCTTGGGGTGCCGGCCACAGGGTGCAGGGATGAACTGCACTCCTGCTTTCACAATGCAAGCATGCATTCCGCTCGGAATGCATGCTCCCATTGTGCAGTATACGAGTGCGACCGAACAGGGTTCGGTCGCATCGTCCTTGCAGGGCCGTAACCGACGACAGCAGGTCGGTCGGTTACGGCTCCTGGACGATGTCGGACGGACCCGAGTCCGTCCGACATCAGAATCGGCTCCTTAATGTCTATCGAACTATCAGTATTAACGTGGTACTCGTTAGGAACGTCTCATCAACTGTCTCAACCTCCCCCGTTTGCACCTACAAATCAGCAACCTGCAACTACAGTTGGCCATAATTAATCAAGTATGGATGGCAGTGAAGACTTGAATTGATACAAACTTTTTTTGCATATTCATGCATCTGATTTGTAGTTGAATGTAGGTGGACCTGTCCCTAACTTTGAAATCCCAGAATCCAGACACTGAAGTCAAGAGTTGGTTTCCAAGGACTTGACAACCACACTCTCTTTTGTTACTCCAATTGCAAACTTGTCAGACTCCTCTCTATCAAGGGTAGCAAAGATGCACCTAGTGTTTGTTGCACTGAGTCGTGGATCAGAAATCACAACTTTCTTGTGATATGGACAGTCTTAAAGAGGTCCATGCATAAAGGAGCATCTGTTCCATTACCCGGTGGGCTGCGTACCTTTTTATCAAAGTGAATGGCATGTGTCCCGTACCATCTCATCCTGGTAGTTTGCATCACACCTTGCTTGGTGTCCTCCTGCAGAAATGTAAAATAATTTTCTCTCGCTCCAAAGCTTGGTTTGCCCCTGAAATATACATTTACTCCACTATTTCACATACATTGAGATGGTGATGAATTAGGAGGCATTTGAGGTGGTAAACTGAGCCTTGTTGTTCCCTCTTAAGTTTACTGTTTCTTCCGGTTTCGCTACTACGGTGAACTGTGCACATTCCTGAGGCACTAATATCTGCGTATGACTAGTTGTGTCAGTTTACGCTTAAATTGGCTATGAGTGTGTATATCTAATGTAGAATTCATGCTGAAGGATAGTTAAAGGGTTGCTTAGACAGACACACTCCTTATTGGGTTACCCATACTACCAAGTGTAGTCTCTGTCAGACAAGCTGCACTACACCTGAAAGCCTCACACTGCTTACTTGATGTGGAGCTGAAGAAACAGGGGCCTACTGTTTCTTTAAATCATTACCTTTCTTTTTCATGAGGAAATGGAAATCTATGTGCCGGCTTCTCATCTATTTCATGCAGCCATTCATAATATTGCCCCATTCTGACAGTTCCATGATAATTAAACTGGGGCGGCTCGAGTCTGCTTTCCATAAAAAGCCATCCGGCTGACTATGATGGAAGGATTTGGAAACAGGTAATTGCCTAGGCAGCAAATAACTGTTTTGCCATCAGCAGTAGTTTCAGGTCATTCGTGCGGTGGTGAAGAAAGCGAGAAAGGACCAAGGATCATGAAGAGAGAATGGCATGAGGAGAGCTGTGCTCTCCGTGCTACGGGATGTGTGGCGTCAATGGTTGCCAATGGCAACCGACCAATGTGTTCGACAGAACGGGCCTGATGGGAGAGAAAGGAGATTGCAGACAAGTCAGTTCCCCCAGAAGGCCGGCAGGGTATTGGCAAAGTCAGTCACATGTCAGGTAACCTTGTTTCTTCAAGGCCGAATAATAATAATAACAATAATAATGATAATAATAATGATAATAACCACCAACAACAAAAGCAACATCAATAATACTAATACTACTCCTACAACTAATAATAAAAATAATAATGATAATACCACCAACAACATCAATAGCAGTACTACTACTACCATTACTACTAATAATAATAATAAAAATAATAATAATGATAATAGCACCACCAACAGCAACAGTAATACTACTACTACTACTATTACTACTACTAATAATAACAATAATACCACCACCCACAACAGCAACAGCAATACTACTACTACTACTATTTCTACTACTACTAATGATAATACCACCACCCACAACAGCAATACTACTACTACTACAACTAATAATAATAATAATGATAATACCACCAACAGCAACATCAATACTACTACTACGAATAATAGTAATAATAATAATGATAATACCACCAACAGCAACACTACTACTACTATTACTACTACTACGACTGATAATAATAATAATGATAATACCACCAACAGCAACAGCAATACTACTACAACTAATAATAATAATAATAATGATAATACCCCCGCCAACACCAACAGCAATACTACTTCTACTATTGATAATAATAACAATAATGATAATACCAGCACCAACCATAGCAATACTACTACTACTAGCACTACTACTACTACTGCTAATAATAATAATAAAAATAATAATAATAATAATGATAATACCACCACCAACAGCAACCGCAATAATACCAATACTACTACTACTACTGCTGCTACTACTACTACTACAACTATTACTACTACTACTACTACTACTAATAATAATAATAATAATTTGGTCAAAATCACAGCATCCAGACTGTAAATCAAAGATCTTTTTCTAAAGAATCTAGACAATTACATGTGCATGAAGGATTTGAAAAAGACTGCTTAAAAAAAATACCAGCCCAATGATACCAGATAAGATAGCCATCTAAGGTGGAGAGATAGCATTACTAGTAATCTACTGCTGTGCTGCTTTTAATTACTTGCTAGGTCATACTTTTGAATTGCCCCATGCCAGTAATTTATCCCAATGGTGAAAATGAATTATTAGACTAAGGATTTGATAGTAAGGATCAAAAAACAGAACATGGGTATGACTTTCGTTTTTAAATAACTGTTTCTTAAGGTAGTGAGCGATGGAATAAACAAATGAACAAGACGAATTGTACTGCTGATGAGTATTTAAACATGAAGCATCCCACTGAGTAAATGGAGAAGTGTTTTACATTAAAACTGATCTAGGTTTCCCTGTGCATCCTTGTTCATGCACCTTACTGTCCGCTGCCTCAATGTTCCCGCATTCTGTGCTCCTGCATCCCCTTAGACCTCTTCTTTCTGTCTCTTTAGCTTTAACCAGATTTATCAACATAGAATGCAGCATTATAGTAACTGGAAAGTCTGATTTATTTTATGTTTTTAAAGCTGTGGTTCTATTAAATTTATGACCTGTGTCACAAACTAAAACTTATTGGGTGATTGAGTGGGTAATGTTTTTTAAAGTTACATATTAATGAATTTTAATTGATTAAAAGTTTTTCAATGTTTTGAAATGGTTATTTATTTGTTTGCATGTATGATATGTTTTTATTATGCAATAAATGTAACTTTCCGATTGTGGGAATTATTATGAGATTGGGTGGGAAGGTTAGAAATCCCTACAGATAGATTTCTGGTGGGGCATGTGATTTAATTTGTTACTAAAACTCCATAAATTACAGAATTTGTACTGAGAGCAATAATTACAGTCAGAAGGTTGTTCTCCAATGGACAGAAATGAGAAGCTTTGGGGTTCTAAGAGCCTGCAGTGGCATGTGGACAATGTTCTCCTGATTAACGGGTGACCTAGGAGTGAGATTCAAGCCATCTGGATCCAGATGTATCACCCTCTTATCATCAAGCTACCTAAATTCTATTTACTTTCACACTAACTCACAAAGCACTCCTGTATAAACATTGTATAAATTCTTTAGTACCCCACACCAAATCAAACACCATCAAACGCAGACACTATGAAATAATTGCTATAATCCAATTGATGATTTTGCCAGATCCACAAGAAAGGGTCCCCAGATAGAGAATGTACTAAGGTGCTATATCAATGGTGTCTGGGACTCTACACATGCAAATAACATAACATAACATAACATAACATAACGTACTCCAGGCATATAATTTGTTGAGTTGTCTAGCATATCAGACATAGGTCTTATGTAGTAGTACATAGTGTTCTTCACGGTATGGTGGAACAAATACAGATCTTTCCTATTAATTCATAAGTGATAGAATTGTGTTGCCTTATTTAATTATACTCTACATATTACCAGCTTCTAGCTTGAAACTTTGAGGAATATTCAATTTCTAAGGGGAATAACCCCCTTTTTACATAAGAACAGTGCTAAAATTGTGGCAGACATGGGGAGGTGCACTGTAGTTGGAATGCCCTAAAATTGAGTACTTGTGAGCCTGCTATTCTTATTCATAGCCTTTTTTTCTGAGCTGTGCACAACAGATGTACATCTTTAATTTCAGTTGCAAAGTTTCAAAGAGGATATAGACTGGGAGATTGGAGCTTTGGTCCATTGATTAGGATGTGTGCTTTAGATTCAACAAACCCAAGCTGTATTCTCGGCTGTTGCAAATCATATCAAGAAAACCATTATATTTTGGCATTTCTGCATAACAATATTTTAACCCTTGAAATTATATATAAAAAATATCACTGTGCTTGGTTCAAAAATTGCATGGGTTAATTTATAATACTATAGGAACATTCACGTCCATATATATAACATTTCAAGAACTGTTCTGAGCTTCAACTCAAGAATATGTACAGTCTTCAATGCCTCAAAAGACCAGATGGAGACCAAATGGGAATTTACCATGCACTGCTTTATTGACTTCAGTGGTTACTATTATCAACCCTTATTTTTCAGCCACAAAACCCTTTTTGTTGTATTTCGTCTTCCGATCCTAAGTTAAAACCACTGTGAGTAATCATATGCTACATATTTTTTCACAGGACAGCATTCACCAATTCCTTGCCTACTTGCTTTGTTTGCAGTGCTTTGTTTGCAGTTGTTGAGGGCCTGTAGGTGGCAATGAGGGGAGGGGAGTCTCGTGGCTTTACTCTGACCTTGCAGAGTATGGACGGTGTCACCTGTAGATGGTGGAGTTTCCATGCTGTGGTGCAGGGGACGAGTCTTACAGCCTTCCAGCTGCTCAAGTGTGTTTAATGCCACCAGCTGATTGTTTGGATACCCTACAGGGGTAGTTTCTTGGGGTGGACAGGTCTTGTGACTCACAGAAAGGTCAGTGGAACTAGTGAGCCAGATATTATGCTAAGCAGGTCTGTTTTACATTATGTTTATAGGCAAATGGAGAGAGGTGAATAGCGGGGGCGGCAACCAAAATGCTGGGGATCCTGTAGAAGCTCCTGGTGACTGGTTTCTGTGTTACCATTAGTGACATAATCTAATCCAAGCTTTACTGGATATGATTAAACCTGTAAACAATGAATAAGCTACAGCAGAAAACCTTCTTGTAGCTTTGCCAGATCTACTGCCCTAAACCGGATATATGTATAACATCAACATACTGTGGCTAATGCTGCTGGTTTATGTAAATATGCAGAACTTTCAAAAGCAGCCTGTGAACTTTGTGTCCCAATGGACAACTTGAAGCCCAAATCCATTTTAAATGACACTTAAAAATCAATCACCCAAACTATTCCTGTCACTTAATGATTAGGTACATTTGTCCATCATAGTCAAAAATAGAGGAAAACCTCTTTATGGTCTATACACAGTTGATTATAATCATCTCTGCAAATTTGCTCGTTCACATTTCCCTCTCAAATTTGAATTGATGGACTCTCCCACCCCAAACTTTAAAAATCTGTGATTTGTACATGTTCTGGAAAACCTATTTGGTAGATCTGCAAAGCATACAAAGGATGACGAGTTATGTGGCAAATTCTACAAATCCATAATTGAGCGGAAAATGCAGTAGAATGGCGATTCTCCAATTACCATGCAGAGAGAATCCTGATTTCATTAAAGACATAGGGGCATATCATCAAGGCCATGCGATAATTATCGCTCAGCGCTCTTAGCGCGAGGATAATTATCGCCGGCCAACTCTGAATTTTATCGCGGAGATAGCGTGCTATCAGCAACGCTTATCTCCAAAGTGATAAAATTCAGAGCGCAAGCTGCCAATTGTGCGATTATCGCTGGAAATACTGCGATAATCGCACAAGGTTTGGCGATAGCTTACTGATAGGGCAAGACATACTTAGCCATGATATCCAGCTTACATAGGATATCATGGCTAAGTCAGTCTTGAAGCAGGCGTAAGAAAAGTAGCGATAACAGAGTTTATCGCTACTTTGCTTGTCGCTCTGCTTGTTTGCGTGCAGCTTGATAATTGGAGAAATGTCGGTTAGCGACATTTCTCCAGTTATTTTAGCACGGAACGCCCACTTTGCATCTCATTAGAGATGCAAAGATGGGCGTTGGGGGAAAGGGCGATAATGCAAGGATTCACGCGATAGCGTGACCTTGCTGATTAGGAGATATAATTATCGCCGCTTTCCGTCAGAAAACGGACGCTAAAGCGGCGATAATTATATCTCCGGGGCTTGATGATATACCCCATTGGAGGCTAACATTATGCATAAACCTTTTATTGCTGCCCCAACATGGAGCCCTTTAAAGACCATAAAACAGATCACAAACAAAACATTTCAGTTTAGAACTTTCAAAACAGTATATAGCTCCATGTCACTAAGCATATTCCTCTTTTATATGCTGCTCCTCAACAAGATAAGTACTTTAGCTTTACTTGAATTTGCTATGTCTTTACTTTGTGCTTTAATTATGTTCATACTTTATCAACCGTTACTCACTTTATTGTAGGTACTCGTGTTTTTTCTAGTTCACCCCTCAAATTTGTGGTTGGGTTTTTGTATTCTTTTCTTCTTGAATTTTGTCTCCGCCTTATCAGCTCTCCAATTACTGTCTTTTTATTTGCCAAGGTAGGTATTCTTTCAGTCCCCCCAGCCTGGCCCCTTTTGCGGCTCTTCAGGCTTACTTGCCTACTACGGGCAGGCTGGGCGCCTTGCGCATTGCGAGCGTTTCCCCTCGGCCCACAGCAATTTTTTAAGGATTTGCGGACAGGGAGAGAAATCTGCCTTCTGAGCAGGCTTCCAGACACGCTCCTCACAGAGCTTGAGAGTGCGCATCTGGCAGAAGTGACACCCGTGCGTGTTCCGAGCCTCCTTCTGAGATAACGGCAAGTCCTCAATAGAATTGGAAAGGGGACTCTGCATTTTGTGCGGCCATATTTCCTTGGGCTTGACGCCCTTTCTGCCTAACGCATTTTGCACACGGAGAGCATTGCCATGGGATTGCGGTTTGAGTTACTGTTGCCATTTGGAAACAAAGCACAACGGAGCGGCTGGTGAATATTAGGGTTTTTTCCTATTTTAAAAATAAATAAATAAAAAGGAAACCTTAAACAAGACATTCTAACTAAGTATATTTTTTAGTCTTTCTTATGATGTCTGATGAAGCAGCTTCAAAGGGCCCCCAGCCTCTGTCCTCAGCGAGGACATCTTTAAGAAATACTTTGACAGAAAGCTTAGATTCTCCCTCGCCGATTTTGCTAAGAGAAAAAGAACCCCCCCCCCCCTCTGATGAGGACTTTTTCTTTCTTTCGGAGGAGTCTCCTATTATTATTAGGACGGGAGGTAAGGTCTTCAAAAAATCTAAACATCTGACAAGGGAGGAATGCAGAGTTGATAAAGACGAGACAAGGTATCCTGAGCATTACAACAGACCATTGTGTCCATGGCGCAAAGGAGTTTGGTGCATCTCGCAGCACAAGTGGAATGATTGGCCTTCATGGCACAAAAGCTGGTACAGATACAGATGACATTTTAGGTTACAATGATTTAGATCAGGTGGATAAATATGTTTTTGATCCACAGGAGACCCTGGAAACAGATTTTTAGGATGAGGATTTGGAGCAACCTTCAACATCGAAGACTGTTAAAGACCCATTGGGTGCAGATATGTTTAATCCTACTCCTACATTAGGCACCCAATGGGTTCAGACTGGTGGTGTATGGACCATGTGACCTCTTTTATTAAGTTTTCTTGATAAGTAGACACGTAACTTGATGAGGGCTGAGTGCCCTAGACCATTCCTAGATAACAAAGCAGAAATAACTCCAAATCTGGACCCAGAGCTGTTGACTTTTCTCTTTAAGTCTGGAAAGACCATAGGAAAGGCCTGGAGTGCTGCCTTAAGCAGTGCCAGGATAGATTGATGGACACCCTGGGCCAACTGGCCAGAGTCCTAGACATGCCTGAAGAAGCTTCATTTAAGAGCATGCCTGTGGATGTTGAGCTACTCAGGGGCTAGAGTCAATGACCTTAAAGCCTGCTGGGGAACACCAATGCTGGGCTAATTGCTGAAAGACGAAGAGCCATTCTTATGAGGATTAATCATAAGTTGGGCGATCTTGCCAACAAGGAAACTACAGGTGACCCGAATAGTCAACGTTTTGGCAAGAGTTTTGATAAAATATTGGGCAAGTACGTTTCTATGTCTACAGCTTTTAGTAGGGCACAATACAACATGTGTGACAAGTTTAATACTAGAGTTTTTGGTAGGACTGACAGGAGGGAGCTGGCTGTCAGCCGTGGGCCACAAAGGTCCCAGTACTATTACCAAGACCAGCAGGGCTATGGAAGGAACTTCAGCCCTTCATTAGCTTCTTCCCGCAAAGAGGACAAACCCTGCACACTCGTGGCAGAAGGTGTAGATCTCAAGGAGCTGGAGATCAAGGTAAACCTCAACCCTTTACTTGGTTCTTCCCAATCAAAGGTAGGTGGAAGGTTACGTTTTTTCTTCCAAAACTGATCTGGGATAACAGAGCATTCATGGGTGTTGCAAACCGTGAGGGGTTTCAAAATTTGAGTTTTGGGACACCCCTTACCAAAGTTGTCAACCAAGGGAGTTATCCTTAGACCAGGACCAAATTACACTGATTGATGCAGAGGTTGCACAGATGATACACAAAGGGGCAATATGCAAGGTCGTGGACACAGACAAGGGTTTTGTCAGATAAGGGTTGGCGGTCTATAATAAATTTAAAGGAGTTAAACAAGTTTCTAGCATACAGGCACTTCAAGATGTAGGGAATCCACCTTTTGCAAGACGTTTTACAGCTGAAAGACAGGATAGCATAGATGGACCTGAAAATTGCCTACTTCACAGTTCCCATGGACTTAGATTCTCGGAAATATTTACATTTCAGTTGGAGAGGTATTTTGTACCAGTTCTCCTGTCTTTCCTTTAGTCTGTCATTAGCTCCCTGGTGCTTCACCAAGGTATTGTGCCCTGTAGTTGCTTTCTTGAGAAAGAGGGGAGTGCACTTTGTAATTTACCTAGACGATATATTACTGATGTCTCTAGATCAGGAGTAATTACAGAAGCGCATGAAGTGAACAAGGGATCTACTAGAGGCCTTAGGGTACATTATCGATGTGGAGAAGTATATCATGACTCCTACACAGAATTTAGAGTTTCTGGTGTTTCAGGTTGTTTTAAATCTGGCCCAGCTTTGTCTCCCTCAGAAGAAATTGATGAAAATAAAGAAGAAAGTAGGTCATGTCCTAGCAAAGGAAGTGGTGACTTTGAGGGATCTGGCAAGGGTGGTAGGACTTTTGTAGTGCTGCTTTCAGGCCATCTCCCGTTGCCCATTGCATTACACGGCTCTCTGGAGACTGATAACCCTAGGATTGAGGAAGGGTCTTTGGTATGCAGATGTAATTCCCCTGTCCCAGGAGGCTGGAAAGACGTAGAATGGTGGCTGAACATCCTAGAGAGCTGGAATGGCAAGGCAATTTTTGGAAACGTTCCAGAATTCATTGTAGAATCAGATGCAAGCAACCTTGGCTGGGGAACAAGGATAGGAGAGATAGAGAGTGAAGAGAAATGGTCCAGGAAGGAACAATCCTTACACATAATTTGTTTGAAGATGTTAGCAGGGCTGAATGCTTTGATGAGTTTCAAGTCTATTATAGCAAGCACGTTGTATTGATCTGGTTGGGCAATTTCACGGGTGTTTCTTATATCAATATCTTATATCAATTGTAGCTCAAACAGATCAAACAATACTAAAAAACTGCACCATGTTCTGTTGTGCAGTGGCAGGACCTTTTCTGAGCTGTGGCAGGTCGCCTTTCAGTTGTTGATTACTGTACTTAGATGATAAAATTATAGTACTGCATTGAAACTTTTCCTAGACAGTGTTAACATGTGTAAAAAGGACAAAGTGCTGAAGTAAAACTGACACAAAATCTACTGCATTACACTGCTTAATTTTCCTTTTCTTGATGCATAATGTAGTCAACCCTGCTTCATAATTTGGTTCATCATTTGCCATATAATTCCAGTGGCCCATATTATAGCCTGTCTTCACCATTATTGCACAGTCATTGTGATTGGAAAGGAGTATGATCTACCTGACTCACCTTCTGTCTGGTGCCCATGAGGGCAGCCTTAAGTGTGGTAGTAAGGACGGCTGTGAGAAAACTGGCATCACAGCCGCAATAGCTGCACCTGATCGGAGCAGGCATTGTGGTTTTACATTTGCACTCCTCCTATTCTGCCCTGGCCCCAGATCTTGCACACAATTTTAGCACAGCCATGATATGAGAGGATTGCTCCACCATTCGCACATGAATTTTGAAAATGAAAAAATCTTTTTTAGATTGAGTTTATAAATGGTTTGAAAATTCCAATTACATTTACGTACACACAAAATATAAAGACTGGAACTTATATATTTTAAGCAACCTCAAGCATTATTGTGAGTCTCGATGGAAAGTTGGCTTTCAAGTCTTTCAATAACCTTTTGATGAAAGGGGCACTTTTCCTGAGTGTTTCAGAGAGCCGGCGCTGAATCTGTTACAATCTATTGCATTGACCAAATTCAAGGTGCACCAAGTACTATCTATCTATCTATCTATCTATCTATCTATCTATCTATCTATCTATCTATCTATCTATCTATCTATCTATCTATCTATCTATCCATCCATCCATCCATCCATCCATCCATCCATCCATCCATCCATCCATCCATCCATCCATCCATCCACCCACCCACCCACCCATCTATCTATCTATCTATCTATCTATCTATCTATCTATCTATCTATCTGTCTGTCTGTCTGTCTGTCTGTCTGTCTGTCTGTCTGTCGGTCTATCCATCTATCTATCGATCTATTGATCGATCTGTCAGTCAGTTGGTCAGTTAGTCTGTCTGCCTGCCTGCTTGTCTATCTTTTCTGTCTGTTTGGTATGTTTGTTATGTGTATTTGTAAAACGTACTACCACCCATCCATTTACTACATTTATAAAGCACCTGAAGTGGAGTACATCAACACAGGATGACATCAGGGCTCACCCATGGGGCTCACATCACTTCAAGCTTTCAGTCCAGCTGCATCCCCAGCCTAACGTGAACCCTGTTTGTTCTTCTCTTTTCTTTGTGCTCAAGTTGTCTTTTTCAACCTCATCAACTTGGCAAAGTCGCTGTGCAAGGAGTGGAATCAACACTCCAGCCATCAGACAAAAGAAAATATTTGGGGAAAGCAGCTGCTCGGCCCAGCAGTAGGTTTATGTAACCTTAAAATGCCACATGTGGTCCTCATTATCAGACTGTAAGCATGGCCATTCGGTTCTAGAGATGTGATAAACAGTATCACTTGATATGCATGAATGCTGGGATCAGAATAGGTCAGGTGTTTGCAGTTAGGTATCTGCTCAATGCAATAACATTGCTAGGCTTTAATATCAAGAAAAGAGGCTTCTCGCTTGACCTGAGAAATGCTATGAACCACGCAAGGCATCTTTAGTTCCACACAGGGGTTTCTGAAAATGAATGTGTTCCTTGTGGATGGTATGTGACTAAATTGTGCTCTCCGCAATAACAGCTGATGGGTTGAAATGCATGACTCAACCTAAACTAATGGTAATTCCCATGGGTGCATTCCATTCCATTGTTTAACTCATCTGTGCCATTACAGGTAGGGGCCAACCATATGCACATCTGAAAAGGGACAGTTCCACTCGAATTGCTAGGCCATGCCCCCTGAACTGGAACCCAAGCAACTCCAGCCACATTTGGCCTGGTTGGGCCTCATCAGCGAGACCTAGTTTGAGACCCCATGGAGCAGCGAGCACAGGAACACATTAGAGATCGACCCGTGTACACTATCCAGCGGACAGGTGGATCCCCTGCGATCACTGGGTAACTCGTGAATGACAAGGGCTTCACAGGAGGCACCACAGGAAGAGGACACTGGTCAGAAATAGACATCAAGTTTATCTTATATGTCAGTTGCTAGAATCTCTTACATACCTGATTTTTGTCTCAATGCTTCCTCTAACTTACAGGCTTGCATTTATACTGAAAATATAGAAGTAAATGCACAAAACGCAAATAAACAGAACTGGCTGGCTATACACTCACACAGGGGTTGGGTGTGTGTGAGTGTGTGTGCGTGCGTGCGTGCGTGTGTGTGCTTTTCACATATAAAGTCTACAGACACTGATCGATAAGTACCGCCTGCAACACTGAATTCTCTGTGATCTTGTATTCCTTTTCCCTCATGCCACACAATGTCCTACTTTAAGGTGTCTTAAAATTAAAGGTTAGGGTCTCTGACACACTGAACCACTGATTGTGACGCTTCCCTTGTCCAGCACCGAGTATCTGGTACACGTTAGATCCTTAGATTTTCATTTCAATAGAATCAGCATACAAGCGGATGACGCCCTCAAACCTTACGCCAAACGCCCACAAAACACCAATAGCTGGCCTTTTATGAAGGATTGCATTTGTGCGTAAGGCATATTTCTGCCGGCGGTTCTTGCTTTCACCAAAAAGTGCTTTTGTTCCAGCAAAGGTAGTTGACAGGTTCTCTGGCGCGTGGATTTCTGCGACCGAATGAAAGGCCCTTGGCTTGTTTTCAACGCATACGACTTCCAAGAATGTTTGAAAGCCCCTCCATCGGCGAAAGTAAAAGGAGCTGTGAAAGTTTATGAGGATAAACACTGATGACAGGTGCCGCGGAGGCTGAAATCCGAGCGCCGGAGTAACTGCACATTAGGAGTTGTTACAGATGGCATTAATGTGGCCCACAGCTTCGGTGCCAGCCAGAGCACAGTGGCACTTTTTACTCTAAGAAGGAAGAAAAAAACATGCATGGAGAACTCTTAGAAAGAGAAACAGAGGGAGTGAGAGAGGTCCAAAGAACAAGGGGCCACATGTATCATGCATTTTACTGGTCGAATGTTTGCGAATCGGGACATTTGTGACCGGTAAAATGCATTTTGGTATGTATGAATTCCAATTTGTGAATCGGTAACATGGAATTGCGACTACATACCGAATCGGTATGAAGGGCCGATTTAAGGGCGTCCCTTCCTAATACCGAATCGTAGCGGTATGAAAGAATGTTTTGTGACCGAAATGCGGTCAAAAAACATTCACATTTTACCACCTACTTCAAGTAGGTGGTAACCTATTCGCAAACGGGATGGGGTGCCCAAGGGTCCCCTTCCCTTTTGGGAATGGAAGCAAAAACGTTTTTTCCAGAGCAGGCAGTGGTCCCAAGACCCACTGCCTGCTCTTAAAAATGAACAGAAAACTTTTCATTTTTCTTTTTTAAACGCAACTCATTTTTCCTTAAAAGAAAAATGGGCTGCATTTAAAAAAAAATGATTGCTTTATTTAAAAGCAATCATGGACATAGTGGTCTGCTGACCCCAGCAGGCCACCATCCCCGTGATTTTAACGATTCCAAGTGGGTCGCAAATTGCGACCTACCTTATTAATATTCAAGAGGTAGGTCGATTTGCGACCCACTCGGAATAGCTAAATGAAACTCATGGAGTTTCATGCATTAGGAATAGCGATTACCTAATTGCAATTCACAGAAAATCACAATTAGTTAATCGCTATTTCTACTATTGATACATGTGGCCCAAAGACTTGAGAAACGCATATATAAAGAAATGTCTATTGCTATTGGAAAATTTGTGTATGGTTTTCCTTCTCAAAGAGGTAGTCCAGGCTTCTAATCGTCAGGTAGACTTGCTGTTGTTGTATGTGAAGGTTTGATGGTTTACAGTCTTGCCAGGTGAGCCGTAAAGCATGAAATGAAAAAGAAGAAAATACTCCATATGCGGATGAAAGACAATTGTGCCCTATTTTCTGCAATATGAAATACGTGTGAAGAAAGTTGAGCTAGAGGACAAAAACTCTATCCTGTGATGTATATGCACGGCAAAAATTAATAAACAGAATATTCCACAACTTAGAGGCCGATTAGGAATATGTACTATGGCCAAGAAAAGATGGAGCAGCAATGATTGGTGTGTTGGAACTTACCATGTTGATTTTCAGAAAGCTATTTCCAGTGGAGTCTGCTGTGCAGGTAAAAGGGATTGAAACTAGAAATCTTAAAACATTTCTTGCATATTGTACCTGGGCTATGTGCAATCTTCCCAAGAAGAGGAGATGCCACTATGCAGGCATTCTTCATAGAAAACGGTGGAGCTGGGGCAGGCTATCTCCTTGTCTGAAGTGGTCAGAAGTAAGACAGTATCGGAATGGTGAAATTGCATGGGGCTGGTGCCAAAAACACTTAATTAGAGGAAAAGTGTAAGCAGGTGTATGGGTGTAAGATAATAGTGTGAATGGACGGGAGCAGTTAATATTTAGAGTTGTGAGTTGCATAACTTCAAAGTAATGGCAAGGATAATGGAAAGAGAGTCCACTTTAGTGCCAGTAGAACAGAAAGATTCCCATCATTATGCAAACATCACTGCTTGGTACAACTAGTTACACTCCAGAATCGGCCATGTAGACAAATAGAAAGTGGGTCGAGTTTAGGGATACCGCAGTATGGTAGTCTTTGATCCACAAGTCGATAGATGGGCTCTGAGAATCGATGTAGTTTTGATCTGAGGGGCCGAGGTGACAAGGTATAAATACCCAAACATGAGAACAACACGGGCACCCAGAAGAGACTTTCCAGTAGAAATGTGGGTTGAGATCAAGGGGCTCCCATGCCAAACTCATTGGCGCCAACACTTGTGAAGAGTAACTTGGGGGAAACTTTGTCAGCAAAATGTGTTCAAAGTATACAAATGCCACACATGGCTGTAAAACAATTAATTGAAAGAATGCAAAAATGGCAAAGAGATGCAAAATTGAGTAAAATAGGTGAACGAGGTGAGTTGGGGAATGTAGTGGTAAATCCAGTTGAGCAAGCTAGTGGCGAATTTTGTTAGGCAAGCTAGCGGTGAATCATGCTAGGCAAGATAGTGGTGAATTGAGGTGGGCAAGGAATTTGAGAATCTTGTCACCTTGCCATTAGTCTATCACACTGATCAACCCAGGGCTAAAAGGACTGGACGAAAATATCCCTGTGACTCTGAATCAGCGGCTGCTCAGCACAGTGGCAATTTTGCACTTGTGGACAACCAAATGCTAGCAATTATATATATATAGTTCTAAGTGATCCGGTTATTGGCCAGTCCCTACCTAAAAAGCTAGCTATTACATACAGTAGGGCAACATCGATGAGGGATTGCTTGGTAAAAAGCAGTCCCGAGATACCCTTGGGAACCACATGGTTGGCACAGCGACAACGCTTTTACGAATGTAAAACATGCAAAGCCTGTCAACATGGCAATAATAAAACATCGTACACGGTCTCCTTTGGTAACACAGAACGCAAAATTTCAAAAGCCCTTACCTGTAAAACGGATCATGCTGTATACGTGCTGGAGTGTTCCTGTGGCTTACGGTATGTGGGGAGTACTAAGCTTCAAGCACACAAAAGAATACTCCAGCACATTCGAGCAATTAACAATCAGGACCAGTCATACCCAGTGGCACGTCATTTCAAAGATAGACACAATTCAAATCCAAAAGATCTGCAATATTTTTTAATTGATGCAGTGCCACTCAACAGGAGAGGGGGTAACAGAGAGAGGGCCCTACGTCAACTAGAAACCCGCTATATCCTTGAATTAGGCTTCAAACAAACGGGGGTCTCAATATTACGGAGGACTTGTATACCTGTCTCCAATAAATGCAATAGCTATAGCAATGTTCCAAAATTGAACAGAATAGTAGAAAGCCATGATGCACACAATCCACTAGGGATAAGTGGGCATGGACAACGTAGTAGTGGGGGTTCCAATCTTAAAATATAGGATTGACACCAATTGCTGCTAAATGCTGCTAGCCCAAAACTATATAAATTTGAACATGTATTTGTCATTTGTTTAGCACTTTAAGCTTTTACTTTGGGTGTTGTAGGACATGCACTTTCATCCTTATCGCACTTGCACTTTAACAGTCGAGATGTTTACTTCATGAATTTCATACTACTTAGATCAATCAATGTGGACTTTATACATAAGCCCTGACGACCAGTCTTGATAAACTCTCAACACTGAACAACATTCCAAGAGCCTTTAAATGATATATGCTACACAAAACAGAAGGTCTATATAAGACAATAAGAGACGTTGTAGCAATGTCCACCATAGATTTTAATTGTTGCTTTGAATAATATTTAAACAAAAAGTATTTATACAACGATTTAATTTTATATTTGAACAACAATATTTAATACTTTATCGCAACAATTTGTGAAATGTCAAACAAAATCAAAAAACAAAAAAGTAGTCTTTTCTCGACATCTAGTACTGTCAATTATATGCACCTGTCACTTTAAGAAATGGTTTAAAAAGATAGAATGGAGCCGCGGCGCTCGTCATGTGATCAAGGCCCGTGTGTGGGCTGAAACGCATAATGGCTGACATCGAATAAACACTTATGCACTTACTCTGTGATCCGTGCTCTGGTTTTGCCTCAGAAATCGAGACGTGGTGGAGGATATCGATATATATATATATATATATATATATATATATATATATATATATATATATATATAATTTAATAAATTGATAAATGTTAATTATTCACTTTATTATCTTAAAGCGTAGACAAAGATGGGGATGGAAACTGCAATGAATCACAACACCAAAAATAGAATAGAGCCCCCATAGATTAAAATACCATCTGCAGGTCACTCTTTGCGTTGAATTTAGCTGACTCTACAGGCGCAGAGCGAGTGCAGTAGAGTGACCATCTATTTTTCACCTGTTAGAGTAAAGTAATGCAGGTGGCTGGATTATTTTCTAGACTTTGGCAAAAGAATATGTCTGACTACATTTATTCTGGCCAATAGGAAGTGTACATAATAATTCTTGGTGACCCTTGCGAACAAAGGCAGAGGATGTCAGTGCAGTCAGGGTTATAATAGCTTCCCCTTGACTTTTCAGACAGGAACATTCAGTTATTGTTTGGCTAGTCACAGATTTCTGTTCTATTCACTGCACCGAGAGTCGATTTCCTTCAAAATGGTTTGAATTAGGGGTGATCTCACCTCCTCTCCAGGGATGATTCATCGTACGGTAAATGTGTATAGAAACAAAATAGGGCAAAAATCATACATAATTTACCATTGTTAGGTCAAATTATCTTCAGCACGAATTGTACCAACACTGCAGGCTTTCTTTCACATGTTCCCCATCTGGCTCCTGACTCCGGGAACACCGCTTCCTCAGCCTACGGACAGCGATCACATTGTCAACCACTGGCGGAATGGGTATACATTTTTTGAAACATAAAGATATAAATGGTGGTTGGTGGGAGAAGTCCGTCAAACCTGGCAGAAAACAAATCCCTCTGCTCACAGATCCTGAAAAAGCTCCAGGGAGGGTACAATGATTTCTGTGGATTTACCGGTCGCAAACAATATTGCAAAAAACACGAAGGAGGGAATTTTAAAAGTTGGCAAAGAGAGAATTGTTTGTATTGATCTTCCATGTGGTATTTGAGTTTCAGAGTGAAGGAAAAGGAAGCAGGAGAGGAGAGGAGAGGAAATTCAACTCAGGCCCTGATTTGTCAAACACACAGGGAGTGGGGCGTAGTAAGAACAGTAGGGGAGCAGAGAATGAAACAGCCACAGATACTAGACGTTTTTTTAATTGAATGTAGAGGTATGGCAGAGTGGCAGACTTATCTCACATTATTGCAGGAATATCTTTATCAGGCGTGGTGCACGATTCATTTCACAAGATATATCACTAGGCTAAAGGGGCCATCCGGTTAATGAGGTAATAAATAAATAAATAATTCCTATTTGTAAAGCGCAAACATATCACCCCTGATGGTTTCAAGGCGCTGGGGGACGTTGGGGAGATTAAGTGAGCTATTGCCCAGAGTCACATGATGCTGAGCTGAGCTGCCACCGGTGATCGAACCGTGAGCCCGCGCTCTGGAGTCAGCCGCTCTGGTCGATGCACCATACCTCTCCCTCACATGTCACGGTAGATCTCAAAACACAGGCAGACGTTATCAAACAAATCTACATTCTGGAATACCAATTGTTGGTATTTGTTAGTGATGCAGGACTGGGTAAAGAGAACTCCTTTTTGTCTGCACTTGCATCTGCTACCAAAATTGGAAGAAATCTGCAGGTCATCGAGGTGCTTTCAAAAGGGAGCCGACTCTCTCTTTTATTTTTCTGAGGGTGATGACAGAAAGGCCACTGACTTTGACATCAGCAAAATATGCTTTTGCCTGGTATTGAAGGCAAGAGATTGGAGCAGCAAGCAGTTCAAGGAAATCGAGTTATTATTATCAGAGACATATGTGACTCCTACCCTGGGGCTCCTGGAAATGTCAGTCTTATCAAAAAATGTTAAGTATGGATTTTGAGTGCCTCACTTCTCCTTTTCGTTTGCAGTGCACAAGACTTTGGGATAGACAGATGCTGTCTTAGGAAGTGAAAGGTGACTAATTTCCTCTTTGCATCCGAACTGAGGTTCTAGGAGGATGCTCTGCTGAAACCGTTTTGCTCACTGCTGTGCTTGAAAGCTTGAGGCCTGTGCTTGCATTGTACTGAAAAGTGGCCAACATGCAGCAAAAGGAATCTCTGCTTCCCATTAAATAATTTTCATCACTTGCAGCTGGGCGCTTCTGATCGGAGGACCCCCAGATGATTCCCACCAGGACTGTCAGGGCTTGAAGTGCAATCTCTTTTTAATTTGTGTTTTCGTGGGTTTTGCATTTAACATGTGCTGAGTGACGACAACTAGAGACTTTTGGGGTAAATCTCTGCCTTTTTTCCAAGAGTGATGAACCTCAGGGCCAAACATCTACATGATCAGACAGCTGGGGAGGTTTGCTTTTGAGCTGCAAGATGTTGATTGAGATTTAAATGCAAACAGTGCAGCCCAGCAGCACACCGCCTTGGCCAATAGCAAAGCCTCTTGCAGAAAATAAAGGAAAGACCATTAATATGAAACATTCATGGCACGGCTTTTGCTCCACAAGGCATGGAGGTAATGTTTGGGGTGTGGAAAGTCCAAAATGGTTTTATGAACTCAGACAATGGTGTGCAGACCACTTGGAAGGGTCTCCATAACAGACGTTGAGCAGCCACTCGGGAAATGCAGGTGTTTGCCCGAATGAAGTTTGTGGCACAATCTGTCACTACAGTTGATATCTGAAAACTAGCGCATACATCCTGAATTATAACTGATACGAAATATTTAGGCAGAATGGATCCTGATAAATGTAAATATCCTTTTCATCCAAGATCACACATGTGTAAAGTGTTAATAGCAGGCTTAGTAAACAGGTGTGTCCACAGTGGACTACGTAGCCACGAGGCCACACTTATTCCAATATTTGGTGCAAGGCTAAAAGGGATGGAAAAATAGGTACATTTCATTTCAAATATAGCAGAACAGGTTAAAGATAATTTCTTGGTTGCAGTTTGGAGTGGGAAGAAGATGAGAAAGGGAGACCCTATGGGTGGTATGAGATCCTTTTTTAGGTTTCACCTACACAGCACAGGCGCTGTGCTATGACACATATTATTTACTATTCAGTGGGCCTACAACCCACCCACAGCATACCATTAGGTGTTTTCATTGTCACTCTCATTTAAAATCTTTCGACTGCTTACTTCGCGTAGGCTTCCCTTTCTTTCTTGTGTTAGCTCCTCCCTGGAGCATGGAAGTACATGTGTTCTTCATCTTTTTGCAATGCACCATTTTTTTGTAAGCGTTTTGGTATAATTCCAGGATGTGCAATGTGCTTTCCTATTTTTAACACAGGCATACCATTTTTTATTTATGTTGTTTCACCCCATCTGCCGTGTCTATCAATGCTTTTGTTACTTACACCCTCATATGTACTACTCTACACCACTCTACTCTGTGCCACTCTGCTGCTCTTTGCTCTATGCCACTCTACTCAATTCCACCCTACTCTATGCGACTCTATTCTATGCCAGCCTATGCCACTCTACTCTCTGCCACTCTACTTTATGCTACTCTACTCTATGCCACTCTGTGCCACTCCACTCTATGCGACTCTATTCTACACCACTCCATTCTACTCTATGCCACTCCAAGCCACTCTACTCCACTCCACTCTATGCAACTCTACTCCATTCCACTCCATGTCACTCCACTCTATGCCACTCCCCTCTATTCTACTCCACTCTACTCTGCACCACTCCATGCCACTCTATGCCATCTACACCACTCTACTCTACTCCATGCCACTCTAGACCACTCTGTTCTATGCCACTCTATTCTACCCCATTCCACTCTACACCACTCTATACCACTCCACACAATGCCACTCCACTCCACACCACTCTGGTCTACGACACTCCACTCTACTCCACCCTATTCTGCGCCACTCTATGTCATTCCACTCTTTTGTACGCCATGCTACTCTATGCCACTTCACTATCAACTCTATTACCCTCCACTCTACGCTGCTTTATGCCACTACACTCCACACAATGCCACTGTACAGCACTCTATGGCACTTCATCCTATGCCACTGCACTCTATTCTGCTCTACTCTTCGCCACTGTACTCCACTTCACTCTACACCACTCTACTCTACCTCACTCTACTTTATCCCATTTTAACCCACTCCACTGTACTCCACACCACTCCATTCCAATCCACTCTATGCCACACCACATCACTTTACGCGACTCTGCTCCACTCCACTCCTTTCCATGTCACTCTATGTCACTCCACTCTGCACCATTCTACTCTATGCCACTACACTCTACTCTGTGACACTCTATGCCACTCCACCCGACTCTATGCCACTCTGCTCCAAGCCACTTTATTCTATGCCACTCTACACTATGACACGGTACTCCACTCCACTCTACAATCTCTACTATATGCCACTCTACTCTACACCACTCCACTCTATGCCACTCTTTGCTACTCCACTATACACCACTCCACTCTATGCTACTCTACGCCACTCCACTCTTTGGCACTCTTTGCCACTCCACTCTATTCTTAGCCACTGCACTATTCTCTAAACCACTCCACTCTACTCTACGCCACTTCACTCCATGCCAGTCTATGCCACTCCACTCTCCTCTAAGCCACTCTATGCTATGTCTTGCCACAAAGTTTTAGCCATGCTAAACAGCAGCAACGCTGCTGTAATACATGGCTAAAAGACAATGGCAAAGCCAATAGCTCTCACATAAGCTGGATAGCTTTGCCAATGCTTGTTATTGTTGGTAGCTGCAGTGTCCGATGCTCACAGCTGTGCCAGATCCTGATCAGTAACTCTTGAGCTGAAGTTACCAGGGAGAAAGTTATACCTAGATTTCTAGAGCTTTTTGTGAAAAACCAAGGTAAAAGAAAGCATATTTTCAGAGTCAAACCGAGAATTCCATGGAGCGAGATACAAAAGAATTTGACTGAGAAGAAAAAATAGTAAGGTTTCAGCATAGAGTTGCACATGCTTTGACAAATTAAAAGCATGGGGTATCCTCGAGCCTTGAGGGTCTTTTGACTCGAGATGAGTCTGCCTGTGACTGACTTTGGGGAAGGATCAATGCCCATTTAGGACGTTTTTGAAACATTGCAAAGGCCTGGGGCCCCACTGTATCTTTCACAAGGCAGTCCTCAGACCCCAAGTAAGACAAGTCACTAGGGAAACAAAAATGTCAGCGAGGACTGCTTTTCTGACATTAAAGTTTACAAGATCAGTTCTTAATTTTTGTCAGTGCTTACAGGTGGTGGGCCAGGACTTATCATTGGACAACATCAGACTTAAACTCTGAGCTAGACAGAGAAGGTTAGAAAAGGAGGAGAGAGAGAGGAAAATAGGGGACCTGGGACAAAGGTAGCAAGTAGATATGAAAAAGAATCTGCAAGATGAAATAAAGAGTCAGTAGGTGTTGGGTGGTGGAAGAAAGAGGCATGAGGTAGACTGAAGACTCAACAGTCTTTCAAAGGCAATAACGCTGTTCCCATGTATGTATGCATTATTCATGTAATGATTTTTTTTATTAAGTGGGTAAGATCCTATCAATAGCCATAATATCTACGGAGACCAGGATCATTCACTTGGGGGCCACTTCTGACCTTTGACCCCACTATGCCTTCACCAAAGGGCTCTCACAGCTCAACGAAGCTCTCACGCCTATCTTCGATGTCTCCATCAAGTCAGCCACATTTCCAGACACCTGGAAACATGCCACCATCATGCCACTGCTCAAGAAACCATACACTGGCCATACACTGGCCCAGCCATGCTTTACAACTACAGAACCATCTCCCATACCCAAGAAGGGTTTTAGAGAAACTAATCAACCAAAGTCTCCTCAACCACATCCGAAACCTCCAGCTCCTCGAAGCAACACAGTCCAGATTCAGGCCCAACCACAGTACAGAAACAGCACTCATCACCGCCATAGATGACATCCGCAGGATTTTTGACAGAGGAGTCACAGCAGCCCTCATTCTCCTGGACCTCTCTGCAGCATTTGACACGGTCTTACACCCCATCCTCATTAGGCTCCTGCACGAGATTGGCATCCAAGGTCCTGCTCTCTGCTGGATCTGCTCCTTCTTAACAGACAGAACACAAGCTGTCAGCCTGGCACCTTACTCCTCGAAAGCTCGCAAACTCATCTGCGGACTGCCTCAAGGTTCATCGATCATCCCCACCCTCTTCAATGCATACATGATGCATCTGGCCAACGCCATCTGCGTACATGACATCAACATCCTACCCATATGGCGATCACACGCAACTCATACTCTCCATCTCAGACAAGACCTCCAACACTAGAAACAAGCTCACACCTGCATGACCGAAGCCGCTAACAGAATATCAGCCAACTGTCTCAAACTCAACACTGACAAGACAGAAGTAGTGATCTTCAGCAAGAACACACCGCACCATACGACACAAACTAGTGGTCGGCCGAACTGGGATCCACACCTAGTACCCATGTCAGGAGCGTCAGAATAATCATCAACAGTAATGGACATGACAGCACAAGTCAGTGGCATCACTGTATCCTGCTTCCACACCCTGAAGATGATGAGGAAGATCTTTAAATGGCTCCCAAGCAACACTAGAAAAACACTCATGTATGCATTATTCACCAGCAAGTTGGACTATGAGAACACCATCTCCTCCTCCGGGATCACCAAGCAAGTCAATGGAACACTACACATCATCCATAACCCGGCAGCCAGACTCAACCTCAACCTCTCACAACATAACTCACATCACTCCACACCTCTGGGAGCTCCATTGGCTCCTGATACACAAATGGGCTTTTTTCAAACTCCTCACACACACATTTAAAGCACTAAACAACTTAGACCTCACCTACCTTAACAGTCACATCACCTTCCTCCAACCACCCAGACACCTCCGCTCCGCAGGACTCCTACTCGCACACATCCCATGCTTACACAGAACCAGATCCGAAGGACGGGCATTCTCTTACATCTCTCCTAAAGCATAGAGCAGCCCCCTCTCCACATCTGAGCCTCCTCCTCTCTTGAATTCTGCAAGAAGCTGAAGACCTGGCTTTTCAATTAACGAACCGATCATAGGCAGGGTTAGGCACGCACCTGCTCAGCATGAGGATACCCTTGTGGGTGATAGTGTGCTTTACAAATAACATAACATAATTAAACAACCATCTCACATGGCACACCCTCGGGTCCCCGGTTGATATCAAACACCAAGCTGGTTATCTGCCCTTAGAGGAAATCCTTGGATGAGATCGTATGTCTTTCCTGGACAAGAGCAAGCCGCAGATGCCCAGTTTGCATTACAGAAACCTTCCACTGCAACCAACTTACAGCCATGAGGCACACCACCATGAAGGTTATCCTCTTTAAATGTGGACACCTCTTGCCACCACCTTCAATATCCACCCCATCCTCTTCACATATGTGACAGCAGAAAGAGAATTGTGCATGTATTACAGCACTTGGAAAACAAGTGAACAAGAAACTATCTGTCAATGCATTTGGGAATTGTGGTGCGTTTTGAAGCCTTTTTGCTTGTCACAAAATACAAGACGATTCATTCATTCATATACAACCACATGCTAAATTTACACGCTGCCCGCGGCTGGGGATTTTGCTAAGTTTCTTCACTTTTTTTCTTGGATTTGTGAAAAGTGAATTGTGCAATCTGGCCTCTTTCCTCGTGCGCTTCCCTAAGTTAAATTGCATCTGTTTAAGATGGAGAGGTAAAGGTGTATGTGGAAGGGAACAGGGCAATGGCTTCATTTTTGATTGGCTCTTATGCCATTATTTAGCCTCCCACTTCCAGAAGCATGAGTAGTCAATGCCAGGAAACAAGGTAGAAGGGTTTTTCCAGAACCATCAAAGAGTTATTGATAGCGAAAGTCCTGTGGGCCAGGGCCCTCCCCCGCTCCAGTAACTAGTGAGTGAAGCTGGCAGAAGTTAAGGAGGTGGGGAAAATGAGGGACACATGTTGTTGGCTGCTGACTGAGAAGGGGACACAGGACCTAATAGATGCAAGACCAGCTTGGCGGGCCAGCAATGCTAACACATCGGTGGAGCATTAAAGAGATAAAGAATCCGAAAGGGTCTGATTTAGCAAAGGATCTCGTATTTTCTACCCATGTCAACAAGAGGTAGGAAGAGTAATGCTTTTATCTAAAGGTCTGACATTCTTGCCTAGGCCATAATGCCCTTTTGACCAGCCTGGAGGCCAGATGTAGCCCGGATTATAACCGTATTCCAATTTTTATGCCTCCCAAACTAAACTTTTTGGGAGTAATCATCTAAGGCCTTAATTTTTTCCAATTGCCTCGATGACAGCAGACAATAAAGTATGCTTATTAGTTTATTAAATATATAGATGCTTTCTCTGATTTTAAGTATTGCACTTCTTTTATGGGGAAGTTGGAGAGTAGCCAAACATTTAGTGCTAAGCGGTTACTGCTACATGACATGCTTACTTGAACAAGGGTTACATTGTGCCTGGTGGGGTCTGTTCAAAAGCTGCCTTTGAAAAGATCCTGCTGCAGCCAGAGAATAGACCCCAGTGCTATAGTTTTATATTACAACCCCCAAAAAGTTGAAGACCTCCCTCCTCCATCTCACAGTGTGCCTATGCCATTGCCACTTTGTGACCTTGAGAATCAATAAGCACCTCAAAGTCATAGGACATCTGTGAACCTGGGAATCTATCTTAGTAGTCAATCACTGAGAACCCATACCGAAAGAAAGAGGAAAGCTTGTGTGGTATACATTATTGCCTCAACAATAGCGTTGTTGAGGAACAGAAGCATTTTCAGGATCAATTCATGAAACGAACAAGGCATTTTTATGAATGCTGTGCTCAGGCAAAATGCTACGGTATGGTCCACTGTCTTCACTGCAGTTGCTAAGACTCTGTGCACCTTTCCCTCCAGTTGTTCTTTTTTTATAGTTTGTAAAACTTTATCAAACATTAATCAGGATATACAATAGCCTGTTACAGTAAATCAGGAATTAAGTAAGGATACAAAATCATAAACATTCCATATAAAAAACAGAATAAATTTAGGGAAAAAAAACTCTATCCAGTTGG
Source organism: Calotriton arnoldi (assembly GCA_963921515.1). Taxonomy (NCBI): domain Eukaryota; kingdom Metazoa; phylum Chordata; class Amphibia; order Caudata; family Salamandridae; genus Calotriton; species Calotriton arnoldi. The sequence continues at coordinate 2,429,533 of CAWUFW010000569.1, forward strand.
CCAAAATGGAAAAAAAATGTATAAACAATTACGAAGTTGACATAAGCCAACTTGCCAAAGTCAGGAAACCTCTAATCATAAATCACATTTACTTCCGAGTGGCTTTTCAGTAGAGTAATAAGACATTACATGAAGCACTTCTTCAGATGGTTTCACACTGTAGTCTAGTCCTTCAAACCATAGACGAGCCAACCTTTCGCCAAGTGAACTTCCTTTCTTGATTTTTATTTAGACTCTGGGGTCGATTCCGATTCGGGCCAGAAAAAGCACCGACCGACTCGGATCCGGAAATAATACCGACCGACACGTACCTGTGGCGCCCGACACGCCAAGTACGATGCAAGGCGTGCAAAATCCGACCGACACGTACGGAACCCAAGTCGACCGACCGAGCCGCACGGAAAACAGCAATCCGGTCGGAAAAACACGCGAATCCAACCGACCAACACGCACCCGGAACAAATCCGACCGAAACGTACACGCAAACTCCAAACAGCAAAGTACGATGCAAGGCGCGAAAACCACGAGCGAGTCGGACGGAGGCCAAGCCGTACGACCGACACGCATACAAAACCGAGCCGAAGCAACACAAAACACCGCGACCGACGCGTACGCAGCATAGAAAACTGCACATACACAGCGTGAACGAAACGGAGAAGACCGTACGAGACAAATGCAGGGTCCGACTCGGTCACAAGAACGTCTCCAACATACACAGACAGTACAAAGGAAAAATCACCCAAAAAAAGGCCAAACAAGCAATTACCAAGCCAATAAATACTGGGGGGGTGGGGACAGAGAACAAAGACACACCCACAACTCCACCCATATAAAGGACACAAATCACAACCATGAGCCTTTGCAAATGCCATTCCACTGCCAGCACCCAAGAGAAAGCAACCACACACCCACAGCTCATCCCTCACACAAGCCACACACCATCAGCACACCAACAAATACCTACCTCACATACACCCAGCAAAACACACACTCACACACCCTCACCTGCACACCAACACACACATCACTCACCATCACCACCCATCACCATGCCCCCCAAGAAGAATCCCAAGTTCCTAGATAGTGAATTGGAAGTCATGGTAGACGAGATCCTCAGGGTAGAGCCACAGCTGTTTGGCACACTGGTCCAACAGACCCCCATCTCCCAGAAAACCAAGATGTGGGAGAGGATCATCAACAGGGTGAACGCACAATCACCATGTCGGCGCACAAAGAGCGACATCCAGAACAGGTGGTATGACGTGCGCAGGAGGGTACGGGACCTGCTCAAAAAAGACTACATCAACAGCCAACTCACCGGCAGTGGCCCTCCTGCCAAGCCAATATACCTCAGGCCCTGGGAGGAGAAGGTGCGGGCCATCCTTCCGCCAGTGAGCGTATATGGACTAGAGGACATCCCAGAGCCTGGTGAGTACACAACAAATGTACACAATATACTGCCACAAAACACACACATCACTGTCAAGGGGAGAGTCAAACCATGCACTCATAGCAATTACACAGCAACCAGAACAGAATCATCCCAAAATGTGTATGTCAGTCAGATAAACACAACACATGCCATCAAAAAAGTCACATCCAACTGTGCCATCACATGTACAAACAACTACAACTACAGCTAGGCAGTGGCACAAATAGAACTAACAAACACATCCAGACATGTAGCCACCACAACAACACCAACACACAGTGAAGAACACTCAAAGGAAGGAATTCTGTGTATGCTGGCCAAGTCAGTGTAGCCAATAGCATCATGGGAGTCGCAGTCACACATATTGCCCCCCCCACAAATGCCCCATCAACACCACCATGAACCATGCGCACATCACAGGGAGTGGAGAAGGACTCACAAGATGGCTGACACTGGCAACTGCTGTGGGGAGCACAAGGCCCTGCTGGCAACTGTGCACCAACAAACAGCAGGACACCACTGACTGACATCCTGAGAGACAACTTCCACTCCCTGCAATGCAAGCACGTTCCATGGTGGGATAACTGGCTGGCTGGCTGGGTGGGAAGGAGGACTTGCAGCACTAACCATAGTCACAAGCACCTCCCCTCATACACCCCCCAACACAAACTCCACAGAACCCACCTGGTAGAATGCAATGCCCCCCATCCTAACACAAGATCCCACAAAGAACCACCACCCTGGGTTATGTTGTGTGAAGCACAGGGACACTCTTGGGACTTTTAGCCAAACAACTGCCAGGACAACACTCCCAGCCATCCTGTCAGAACAGCCAGCCCACCCCACAGGGAAGCAGAGTCAAAAGGAAGGAAGCATGGGCATGCTGGGAAGGGGGTGGAGGCAATAGCATGATGGGAGTCGTACTCACTGATATTGGTCACCCCCACAACTGTCCCATCAACACCACCCTGAACCATGCTCACATCACAGGGAGTGGAGAAGGACTCACAAGATGGCTGACACTGGCTACTGCTGTGGGGAGCACAAGGCCCTGCTGGCAACTGTGCACCAACAAACAGCAGGACACCACTGACTGACATCCTGAGAGACAACTTCCACTCCCTGTAATGCAAGCACGTTCCATGGTGGGATAACTGGCTGGCTGGCTGGGTGGGAAGGAGGACTTGCAGCACTAACCATAGTCACAAGCACATCCCCTCACACACCCCCCAACACAAACTCCACAGAACCCACCTGGTAGAATGCAATGCCCCCCATCCTAACACAAGATCCCACAAAGAACCACCACCCTGGGTTATGTTGTGTGAAGCACAGGGACACTCTTGGGACTTTTAGCCAAACAACTGCCAGGACAACACTCCCAGCCATCCTGTCAGCACAGCCAGCCCACCCCACAGGGAAGCAGAATCAAAAGGAAGGAAGCATGGGCATGCTGGGAAGGGGGTGGAGGCAATAGCATGATGGGAGTCGTAGTCACAGCTCTACATCCCCCACCACATGGCCCAGCAAGCTCACACTCACGCATGCACATCCCACAGAGAGTGGAAAGGCCCATCAAAGATGTCTGACACTGTTGCTGTGTCGTGGGGAGCACAAGGGCATGCTGGGTACTGCACACCAACCAACAGCAGGACACCACTGTCAGCCATCTTGCCATTGCTCTCACACCCACAAACACTGAACTCCCCACAAAAGCAAGTAAGTATGGGAATGCTGGGAAGTGTGGTGGAGGCAATAGCATGATGGGAGTCGTAGTCACAGACATAGCTCACCCCCACAACTGTCCCATCAACACCACCCTGAACCATGCTCACATCACAGGGAGTGGAGAAGGACTCACAAGATGGCTGACACTGGCTACTGCTGTGGGGAGCACAAGGCCCTGCTGGCAACTGTGCACCAACAAACAGCAGGACACCACTGACTGACATCCTGAGAGACAACTTCCACTCCCTGCAATGCAAGCACGTTCCATGGTGGGATAACTGACTGGCTGGGTGGGTGGGAAGGAGGGCCGGCTGTCAACCAAACACAACCAATGCAGACCATGTTCACACCCCAAAAAATACATAGAAATGCCCAAATAATGCAGGACAATGTGCCACACCAATATCAACCCCTGACTGTGACGACTTAGGACAATGCAATGTACAGGCCCGCACCCAGAGGCACAGTCACAACTGTCATGTGTGTCAACCATTGATGCCTGCAGAAACATAACATACATTGTGTGTGTCTCCCAAAAACAGGTGATGATGGGGACACAGCAGCAGACGCTGAGGAGTCCCAGTCCCAGGCTCAAGAGGATGCGGAGCTCACTGGCGTCGTACAGCCTCTGTCCTCCTCGGACGATGAAGACCAACCTGGCACATCCGGTGCAAGTCTACATGCAGCACCAGCAGGACCACCAGCTGCAGCACCAGCAGGACCACCAGCTGCACCCCCTGCACCCACCCCTCCAACGACTGCCACCACAAATACCATCCCTGCCGACATGGACAGAACAAGGAGCAACACCAGCACAGGGACCCTGGACCAACCTGGGGCCATGGACACCACCACCACCACCAACCCCCAAGGTGGACCAGGGTCATCTGTGCGTGCCACTGCACACACTGCACATGTCAGCAGGGGTGGTGGGAGGGGTGGGAGACAGAGGTCGCTGCTTGCAGAGGTTGCTGGTGTGCATGAAGACCCACAACTGGTACGCATAGCTGATGCGTACCAGTCCAGCACCGGAGACCTCAGCCAGGTAGTGGGGCTCCTCAGAGACATGAAACAGCAGCAGGCTGCCCATCATGCCCGCTTGGACTCCCACATGTCCCACGTGGAGTCACACATGTCCCGCGTGGACTCACACATGTCCCGGGTGGAGTCCAAGTGGGATGCACTGCATGAGATGACGGCGGTGCACAGGGACATTTTACAATGCCTCCGCCAGATGAACAGCAACCAGTCCACACCTCCCTGTGTGCCAACAACATCTGGTGCCGAACAAACTGCAACTGCCACAGGGAGGGAGGATGACTCTGGCGGAGAGTCCCCTGCACCACAGCAGCCTGTACTTGAGGGGGCCCCCCCCAAGAAGAGGGGTCGTCCGAGGAGGGGCAAGTGAGAGGCTGATGGCCAAGCGCAACTCCCAGGAAGCCTGAACCTGTTCTGGATGTTCACCTTTGTGCACAGACTGTTCACCCTGTTGACGGCAACACTACTCCCACACATTGCATGGGGAGTACAAGTTGGACCAATGTGTCAGACAACTGTGGCCCGATACTGGGGATTCTGTCTACCAGGACTTTCAATTCACCTAGGAACTTCGGATTGCACGATTTATGTTCAGCACTACCCATCCTATGCACTATTCACACAAATGTATCACAATAAACACACTAATACACCATACTTGCCTCTGTTGTGATTCCAACGTGGGTGCTGTTATGGGGATGATGAACTGCAAAATTACACTGTGTATGCGAACTGCAACAGCAAGGACAACACAGGCATGTGAGTAAAGGCAACGTGACACATATGAGGGAGACACACCACCAGGGCTACACAACACATACACACCTAGGCCATCTGACTCATTGCCTACACTGATGTTGCCAGGGAAGACGGTGCAATGCACAGACACCACACCCATTCCCAGTTGTAGTCAAGTAGCCCACAGGTGCAGTAAGCAAATGGCAGTCAAATGTGTGACCACAGACAACGCACATCACAAAGTGAAGCACAGGTTTATTACACAGTTGCAACATGTCGTAACCACTACAGATGCAAGGTAATCCCACCTGGCAGCGGGCACACAGTCAACAACTGTAGACGGAAGGAAGTCCATGGGTGTGGCGCACATCACCTGTAGGGACACAACAGCTACCAGCCTGGAAGTGCAATCACGTCGTCGGTGGACACAGTTGACCAAACGAATCTGTAAGTACCCTGTGAAGGACAGAAATGACACACAGTCAAAAGCAATGGAGTACAGGACAGAACAGCAAAACTCATGCACAATACATGTTACAAGATACCCACCCAGAACCAAGTTAGCATGTCAACACTGTTGGGGAGTACAGCCCACCTGTAAGCACACATCGCAACACACATCCAGTCAAGTAGCCCATGGACACACTCCAACAGCACCAGAGCACCACCTACACATCATGCCAACTCACATCATTGACATGACACCTCAGGATACTCACATTCAGCTAAAGAAGTTGGTGATGAGCTGTGTGCGGACATCACCATCATCATCATCATCGTCACTGGCATCGTGGTCCAGGCCAGGATCCTCCACAGGTGGCGGATGTTGGTCATTGTCATCCTGGATGAGAGGCAACTCCTTCCGCACTGCCAGGTTGTGGAGCATGCAGCAGACGATGATAATCTTGCACACTTTCGCAGGGGCATATGGGAGGGACCCTCCGGTCTTGTCCAGGCAGCGGAAGCGGCTCTTCAGGAGACCAAATGTCCGCTCAATCACTCTCCTGGTCCGAGCATGTGCCTCATTGTAGCGCATCTGTGCTGGTGTCACAGGGTTCCTGAGGGGTGTCAGCAACCACGGCATGTTGGGGTATCCCGAGTCACCTACGGACAGACAAGTGCACATTAGCTGACTTGGAAAAGTGGGCGGAATACTACAGATCAGATCACACACAATGGCACAAAGTCAGTACACACCGACAAGCCAGGCACGCTGGTTCTGCATCTGTGCCATCATCCTGGGGATGCGACTACTCCTCATCACAAAGGCATCGTGTGCTGAACTAGGGAAACGGGCACACACGTGTGTGATGGTCATGTCTGCAAGACACACCACCAGTGCATTGACCGAGTGGTAGTGCTTGCGGTTCCTGTAGGCCTGCTCCTGGGCCTGTGGTGGTACCAAAGCCACATGTGTCCCATCAATGGAGCCAATGACATGCGGCATCCTCCCCAGGGCATAAAAGTCACTCTTCACGTCAGTGAGTCGTCGCAGTCTAGGGAAATAGATGTACCGGTTCAGGAATAGCAACATTGCCGCCAAAACATCGCGGAGCACACGGCTCAACATGGTCTGTGACATCCCACCAGCAGTCGCCACAGTATGTTGGAAGGTACCGGTGGCAAAGAAGTGTAGGGCTGCCATCACCTTCACCTTGGGGGTCAGCGCTGTAGGATACGGCCGGCCAGGCTGCAAATGTGGGGACAACTGCACTGCCAAATCCTCAATCAGCTGCCTGGTGAAGCGGTACCGTCGGATGCTGTCCCGTTCCACCATCGTTGCCAGGTCTAGGAATGGTCGATGGACAGCAGGAGCCCTGCAGTGCAGAGGAGAAGTAAGCAAGATTGTCAGTCAGCCCACATATGCGGCATTGAACACACTCAATATACCAACATACATCATTATGAGGCACAACTACATGAAGTGTGCAGTTCCGTAAGGACATGTATGGTACATACATGGCCAACATCTGTCAACACGGTCCAACAGGTGGCATCAATTAGTCCCAGGTTGGCCCATTGGATATCATGAGGCCGTGTCACAGTTCCCATCTCCTGCTGCCGTGTCACAATCACCACCCACAGTGACATGTGAAGACAGATGTGCCCCAGGCACCACAGCTCAACGACAGGTACATTCCCAGGGACCCTGTATTGCCACATGGACACTGGCATTACATGGAGTATCATGTATACACCACAGCAAAACAACAATGACCCCCACAGGTAGTGGTCCCACTTGCCACGGCAGGACAGACATGGACGTCTGTGACACACACACGCACAACATCAAAGTCCATGCACACACAACCTGGATGTGGAGACTGTCTCCCATTGTGCACATGAAATCAGAGACATTGTAAACACTACATGCACAAAGACTGTGGAGGACCATCACTATTGTGCCACTGGGACACCCTGGCTCAAACATACCGTCCCACATGGGACTCACGGGGTATGTGACATGACATACACATACACCACCGTGAAATGTGACCATGGCACATGCACAGATATGAACAGTTGCACATCACAGTGGTCATGTACACGTAACACCCAGGATCCTGTCCCCATGAACACGTGCACAGCCTGGGGGTGGCTGCCCACAGGTGACACCCACAGGACAACATGTACACCAACATACACACAATAGGAAATGCAGCCTTACATGCCTTATGATGAAGTTTGGACAGGCTGTCGTGATGTAGGTGTGCCCCTCACTCCCTGGGAGCTATCTGTGGCTGGCATATGTCCATCTGAGACAGGCATGCTGACATATGCCAGTCACATGTACAGTGATGCGTTGAACAGCAATGGACCGATCGGTGCCCCGGCCGGCCCATTGCATTCAATGTGTGCGGGTACGCGTTGTACCCCTGTACGCGTTGTACTGCAATGGACCGGTCGGTGCCCTCGGCCGGCCCATTGCATTCAATGTGTGCGGGTACGCGTTGTACCCCTGTACGCGTTGTACTGCAATGGACCGGTCGGTGCCCCCGGCCGGCCCATTGCATTCAATGTGTGCGGGTACGCGTTGTACCCCTGTACGCGTTGAACTGCAATGGACCGGCCGGTGCCCCTGGCCGGCCCATTGCATTCAATGTGTGCGGGTACGCGTTGTACCCCTGTATGTGTTGTACTGCAATGGACCGGTCGGTGCCCCCGGCCGGCCCATTGCATTCAATGTGTGCGGGTACACGTTGTACCCCTGTACGCGTTGTACTGCAATGGCCCGATCGGTGCCCCCGGCCGGCCCATTGCATTCAATGTGTGCGGGTACGCGTTGTACCCCTGTACGCGTTGTACTGCAATGGACCGATCGGTGCCCCGGCCGGCCCATTGCATTCAATGTGTGCGGGTACGCGTTGTACCCCTGTACGCGTTGAACTGCAATGGACCGATCGGTGCCCCCGGCCGGCCCATTGCATTCAATGTGTGCGGGTACGCGTTGTACCCTGTACGCGTTGTACTGCAATGGACCGATCGGTGCCCCCGGCCGGCCCATTGCATTCAATGTGTGCGGGCACGCGTTGTACCCCTGTACGCGTTGTACCGCAATGGACCGATCGGTGCGCACCCATTGACAATGGGCTTGCCTGGCAACGGACGCGTTTTCGAATTTTGAACGAGTCGGTTGCTGTAAATTCAGTTGGTCACCCACAACAATGTTGCAAAATCATGTATGTCATGAAGTTGAAGATTTGAAGGATGCTGTGGGCGTGTTTTGGTGCTGCTATTCCATGGATTGGCCAGATTCAGAAGATGCAAACGACTTGGACCTATCACTTTGGACACAAGGGACAGTATCTGCCTCTCCAGCACATATATATTGCTGGCTGTTCCCCTGAGAGCTCACTTGCCTGCACTACATGCTCCAGGACGACATCTGCCACTGCACTGCTGCTGTCTCTGCCCCTCTGGACCCTGCAATGGCACGTACTGTGGAGAGAGCCCCAGCCTTCAGCCTTGAAGAGAACCAGGCCCTGCTGGACAGCCTACTTCCACAGTACAGCAAGCTGTATGGGACACCAGGGGAGCAGGTGAGTGTTCTGTGCACTGCCTTTCTGAATGTGCATATTGTCTGACTAGCAAGGCTGAAAGTCTGCACGCCACTGGCTAGCAGGCTCACTGAGTAGTTGTCACCCCCCATAGTGTGTAGTGACATGCACTGGACAGGTATGGTGCAGTGACAGTGCATTTGAACAAGGTTTTACTTCCCATGCAATGATACCATGTAGTGATGTCTGGCAAACTGTCCATGGGCATCTTTGCACTGCCTGTGTACATCATGTGCCCCTGTGATTGAGACATGTATATGCAACTGTGTCATGCACGGATATGTTGCATGTGTAGTAATGGCCTTTTCACTTTGTCATCCTGACAGGTTAATGCCCATCGGAAGCAGGATATCTGGAAGGACATCGTCCGGGCCGTCCGGTCCATGGGGGTCTACAAGCGCTGGATCCGCAACTGCCAGAAGAGGTGGCAGGACCTTCGGGGCTGGACCCGGAGGATTGCACGGGTCCAGCTGAAGCTGTCGCCTCCTCGCAGGAGGGGCGGAACACGGACCCTGACCCCCACATGCTCCAGATCCTGGCGGTGGTGTTTCCAGACCTGGATGGGCAGCTGAAGGCCAGACACCAGCAAGGAGGGGGTGAGTCAAAGACTGCACTGTGAACTCTGTATTACATGCTTTGTGCCCTCCTCTGGCCTGGTTCAACTGCCACAGTGCATCAGTCATGTTGTCCAGGAGCCATGTCCCTCTATTGTGCACTGCCCACTGCTCATCTGATACCCAGGTGTGGCCCTTACATTCAGGGAATTGTGTCACTTGGGACTGTGTCCTTGCAGTTTGCTTCACTAAAGGTGGGGGACAGCATCTGTTTCCCTAACTCTGTTGTGGGCATCATGGGTGGGTCCATTGTTCACACAACGCCTGTGTTCGGACATGTAATCTGCGTGTTGCTTTGATATGCGGTCCACTTGCTGAGCTGAGCCACCACATGTGCCTGGGGTATGTGGCACACGCCCATGCAGCGGGTGGGAACAATGTTTGGGCCCCAGGAGTGTGCAGATTATGTGTGTCACACATACATAGCCAGCTATCCACTGTCCAGGGCTCATCCCTCATTCATGTGGAGCAGGACAGTCATGCCTACTCCAGGCCATGCAATGCACTCTGTACTCCCACTCCCGTGTATCAGCTGACACATTGTGCGCAGTGATTTGACCCCTCAGGTGTCTGCCTCTGTGTCAGTGTGCTGTGGATTACTTGCCAGGACTGCTGGGGTGTTTCTTGGTAGGGGCTCAGCATGCCCCTGGAGATGTGACCATAGGAGACGATACTTGTGTGTCACATAGGTGTTTGATCAGCTGCCCGTGCAGACTGGGGTATGCGAATGTGAAGTTCAGGCAGCTGTTCCCCATTCACAGCAGATTGTGAGGGGCTCAGGTTCAGAGGGTAGTGTCACAGGTCTCCCATATGTCCAATAGGTATGACCTGGACAGATGAGGGTTAAGATGATGTGTTGTGTGGGGGATGTACATGTGCACTTGTGCAGCTCCAGGACTTGCATTCCCCATGACCTACTATTGTGACACAGTGCATAGTGTTGTTGTCTGGCTGCCAAGTCATACATCACTGAGACAGTGATGTATGACTTAGCAGTCATGCCTCTGCCATGGCATGTGTCAACTTATTGGTGGTCCTGCAGGGGAGTGACATGTGCTACATGCACACCATTGTGGCGATGGTTATCAGGACATGGGTGCATCATGGTGTCTGTCGCTGGTATGCATCACATGCATTTCCTATTTGACTCTGGGCATCCCTTTCATCCGGAAACCTGTACTGACTCAGTGGCAAGAGCTGTGATGTGTGCATGTCCACATGCCACACCGTGTCCTCTGCACTGTCCAACTACTGTGTACTTGGTGCATGTGTCCACACTGGGGTGTTGCAATCCAACAGACACCAGACAGATGGGTGCAAGGCCATGTGGGATGTGAGTGCCATGCTTGGCATCAGACTGACAATTGGCTTCTCCTGTTCAGTTAGGGCACTTTTAGCAATGTACAACTAATGATGCCAGGGCTTGCTCTGTAATGTGCTGTGCTCACAGTGGTGTGTGCGTTTGGTGCAGGTGACTGATGTCTGTCTGTTTCCCCATTGTTTGCAGATACATCCACGGCCACGGAAGGGGACAGCTCCACGGACCAGGAGGAGCCAGAGAGCCAGACTGGGTCAGCAGCCGAGGAGTGGTCGGAGGGACCCAGTGGCACGGAGGGCGAGGGGAGCCACACCGAGGAGTCCTCAGCACCATCCACCTCAGCTGAGGACCAGAGCAACTCGGAGGATGACTCCCTTATGGAGGCGGGTGTCAGCAGCCACCACACCCCAGCTAGTGTTGCTGTCCCCGCCACCACCAGCACCACCACCGCCCTCCCATCGGCTCCCATTCCCCAGGTCCGTGGAGGCTCCCATGTTCGGGAGCGTGTCTCCTTTGGGCCAGGCACCGCACCCTCTGCCCCTGTGTCCCCTGCTGCCCTGAGTGAGGAGTCTGTGTACCTCCTTCGCCAGCTCCATGTAGGGCAGACAGCCATGCTGAGTGTCCTCCATGCGCACACCGCTCTGTTGACTCAGCTGGTGTCGTTCATGGAGGGCATCTCATCGGGCATGTCTGACCTACAGAGGGGCAATAGGTCCATGGACTCCTCCCTGACGGCAGCAGTGTCCCTCCTCAGACAGTCCCTCACCCCTCCTGCCTCTGCTCCATCCACACTCCCCAGCACCTTACCCGTCCCAAGCACACACACACCGGCACAGGCACACACCAGCACACACACATCCAGCACACAGACACACACGCCACAAACAAAACGCACACGCACGCACAGTCAGGGGACTGAAACCAGACTCACAGGGGATGGGGCCCTGGTACACACACACGCATCCATGGGCACTGCGCAGTCCTCAGTTGCCTCTCCCTCCAAAACACCCTCCCTTGCCTCACCTGCAACCCCAAAGACCCAGCGCCTCTTCCTCAGTGACCTCAGCCTCTTCCCCTCCGATCCAGCTGCTCCAGCATCCAGGGGGAAGAGGAAGCCCCCCACACGGAGCAGAGTGCCCCTCGCCCCCGGACACCCTCCCCAGGCGCAGACAGACTGAGGCCCCCACCCGCAAGTCCCCCGGAGTGGTAAGAGCAAGACCCCCGCCGCCGCCCTGCAGCTCAAGCACCAGGTCTCCTTCCTCCATCCCTCAGGCCCCCACTCCACAGGTGCCCCCACCACACCCTGCCCCAGGTTCCCCCACCCACAGATATACCATCCCCAAGAGGCTCCGGCCTTCTCCCCCTGGCACTTGCTCACCCGGCACCACACCCCCGCTGCGCTTGTCTGTGCCACTGATGTGGTGAGGGTGTCCTCCCCCTCTGTCCAGCCCACCTTGCCTGTTCCCCATTCTCCTCCCCTGGTGGTAGGCACTGCAGTGGAGTCCACTACCACCCTGTCTGACTTGGGCACTGCAGTGGCGGACCTATCCACTCCATCTGCAGGGTCCACTGCAGTCGTGCCGGCACCCACAACATCTGAGCCATGCCCCCCAGTTGTGCCGGCACACACATTGTCAGACACCTCCACTGCAGTTGTCAGTGGCTCTCCAGCACCCACCACCCCTTCCCTGCTTCCTCCTGGTGAGCCCTGATCCTGTCCCTGCGGTGCCTGGCCTACCCCCCCGGTTGCCCCTCCTAGTGGATTGTCCCTGGTTTTGTGCAGGCATGTGTAGGGTGGCATCTGCCACTGTCACCCACTTGTGACTTTGTTGATGGACTGGCCATTGGCCTTTGTTTATTTTCTACCGGACTTCTACTTTTAATGCCACATATGCTGAATAAAGCAACTTTCTGTTCTCTAGTGCTTTTGCTTCTGGTGTACATGATGTTGATGATGCTAACCATGCCCTTGCTGCAGTGATGGTGATATTTGGTCTCATGATAATGAAGTGTTACTGTGCAGGAACCCATGTGGTCCAGGGGGAATGTGTCCTATCCTGTGGTGTATCCATGTCATCCATAGCAGCATCTGAGGGTGTCATGTGTTCAGTATTTGGCAATGGGATTTCCTACTTAGATTGCCTATTTCACATCTGTGGCTTCCACCCCTGCACATCTGTTGTGCCTGCCATTGTTCAATTCGTCTACTTCCCTGACCGTGTGGCCATCTCCACTGGACATGCAGGTTTGGGCATCAATGGGGAAGGACTCATCTGTGTTGTCAGTGCAACATTGCTATACAAGTGTGTTGGATCTGTGCTGATGATTCCGTTGGCACTTCCATGACCAGGCTGATGTTACGGGAGCCCTCATTTGGTGCTAATTGTTGATTGTGTGACCAAGTGCTCAGCTGACATGATGGGGCCCTACTGAGGCAACATATGGCACAGCTCTCCTCACACAGGAGTGGAGTCCCCTCATGGCAGTGTGTACTCCTGTGACATTGCCTGCGCCCAAGGTGTGTGTTGTATGTGCATGTCTGTGTGTTCACTTCCGTTTAGCTGTGCATGCTGTGATCCCTAGTGTTGTACCTGTTTGTGATGCTAGCTGAGTTGACCTATGTTCCCCCAAAGTCTTCGCCCTGGGTTCTCTGTGATGTGGGTGCATGGCACATTACTGGTCATCAGGGTGTCACCCATAGGTGTGTTTGCTGTCAGGGCTGAGTTTGTGTGCTGACGCAGATGGGTCACAGTCAGGTTTCCCCTTGGCACTTGTTGTTTGCCCCTGTCATGTGATTTCCAGTTTGTGTTATCTTTCAGTGATTGTGACACGTTGTGTGTGTGACTGCTGGCACTCCTCAGGGTCCGGGCTGCAATGTTGGTTGTTGTCTATGTGTGTTCTTTGTGGGTGACCTTGGCTTCTTCATTGGTGTGTGACTGTGGCTGGGATCCCATTGGTTGGTGTGGTATTGCCGTCATGTCCATGTACAGCGTAGTGTGCAGTGTGTCAGACATTCAGGAGTCTTGTTGAGTGGCCATGTGTGATGTGTTTCTGCACCTTGGTTCCCACCCACCACCCTGGAATAGTCATGGGTGCATGTGCAATGTCACCAGTGCATGTGTGCTTCACTGTTGCACATTGTTGGAGGTCGAGGGGTGTGGTGTTGAGTGTGTGCAGATGTGAGTTGTTGCCCGGCTAGGCCCCTGCCTCCATGTTGGCCTTGGCTTACTGGCCATGCTGTTTGATTTGTGCTTGTGTAGGTGTGATGGTAGTTAGTTGCTCAGGACACATGACTGTGGTTCACAGTGTGAACCACATTTAGCTTTGTCATCACAGTGGGATTGTAATGCAGCCCAGGGTCACCACATTGTGGGGGCCCTGGGGGTGGTGCTGTGGTGTGTCTGTGTCTTGCTGTGTCAGTTGCTGTCCCTACGTGCCTGTGTGACATGTGTGATTTGTGCTCCCTCTCATCTGACAATGCCTGCTTGCCCACATAGGGGATTTGGATCCATGAGTTACCTTTGTGTGGCACTGTATGCACATCTGTATGATTGGTATTCAGGTCTCCTCATGTGTTGTGTGGTTGCCTGGGGACACTGGCACCCCCCCTCACCTGTTGTGTATGATGTGCAGTGTGGGTCTGCCTGTTTGTGTTTGTGCATCTGCACCACTGCATTGGCATATCTTGGGTGTGCCATTGGCTGTATGTAGTTTGGTGGGTTTCCCCTGCTGTCCCTGGGACTCCTAGGTCATCGGTCAGCACAATGATCATGGTTTGTGTGTCCCATTGCTGCCATGGTATGGTATCTGTTCACCTCACATCTGCAGTCTCCACAGGGTATATGCATGTGTGTGCCCATTGGTGCAAATATGTGGGTCTGCATTCTGATGGTCACTTCTGTCATTGTGTCATTGATGATTGTTGACGGTGTCAGCCCCCATGGGTGTTGTTTGTGTGCACATGGCCAAAGGTATGTCTTATTTGCACTGCAGTATTTGGCTCCCCCAATTTATGTTGCAATGGGACACATACACTACTTTGCTACTGATGTGTTTGTTGTTCTGTGACCAGGAATCATCCATGCAGTTTGGCAGTTGCACCTCTTTCTTTGTCAACACTTACCTTTTGGTCACTGTGATGATGGGGGTTTGGACCCCATTGCCACAATGTTCAAAGTGTGCTTCAGCTATGGACCCCACACTTACATTTTGGTCACTGTGATGATGGGGGTTTGGACCCCATTGCCACAGTGTTCAAAATGTGCTTCAGCTATGGACCCCACACTTACCTTTTGGTCACTGTGATGATGGGGTTTAGACCCCATTGCCACAATGTTCAAAATGTGCTTCAGCTATGGACCCCACACATACATTTTGGTCACTGTGATGATGGGGGTTTGGACCCCATTGCCACAATGTTCAAAGTGTGCTTCAGCTATGGACCCCACACTTACATTTTGGTCACTGTGATGATGGGGGTTTGGACCCCATTGCCACAATGTTCAAAATGTGCTTCAGCTATGGACCCCACACTTACCTTTTGGTCACTGTGATGATGGGGTTTAGACCCCATTGCCACAATGTTCAAAATGTGCTTCAGCTATGGACCCCACACATACATTTTGGTCACTGTGATGATGGGGGTTTGGACCCCATTGCCACAATGTTCAAAATGTGCTTCAGCTATGGCCCCCACACTTACCTTTTGGTCACTGTGATGATGGGGGTTTGGACCCCATTGCCACAATGGTCATGGCCTGCTTGCATTGTGGGTGCCACACACATATATGTGTGGCACATGTGCTAGGGGGTCACATTGTATGTTCAAAGTCATGTTTGGTGTTGTAGGCATTTGACACAGTCTACACACGCTTGTCATGGTGTTGGGGGATGTCTTCTTCTTGCATTCCCTAGGTTGTGGTGTGCTGGTTGTGTCATGCATTGTCCATCCTATGAGTGGGGGTGGTAGTAGTGGTAGGCATCCAGCCCCCTGGCTAAGGGTGGTAGTAGTGGTAGGCATCCAGCCCCCCTGGGTGAGGGTGGTAGTAGTGGTAGGCATCCAGCCCCCCTGGCTAAGGGTGGTGGTAGGCATCCAGCCCCCCTGGGTGAGGGTGGTAGTAGTGGTAGGCATCCAGCCCCCCTGGGTGAGGGTGGTAGTAGTGGTAGGCATCCAGCCCCCCTGGCTAAGGGTGGTAGTAGTGGTAGGCATCCAGCCCCCCTGGCTAAGGGTGGTAGTAGTGGTAGGCATCCAGCCCCCCTGGGTGAGGGTGGTAGTAGTGGTAGGCATCCAGCCCCCTGGCTAAGGGTGGTGGTAGGCATCCATCCCCCTGGCTAAGGGTGGTAGTAGTGGTAGGCATCCAGCCCCCCTGGGTGAGGGTGGTAGTAGTGGTAGGCATCCAGCCCCCCTGGCTAAGGGTGGTAGTAGTGGTAGGCATCCAGCCCCCCTGGGTGAGGGTGGTAGTAGTGGTAGGCATCCAGCCCCCCTGGCTAAGGGTGGTGGTAGGCATCCAGCCCCCCCTGGGTGGGGTGGTAGTAGTGGTAGGCATCCGGCCCGCCCCCTGGGTGAGGGTGGTAGTAGTGGTAGGCATCCAGCCCCCCTGGCTAAGGGTGGTAGTAGTGGTAGGCATCCAGCCCCCCTGGGTGAGGGTGGTAGTAGTGGTAGGCATCCAGCCCCCCTGGGTGAGGGTGGTAGTAGTGGTAGGCATCCAGCCCCCTGGGTGAGGGTGGTAGTAGTGGTAGGCATCCAGCCCCCTGGCTAAGGGTGGTAGTAGTGGTAGGCATCCAGCCCCCTGGGTGAGGGTGGTAGTAGTGGTAGGCATCCAGCCCCCCTGGCTAAGGGTGGTGGTAGGCATCCACCCCCTGGCTAAGGGTGGTAGTAGTGGTAGGCATCCAGCCCCCCTGGGTGAGGGTGGTAGTAGTGGTAGGCATCCAGCCCCCCTGGCTAAGGGTGGTAGTAGTGGTAGGCATCCAGCCCCCCTGGGTGAGGGTGGTAGTAGTGGTAGGCATCCAGCCCCCCTGGCTAAGGGTGGTGGTAGGCATCCAGCCCCCTGGGTGAGGGTGGTAGTAGTGGTAGGCATCCAGCCCCCCTGAGTGAGGGTGGTAATAGTGGTAGGCATCCAGCCCCCCTGGCTAAGGGTGGTAGTAGTGGTAGGCATCCAGCCCCCCTGGGTGAGGGTGGTAGTAGTGGTAGGCATCCAGCCCCCCCTGGCTAAGGGTGGTGGTAGGCATCCAGCCCCCCCTGGGTGGGGTGGTAGTAGTGGTAGGCATCCCGCCCCCCCTAGGTGAGGGTGGTAGTAGTGGTAGGCATCCAGCCCCCCCTGGGTAGGGGTGGTGGTGCGCATTGAGGCCCCTGTGTGCATATGTGGCATTGGTGATGGGCATCCCGCCCCTATGGTGCTGCTGTTGCTGGTGTAAGTATATTCTGCATCCCTCTGTGTGTGTGTGGTGTGTCGTGTACGTGTTGTATGTGTTTTGTGGTTGGTGTCTGGCTTACCTTCTGCGCCGTACGCGTCCGTGCCTGTTCCGGTAGTAAATGTAGAATATTGGTATGATCGGGACGAAGGGATTCATGGTTGGTTCGTGTCGTTCGTCTTTCTCGTTGCTTCGCGTCGTCCTCGTCGCTTCGCCTCGTCCTCGTCGCTTCGCCTCGTCCTCGTCGCTGGCGTGTTCGTCTCGGAGCCGTGGATCGTGTTGTGGCGCGATTCGGAGCTTATGTGCGCCTCTCCCGGATGCTTTGACGTGCCGTGCGTAGCGACGGGTTCGGCGCGTACGGAAAGCGCATCGTACTAGTTCGGCCGGACGGAGCAGCATTTTTCCTTCCGTGCGACTCGATTCGGCGTTTCCGGATTCGCCTCGGTCGGGGAACAGGACCTGGTTTGGGTGAGTACGGCTCGGCCGGATTCTTTGCTGTTGTGCGCATCGTACTTACTCGTTCGGTGTGCTGTACGGATCGGTCGGGAAACAGGCTTTCGCATGGCTTTTTTCCCGACCGAATGCTATTGGGTGCGCCTCCGACCGAGATCGGAATCGGCCCCTTTATCTGTTAGAACATTTCTGTGTCACAGAACATATGAATCTGCCTTCCAGCATACGGTGCAACACATTGTGCCCATATTATTTTATTTTTTCGTACCACTCTTCATGTCCTTTTTTAATTCCAGAATGTTTTGCAACAGAATATGCCCATATGTTTTCCTGAATTGTTTTTGTTGATTATATAGAGCCATATGTCTTCCATATTATGGGCCACAGAATGTTTCACCGAATAGTTTAATGTTATATGCCCGTATATCTACTGGAATATGTTTACCTTTTGTTTGCCCATATGCCTCCCACAGTGTTGCGCCACATTATATGACCGATATGTTTCCATAATATGTTTTTAAATTATATGCCAATATTTCTTTCAGAATATGAAGCCAGATTATAAGCCCATATGTCTTTTAGAATGTTGTACCTCAGAATAAAGCACCATATTGTAGCACAGAGCATATCCATACGACCTTCAAAAAAAACATAAGCGCAGACCAGTGCCAATGATGGAATTCAGAGTAAGTTCCCAAACTTCACAGCTTGGCCCAGGAATCCATCGGTCGAGCTGCCAAGTTGCCAACAGTCCCCTGTTGAACTCTGAAGACCATCCAATTTTTTGTGTGCGCCTTTCATTGATCACTTGGGAGGAAACAGTGTGGGAGGAGTATATGGACCTCGTTCCAAAATTATGTCACCCGTCAAACTGCGCAGAGCAGAATTGCTGTCCAATGTACAGAATGTTCTGTGGATCTGAAGTCAAGGTGTATGCAGCGAAGCGTTTCTCTGCCATAATGAGTGGGTGTCTGCGCGCTACTAAAACATAAGTCTGCTGCATGGCAGCGAAATGTGCTTCTCCTGTTTGTCTTGGCCCAACAGGAACACACACAAAAAAATGAGAAAGAAAGAATCTTTTTCTTATTTTCTGGATCCTGTTGGATGCGTTACCCCGCTCGTAGCAGATCTGCCAAGAGGCACTGCTCAAGTTTGCTCCATTTTAGAAGTAGTGTAAGAGGACCCTCACTAGAAAATCTAAAAGCCCTTTATTAGGCATTTTTTTAAACATAGCATGTGCATTTCCAGTCATCGATTATCAAACACAGACAAAGAGTGGATAGGATCCCACAAAATAAGAGACTAGACGTAATCTGAAGCATCCATCATGGACGAGGCCCAGTATGATGGCTGAAGGGTTGCAGGAACTTTAAGCAAAATGATGAAACTCTCGCCGCCTGAAATTTTGGAAAGAGCCCCCTAAAAAATTGTTCCGGTAAGTAAACTCACTGATATTAGCAAGCATCGGCAAAAGAATAGGTTTGACGTTTGTATGACGTGCGATTGGGCATGATTACACTGTAAAAAAGTTAAACCTATTGTACTAAATCTCAGTTACAATAAATAAATAGAAAACTAGGATATGTATGCTACAGAAAATAAAGCACCCCATATTTCTATACTATACATTTTTCAGATTTATTTCAGAGCTTCCTTCCTCACGCTACTACCTCCCTTGTAAACTGATTTTAAAATGGATGAAGAATGAAGGACGAATCCAAGCAGCCAATGAAAACAATGTGCCAAGATGTGATCAACAATATCTCAAGCCAATGGCTGAAGGCTCCAGAGCAAAAGAAGCCAATGACTGATGAAAGCTGATCCAGTCTTAAAACAAGTATTGGGTATATTCACCACACAACAAAACTAAAATCGCTGAGTCAAGCAGTGACCCATGGGGGGAGGTGAAGAGGGCTGGCTGAAAGCCCCCATAAACATGTACTTATAATTTTAGTAAAATCAAAAGGTATTGGCTAAAGTCAGACCTAAAAATCATGAACTGAAGCGTGGGTCATCCATACTCAGATACAGACCTCTAAATATCTGTTTAAATATGCAATCCTTAAGTCAGGTGTGAGTAGATCACCCAGGCAAACATTTCTTCTTCACATTCTGGTAACTGCGGTCTTTCTTTATGGCAGGGAAAAGTGGTTAGGTGGTTACTAGTAGTACCAGAATGGTAAACAATACTGAATGTGACTTACCCAGCTCTTAATTTGAGCTGGTGGTTGCTGGTGGGGCCCAACAACACTCATTTTTGGGGAACAACATATATTTTCCTCAACAATCTTTGATCCGAGGAAAGAGCGAAAAACACTAAAAGTGAAAAGGAGGAAGAGAAAAGTGGAAAAAGTGACAAAGGGAGAAATAGAAAAGAACCAGCAATGTGAGATAAAGAGGCAGGGGCCGATTCACAGAACTAATCTGAGATAAAATCCTAAACTTACTACTTTTGGTATTCACAGAAGGCATTTAGTAGTAGTAAAGTTAGGACTCCTAACTTTACTACTACTAAACTGAGATAAAATCCTAAACTTACTACTTTTGGTATTCACAGAAGGCATTTAGTAGTAGTAAAGTTAGGACTCCTAACTTTACTACTACTAAACTGAGATAAAATCCTAAACTTACTACTTTTGGTATTCACAGAAGGCATTTAGTAGTAGTAAAGTTAGGACTCCTAACTTTACTACTACTAAACTGAGACAAAATCCTAACTTTACTACTTTTGGTATTCACAGAAGGCATTTAGTAGTAGTAAAGTTAGGAGTCCTAACTTTACTACTACTAAATGCCTTCTGTGAATACCAAAAGTAGTAAGTTTAGGATTTTATCTCAGATTAGTTCTGTGAATCGGCCCCGCAGTGAGTGTCTGGTGGTGGATTAAAGAGGCAGGAGGTGGAATCAAGGCTGGCCAGTGTTGGTATTCATCACCCTGACCTCTGATAGTGCTGCCCACAGGCTTCTGAACAAAACTTTGGGCCCAACACTTATTATTTTACAAACTGAGTCCTTGGCTTACCCAAAAGCCAGGTAGCTTCAGATCCTTGGAGTGTCCCAAAGATTTCTACAGCAGAGACACACTAATCCACTGAGCTATTTTATCGGTTCTGAGCAGTAGGCAAGCCTTGACACGAACTTTATAATTGTTAACATCTTCACTACTCTTATTGTTAATTTTAAAGCTATAGTTCGGTTTGCTGTTGAGCCCGAGTTCTTGCATCTCACAATAATCACTTGGGCCAAGCCACGGAGGGGTGAGGAAGGGCCTGGCAGGGCAGAATGTGATCTGAAGCCGGCAGGCCCACCCTTGAACTTCTCACAATGCGCCCTATCGCCTCTCACATCAGGAACAATCTTATGTTTTCTCAGACATTACAGCATATTAGCGCAGGACGCTCTAATAATGTGCTGGCAGCTGGGCCAGAAAGAGAAAGTGGAAACCACACCTCTCAATATTTCCTTTCATTTATACTGCTTGTATCAGGCAACTTTTATAAATACCAAATGTGGACGAGAAAAAAAAAAGGAGTGCGCCTAACAATCTTTTCATCTCCTCGTTGAACCGGATAGCCTCCTTGAAGCGAGGCCTAGAAAAGTTAAGCGCCTACTGTCTAAAGTCTGGTTTTAATACAGAGCCCGTCGTCTTTTTTTCTGTTTCGTATAATTTTATTCGGGGTGGATGTCTGTAGGGCTTGAATGGTTTGACAGTAATGATTAATACTCCGCATTAGGCGAATTCAGTGAAAGTATTCGGGCCCAAGCTGTGCAGTTTGCTTCTCATCAGACGGTCAGTTCCACAGACCTATTAAAAACAGCAGGGGGGCGGCCGACTTAATCAGGGAGGCTGGGCCCGTGAAGGGAGGCGGGGACATAGAATACACGCGCGCGCGCACACCTCCTTCCCAAGAAGACATACAATGATGGAACAGGAGAAATTAACAAAAACGCCACCGTTTGTGCCCCCACCCCAGGGCTCTATATAAGACACTGGATTCTTTAAAAACAGAGCGGTAACAGCGTAAAAACTACAGACGAGTATTTAAAATTGCCCTCTGCAGGTAAGTTAAGTGCCTGCAATAAGGCAAAGGAAGTGAAAGGGTTTAAGGAAATAATTTCTCTGCCGGAGGAAATAGTGCAACTTCTTAAAGCGTGAAGTGAAGTTATGGGGAAAGAAACTAAGGCAGTGCTTATTTTGGCAAAGAAAAAAAAAGTGAAGGGGCCTAAAGTTTTTTTTAAGAGCCCACCACCAGTCCTGGCCAATGCCGGAGGGCACTTTTTCCCAACATCTTCCACTTCAACTTCCTATCTCTATCTCAATCTTTCAGATTCTTTTTCATTCCTGCTTCCTCCCTTTGTCACCGTTTTCCTATCTTTCACTTCCTTCTTCTTCCTCCCTGTTCTCTTTTTCTCAGTTTTTTCTGAGGTAAAGTCTGATCATGAAAAATAGACCCTGGTCCCCTAAAATGGATTTTAGTCCCAATTACAGGATGCATGGTGCAGGAGTGCCAACTGGGGTATGGGTTCACTATTTCTTGCCTGTTTTTGCACCCCTGTTCAATCAAATATGAGTTATTCCATCTGGTATAGGGAATAACCAGTGGACTTGTTTTTTCTGGGTCAAAAAACAGATGTGGTTCCCTACTCAGGACCTAATAAATGGCCCTATTACGCTCCTACGTACCACCTGCTTCTATAGGCAATGGCGTAACACAGGCCCCCGCAGCCCTCGTGGTGTGGGGGGGGGCCCTGAGCTGCAGGGGTCCCACTCAGCATAGTACTCAGGCCTGAGAGCTCCGGATTAAATTCGGAGCGGGGGCCCCTCCATGTACCTTGCAGGGGGCTCCCCTCAACTTTCGTTACGCCACTGTTTATAGGATGTAAAATGGAAAATGGGGAGGGGATCACTGTTGCCAGGGAGGCAGAGGCAGGCAGGGATGAGTGTTCCATGTCCACCGTGCACTATAGGATAGCTGTCAGGCAGGGGCCAGGCTGCACTTGTGCCCGCAGCACTACCCAGACCTGCACCCAATTCTGCTGGGAGCGTTTGGGCTTGGTGTTCCCGCACCTGGTAGTCTCAGGTGCAGGAACATCAGGCCACTTAATGATCAGGTAAATGGGTATCCCCTCTCGAGAATACCACTCCATCCAACTTGCAATCAGGCCCTAAGCACTGAGCTAAGACCTGTGTTGGCTCGGACACAGGAAGTGAAAACCTGGAGTAAGAAAAGGTAGGGAGTCTGAATTAATATACCTTCTGTGGTAATTTATGGCAAACCATTTATGGTGTGCTGAGCGGTGTCTTGCAGGATTTTCGAGTGTCCTACTTTTTTGTCATAGAGCAAACAGTTGTTGCTACAGATGGCTTAAAAAACATGAAGTATCTTTAAAAAATATATTGAAATCATATGAGCTTTAAGGTGGCTTGAGTGTGCCCAAGAAAAGGTTCACTCTGACAACTGTCTAATTGGATTGGGGGATAAAGAAAGTCCAGCAACAGCCTGACAAAAAAATATGCCAAGCTGGTGGCACTCTGTTTTCCCTTTCCTCTTTCTCACACTCCCAGAATTCTATTATTGTGAAAGCAGATATACAATGCCTCATTCAAAAAATAATTTGAAAAACATCTGAAATATACTTCTCTGGATTGGTTCCTGTCTCTTGAGTATATTTTTGTCATTTTTGTGATTCACAATGCCAGGAAGCAATTTTGGACATCTGTCACTGTAGCAGATTCTGGGACTGACTCTTCCTCCTCTATACCATCGTAGGCATATTGTCTACTAGGACCTTGATTATGATTTGCTCGTACTGGTGAGATGGAAACTTTGTATTCGTAAATACTGGTACTGTGAAGTAACACCCCTCCAGTACTGTGCAATTATGAGTTTAACCCAATGGTTGGAGATATATATATCATCAAGGTACATATATGTGAAGTTATATATAGTAAAACTTTACTTAGGTATAGAAACTTACCTTCATGATATTTTTGTCCTCTATATTCTTGACACAATATTTTGTCCCACAATATTTTTGGTTCCGACATTCTGTGTAAACACATTTAACAGACAGCTTTACCTCCTGCTGTACAGGGAGCTGGAGAGAGGTGCGGATTTAATGATGAGTTGTTGAGGGTGGGTGTGAGAAGGGAGGGTGTGGGATGGCTGGAGAGTGGTCATAGGAGTGGTCCAAACAGGGACAGTTAGAAAAAGCCTGGATACTGTTGCTGCTCAAGCCTAAAGGAATTTTAATAGCCAGATTTTCTGGCAGGTGAAATCAAGTTTGCTGTTTCCATACTTGGTGAGGGAACACCAGGAAGGTCATGATCAGGCAAGCAGTATTCCACCTGTGGATACCCCTCCACCCAGCTTGTAAACAGTACCTAAATGCCCACTCTACCTCACTAAACGTGGTGGAAACGTGTGATCGCATTCTTAACGCTTTATCTTTTTATTCTTCAAAGGGAAGATATGTTTTTTCTATGGGGAACCCCTTTCTCTGGATCCCTATGAAATTTGTGAGTCTTCCCTTAACATTCCTGCCCTGGAAACATAATAACGCGCACGTTTTTGGGGGTAAATGTAAAAATTTTCCAGGATAAGAATAGCAATGCAAATTTATGGTGAACCTCCACTAATGCAGATGTTTGTGGCTGTTCCTCTTTTCTCACCTCGAGCTGTGGACGTACAGCAACAGAAAATCCGCAAAGACTCTTCACCACTGTACATGGATTTGTAATCGTAAAATCACATGTATCATGATTCTGTGAAACAGGCTGTGAAATTTAGAATCGCAGATGCCATTTTGCTCACCTAAGTTACAGTAAGGTTTCCAAAAACCTTTGCAAAGCAGGTTTGCTGTGTGCACAGACAATAACCCTGGGCGTAGTTCGCGTAGTAGCGCTACCCGTAGCTACGCGAAGTGCACTTCGCACTACGCGAGCTACACGTAGCACTACGCGAACTGCGTAGTGCGGTAGGAAATGCTGTTCGCAATAATTGCACAGTGCCGGATGCTTGTCCGCACTGTGCAATCATTGCAAACGGCATCTTGCACAGTGCAAGCGGTCGTTTTCTGCCGCTCGAGTAGATTTGTACTTGAGCGGCAGTTTTCTCAACGCAGACTGGTAGTTTCTCATCTCGGCGGGTCTTGGGCTCAATTTCCTCGGACCTGATAATTCTCGCCTCGGTGCCTATTCTAATCATGGGTCCCACTCTGCAACTCTGGGCAATAGCTTGCTTAATCTCCACAACGGCCCCAACAGCGCTTGGATGCCTGGCTTCACCCTGGGGGTGCCCAGGAGTGGACATTTCACAGGGAAAAGCCAGGAAGGGTTCCACAGCGGTATGCGTACAGCGCCTGGACACCCCTTTGGGGGTATGGGTGCGCTTTACAAGTACAAATTTCATTTCATTTCATTTCATTCATCTCGAGCGGTCGCGAGCATACACGACCACTCGCAATGAGAAACCTGACCTCCCCGCGTTGAGAATCTCGCCGGAAGGTTTATTTTCCACGCTCGCGATCGGCAACTTGATGTTGCCGATCGCGAACGAGGAAAAAGTCTCGCCGGGATGTCATTTTGCTCGCTCGCGGTCGCCAACTTGACGTTGAGGACTGCGAGCAAGCAAAAATTGCCCGCTACGCTACGTATTTTTGCACTGTGCTACGTGCAATTCGCGTAGCGCGTAGTTGCGCAAACTACGTAAACTACGCGAGCTAGTTTTCCGCCCAGGCCTAACAGACAAATGAGACCCCAGGAAAATTGCAGTTTTAGGGTAAATGGACTGCAAAAGCCAAATTAAATAAATGGCAGGCCTATATCTCACAAGAATTAATCACAAAAATGTAAATGGAGGGGACTGACATGGATTGTTTTCCTGGGGAGGGTGCATTTTGCTGTTCCCAACATAGGAAGATTCAAAGTCCTCAAAATTCTGCAGAAGTGACCTTTTCCTTTCAGCAGCAATGCCTGACGGGATACCTTTTCTGTTCAACCTGTGTTAGGAAACGGAGAAAGACAGTAAAAAAATCTGAATGTGCTGACGTTTTAGTCAGGCACTGTGGCAGTTTACACATAAGTAATTGCATTAGTTGTTGACACCAGCAAGGCTCATGCAAGGTTAGGACCTTCATTTACATTGCCCATAAATGATAGCAAGAAAGCATTTGAAACCCAGTTTCCTTCTTTTCTTCCCATATATCACTAACATGATTGACATGGATGCCGTTACAGCAACTTTCAAGACAAACCGAACCAAGCATTACCAGATCCAAAAGGGCTGACATTAGTTGCCTTTTGGGTTTATCAATGCTTTGTTTTTCAAGGTTTTTGCAAAACTTTATTGCTGGGGAAGCTGTCTGGCCCTACTCAGTCTAAAATAAGCATTGGCAAAGCCAAATGTCCTCGTCTGTGTGAGAGCTACTGCCTTTGCCAATGTGTGTTAGCCATGTTGTACAGCAGCATGACTGCTGTTCAGCATGGGTTAAGTTAGTGATGTGCCACAGAGTAAAGTGGCGTAGGGGAGAGTGGCGTAGGGGAGAGTGGAGTAGAGGGGCATAGAGAAGCATACAGTAGCGTAGAGTGGAGTGGCGTCAAGTAGAGTGGAGTGGCTTAGAGCTGAGTTGGGTGGTGTAAAGTGGAGTGGTGTAGAGTGGAGTGGCGTAGAGTGGAATAGCGTAGAGTAGAGTGGCATAAAGTAGAGTGGAGTGCTGTAGAGTAGAGTGGGATAGAATGGAGCAGCATAGAGTGGAGTGGCATGGAGTGGAGTGATGTGGAAGGGTGTGGAGTGAAGTGGTTTGGAGTGAAGTGATGTGGAGTAGAGTGGCATAGAGTGGCGTAGAGTGGTGTGGAGTGTTGTGGTGTGATGTTGAGTGGCGTAGAGCGGAGTGGCGTGGAGTGGAGGGGAGTAGCAGGAAGTAGAGTTGCGTGAAGTGGGGTGCTGTGGATTGGAGTGACGTAGAGTGGGCTGACATGGAGTGGCGTGGAGTGGAGTGGCGTGAAGTGGAGTGGTGTAGAGTGGAATGGCATAGAGTGAAGTGGCATAGGGTTGAGTGGTGTGGAGTTGCCTAGAGTAAAGTGGCGTGGAATGGAGTAGAGTGGAGTGGGGCGGAGTGAAGTGAAGTGGAGTGGAGTGGCATAGAGTGGAGTGGAGTGCCATATAGTGGAGTGGTATAGAGTGGAGTCACATAGAGTGGAGGGGCATAGAGTAGTACAGTTGTGTTTGTAAGTAACTAAAACATCAATGGAGATGGAAAATAGGGTAAAAGCAGGATAAATATGAAGCTGTATGCCTGTGTTAAAAGTAGGAAAGCACATGGCACATCCAGGAATAATACCGAAGCGCTTATAAAAATGTAAAAAAAATTGTGCGGTGCAAACATATGAGGAAGAACAAAGATGAGGAAGAACACATATACTTGGTCCATGCTCCAGGGAGGAACTTACACCAGAAAGGAAGGGAAGCCTATGAGAACTAACCAAACGAAAGATTGCAAATGAGAGTGACAATGAAAACAACTAATGGTATGTTGTGGGTGAGTTGTAAGCCCACTGAATTAAAACAATATGTCTTGCAGCACAGCGCATGTGCTGTGTAGGTGAGACCTAAAAAATGGTTAGATGCAAAAATCTTTTTTTGGTCTCAAAAAGCAAACATTGCCATAGAAGTCCCTAACAGTGAAGGGAACTACTTTGTGTGTTCATGTGCTCATTTTAAAAGGGCAGAATGCAATCACTCACAGTGAAGTCATCCAATGGCGGAAATTAGCAGACCCAATGCCCCATGCTATAGTGTCAGACAGAAAACGTGAATGACATGATAACAGAACAATGTCTAAAGAGGGTTGTCTGAAAGCCTATAAAAGTATGTTGTACATATAATTTTAGTAAAATCAAAGGGTCTTGGCTAATGCCACACATAAAAAGGATCAATGCAATCTATCAGAATTGATGCTTATGCAGAAGGATACTAGAGAGCTGTTCTGAGTTTCTGATCGTAGGTAGGATCTTATAGAGGCCAAACCAGGCCCACCCCATGAAGGATGAAGTGCCCTGTGCATCACCGTGCCATGTTTTGAAGATCTGCCTGACACCAGTGGAGTTAGTTCTTTCAGCAAGCAATGGCAGGGACTATATAGGCAACAATGGTCAGCTTGTGGAGGGTACAGAATGTGGCTCAACATGTTGACCATAGAGCGTGTTATATGTGCTCAATGTAGAGACTGTGTCTAGGTGCTGAGGCTGCCACATACGGTCCTCATTGAAATCGCTTCCCTTTTGACATCGTTGCTCTGTATGGATGTGTTTTTTCCACTAAAAACAACACCGCACAGAAAAAGAGAATGTGACCCCCTGATCAGAAATGCCAAACCCATCATATCTACCTGTTTATTTACTTCCTTTGTCTCATAGATACTAAATGTGGTCTCCAGCTCTACCCTTGCTTTCTCAATGTTTCCCTATATGCCGCAGGTGTTTATGCATTTGTGTACTGAATTTGGTTCACACCACCTCTGCTGAGAGTGCATTACATGCATTCTCCTCAAAATACATAATGTAGAATAGCTAAGATAATATAACAAAAGATAAGCTAGCAAAGTATAACATAAAATATAATAACACGGCACAAATTAACACAACACAGCACAGCACAAAACATAACATAACATAGCGTAGCATAACATAACATGACATGACACGGCGTGATGTAACATAACATAAAATAACATAACATAACTTAAAATTAAGACTGTTGCAGACTGAATTGAATAAGGGGGTGAGGGTTGTTAAGAGGATTGAGAAGACCCATAAAAAGAAGAAAATACATTTTAGGTGTGTGGGTTTAGATGAGATTACATACACATTCTGCGGTGCCCAACCTCAGATGCCTCTGCTGACATTTGTGCGGTGGGTAAACTCGCGCACAGTGGTTACTGGTGACAACATGTTGCTCAGTGTGCCTCTGCCATGAGATAGTGCAAATGCAAATAACCAGCGTCAACCTTGGCTGACACGCCTGGGGAGGAAAAGACAATGGTCTCTGCTGAAGGCATCCCATCCGTGTCTTCTCACGAGGGGAGGGACCGCACTGCATGTCATCGCTGTATACTTAGGCAGATGATAGATCTCCGTCACCTATCATCAGCACTAATCATCTCAGATACTTTCCAAGGAGTGCTGCCAACTGCACAGAACAGACTAGAGAAAACCTCTTGGAAAAAAGGGCCCACTAGCAATGTAACTTCTCCAGCATTCATGATATTGTATTTGCTGCCTTGAGAAAGCTCTTTAGGCAAAACATTTAGGGGCAGATTTACAAAGATGTCACGCAACACACCGCAGCAACCAAAGATGCTGAGCCGCGTGAGAGGTAGCGAGCAGGAAAGCGCCATGTCTACTAAGATACAGCACTGACCTGATCTCTCCCTAGCGCCAGCGCACAATCATACTGCTGTGCGCCATGCGTACACCTTTGCACCATGGTGCAAAGGTGTCTGCATCATGTCTAGCATAGGTTTTGTACTGGAAGGGTCGCCTTGCAGTACAAAATACTATCCTTAGACTAAATCTAAAACTTTTCCCACTTTGGGTGTGTGCTAAAAAGTGCAGCACACATGCAAAGTGGGAAAATATATGAGAAATAAAAGGATTTCTCATTTTTTTAATTTTAGCTGCTAAGAGGCTTTCTTTTTTGGAGCAAAGCCTTGTCTACTCCTGTTGGTAAATAGATATTTGTGTCCAAATTCATGAGTGGTTGCATTGGAACTCCAACATACCACCCATGGAATGCCCCATTGACGCGAAGTATTTTAAAGCGTTACTTTCAAGCAATTTTCCAGCACAAAACAAGTTTTGCGCTACGAAGTTCATCCAAAATAAAGATTTGTGCAGGTTTGTGTCACTTTTATGAAGCCAAATCAATGTGTTTCGTCAACTTTTTCATGAAGGTATATCTGCAAAGGAATAGCCAGCAACCTGGTTTGGAAAGCAGTGGAAGAGCCTTTACTTTCTTTACTTGGTCCCACTGCAAAATATTGTCTGGAGAACATACATAAGGTTGAATATATAGGGTCCCAGATTAGATGAAGTAAAAATATAAAATAAAATATAAAAAAAGCATGTGTATTAGTTACAGAAGAAAATGTGTATTGCTTAAAAACATTTCAAACCTTTACCCAGTGTTTTAAAAAACGTTGTTTCTCTTTCTGTGGTGTTTGCTGTCTCTAAGCACCAAGGTAAACAGACAGATATGGGTTCCCATAAGCTTTTGGATGATTTTGTGCAAACACAGTTGCAACACTGAATATCTAGGCTTGACACAGTTGTATTTACACCTGAGGTCTTGTGGCAAACACTGACATGCATTCAGGGATGATACAGAATATTGACAAAGGGGGCCCAGTGTGTGGATAAGGAAATGCTGTTAGAACCGGTATCTCTTTGTGCCACTGTAGGTGGAGCAGAACGACAGAAGACACACTTTAAAATAACATGTATTCTTGCATGTTTTTCTAGTACAAGAAGATTCATGTGCATCCTTTTCAACCATAGAAGTGGTGCAGATGTGCCTAAAACTCGTCACCTAGGGCAGGTCAATCAAGTTCCCATCTTGTGAAATAAAAGCTTAAGCGTGCTGGGGGGTATTTTTATTAAGTAAGATTCTAAAAAGTAATATTGTTTCAGTCGTCTCCAGGCACTAGAAAAATTGTAACTTTATTTGAGGTTACATGAAATAATTCGTCCCTTATCCTACTTCTGCAATCTATTAATTAGCTAGCGCTAAAAGCACGGCCAGCTTGTCAATGTAGGCAAACTAGAAGGTTGCATAGGGCACCAAGTGGGCAATAAATGTGAGAAAAAAGTCGCTTTTCTCGATCTCTTCTTGGGTATAGATTTAAGGTGCCTTCTGTATGTTTCTGTAGGGTGCTGGTAGAATGCCATTAGTCTAGTGCCGCCCACCGATTTAATGAAGGCTAGATTGTTGCCTTCAGCGCTGCCAGTAGAGGGCACTATCCTGTTGTGAGTTGTTTTTACATTCTGTTTACGCTTTGTCACCTTTCTCAATTTTTATTCAACGGATTCACAGTTCTTTGGTGCACAGGGCCCTACATAAAATTCCCCTCACTGTCCTAGTGTACTTCATGATTAAGACCATGCCTCTGTTCTTGGGCACAAAAGATCTTCCCCTTTGCAAAGTCTTCAGCTTTCTATGCAGTTATCCTAAATTTCTGGTCCAGATAGAAATGATGCTGCATTTCTCATCTGAGATGGATGAAATATTTATTGGGTGTACAGGACCCTTTGCTGCAGCATATACTAAGCTCAACAGAATAAAAAAACAAGCATTTGCAATGCAATAGGTCTCACATTTACAAGAGTTTGAGCTTTTGGCTTCGTAAATGACAATGCCTTTTATTTATGTATTGTTTTTAAAACAGATAAATAAAAGGCATTGTCATTTACAATGCCAATAGCTAAAACGCTTGCAAATGTGAGACCTATTGTATTGCAAATGCGTTCGGCGCCCGTGCTATAAACATTTTTAAAAAGGGTTAGGAGAGAGCGTGTCCTGCCTGCAACACCAAGCAGGACAAATCTATTTGAGAAAACAGTGCTCGGAGGCTGTAATTAAAGCCTACAGAGTAACAACACAAGTAAAAGGGGGTGTCGCCATGGGAGGTTACAAAATGAGACAAGGCGGTACTAAGGAGGGACTACTAAGCCTATTGACTAATTAACAGCCACAGTTTACAGTGGACAATGACACAAGCCAATGAAAAATACGGGCTGAGAGTGGGCAGAGCTTCAAGTCCCTACCTGAATACAGCATGCTGCGCAGAACGGCGCATGCGCTGCCCAGGCTTGACCTAAAAAGACAACTCTAATCTACGACAAGAAATAAATCCTTCCCTTATGTGCAGTCATCTATTTTATGGCACACCAAGCAGTCTGAATTTCTTGCAGTTGCAATTATAAATTTTGGATGTGGATTTTGGCATTACCCTGCTTTTGAAATGTTGCAAGAGCCATCAAGGGCCGTTTCCATCTACAATTGAAAAAACAAAAAATAAAGTAAGTTATAAAATCTCTAATTTGTGGAAACGATCTTTGACTGTTGTTTTGTTATTGGTTTTCGCCATTTGTATAGCAAACAACCTACCACTAGAACTGCACTGTAGTCCCCTCAGTAGTCCCTTTTAGGGTTTCAATCTGATTCGGTTTGTGGAGATGTGGGGCCAGCAGAGTGAGGGGGATCCTACCTCCTTTAGGTTAATGTCTCCCCTTTAATAAGCTGTGAATTTTGATGGCTGAGTCCAGTGGCTGTACCAAAACGCTCACAAACCTTCTCGGGTCAGTGTGAGGCCCAGTGCCCTGCAGGTGTATGTGTGTCATTGATGACTGGTGGAAGCAAGTGCTGTTGGATGCCTTGGAAGCCAGAATATTGCATTGTGGGCGGTGCTGGATGTACATTTAGAATTCTATCTAACTGTGTTGTGCTGTAGGCAATGGTGTGGATTCTGGAACTGAGGTTGTGTGGCTTGCTTAATCCCTAGTTAAGTTAGAATGTTGAAGTACTGTGACAAATGGAATAAATGCACCCAAACGCAAAGCGGGCCTTTTCTCTCTTCTAAAGGGCTGTCGACTTATGCTTGTTCCCAAAAATGGTTAGTTCAGTCATGGTGTAATTATACAAGTTCCACATTCTAAGTTAGGAGATTGTCACTAGCTAGAAGAATCTGTGATAAAACTTCTGCATTGAGAAAAAATGGTATTACTCCAAGTGGCATGCTGACCAGTGGCAGTTGGCATCTACGGGGGGATGCAATATATAAAGAAACCCACTTATCTTACACGAACACGACGTCCCCCGGTCTGGACCTCTTCTTTCTCAGGAACTGGATGCAGCAACTCCCTTGGCCAATCCTGGCGCTGCTCTCACCAGCATGAGAGCAGCGCTAGGATTGGTGGGAGTGGCCTCACTCAGTGCTCCACATTTCTCTGGAGGCTTTGGCTTGCTCTAACCCAGCTGTCTTAATACAGCTGGGTTAGGGATGTTTAAAATGCACATGTGTGGCTAGCCGTCGCAAGACGACCAGCCAAAAAGACATGCGCACTTTAAACAGTGCACACCTAGCCCACTCTCCTCCCTGCTGCTGTCACTCAGCAGCAGGCCCACCCCCGTCCTGATTCTCTGTTCGGGACGGGACATGAAAAATAAAATGGTAATAAATGACCATTTTATTTTTCATCTCTGGGGCTTTGGGTGGCTTTTAAGTGGGGCGACGCTCCTCCGCTCCAACGGAGGATCCGCCCCTGGTACTGACATATTACACTAGGGAAACAACTGTGTTTAGGAATAATCAAAATATAATGAAGTGGCATTGCCAGCTCATAATGTGCATGCCCGATGTTCTGTATGTGGTGTCTCATTGCAGGTGCTGGCCTGTTTCTAAATACTTCCATATTTAGTGAAATGGGCATAGGGACATGAAGTGGTTTGCTCCAGAGCATAGAATATGAGGAAATAGGGAACTCAGGGCTCAACTTTAGGTCTCTGGGTTTCATAGCACATAATGTTTACCCGCAAACAACACCTCCTTCTGCCAAGACATTACCAGAGTGGCAGGTAGAAAGAAGCCTTGCTCTTCTGAATCCGCATGGCAGTATAAAACAATAGCACACAAACACAGTTGCCAAAAATGATATGTGCCTCTGTTGCTTTATCATGCTGTTTAGAATAAGGTGGTTGTGATGGTTATCAAGTAACTTAAGTTGTTTTCTGTTCAAATCGTCCACTTTGGACCCCTCCAAATTAGATAGTGGATACTTGATGCACGTTAAGAAGGTGGCCATTTGACAGCAAAATATGAAGAGAAATGGCAAACCAAACCAAATATTACTGAGCCCTGCCTGATTGCAACAGCTACTATGTGGCAACGTTGTCTAATTGTAACCTGCACAAAATACCTATGATTGTATAGCCACAAACATCTTCCCATAACACCATGCCAAGAAGCCTGACCGCACGCTGCTTACCTCTCTTGTTCTCAGTAGAATGGACAATCACATCTTTCTAGTCTTGGGCACGGTTGGCCAAAATGATTTAAGTCAAGGAACTTTACCTTTGGTAAACGCAAGCAAAGTTTCCCAACTTTGCCCAGTTTCTTAAGGTGTACCCAGCCTACCTTTAATGATGATTTCCTGCACTAGGAATTCCTTTGGGTGGACCATTCTGGAGCAGGAAAATTTTGTGGCATTCTTCAGCCTACACCCTGACCCCCATCGGTGAGCGGTGCCAGACAAGTCAAAGAAGATGGCAAGTAGTGCAAGGACAGCAGATAAGGCCTTTCCACGACCTAGGAACCAGCGAGGGGTGGGGGGGCTTAAGCAGCACAGGGCAGGCCCAGTCACTGAGTATCCTTGCACAGGTGGCGAGGGGGTGGTGGAAGCCTTGAACTTTTCCCAGTTGGGTGTTCACAGCAGGAAATGGGGGTTGACTGCCAATGGGCACCAGCCCTCCATTGCCCTCAGAAACCCTAATGACAGATAGAATGTTTTCCACAATTGCAGAGGGTCACCAAACCTGTCCCTTTTTTAAGCTTCGTGAGCCTTGCACAGGCAAAGATCACAAAGTTTCATTTCAAATGTGCAAAATTGTGGGCTGGAGGAATTTGTAACTTTGCATACTGCTAATCCTGGTCTCCCTTACGTGCACCAACTGCTCAGAAAATTGAAAAAACGCACCTATTTCCTGTTTCACCTTTCTTATACTATCTTTGCCTGTCCTGCAGGCATCAGTTGGGCAGCCTGAAATTCTATATACTTTACACTGTTCAGGTTCAAGCGGCTTGCCTATGGAACAACCTGCCCCTACATCTCAGATTGACTCAGGACTTGCTGTCCTTTAGGAGACAACTTAAAACATGGCTGTTCCAACAATAATACGATGGCAGGTGGGTTGGGGTTTTGCCCGGTGGATTTAGAGATTAGCGCCGGGACACTCTATGTGAGTAGCCGCGCGCTTTACAAATCCCTTATTTCATTTCATTTCATTTCATTTCATTCATCGACTCACCCATCAGCTCCACCTTGCAGTCATTACATCTGTCCATTCCCAGTCTACTCCTGTTTTTGCAAATCCAAAAGTGCGTTGCTGCCCACTATGTCCTAGCATCATCTCTTCCCCCCACTTTGAATCACATTAAGAATCATATGATTATGCTTCAGACTACTTTGTAACTAATGTGTCTCTTTGTGCCCTCTCATTATTCACAATCTCTTTGCATCCTGGAAAAGTATTTCACCCCTTTTGACTTCCTTTCTGCACAGTACTTCAAGTGGCGGCTCCTCCGCTAAGGCGGAGGAGCATCGCCTCACTGCTCGCAGAGCAGTATAAAAAAAAAAAAATTATAATAACAGAAGTTATTTCTATTATTATCGTTTTATTGTATTTTTCAGCCAGGTTTGGCGGGGCTGGGACTCCTGTGACGTCCGGGAGGAGGAGTGGTTGCTGCACTCCAAAGTGTGGACAACTGCTTGGCCGGCCCGAAGTAGTCCTGCGCACTTTGCATGTTCCCCACCAGGCTGCATTACACAGCCTGTTGGGGAGCATGCCCAGCCTCCCATTCCCCATCTAAGCACCGAGCCACGGCGCTCAGACCAATCGCAATGCTGCATTGCAGCGTTGTGCTTGGTTTAGGGGAGGGAGCCTGTTTGCTTACGGCGGAAAGACGGCGTCAGGACGAGGGACATGCAGGAGAGATGAGTCGAGACGCGGCGAGAAGGTACGTGTTTTTTTTTATTTTGTAAACCCCCTGCCCCCACATCCTGTCCCCCTCCGCTCCACTCTCGTTCCCTGCCAGCCGCTATGGAGTACTTCCATGGACACCAACTCAAAAAAATGCCAGAGGCAGCAAGGTGAGAACATGCACCATGTAACCTTTATTGACGTCATACGATTAACTTCTTGTTCCACCAATAATCCCTCAACAGTCCTTTATTTACTGCTGACTGGCTGTGAGAAGGGAAATTAGTGGAATGTACAGAAAGTAAAAAAAGCTCTTAGAGCCCCTTAATTGTTTTAAGTTTTGCATGACAATAAAGCTGCCTGGAAGACCAATTGTTACAATCGCTTTAAAATATACATAGAGGTGGGCTTTATTTCAATCTCACCACATGCTATTGACTATTTGGTGTATCATTCCTCTTCCTATGAGGTGCTATCATTGTAATGCATGAGGGACTATTTTTCATCTTAAACCTACCTGTGAATCGTCACAAATTAAACTCTTTCTCATTACACTCTCATTGATGAATTGAATACAGAAAACAATATTTTTTCACTGCAGCAGACTGTTTTAATGTTTTATTCCAGACACAAATGCAATCCAGACCTATTGGCTTTGTCAATGCTTGTTCTTCCTGTTGCTACCTTTGTAATGCCAGAGACCCCAGTGCACTGACCAAGGACAGAACCAGAAATTCAAGTGGGCAAGCTAGGGGTAGCACTTACTATCTCTGACCCCTCACCCCCAACTCACCCCAATTAAGGCCCATTTGCACTTTTCTTTGATGTACTGACTTAATAAATAGAGACAAGTACACATGTCACACCACGGCTCACTGATTTGGTTTTAGAAAATACAGGCCAAAGTGCTCTGTTATGACAGCCGAGAAACAATAAAAATACTGCATTTGCTTCTTACTAACTATATTTGACACTACATGAGCATGTTTAATGAAAAGATCTTCAAAATCTAAGTCCATCCTTTTTTGAAGACGTGCTTTGAGGGGCAAGGCGGGAGGATCCTTGTTAGGGCTTAATTGCAAAAAGAGAAAGCCAGGCATTCCTCACCCACAGCAGCAGAGTGACCCCGGTGACCTTCAGGGCATTTCTACAAGCTCCCTGGCTGGAGGTAGGAGACACTCTTTGGCCAGCCCAGAGACAGCGACAGGCTTGCATGCTGATCCCAGTACAAATATTCCCCTTGCCAAGACCCCAGGATATTGACATTTGTCAACCACTGTCTTAGCCCTCCCTCCCTTCTTTTTGGTATGATCTCAGCTCTCAGGCTGGACAGTCCTGACAGTGAGAAAACAGCCGCAGAGGCATCTTTGAATTTCATGCTTTAAATGACTTCATCTTAGATTTCAAACTTGGCAAATAAAATGAGATAAAAAGTTAACAGAAGTGGCGACATTAATACATCACACGCAAGAGTAAAGCAACTTGGAGTTATGTGGATAGTTATGAGCAGAGACAAGAAACAGATTTAAAGATGATGATGTCTTAAAAGATGCCCGAAGTGCATTTATTCTCCAAATTAATGCAGTGAGCCAGAATGATGGCTCAGTCGGCTGAGCACTCGCTGCTGACAAATGCAACGTTCTGGAGGTCATGAGTCTGAATACTGGAGAAGCAGACTCAGCAGAGTACCGCCACTTCTCAAAAGCAAATGGGGACTGTAAAGAGTGAGGACATGTACTTCTATGTTAACACAAGGAAATGATGGACGGAGCGCTGAAACTTTTCAGACACTCACCCCCCAGTCACAGATCTGAGTTGAATCCATCATCATTCTTTAGCTCACTTCGCCACCCCAGTTCAGACCCAGCTATATGCAAATCAGTCTTAACCCTGTGCCTCATGGAAACAGTCCAGCCGAACTGCCAAGCAAGGTCTTCTCTGGACCGAAAACAAGCTTCCTGGGACTGGTTTCGGGATAACACCCCTCATCAGCCAGGCTAGCTTGAATCCAGTGGCAAAGTGAGCAAGGGACCCACGTCTGGGCATACCCTACCAACTTAGGGCAATCAAAGCAAACACAAGGAGATGATGGACGGAGTGCTGAAACTTTTCAGACACTCACCCCCAGTCACAGATCTGAATTGAATCCATTATCATTCTTTAGCTCACTCTGCCACCCCAGTCCATTTGAAGCACTGCCCTCGCCTCTTCCATCTCCATGGGGCGCATTAGCTGGACACACATGCCTAGGGCACACATGCCTCGGACAGTCCCCTTTCCTGCTATCCCTGGTTCCACTGATCAACCTCCGTCCGAAATCCTCCACATCCGCTTCTTCCATTGATACCTGGCAGAGGCAGGAGAGCAAAGATCACAGTGTGATTCCATCCTGCAGGAAGTCGCGCCCACGGAACACCGTGCAGCAGGAAGTCGTCATTGCTTCTGGACCTTCCCCTCAAAGGAAGACAAATGAAATTGGGACTTCGCTAAGGCCAACCTTCCTGTCTTCAAGGAACTTAGAAGATGGAACTTAATTATTTCAGAGCTACCAGTCCTGCACAACTGTGGCTCTTGCTTTCTTTGATACCACCAGCCTAAACATGGACCCACAACAATAAAAATCACACAGGCAGGCTTTGCAAGGAGCCTTTCAAATTTGGGACGACGGCCACTGTCCTGAAAGCTGAACTCGAAAAGTAAACAAAGGAAACAGCAGTCCTGACACGCATGAGAGACATTTTAGTGTTGACAGCAGCACAGAGATGTGCCCGATTCTGTGTGCTCACTGGATTAAATCCCTACTTTGCATACAAGGATTTGAGCTGCGGTGGTGATTGAGGCGCGAGCACCGAAGCCTCTACGCCCAACGTGATCACACTTTGCAAAATCCAATACCGCAAACGTCTTATTACAGCAGGCAAAATGTTTGGCTCGTAATGACAGGCCTGTAATGAGACGGAGTCCAGAGACCATCTCCCACTGGGTTCTCATAGCTGGGGAGGACACTGGAAACTGTGAAAAGAATGAGTGTTACCCCTCGGAAGCGGCGCGCGCGTATTGCTCTGCTCCGGGGCCTTGCGTCTGACTGACAGTGGAAGAAAATGGAGACGGGGCCTGGGCCAAACCCCACTGCTATCTGCGCGTTATTTGAATTTACAGGTTATCAGTCAGGCTGCAGCTTCGGCGGTGACCTCATTAACTAAATGTGGCCGCATCAGCACCTTTCCACAGCCCTTATCCCTCCTCGTGTGTCATGAAGCGGGCCGTTGACACCTCCTAGCCAAACACCGGCGATATCTTATCTCCTGCAGGGTGGGACCCGCACTGGGAGACAGGGAACATGTCTAGGAATGTATCTGGGAGACAAGTTCACCAGCAGCTGACACGGACGCAGTCCTTGGATGCTGGGGTGAAATAAAACAGGCTCCCTTTGCTCCCACAGACAGGAAACTAAGCATCACGGGGCACATCCCACCAACCTGTCACTCAATGTATCAGTGCTTAATTTGAGCCGGTGGTTGCAGGTGTGGGGGCAACCTATACTCATTTTGGGGGACTGGTATATACTCATCAGACTTTGATCCAGAGCAATGGAGGGAAAAACCCGAAAGGGGGTAAAAATGAGGACGTGAAAACAGGCACGTGTAAGAATGAGATAAAAGGGCAGGGAGTGTCTGGCAGTGGCGTAGCAAGGTGGTGCGGGCGGTTCACCCCTGGCAGCATGAGTTTGGCCACCCCCCTCTTACCTGCATCAGTTGCAGGAAAATCGCCCCCGCTCTTAAATTCGGGTGCCGTGGGCGGCAAACGCATGGGCCGCCACGGGCGGCAAAAGGTCTAGCTACGCCACTGGTGTCTGGTGTGGACTAAAGAGGCGTGAGGTGGAATCAAGACTACACAGCCTTGGTACTCGCACCCAGAACTTAGATGGTGCTTTCTGAGGAAACTTTGGACCAGGGCACTTATTTTTTTACAATTCAAGCACCGGAAGGTATCTATGGCCATTTGCATTTCGATGGGCAATAATAGGCACTAACAGAATTGGGAGATCATTTCAATTGGACAAAATATCCCATTTCATTCAAATGTGTCAAATTTGACCATTTAATATCAATAGGGACATATTTAAGTGTGCATTTCAGTGGCACAAAAATGACCAAAGGTTTCGATTGGGAATAGTCCTTTAACACATTTATTTTGGGGGGCAATTCTTCCATCACCTTAATCATGGGTTTTTGATCTGAAACTATGGGAGCACATAATAGCCATTATGTCCGTTAGCATATTTACTGAGGAACACCAAGTTTCTATGCTTAAGAAGCCCATTTTTGGACTGCACAGTTTTCTGCAAGACCTGTTATTACCAATCCTATAGCTCATAGAGAGGACTTTGGTTCCGCCCAGTGGAACAATCCTCTCTCACCTAATGCCATTGGGTGTTTGGTGTATCATTCCACGTCCAATGGAGTGCTTGCATTGCAGTGCATGAGCAACTATTTTCCATCTCAAAAGTACACTGAATCTTTCTACAATAACGTCTTTTCCCCCCCAGATGCATTGCTTAGAGAAATTAATTTTTCTTTTTTTATTCTCTGCATCAGGGTTTTTTATTATTTTAGTCAGGACTCAAAATGCAAATGATAGTGGTGTGAAGGGTTCACGCCTTAATGAGATCCAGATCTCTCACTATATGCAGGAAGTTATGGTCAGGGCCAATGGAATTATCCCGCAGGTGAGGACTACATTATGCGGCAGTGTTAACTAAAGAAAAGTCAAATGATATGGCATAATGCAACACATTTTGTGATAGTATTACTTGATTATTTCATCATTTTATCATTTGTTAGCACTGTCTGGGGTTTGGTTTCACCTCATTTGGACCAGTTTAGCTACTAACTATAGCAATAAATTACAGAAAAGTGACACATCAATCTTTTTCAAGTGGCCTTCCCCTGCGCGACAATAGGTGTCAACCGATTTTAGTAACTTTTGATCCATTTGAGCTAGAAACTACATTTTTTTGTTAAATTCTGCAGATCATGCAACAGATGATGAATTATGTGGCAATTGTGCCAAAACCATAATTATGTGGAAAATGCCAGAGCCGCTAAATCAAATAATTCCAGTTACCCATATATGTTTGGTTACTCTATTTAAGTTGTGATGGATGCGTGCAAGGAGCATTCCCTTAGCCCACAGACATACCCATTGCAATGTGGAACTTTTCTTTCCGTTCACTCTATATTCAAATTACTTAGCATTTAATTTCAATAATCTGGAGATGCGGGGTACAAGAAAAGATGAAAACGTGCCTACTGGGAATCTGGGACTATTCCTGACAACCTGGCACCTCTGAAAGTCTAAAACCCCGAGACAATATTAGATATTTATCAGGTTATCCTAACCTGGCCCCATGCCACCTCTGCCGACCTTTTGTAGCAGTGTCTGGCATGTGACCTTGTCTTGGGGCTTCATATGACTGGATCAGCCCGAGCCATAGCGGTCTTTCAGGAGCACCAACCTGTGTGGTATTCACTTGATTAGCCCTTTAACCACTGCTACTAAGACAGAGAAACGAATGCTGGCATGAACAACACAATGGAAAGCTCCCAGAGTGAGGCATTATGTGAAAACAGAAAGAAATCAATTAAATCAGATTATTTCTTTCAGTTAAAGACTATATCTTAAAGTGTTTTTACTTATGTTGAAGACGATATGTGTTGTTTTGAAACCTATGCTCTTAAAATCCATAGCAGAAAGTCCACACATTCTAGTCAAGTAACAGGTAAACTGTGCAAGAAAATAGGAAACTGGAGACCATTCCGAGTGTGTCTAAAAAGCTGACAGAGAGGGTTCTTACAGGCTATCCAGCTCTGTGATTCATTAACACACTCCCTACTATTATTGGTGATAACCATTTACTAGAAGAAACATCGTCGAAGGCCTTGTGAGCATTTCGCACTTTGACTCCTAGAGCTGTCGATTTAGTTAATTCAATGATGTTCATTCCATCAAACATGAGTACAGATATTACACCTTCAACTATAAATAGTAGGACATTTTTATTTACTACTCGTGCATAAAACACTTTAGGTAATATTGCTAGGGGACTTTTCCCAGTTCATCCCAGCGAACAATGCAAATGGGTATCCGATATGGCCAGTTTCACGAGTTTTGACACTTTTCCACTTTCTCTGTATTTATTCTGAAAGATGACTGCAGCTGAAAAATTTGCCTTGGTTTGTGCAAGCGCCTCTTGCTTCCCCCTCAAGGCAGCTTCAAAGTGCTGTCTCTCGTGACACACTGCCTGTTTTGAGATTCCAACACTGTCTTTGAGGCGGAACATCCTCTGATAACTTCTCAAGAGCCACCCACTTCAACTTGTTGACCTTGTTCTTTCTGCCATGACATTTCCCCCTCAGGGAGCGTCACACGTTGACACTTTATCCCGTCCCCTTTCTTTAACAATGCTCACATTCCAGCAGCCATTTTATTATGCTTTTCAGAGAAGCCATTTTGTGTGCTTTTTAGCTCAAGCCCGAATGAAAGCTAAATCCGTTTATTCTTTTCAACTGACACAACCCTTCTGCCACTGTCTCTCAGTGGGAGCGGTTCTTTGCCATCTTTTTGCTTCTGTGCCTCTCGAAGCCGAGTAGCCTGGAAACACTTTTGTCCAAGCACATCATTTGAGTGTTCCCTCGGCCACACGTGAATTGATTGGTCAACTCAGTGTGCTACTGACAGAACTAGGAATGAAACAGACAGACACACCACAAACAATGCAAACCCAAGTGCCTGTGCTACTCCAGTCCTTGGACGCCCACTCTGACTGCCAGTCCGCACAATCAATCCTCCATGATAGCCTTCAGAAAATAACTTCAGACATATCTACCTCCCAACCACCAAAAAATAAGCTGATTCCAGACTCCCCATGTACTCAGCTCTTTTTTGTCACAGTGGGGTTTTAGCATTATATGTAAAATGTAGAGATGTGTGAATGGGCAGTCTACCAGGCGTTTCAGATTTTACGGCTGAAAGGAGAAACATACTTGTCCAGATATACTCCACTTTTGGGTCTTATACACCGTAAGTCTATTTGAAATGGTTGACTTAAAGGCAATATAGATAGGCTTTTTTATGGTATAAGCAGTCATATATGCCTTTATTGGTAAATAGACTCTCCCAGTCGTGGCTGACGTTACGGTGGTGTGTATGAAGACATATTCCGTGTAGAAATCTTTCAATATATTTGCTGATGAGTTATGACTTTTGCTCACCTACATGAAAATAGACTCAACTCATAAGACTTGAAACTCCTTAACCCCCATTATCAAGGCCTCCCTGTACTGTACTACCGCAGGTGCGTTTGCAGGCGCTTTGTTAATAGCAATATTGATAGTAGATACTTTTATACAGTAAGAGCACGTCTGAATTGTGACTGTGCTTGAATATCAAGTATTATTTTCATCCATGTGAATGGACCTCGTTTTGTCGACTTTTGGAGGATGCAAGGCTGATTTGGCTCTGATGTGCTTCAAATGTGTCACCTTTAGGTTACGCACACATACTTCTTGATTAGGTGCTTGGGACTCCAAGACGGCTTTCCAGGTATTTTAAAACTGTTTGTATAATTTAAATAAATGCTTGGACAAGGCTTACTTAGTAGCACCTCCCATGAGTATGGGCTTGTAGCGAAATATTTGCTGAAAGAAAGTAAAAGAACAACTGTCCACGTTCATTCAACATACCACACTGTGCTATCTCCTGGTACGAAGATCTTGGTAACTACGGCTTTAAGTCACTTTTACATGAGGCCTTGGAGATATTCGTATGTCATATTATATCTGTTCCAAAATAGCACGCCTATCAGCAAGAGTTATCAAATGCATCAACTAGAGGGCAGAGACCAACCTCCATACCACCTGACATGCGTTCACTGTACACCAATTCCCGTCAGTTCTATTACACATCACAACACTCACTCCTATATCATTTCTGCCTTCCCAACTCAATAGTGCCCACCAAACAATCCTTCAAAATCAAAACAATCCCGCGACACTCAGTCAAGTTAGAAACTAAGGACTACATGCACTGTACAAAGACAAGGGAAAGCTCTGTAGGCCATACAACTGGCAGAGGTATACTATACATGAAAAGTAACATAACACAACACCACAATCCAACACTGTCTGAGCACAGGTTTTATTTCATTAGTACCAGTTTAACACCCAAATATAGCAATAAGCAACAGAAAAGTGATCAGCCATCCTTTGCAAAGGGCCTTCCACTGCGCTGAAACTTGTGTCACTGCGTTTTTGGTAACATTTGATCCATTTAAGCTAGAAACACATTTTTTTGTCAAAATCTGTTTATGAAACTGATGATGGATAATGTGCAAA
The DNA here is from genome assembly GCA_963921515.1 of Calotriton arnoldi. Taxonomy (NCBI): domain Eukaryota; kingdom Metazoa; phylum Chordata; class Amphibia; order Caudata; family Salamandridae; genus Calotriton; species Calotriton arnoldi. The sequence continues at coordinate 2,473,472 of CAWUFW010000569.1, forward strand.
TCCATAATTATGAAGAAAAGGCCACACCACAAAATTGCATAATTTCAGTGGCCCTGCCAATCATAGGTGCATTCTTGTTGGGGAAATCCCACCCAGTTTCCTTTGGGCATGATAGTCACTCTCTGCTGGGCATGGCAGCAAAAATAGCTGAAAAATAGACGGATTACACTTGTTTGCCAACTTGAATAGCTACCAATATATGCTTTACCGAAGAGGCGCCATGGCTATAAACAGTAAATATATACGTGTACATCTTCCAAAAACACTTCATGGTGTGGTGCTGGAAGTAATCCGTGATGGCTGGGTCTTCCATAGCAACCAATGACAGTTCACTATTCACATCTTGCCGTTTTGGTACTGGACAAGTTCACTGAAGCGCTTGCGTTCTGTTTGGTGTCTTCACATTATAAAACGCTTTAGGACCCTAAAGGCAGTCTGGTTGCAAGCTATTAAATCGGATCTGTTATTAAACACAGGCTCTCACCTTTATGCTTCCCCAGATGTCTGACACTAAGACTGGAACATTTTCAAATCTGCAAAGCCTGCTGACTTGTGTCACGTAGACTAGAGAACATAAACACGTTGGAGCTGCTGTGTTTCACTGGGATTACCACAATCTGAAACATGCTACCAACTTCTATGAAAATGCTTAAAGCAAAGCACAAAATCTGGTAAACACATCTTCTGTGACAGACAGCCTCGCTGCTCAACTGGGCAGCAACTCAGTAATAATCAACCCTGGAAGGGCAATTGTAAAGATTTCTAAAAAGCCGGATTCTCTACTTAGATTTTAGTTTAGGGGACCACAAAGGCCAATTATTGAAACAAAGACTAAGGGCCAGATGTACGACGGTTTTTGCATGCGCAAACAGGTTTGCCAACCCGTTTGTGCATGCAAAAACCAATAGGGGTATGTACCATTCCAAAATAGCGAGTCGCAATTTATTTGCGAGTCGCTATTAGGAAGGGGCGTTCCCTTCCTAATAGCGAGCGCAACCCTTTGTACAAATGTTTTGCAACCGCAATTGCAGTCGCAAAACTCTCGCAAATTACCACCCTCTTTAAGAGGGTGGTAATGGGGTCGCAAAAGGGAAGGGGTCCCCAGGGGACCCCTTCCCCTTTGCAAATGCAGGGGGAAATATTTTTTAAGGGCAGGCAGTGGTCCCAGGGACCACTGCCTGCCCTTAAAAAATGAGACGAAAACATTTCATTTTCTATTTTTTTTAAATGCATTCCGTTTTCCTTTAAGGAAAACGGGCTGCATTTTAAAAAAAAGCTGCTTTATTAAAAAGCAGTCCCAGACATGGTGGTCTGCTGAGCCCAGCAGGCCACCATCCCTGGGAGGGCCGGCATTCCCAATGGGCTCGCAAATTGCGAGAGGCTCATTAATATTAATGAGCCTCCCAATTTGCGACCCCATTGGGAATTGCAAAACAGTGTAATTACACTGTTGTACATTTAATTTAGCGCCTCGCAATTTGCGACTCGCAATGAGTCGCAAGGCGCTAAATGAAAGGGTCGTACATCTGGCCCCTACGGGCTTATTTGTAGAGATGCGTCAGTTTCCTTGCGCCGGGCAAAGAAACCCTTGCGCCACCATGGATGCGTCGCATATACAATACGGCGCACCATGGCGCAAGGACTGACAGAAATTCTGACGCATCTGTCGGTGCAAAAGTCACGCATTGCTGGAGTTGTGTCGCAAGCATAACACACCTCCAGCAATGCTGGAGGAAGGCCTATACTTAATACACGGCGTCACTCCTTACGCCTGCTCCAGGTTTTGACGCAGTGGCGTCCTAGAAGTGGCGCAGTGAAATCTTGTAGAATTCACTGCGTCACTTCTACAAGGATTTCTTGCATGGGAACGCCCACCCGGCATACATTATACCTGACGCAGGTATAATGTGGTGCAGGGCTTTACAAGGTGACGCATCTCCCTAGATGCGTCACATTGTAAATTGGCCGCAACCTGGTGCATTGTTTACGCCGCCGATGCATCACAAAAAGTGACGCAACGGCAGCGCAAAAGTGTCGCAAGGGGCTTGTAAATCTGCCCCTAACTTTTTAATGCATATTTGTTAATGAAGGATACAGACAAAGAAAGAGCTAGCCATATTTTCAAAAGATTTGCATGCCCGGCTCTTAGCAGGTTAAACAAGCATTGGCAAAGCCAATAGGTTTTGCCTGTGCGAGATCTACTATCTTTGTCAATGTTTTTTTTTACATGGCTTAAAGTTAAAAAAAAAGTGCTATAATGCAGCCAGCATTGACTGCATCATAGCGCTTTTTTTTCTTTTTTAAGCCATTTTGGGTGGCAAACAACATGAGGGCGGAGGGTGGGGAATTGTGGGACAATAAACAGTGGGAGGAGAAAAAGGGTGGGCGATAACGGCCAGTGGGAGTATGGCGGGGTGGGTACAAAAAGTGTCATGATGCAGGCAGCGCAGACCGTGTCATACTATTTCGATTAACTTGCATTTAGGTGTGGATTATTTTAAGGAGGAGAAATTTAATATAGCCTTTTTTCTTCCTAAAACAATTGAGTGACCCCTACCTAGAAGTGTTGGCATCTCTGAATATTTTAAGCATTGGCTTGGGTGAGCTGGGTGTGATACTGAGTGATGGCTTGCAAGAGCTGGTTATGAATGAGGTAGAGAGAATGTGATGCTGTTTAGAATGCTGGCTTGCAGGAGCTTGGTATGAACCAGGTGGAGAGAATGTGATGATGCTTAGAGTGTTCGTATGTGAGCCTGGTAGTTATTTACAGATGACTGGAGGATGAATCCAAGGCAGAAACCTATGCTGTAGATGTTGCACCGTGGAGCTTGTTATGAGCTACACTACTGCGTGTCATGGGCATTCTTGTGGGAACGGACACACCCTTACATCTGTCACATCAATTCCACTTAAATGGCTAGTTCCTTGCTCCCTATATCCTGCAAGCAAGTCAAGATGGGGGATTCCTTATCAGTTTCTAAAAGAAGGCTCCCAGGGGTTCAATATGTTGGTGTGGCTAAGACCGACGGCTACAATAAGGCCCCCAACAAATGGTAATAATTACTCGCATGTATGCTTACCGTCTGTAAAAAGCTAAGTCTGTCCAACACAGACATCACTGAATGCCGGGAAGCCTTCCAATGAGAGAAGGAAATAGAAAAAGTACAACCATTCAGAAACGCTCACTGGCACCTGGAAATAACACTTTCCAATCACAAGAAACAAACACAACTGTGACTTAATCAATCAAAGGAAACCAGAGAACCAGTGTAGCAACTAAATGAGCACCTCACTCTACTACCTACGACACAATCATCCAATTACATGGAAGAGCACATTTATGGCCAATAACTACCAGAAAAAATAAAAGAACCCAAACATGCATGCAAAAATGTGGCAACATATGGAATATCAAATAGCCTAATGTTACTGCTTAATTAGAAAATCTCCAACCTGGAAGGCAGAATCTACATAACGGTGTAACCAATCCCAATAACCATTGCACAAACTCCTGGAAATGTTAGGCAGACGACCATTATGAAGCAAAGTGTCATAGTCTATATTTTTAGCGTGATCACAGAAAATGTGTATAAACAATGACTTGCACTATGTAGAAGTTGGTACTCGGTTTTGTTGGAACCGTGGAAGGTTTTTCAGACTGGTGTGGAAACTCACCTATAGCAGGTATCTCAGACCATTTCTTCTGTTGTGTATCTGTTTCGAGCTAGAGTCCTGAACCACACAACAAAGATTTCCTTCAAACCGACATGACCGCAACAGATGTGCTGGCTCCTCAAGCATTTGCTGATATACGTAAATAAATACTGCATCTTTACGGGTGGGTGCAGGTTATTTTCTCACAACCTGTAGAAGTTGCCTCAAATCAGGCTTGTGTGAATATCATAGCCGGAACAGTTTTAATGTTGCAGCCTCAATTTTGTATTCCTGCTTTTATTGTAGGTAAAAAAGACAAACAGTGCGGTGTGGGGTTTGGGAGGGTAGTGAGCAACATAATAGTGGGGGAGCATGGGGCGGCAGTGGTGGGGCAGGAATGAGGGAGGGGGACTGCAGACATATGTACTCTATAAGAATACATGTGCAAAAGTAGAAAAAGAGTACCTGTAGGTGCCTGAGGCCAATGGAAGGACGCTGGCCACAAGAAGCAGTACTTGGTCCATGCTCCATGGCATGGATGAAAACGTAAATCTCAGGAAGGAGCCGGAGGTGAGGAGGAGGTGCTGACCAATAGGAAGCAAGCAAATAAGAGCGACGTGGGAGCCAGCCAATTGTAAGTAAACATAAGTTATGGGTGGGCTCTAAGCTCCTTTTAAGATTTCTTTTCTTTACAATTTTACAAGCACAGCGAAACCTAAAAAGCACAAGTAATATGCATGTACAAAAGTACTTGGCATTTATGCTTCTGGAGTAGGTCACAGAGGAAAAGGTCATGTGGCCAACTTATTTCTGCAAAAGAAAGGATGGGATGTTGGTTTGAACTGCAGTAATTCCAGGATATTCCATATGCATTAATGGAAGTAGCACCACTGCAAAAACTCACGTCTGGGAGTGACTTGTAGCAACTCCAGGTTGAATTGGTGGAGTTGTGCAAACACATAGGATCTATCTATCTATCTATCTATCTATCTATCTGTCTATTTTTGTAAATGTGTTTTTTTATAAATGAAGTATTTCTACCAGAAGCACTCTACATAGCAACAAGTTAACTTGCACATATTATGTGGCTCCCAGCTTTAAGCGATCTAATCCTTAGGGATCTTTTGCTTTCTTAGGTGTACTGACCAATAGTCTCGATGTAACTTGTCCCTTTTGTTTACTGTTTGGTATTCTTCAGAACAACATGCTACTACGAAGGAGTCTCTGCAAAAGTACGGTGACGGCAGAGAAGAAGTTGCGCATTCAAGCAGGTAAAAAATTTGCTGGTCAAGCTTCTTTGACTTCTTTGAAGCAGCTGAGAAACAAAATGGAGGCGCCTACTTCACGGTCATCTTAATGTTGCTCAGTAAATCAACAATGTTTTGTATTCTTTCCAACACTTTTTCCTTTCATTCAATGTACTCCTGCGGCCATTCATTTTTTATTCAGGCGATCAGTGTCCTTCCAGGTGATCGTTACAGAAACATGTCCCTCGCGAGATGCAGCGCTCAGTTAATAATTTAAAGGCGCGGTGTCCGTTAGATTTCCAGAATGTGAAGCAAGAGCAATGTTGCAAAAAAAATGACATATTGAATTTTGTTGCGCTCTCTCTATATTTCCCGAAGACATAGATAGGAAGATTGCAAAACAGTGGCAGCCGCCCAGCATTTTCAGCCTTTCAAAAATTAAGAGTATTGATGCAAGGTGTCAAAAATAATTGCATTATTTTCCTGGGGAGTTTTCAAGACACTGCCGGATGCACTGATCCATAAAGTTGATTCTAGACAGATGTAGCGGACTTTGCCAATTATTTGAATGCGGCTTCCGGGTGAAATGACATAGCCAAGTAAATACCAGTTTTCTCTTATCCGTTAGCTTTTTATAGTTGGTTCTTTCATAGCAGTAAAAATAAACTGGTAGTAAGGTTGGCTACTGGAAACATGCAAATACTCACAAACCATCTATCATGAAGTGGTGACAACAGATAGTCAGGTAGGAATGCAAAGTGTTATATCATAAAACAGTCAACAGTGGTTAATCCTAGAATTAGTATTTTTTATAAGCTCTTTAAATTGTGAGTGACAACGCGACAGAGGCACAGGTATATAAAATTAATCAACGAGCATAAAAAAGTTTGTTCAAGTATGAAAGCAAAAGAGAGAGCCCAAATGTCTTGCTTCCACTTTTAACAAAAGACTCATGGAGAACAACTTTTCTGCAATGCATGGAGGAAACTTTTGTGGGGTTTGGTGAGAAGATGTAGGAAACAGAGACAGAAAGACATATGCAGAGACTGTGTTCCCAAATCACTCATAAGCAAACAGGAAATGTAGAACAACATGGCTGCAAACAATGGCTCTTAATCCCCCAACAATATCTGAGCTTAAGGGTCTTTTTCTACAAAAGAGAAGATAATATTTCCAACACTTCGCCAGGGTAAGGAGAGCAAGCGTGCACGTTATTACAGACTTTCAAGATGACCTTCCTGAATAAAAAGTATTGTTATTACTTCCTGAAAAGTTTTTTTTTGTGTATACCGGGCCCTTATAGGAAGTTGGTTTCAATTGTTGGCATGTCATGCCAAAACCCTAAGACAAATGGTGGGAGACCAAACAGGAACACATGACCATGGGTGTTTAAACACCTAATTGTGGAATCAGCTTGTGATGGTGTCATCGCAGTAGTTGGGCCTTGAAAATGACCAGTCCCAGCATGCAGTAATGCACTCCCGGTGGTTAGAGAGTTTAGTGTATGAAACACTCCTCCTAAAGAAACTTCAAATGTTCATGTGACGAGACTTAGGTCAATGTTTAATTGGGTTGTATTCTTGCAGATGCTTGGAGCCAGCTACGACTACATAACATTTTCTATATGAGAGCTGGCGTTGATTTCTTTTGAGGCAAACCATTACCATTTAAAATATTAAATATTGTGTTTCTGATCCCTCTTTACCCTCTATGTCTAAGCCACTGGGAGAGGTGGTTTCATTTATTTGGAAATGTGACTTCCATGTTGCAGTTCGACATCGCCTTGCTCCTAATAGCACACACCCTACCCATGTTTTTCAGATCAGCCAATCAGAACTATTCAAATCTAATTACTTGCACACATCTAACACAGCCCAGGTAGGCCAGTAGATCGATGTCAGGGCTGTCCAACACCACAACTGGCTACAATTGACACACTCATATAACAACATGGAATATAATATGCACTTCAAAAAACCTAGAAAGCAATAGCATTCTTTTGGGAAGACCTCAAGCCGCGCTCATTAACCTCCATAAACTATGGACCTTTTAGTTGTAAAAACACACTGGTTGTAAACAACAACAGAACAACAAATGCACTGCTGATGTTGCAGATCATAAACTTAAACAGACACTGGTCTATGTCAGAATGCGCAAAATCAGAGAGAGTAGGTACTGGACTATGATGCCAGTGTGCAATGCCCCTCTAATGCAAAATGAGCTATATAAATATGACTGTGAAGAGATAAAAAGACAAGATAACATAACATAACAATATATAGCTGCTGGCATCTGCATATCCTGATCTCGCAGGTTTTGGTTGTTTTGTTGTTCAGTATGTCTTTTTGTTCAGGCTCACTGCGATGTGATTCAGAAGTGTACCGAAAGGTTACAGTTGTCTTTTTTAAGTACGAGTTTTCTCAAAGATCAGCTTTATTCGGAGGTTTGTACTTTTCACAACTTGACTGTTGTGCTCGACAGGGGCGGCTCCTCCATAATGGCGGAGGAGCGTCGCCTCACTGGTCAAAGTCGATCATAGAAAAATAAAATGAGAATAAAACAATAATATAATTTTATTTTTCTGTGATTGACTGAGCAGATGCCAGTGTACGGTGGGGTGGTGCCGGACCATGGCAAGGGGAGGAGTGATGGGCACTATAAAGTGCGCATGTCAGTTTGGCCGGTTGTCTTAGGTCGGCCAAACTGACGTGCACTTCTATTTCTCCAACCCAGCTAAGTTGCACAGCCGGGTTGGAGAAACAGCACAGACTCTCATGCACTGTCTGAGTGGAAGATTAGGGCGCTCAGACCAATCCTGGATCTGCTCTTGTGCTAGGTATAGCATGAAAGCTGCGCCTTGATTGGGCGGGGAACATGTGCAGTGACCGCGGGGAGCAGAGAACCACAGAGGCATCCGTCAGCGTGGGCAACAGGTACATTTTTTGTATAATTATTATTCCCCAACCTCTCCTCCCCCCACTTTTATTTTGGGGCTGCCACCACTAGTGCTCGACACCTGAAATCAACTTTTTAATAGAACTTTTTTTTTTAGTCCAACAATGATGTGTAAGAGCATTGCTAACCCCAAGAGAATCCTTGCCTAATTTATTGAATATGAATACTGTATTCTAACCTTCCCGCCTACATGGTCAGAGCAGTGGCAGCTCCTCCGTTAAGGCGGAGGAGCGTCGCCCCACTGCTTTTTTGCGTTGAAAGACAGAGAAAATAAAATGATAATAACTTGTGTTATTATCATTTTATTTTCTCCTACTTCTGCCCACAGAATTGCGTGAGGGGGCGGGGGCAGGGGAGGAGTAGTTGCACCCTCCTAAAGTGCGCAATGACTGCTTGGACGGCCCTCTCGGGCTGCCCAAAACAGTAATGCCACTTTGAATGTTTTCCATGCAGGCTACATCACAGCCTACGTGGAGAACATGCCCAGGCCTCCACTCAGACCAATCACAATGCTGCTAAGCCAGCATTGTGATTGGCTGACTGGGAGCCTGGGTGTACTTCCTGTGGCCAACTCCAAGAGAGGGAGGACTACGGAGGAGAGACGGGCGAGGAAGTGGCGAAAAGGTATGTTTTGATTTAATTTTTTCTTAGCCTGCTTCCCCCGCATCCTTCCCCCTCCTGCATCCACCCCCCTACCTCACGCATCCTCCCCCCTCCCGCCCCCGCCCCCCTACCTCCAATCGGTGCCCATCGCACCTGGTTCAGAGTTTAGCCACTTAACACTAGTAGTGGTGAGTGAGTGAGAGAAGACACATATAGCACCAAATTTGAGACTGAATAGCCTCTTGGCGCTGCTCAGTCTGGGCTGAAAGCTGAGATGATGGCTAAAAGATTTTTACCTCAAGTTTAATGCTGGTGCTCAGCCTTGGCATGGAATGTATTCTACAGTTGAGGGGCCTGACACGATACTGGTGTGATTTACCTCTTATAATGTTTGTTAGAAAAAAAGAGGCTGAGGTGCGAAGTTACCAAGACGTATCTGAGTCTATTTAAGATAATAACACATGCAGAAAGTTAAAAATGTATTTATCTGAGATTTATTGTGATCCATAATCATGGATATATTTTGTAATATTGTAATGTGGTGTCCCAATACAGAAAAATTCTTTAGACCAAACAACAGAAGTTTTTTTTTTTTTTTTGGGAACAGCTCACTATACATTTTTTTCTTCTTCTCATTATCCAAATGTATCCCATTCTCATTTCCAGAACATCTTTATCTGCATCTCTCATCTTTCTCGCGTGGTCTTTTTGTTCCATCTGTCAAAAACACAAACTCATTATTGTTCTCAGGTTACAGTTGCACTTCTCTTTTTGGCCCAGACCTAGACTCTCTTTGGAAGGCATGCAGGGCTCTGGCTGTTAGAACCAGAGGAGTCAAGAAAGGCTTCTTGGAATGGAATGGAGGAGCGTCGACAAGTAAGAACAGCGAAACACTATCACTTCCGGTCCAATCGAAGGTCTGGGACGCGGTGAGTGACGGAGTATTATTGCTGCTGCCAACATTTCCAGCACAATGCCCGGTGTTGGGTGAATGAAATCTGTTCCTGTCTGTCCTCTACCTGTAAGTGATATCAGCTTTATAGAGATAGTCCCTAACCCCGTGACCTCCGTTTAATACATCATGATTCTGTGCTTGCATGAAGGAAGGCCACTTAGGGTCACTGTCAGTCAAAGTTCTGGATACCATTATGACCAGAGAAAGGTCTTATACACGGGCTCCTTAAAAGGGCTAGCATCTCTGAACCTTTGGTGATGGCACGCTGATCGAAAATGTGCTTCTTGATGGTACCATCGCAACCATACAGCACAAAACAATGTGTGCCCGGGAAGTTGCTTCTACATACACAACGATGGACCTGTCCACAGATTGGATTTAGGGCCTGAGTTACAAAGTCCTTTTTCAGTTGTAAACCCAGAAATTCATGAAATCAGAAGGGGTTTGAAACAGCAAACAAGATTTTTACAAAGTCTTCCCAACTCATAAAAGGATTTTTGCAACCCTTTTGGAATGGTAACTAGGAGGTGGGCAAGAACGTGGCACCCCGTCCAATTTGTGATTTGAAAAGGCATGTGTCAATGGTTTGTGATTGCAATTGTGGTTGCAAACGATCAAACAGCTAGCGACCCCTGAGTGAGGATGGTAACTGAGGGGAAGGTGTTTGCAAAGGGGAAGCCATGGACTGAGGTCAGCTTCCCCCTTTTAAAATATGTCATGCTTTCTTGGGTGCAGGGGGAAATGCTGATGACTCCTGCTAATGTTTTCTAAACTGGAAACTGTTTTTAAAGCACTTTCCCATGTGGAAATGCAGATACCCCTATCAGACCTCCATCACTACATTCGCAGCCAATCACAGGGGGCTCCAAACTGGACCTGTGTAATTAATATTTATTAGACAGACCATTTTGCAACATCATGCAAATTGACAATTAACAATGAGACCTACTAGTTGCATCCCCGTTTGTCAAGCAGTTGGTGTGCAATTTGCAAACCCCTGGTTTCAGAATGGGGATCTTACATCAGGCCCCAAGTCCTGCAGAGAATTTGGAATTTGGTAATTTGTGTGTTGGCCTCAATCTCTGACCAGGGTTCCCAATGCATGGCTACCCTGCAGAGGTTTTGAGAGCACCCATAAATCCCTTTTTTCTGAATGTTCACCTGGAAGGTAACTCCTGCCAAGAACTTTTTCTATATGTGTAATGGTATTTATATAGGAGTGTGCTGTACATTATAGGGGTGCTGTGATATGATACAAGATCCTGTATATCATGTGAGGGGGTCCACATCTTTGAATTACACAATTAAATTACTTATATTTACAACTGCATTTCACATGTTTACACTTTAGGCATAAAGAGATTACGATATTTGTTCCAGAACCACACCTTTTTCAGTCAGCTACAGAGACCAAGGTTCAACAGTAAGTTCCAAGGTTCTATATCGCTACTATAGTCACAAGACCACATCTCTTCCCTGGTGGTAGAAGAATGGCCACACTCCCATGTTTCATGGGTCAAAGGAGGTGTGATAAAAAAAAATATATATACATACATGTGTATATATGTGTGTGTATATATATATACGTGCATATATGTGTGTGTGTGTGTGTGTATATATATATATATATATACACATACACATATATATACACCAGTGCATTGTGTACCTGTGTACCTTGCAGACAATTCATAGTAGTGGGCTTAATGGACCACTAGTGCACCTAAAAATATATGATTAATATATGTTTCTGCTGCACACTCAGCAGGATGCTGTGAATCACGAAAAATGCGTAAACTTTGCAAATAAGATGTAGGCGTAAATCTGCGATCAGATAGTGTGCAAATATCTTATGTTGCACTTTGTGTTCCAACCACGTGTGCAAAGAGTGAACTTTGATATAGTCTCTATTTTCTGAGAAACAGTCTTTTTGGAGGATTTTTCAGTTACGAAAAACCAACAACTTGGAGAGAAAAAAATGACTCCCGTTGCAAATGAAACTGGAAAAACAGTCAAATTGTTATGACACTCCAGAGAGGAGAATACCATGCTGATAACTCAGTAAACGAGATGTACTATAGGAAAAATAAAAAACTTAAGTGACCAGGTATTTTTTTCTTGTTGGAAGCAAATGGTGCAAGAGAAACTCAATGTGTCAAGATCTGACGTGAAAATGTGCATGGCATCGTGAGAAGGGGAAACTACTTTGTGTTGGAAAAAGGAGGCATCCTTTGTAACAATGAACAATGCGACTTCCTCCATCAATGACGGGATGGGGGGGATGGCAAAATATAAAACATCTTGAAACTCTATCTCACCCACCACCTGGGTTCGGACGAACAAAGATAAAGAGGGAAGTCAAGAAGGAGAAAAAAGATGTATGGAAAAAATCCTCATTCAGAAAGGTCAATGAGACAGAGAGTTCAGTGTTCAAAAATGACCCAAGACAGCAGTGAGCAGGGCTTTACACTACAGAAACGGAAGACTAGCTCTTATCTCATGAGTATCCTTGAGCAGGCATAGTGATAGCACCTGTTATGTACAATGCTTCGAAGCCCTAGGCCTTAGGCAAAAAGCGCCTATGCGTACATTATTTTAACCTTTTCTCCTTTTTGGTAACATTCGAGGTTAATAGAAAGGGGACCGGCAAGTTGGGTGTTAATAACACGAGTTATTGACTAGTGTGTAGTGGATACTGTTTAGATGGGCAGTGGTGTCCACTTAAAGGATTTATAGCTGTGCTCAAACCACCAAGCCACGTGGCTCTATCAAGTACCCACACACTAGACATTTGTTGTTAGTGTAAGTGAGTGCATTTAACAGTTTTCACCTTCAAGGTATCTGTGGTCTGACGTTTTCTCTATGTTTAATATGAAAATGAAATTGATGACACTTTCAAGCTGGTAAGTTAGCTCGGTGAACTAATGTACCCATTGTAGAGATCTGTATGTAATGTGAAGGTCAAAAGTTTGACTCACAATGGGCCCACTCAGCCTTTCATGCTTCTCAGGGTGATAAAAATGAGTACTATTGAGATGGATAATAATTAACCGCTTTGACAAATTAGAGCATTTATTGTGTTGGTAGTGGTGTTATTGTTGTTCTTCTTCTTATAATATTATTATAATGATTATGATTAAATATTAATATTAATTGTATTAATATCAATAATATTAATAATAAAAACAACCTGAAAGGATGTTAAACCAGGATGTATCTTCCACGAGTTTTTCTGGCCTATTGCTAGCATTTTATACCACTGAGGTGGACAATTGATGTGTGGATTTTGGACTGTGAAAGTCTTGCCACTATGTCCCATTGGGTGCCTCTGCTTCTGTCCAATCAGACAGTAACACTTCAATGGAAACATGGTCTCCCGTATCTGATTGGTTAGACTCCTGGCAAAAATGGTACTGTCCGTTCCTCCTGGGCAGGACTAATCAAGTCAAGATAAACTTTATTCGCTCAAAGGCCATAAAAGCACACAAAACAAGACCGCATTAAAAAAAATAAAATAAGATAGGACTAATCATTCTGTACATAAAGCAGCTTTGGAAGATGGGCCAGTCAACAGTCTAGAAGACAGGAAAGCCTGACCTTGGGTACTGCCCTTGACTGGGATGGTAGTAACAAGCTGTAGGTTGTAAATATAGACCCTGCTGATGAAAAGCAGGGAATGATACAGACCCCATTGTAAGCATGCCTATACAGTGTGCTGTAAGCACCCCACTTGCTACTTAGCTCTTGTTTATGAAAGCAGTGAGTCATAGGCGTGAGGGTGCAATATGTTGTATGGCTGGTGCTAGTTGGAGGATCATCTAGCTGACTATGTTTGGAGGAATATTGTAGTTTGCCATAATGGGGCAGTGGAAAAAAAGGGAGTAAACCACTAGCCAGTCCAAATCCGGGGACAATCTACAAACCGTGCTGGTTAGGAAAATCTTGTTATTGGCCGACTGGGAAACCATGTTGTTTACACTGTTTGGGGGTCCTTGAAGGGGTTCTGCTTGGAGAACCTTCTCTTTGATCTTGGTAACAGGAGCTTGGCAATTCCTCTAGTTGGGGGAACCTTGCAGTTGATCCTCTTATCGTGGAATCAATAGGTCATGACTGGAGGACCCCGTTGTTCTCCCAGCTTGGGGGAACCTTTCAATTGACCCTGGTGGGGGCACCATTTCAATTCTGCTTGCTTGATGATCCTGGCAGTTTGTTCCGATTGGCTTGAACATAACAGTTATCCCTTGTCGGGAGGAAGATTCACATGAAGCCCTTTAGTTGCCCCTCATATGGCAAAACTGACAGTTGCCTCCCTTTGGAAGTTTGGAGTTGCAGGAGTTGGAGGGCATGATTTGCACAACCCTTTGTTTGACCAGTTAGTGTATCTTCTTCTACTACAGCTGTGCTAACACTTAGTGTGTATACCCTTAGATTGCCTAAGAAAAGATCACCTTTGCTCCACAGAGTCCAATTTGCCCCCGCATTATTAATGCAGTGCATGTAGATTTAAGGGACACAAACATGGATAAGTGATGTGGGCCTGTTTATATAGTTCTCTGACTTTAGTGTCATCATATTATTCTGCCTTTATCATACTATAGACTATCTTTATTTTGAGCAGTGCCTTTCCTTTTTTGAATCAGACTCCTAAAGTGTCTAAATTTCACAAGCGGTTGTATTTTTCACCACATTCCCACTGTGAGGGTTAAGTGAGGTCCTTCCCCCTTCTTCTTGGGTTACATTGAACAGTGACATATGCGCTCCTATCCTGGCTGCTTGTAACTCATGCTCCAATGGTAAATTCCACAGTCCTGAGCCGATCGTTTTACGGTAAATTCTGTAAAATAAATCCCCATCCTCCTCACTGTTGGCATCTGTACATAGAGCAGTCATTAAAGTGTCTGTTTAATGAAACTTAAGATGCAGCCGGCCAGTAGGGATGGGTTTCCTTCTTACACACGGTCTGTGAGTAAGCCTGCCAAGGACTGGATGCTGAATGGAAGGTTGTGTGCATTCTGAAAAGCTTCACATCACATTAGACTCATGTTAGATGTAACGCAACACACACCGAATATACTTAATACACACGCAGGCAATGCCTCAGTTAGTCCGTTCATTCATCCATCCACCCACCCACTCATCCATCCATCCATAAACATATTGTAATATAATGTACACTGCACACACAATTCATATGTCCCCACTGAATTGTTAAAGTATATGCACAATTAACGTATAGACCAGTAGCGGCTGCTACCGGACCCAGGTGGTGGGGCGGGAGCGGGGGAGAGCAGGGGGGGTGGACAAAAAAAGAAAGACTAAACAAAACAAAAAAACACTTACTAAAGAAAGCCTAAACACAAAAAAACACTTACCTGAAACGGCCGCCGCCTCCGAGCTTCATCCTCTGTCCCCCTTACATCTTCCTCCACTCCCGGCCAGCAGCAGAAAGCACCCGCCCTCCCAGCCTCCCCATAGCCAATCACAACGCTGCAATGCAGAGTTGTGATTGGGCTGAGCGCCATGGATCGCCGCTCAGACGGGGACTGGGAGGGTTTGCATGTTCCTCACCAGGCTGTGTAATGCAGCCTGGTGGGGGGCATGCAAAGTGCGCAGGACTGCTTGGGGCGGCCCGAGTCCTGCACACTTCAGGAGTGAAAACCCCTCCTCTCCCTACTCTGTCAGCCCCGCCCCCCTCCGAGAGCCACTGGCGTATATTGGAAAAATAAAATGATAATAACAATAGTTATTATCATTTTATTTTTCCTTTTTTTCAGTGGGGCGACGGTCCTCTGTCTTAGCGGAGGAGCCACCACTGGTATAGACACAACCACTCTACCTTAGAATGGATTTGCTGAGTAAAATCCATACCATATTCTGCTATTAAAATTCAGTGACTCCATTTGCTATCATTTAAAAAGAGGAGTAGCACTAATCCTGGAGCAATATTATTGTGTTACTTCTGGACAAAGTATTTTTACTGTGCTTCCAACCGGAGACTCAATATATGAAGTCGTATACATCACATACAATGAAGATACAAATGTACACACACATTCATTTTAAATATACAGTTCATAAACATGCCTCCATTGACTGAATAAATATCTGTGTACACTCAGGATTAGCCAGCCACTCTCACTAAAAGCATAAATACCCTTGCACACTCAAATATATCTTCTCATAGCCAGGCACCATATGCATATACTCTCAATAAGGGCCATGTTTATCAAACTTTCACGCAGCACAACGTAGCAAGCCACCTTGCTGCATGAAAGGGAAAGGGCAGGAATGCGCTGTATTTAACATTATCCAGCACATTCCTGTCCTTTCCTTGTGCTGGTGCACTTTTAGCTACTTTGCGCCAATGCAGGCATCCTTGCGTCATGGTGCAAGGATGCCTGCGTTGCAGGCAAGATTGTTTTTGTGCAGGAAGACACCTTCCTGCACAAAAACAATCATCTGAAGCATTCTGCCCTTTCCCGTGTTCACTGTGCCACTGGATTCTAGCTAGCCCGGCTGATGAGGGGTGATACCATGAAACCAGTCCCAGGATGCTTGTTTCCAGTCCAGGGAGGACCTGACTTGGCAGTTCGAGCTGGACTGTTCCCATGGGGAGCAGGGTTAAGAATGATTTGCATATGGCAGGGTCCAAATTGGGTGGCAGGGTGAGAAAATAAATGATGGATTTAACCCAGATCTGTGACTGGGGGTGAATGTTTGGTTTGCTCAGCATTCCGTCCATCATCTGTTCTTTTGGCATTTGTCGCCCTAAGTGGGAAGGGTATGCCCAGACATGGGTCCTGTGATCACTGTGCCACTATATTCAAGCTAGCCTGGCTGATGAGGAGTGATACCCCGAAACTGGTTCCAGGATGCTTTTTTCTGGTCCAGGGAAGACCTGGCTTGGCAGTTTGGGCTGGACTGTTCCTATGGGTAGCAGGGTCAAAACTGATTTGCATATGGCTGGGTCCAAATTGGGGTGGCCAGGTGAGCAAATATACAATGAATTTAACCCAGATCTGTGACTGGGGATGAATGTTTGATTTGCTCAGCATTCCGTCCATCATCTGTTTTTTTTTGCATTTGTCATTCTAAGTGGGAAGGGTATGACCAGACGTGGGACCTGTGGTCACTGTGCCATTGGACTCAAGCAAGTCTGGCTGATGAGGGTTGATACCCTGAAACTGTTCCCAGGATGCTTGTTTCCGGTCCGGGAAGGACCTGGCTTGGCAGTTCGGGCTAGACTGTTCCCATGGGGAGCAGGGTCAAGACTGATTTGCATATGGCTGGGTCCAAACTGGGATGGCAGGGTGAGCAAATACATTTTGGATTTAACCCAGATCTATGACTGGGGGTGAATGTTTGATTTGCTCAGCATTCCAGTTCTTCTTGCACTTGTTGCCCTAAGTGGGGAGGGTATGCCCAGATGTGGGTCCCATGCTCACTGTGCCACTGGATACAAGCTAGCCTGGTTGATGAGAGGTGATATCCCGAAACCGGTCCCAGGATGCTTGTTTATGATCCAGGGATGACCTGGCTTGGCAGTTCGGGCAGGACAGTTCCCATGGGGAGCAGGGTCAAAACTGATTTGCATATAGCTGGATCCAAACTGGGGTGGCAGGGTGAGCAAATAAACAATGGATTTAACCCAGATCTGTGACTGGGGGTGAATGTTTGATTCACTCAGCATTCCGTCCATCATCTGTTCTTTTTTGCATTTCAAGAATGCTGTGCTAAAATTCTTGTTTTTGGAAAGTGGCAGAATGTCAAGAAACTCCAGCATGGCACACTTCTGTGCATGTGCTGACTCATGTTTTGGTGGGCTGTATATGCACAAAAAGCAAAACATTTTTGGAATGTATACTCCTCCTGGCACCCATCCACAAAATCATTACACTGACTGTATAATAGAATTTTATGAATTTCTACATTATATACCACCGAATGAATTTGAATAATTGTGGCATGTTGTATGTATGGGCATTCACAGACCTATATATGGATGTGGGTCGCAATATTGAGTGAGCAAATATCATCCTTTCATAGTATAGTATTGAGACAAGACTGCCCCACTACTCCCCGCACCAGTCTCTGAGATCTTCATAAGCAAAGCTCTTGAGCACCTACCGTGCCTCTGTCTTTAGTGCTGTGACGCCCACTGGGTAGCTGTCGCACATAATAAGTATCTTCATTCATTAATCTTCATTCATTATCGACTAACACAGTATTGTGGAGGTAAGTATATGTAGCTAACTGTTCTCAAGGTACCTATGTCTAATCTAGGTATCTAGGCTCCAAATCTAGGTACCTATACTTGGAGCTAATAATAATAAATCGATACGTAGCTATAGACACTTCGCTGCATGATATTGTGGTAGTCGATAATTTGAATAGAAAACTTTGGTGGAACAATATTTAAAATTCGATATAGTGGTACAACACCAATTCATACATGCCTAGATAGTTTAAAATGATTATTGAAAAAATCGTAGAGAAAGATTTTGTTGCAAACAATAGCTGAAAGTCAGGAACTGAGGAAAATCTAAGGAAGCTGTGGTTGCCTGCCAAGCAGGTAACATAAACAGGACCATGGGAATTATGTGATTGTGTGGCAGCTGCGATTTTCGCATAATTATAGGTTGGCCGCATTTGCCACGTAATTCATCATATGCTGCATAATCTGCAGATTTAAACAAAAAAATGGTATCTAGTTCAAACAGTTCAAAAGTTACTAAAAACATTACAAAACACGTTGCAGTGCAGTGGAGGCCTTTTGCAAAGGTTGACCTATCACCTTTCTGTTGCTTATTGCTGTGTTTGGGTGTTAAACTGGTATTAGTGAGTTGCAACTGATGCCCAGACAGTGTTAACAAGTTTAAAAATGACAAAATAATGAATAAATACTATCCCAAAATGTGCTGCATAATGCCGTATAATTTGCCTTTTCTTGCTGCATAATTTACCCAAACCTGCCACATAATTTGGCCCTCTTCTGCTGCATAATTCCCCTGAATGTAAGGGAGTTCCTCCTCACAGTAAGGGTGGCACATTAGTGCCATCACCTTCCAGCAAAGGTGGTAAAGCATGATCAGTAACAGGATCAAACTATAAGGGCAGACACAGGTATGAGCCGAGGACTAAGTAGAGGCCAGTTGGGAGACTAGAGAAGCTTCGTGGTCCGTTATCTAAACCCTCATCTATAACATGACATCATTAGCAGAAAACGGCTAAAGGCCATGAACCAAGTGAGATTGCAAATGCCCTACCCTCAAAGGACAGTCCGACCACAACACTTTTGGTGAATTGATTTTGAGTCGTATTTGTTACCCATCAAACATACATGTATTGAAAGTATTTATGATGTCACCCTTGAAAACTTAACATATGTACATCAGTCCAGAAGTTAATATTTATGAAATAAACATTGGCATCTGTAAAACATATGCCAGCCAAAATAGTTTGCAAGAGAAACAACTGCATTCAAAAATCGTGCTTGAATGTAGAAGCTACCCTCAAACCAGTCGCGGCCGGTATTAGGGCAGAGTGGTGGGCAGGCGGGGTGTAGGGAGACAGACAACAATACAAAAAAAAACAGAACTTACCTGCTCTGCTGCCCACTGCAATGCCGCTCTTCTGCTCCTCACTGCAGCACAGGCTCTCAGTCTCCCCTGCGGCCAATCCTGACGCTGCTCTCATGCACAAGAGCAGCGTCAGGATTGCCCAAGTGCCCTCGATTTGTGCTCCCAGAAAGACTGGGAGCCTATGCTTAGCTGTCTCCAACCCGGCAATGCAGCTCGGTTGGAGAGAGCTCAGAGCGCATGTCGGTTTGGCCGCCCTGAGACAAAACGACATGCGCACTGATAGCAGTGCACCTACCACTCCTCCTGGTGACTGCCCCCATGATGGCCCCACCCCCAAGACTTGGCCCGGCCTAGAACTTGAAAAATAAAACGATAATAAACCTGTTTTATTATTGTTTTATTTTTCAAGTTTTGGAGGCTGCTGGCGGGGGGGCTACGCTCCTCCAACATAACAGCGGAGCCGCCACTGCCTCAAACACCTGGCACCCTGAACCAGACTGTTCCCCTATCCTGTGAATTATAAATGTAGCAGTCAGAGCATTTAGGGGTATGCACTCAATGCCCCATGAATTGGGCAAAGCAGAGGCACCTTGGATCACACCTGGGAAAATTACACAAGTTGTTACCCCTCTGTAGGAATGCATTTGCAAACTTTAAAAAGAAAGCAGGGGAAACAGACTACTTGTACCCTACCACACAAACCCACACCACTCATATAACCAAAAAGATGCAGAAAACCAAACACACAAAAACATGAAAAGCTATTAACACTGCATGAACCCTCTAATAGAAGAGGTAGGAGTGTGGAACAAGCTGGTTGTTTGTATGCCAGGCTTACATGGAGTAACACCCCTGTGGCACTACTGCGGCAGCATCGGGTGGGGAGCCAAAAAAGGTGAATTGCTGATGCCAATGGGTTTTTATACCCCACACCATAACCGGGGCCCTGGAAGTTACAACTTCAGTTGCATCACTTCCAAATGTCCATCCTGCCCGGGCGTTGTTTATTGTTGGTAAGGGCAGGCAGAAGTTGCCCACACCTCAAGGGCAGAGTACCTGATTAGCTTCGGGCAGCGAGAGTGTGCCACACTTGGCCATCCCTAAGAGCATTGCTTTCTAGTTCGGTGAGAATACTTTCCATTTTCATTGGCGGGGGATCAAGAAAGCATGAGAGGTGGACCGCAAATTAATCCTCCATTTTGTGAAGTAACAACGTTTGATAATGACAAATGCAAAAGAAATTAAAAACTATGGGTTATCACTCATAGCCGGCTATTGCTACCCATAAAAAATATAGAACACAGCTTCATTGCCAATTTCAGGAGCATCTTAACCCCTAAAAACGAATTAAAGATTACCTTTGTAAAGTAACTAATTTCTAGGATGAAATTCGTTCACAAATGTAGACGAGCCAAACAGCAGCCAGTCTGTAAATTTGGTCAAACAATTTGAAGTTGGGCAAACTTAGTCCAGATTCCCCAAAATACCCATCTTGGAGTTTAAGTTGCTGTGACATATCCTTGTTACCTGGTGATTGACTGCGTTTCCCTGTGGCCCCTGAGTGCAGACGTCTTGCCAGTGTTACGTTTAGTGTCTCTTCGTTATCAGATCACAGTAGTCTGGGGTTTCACCAGCCTGACTCCTTCTGTCCCCCCCTGCATTCATCCTGACTTCCTCTGTGCTGAAAGTCAAGCTGCCCATTCACAAAAAGCCGGGCCTTATCTCTGCACCTCCTGACCCCGCATCATAGCGGAGGGGATAGGGTTTAACTTCTATCTGCGCTAGCAGGTGAGAAAGTCCCCGGCAGCAGCGCCTTTGGGGAAAACGAGCGAAGCATTTACCTGCAAGCCAAATACATGGTCTGATGGCAACCACTAAACCCTAACGTGTGCAATATTTACAACTGTGCTTGAATACAGAAGTGCAGGTACTCCTTGTCCCAGAGTACCTGTTTGTTGCTGAGAAGTGGTGTAGTTTGTGACTATCGCAGGCAGAATATCGACGGGATAGAATACTCCAACAAGCATATCGGAGAACAACATATCAAAAGGGAAGTTTGTATAGATTTTCTATACCAAACTGCACATGAACGTCAGGGCCGGACTGGGAACCAAAACCAGCCCTGGCAAATTTGACAGACCAGCCCCCCTGCAGCTTTTGTTACTGGGGGCCGATATAGCAGCACCGCTGTAAAACCGGACCCCAGTACCAAAAATGGCCCCCACCGCTGCAAAATCAGCCCCCACCCTTCCAGCCTCCGGGGGAAACGCCCGATGCCCGCAACGGCCAGTCCGGCCCTGATATACGTCCCTTGGTGATTTATACCTTCAAGGTACGTAGATGTGGAGTTAGGAACAGTAAGTACACCCATACCACCCTCTGAGCACCTACCTCTTCCATATTTTGTCACTCAATATTCTTGTAACATTATTCTGTCCTGTCAGTATTCTGCCTTCGATATCCCGAAGTACAATCTGAGAAGTGCCAGTATTCTTCCATTAAAAGCATCGGTGCAGTGCTGTGAAGTGCTGGTACATCTCTTCCAAATTAAAGAAGTGCTAGCACTGAGTACCTAGTAGAACCTGCCCATGTAAAGCACTGCTTATAAACGTAGACCTGGTGGTTGAAGTCTACGCTTTGCGAATCTACGTTTTTGCCATTTGATGAATACGCTTGTGTTGACAATATGAGGCAGAATTTGCCACAAAGATGGCTTATTCGCTTTAGGATGCTGTGTGCAGATTTTTTGTTTAAGCTGCAGGTCACAGTTGCAACAGCCAGTAAGGTGTGCACACATCTAATATTTTTGATGACGATAACACGAGTATCGTTGGCCTGGGTGATAAATAATGTTAGCGTCAAGACACACAAACAGATTATATTATAATTAGGGCTCCCAGTTTTCCGTTTTTACAGATTTGTACAGATGAATACAGACAAAAAATTACTTATTTTCCTATCTGTATTTATTTTTAAATACAGAAAGATATGGAAAATAGGCCTTGTTTGGATGATTTTTTCTACTGTCGATCATGAGTGCCAGGTCAGTAGGTGTACAGATTGAGAGGTAGGGGAGCTTAAAAAAGACAATAGATTTCCTAATTAAGCTTAATTAATTGCAGATCGACAGTTATTTATGCTATTCTACAATGCAAGTGTTTTCAGATAACACTATTGCACTGTCTGCTGCTGAAACCTTTTGGATATTCAAACGCGAGCATACATTTATCAGTTAAATAAATGTGGAAAAATACCCATTGCAGCTTCATTTATACAGTAAACACAAAATAATAATGGATAAATACAGAAAAAATTAGCAAAAAATAAATATGGATAAATACAGATGGAAATGTCCAAAAAATAATTACCATAAACCCGGAAGCCCTAATTATAACTAAACATCAATTAAATTAAATTTGAATGGACTATGAACAAAAACAGTATAGAGCCACTTCTTTGCAGAATGTTCTATTTTCTATGTGCAGATAAGTTTCTTGCACCACACTCCATACTGGTGGAGCCAGTTAGGCGGCACACTGACAATCACTGCAAGCTTGATAAGTACAAGGAGAAGTGGGTGGCCAGCGGATTGTGGAAAGGTATCCCTGGCCCCGGTTTGCAGAGAATTCAATCTCTCCTCTGCGTAGACTCACCTCATCACTTGTCGATAGGAATCAGAAGTGGACCACTGGGCTAAACCGGGCTTTCATTCCTTCCAGGGCCGTCCCATTCTGGAGATCTCTCAGGGGTCCAAAGGAGTGCTCTAAGGAAGTCAGTGTCTGCCCTCCTCTCCTTCCGGTCAACTAAGGCTAACAATTGACAGGCAAATGCAAAACCGCCTTGGTTATAATGGTTGTCGGCACACAGCCATCTTCCACAATGTCAACCTGCTGTTCATCATCTTTACTTTGATTTTGCATTGAATATGGTCAGAATGCACACAAAAAAACATTCAAAATTTAAAAACGACTGAAACGTATTGAATTTTAAATGTGAACGTCCAAAACATAGTATATATTATGCACTATGTAAACTCTGCTCACTTTTCAACACTGTTTGGACTCTTACAAAAAAATCTATTTTTGTATCCGGTGTTTTCCAATTCATTTGCCAGTTTTAAGTTCCTTGCATGACTTGAACATACAGGCGCAGAACAAGAATGCCAGGCTGATTTCCACAATGTAACACCATCCAACCGTCCGCCCATCCTCCCACCCACACACACACACCCATCCATCCATCCAGCATCCATCCTTCCATTTATGCATACATCCATCGTCATGCCTATTAGTGTCGATCAGTCGTTAGCATCAATCAGTCATCCATCATCTTCATTATGCAAGATTGACCTTCATTGTTACTGTTATTATCATCACAATCATCTCTGGAAATAACTTCAGGCATAATCCACATATATATATATATATATATATATATATATATATATATATATATACATGGATATCTATATATATGTAGCTATATATATACATAAATCTATATAGCTATGTAAATATATATATATATCACGTGGTCACAGTATCAACTGAGGGTTGCTTCGTATTGGGCGTGCCTACCTATAATTAAAGCTCACTGGGAGCCGAAACGCGTCAGGTGTCACCGCCTACCCCTTGATGCTTAATAAAGCACATGTGCTCCAAGTAGAGTTTCAGCGCTCTTTTCTTTTGGATATTGAAGTGACAGGTTTCTCCGTGTCTGTTTTGCTAAAACCGCCCTGCAGGGTCTATGGCTTGCTTTCAACAGAACATGTGAGTGATTACTGCGAGCGCAGCTATGTGAGCCTGACCCGCTTGCCCCCACTTTTGATAAGAAAAGGACGCTTCCCTGAGTTAAATATTCACTGAGGCGGTAAGAAAGGGAGATGTGAGGTGTTCTGCCTCTTTCCGACTTGGGGCGCTGGTTGCTAAAGGACATTGGGAGATTTGGCGGAGATGTGTAACACGGCTCAACGAATGCGCCATGCAACAAAGATACTTTTATGGGTGGCTACAGTGCGAGATACAGTGGCGAAATAACAACGTGCATTGCAGTCCACTGAGAAATTTAACATTCCAGCATGGTCCATTCTGAGCATCGAAGGACCTTGGGACTACAAAAAATCACGTGGTCACAGTATCAGCTGAGGGTTGCTTCGTATTGGGCATGCCTACCTATGATTAAGGCTCACTGGGAGCCGAAACGCGTCAGGTGGCACCGCCTACCCCTTGATGCTTAATAAAGCACCTGTGCTCCAAGTAGAGTTTCAGCGCTCTTTTCTTTTGGATATTGAAGTGACAGGTTTCTCCGTGTCTGTTTTGCTGAAACCGCCCTGCAGGATCTATGGCTCGCTTTCAACGGACCATGTGAGTGATTACTGCGAGCGCAGCTATGTGAGCCTGACCCGCTTGCCCCCACTTTTGATAAGAAAAGGACACTTCCCTGAGTTAAATATTCACTGTGGCGGCATGGGAGGGAGATATGAGGTGTTCTGCCTCTTTCCGACTTGGGGCGCTGGTTGCTAAAGGACATTGGGAGATTTGGCAGAGATGTGTAACACGACTCAACGAATGCGCCATGCAACAAAGATACTTTTATGGGTGGCTACAGTGCGAGATACAGTGGCGAAATAACAACGTGCATTGCAGTCCACTGAGAAATTTAACATTCCGGCATGGTCCATTCCGGGCATCGAAGGACCTTGGGACTACAAAAAATCACGTGTTCACAGTATCAACTGAGGGTTGCTTCGTATTGGGCGTGCCTACCTATGATTAAGGCTCACTGGGAGCCGAAACGCATCAGGTGGCACCGCCTACCCCTTGATGCTTAATAAAGCACCTGTGCTCCAAGTAGAGTTTCAGCGCTCTTTTCTTTTGGATATTGAAGTGACAGGTTTCTCCGTGCCTGTTTTGCTGAAACCGCCCTGCAGGGTCTATGGCTCGCTTTCAACGGACCATGTGAGTGATTACTGCGAGCGCAGCTATGTGAGCCTGACCCGCTTGCCCCCACTTTTGATAAGAAAAGGACACTTCCCTGAGTTAAATATTCACTGTGGCGGCAAGAAAGGGAGATGTGAGGTGTTCTGCCTCTTTCCGACTTGGGGCGCTGGTTGCTAAAGGACATTGGGAGATTTGGCGGAGATGTGTAACACGACTCAACGAATGCGCCATGCAACAAAGATACTTTTATGGGTGGCTACAGTGCGAGATACAGTGGCGAAATAACAACGTGCATTGCAGTCCACTGAGAAACTTAACATTCCGGCATGGTGCATTCTGGGCATCGAAGGACCTTGGGACTACAAAAAATCACGTGGTCACAGTATCAACTGAGGGTTGCTTTGTATTGGGCGTGCCTACCTATGATTAAGGTTCACTGGGAGCCGAAACGCGTCAGATGTCACCGCCTACCCCTTGATGCTTAATAAAGCACCTGTGCTCCAAGTAGAGTTTCAGCGCTCTTTTCTTTTGGATGTATATATATATATATATATATACCCATTCACATACACACATGTGGTGATTTTAATTCACAGAGTAACTGTGCAATGACCAGTGATGGAGCAAGGGGACGGGGAGATGGGTGGGCATTTGTCATTTGAATAAAAGCAGGATCCCACGGCATGAGAACTCGGGTTGGAAAATGATCAGTGCGGCGGGTGCTAAGCAGCAGGCACCTGCAGGACTTCTGCACAATGCATCCGGCTGCACAATTCCGTTTGATGTGGAACCAAGAAACGAGGGGGCACGGATAGTGTATCCAACATGAATGCACACTGGGAGAAACTCAAGAAACAAGGATTCCAGGAGAAGCCGATGCTAAGGAAGGGATGCAACAAAGCGAGCACACTATGTGTAAAAGCTAATCCCCTCAACTTGAATTTCTTGGTATTATCTTTCTTCGGCCACGGCAGCACGGAGACTGATCATTAAAAGGTTTCTGCCCCTGTTCCTACATGTGCTATTTCCAATTACTGATACCAGACACATTTTGACTGCACCGTCTAGTAAAATGTTAGCAGTCAATGTTTTATTATAGAAAGATAAATACAAAAAAATTGCTAAATGAGTGTCAGAGTAAGACAAGACAACACGGTGAAGCCAAATATTCAAAAACCTTTCACTAGTCATTGTACAAAGAGATCCCAAACATTCTGTATATTTTCTTATAGATATTAGGTTAAAAATGGTCATTTGAATGTGGATAAACATGAAACAAAAAAAAACCCATGAAAGTAGTACTCCATTACAATGCAATGACTGTAGGCGACAAAAATGTGCACTTGGAAAGAAAGAAAAAAAAACTTTTTCAAAAGTGTTTATTCTTGTTTTCAATTTGAAGATTTTTTCTGATTTGAAAATCACCTACAAACAATTTTAGTTCCATTTCTGACCTAAAATTCAAATATGGTAGATATATTGTTTGTGTCCTTGTGTGAGTAACAAAAAAACGTTTAAAACCTTGACTCACAGCACATAAAGAGCTAATCTATTGACAGATATAATGTTCGTGTGTTATGTGCTGTGCTTATAATTCAGGCAATACATCATACATTGGAATTGATGGTATTGGCAGAACTCAATAACATTACAGTGGTGCACCACTACACCACAGCAGTATTCTATAACATCACAACAGGGCTAAAGTGCATCTCAGTAGGTCTGAATTACAACGCAACATTGCCCAATGTCACCACCACAGTGCCCGTTCAATTACGTAACAGAAAGGCTACATGCCATCACAGTATGCCTACATCACACTATGCTAATCCTCAATGACACCACAGTTGGGCTCAGTGGCACTACAGCCAAACTGTACTACATCAGAACAGCGCTTAATGACATCACAGAAGGATCAGTGACCTGGCTCTAGTGCTCAGTCCCATCACAACTGAAGCACCCAACATCACTAGAGTTTTCAATGAAATCAGGTAGGGCTTAATTATGATTAATTAATCATAGAAGGAGCTCCATGATATCATCACAAAGTTCTCTGATTTTTTTTTATCTTTGGTTTCTTTCTTATTTATTAAGTTTTTTTAAAACAACAAACAAAGATACTTATCATTTTATTACCTTGATCACATGGCAATCACATTCTTTACATTAAGTCACAGAAAGGTTTCAGGAAAATAATGGACTCGAACCACCCTTTAATTTCTGGAGGATCTAATCGAGGACATATTTGTATAGTGCTGAGTACACCAAGTGTCCAACTTTGAAGCACTATAAATTCCAGATTTCACTATTAAACAAAGTCTATAGCACATATTTTATACATCTTGACATGGTTCAAACCAGGCACGTGTAGGTCGTAGAGGTGCTATCAGCATCAGTCACTCAATTGAGATATATATTGGACACATTTGTATTAAGTCAATAAACTGATTCTCGTTTCCACCTTCAACTCTACATAATAATGTTGTGGTTGGTTGCACTAAGTAGAAACATGAAAGTGAGCAGCTAAAAAGCTGAATGAGATCAGCAAACTAAACACTTGAATGCATTTTAAGGTGTGTATTTAGTGTTCGTTGTAGTGCCTGATTTAGAGAGTGATGAATATGCATGATACGCAGGACACATCAGTGTTCAGCACACTGCACCCTTCAAAACCTGTCCCTAAATCCATCATCTTCCTGGCTGAATGTGAGGTCCCACAGCTGAAACCCCTCCGCTTTGACCACACTCCTGACACTGTCAATTATGACACCCATGCAAGCAAAATATTGATAATGTTTGTTGTGTGGGATTTGGCCACTGAAGGTAGGATTGTATTAGAAAATTCCATTTTTGTATGTTCACTCCCACATTTTTGCACTTATGCTGCTGGTTTTTCGACTCTGAGAGTGCACTTAGGCCTGCTGACCAGACCTCAGTGCCAGTGTTCTAACCCCTTATAAAGTGTATGTTGATTTGGCTATCCCCAATAGGCACGTACTGACTTACTTATAAGTCCCTAGTATATGGTATCCAGGGTACCAAGGGCATGTAAGGCAGAGAGTCCACCCAAGGCTGCAGCACTGACCTGACAAGGTACAAATTGGCTCCCAGCCTGCCACTGCAGACTGGAAGGGCAGTGTTTACACTGCCAGTTCGACTTTGCTATTCATACCAATGGAAAAGCCATCACTTCTCTTAACAATAATGTAAGTCTCCCCTAAGGAAGGCCTAGAGAGCCATAAGGCAGGGGGCTGTATATTGTTAAGTGGACAACTATGGATATATATGTCCTTTCAGCAAAACCCCCTCAAATTGTTGTTTTGCTGTTGAAAAGGTAATAGTCCCATTGGTTAATCCAAGGTTGCAGCTCGCAGCCCAGCCTGGCTAACTTATGGGACTACCTAGCTGGGTACTGTAAGGTATCAAATTAATCATGGCATTAAACCCAACCCAAATTTTATATCACTATTAAAGTAAGGCAACTTTTAGAAAGTTGCCACTCTGTGCCCGAGTGGTCCAGTAGCCTCACAAGGGCTACGACTCACTGACAGCTTTCTGCTCACCTGGGGAGTGGTGTGAATGACGTCCAGGTTTAGGATCAAACACAGCCGGCCGTCGGGGTGAGGTGTTACCTCCCCTTCGCAGGAAGCCACTCAGGGTGCAAGCTCAAAAGGCGAGCTTCAAAGGGGAAGTCTCCTTTGATGGGCAAATGGTGATAACACTCCACATGGGCTGCCTTTTGTTACTGTAGACTAACTAGAGACAGGGCCAGACAGGGAAAACCCATACCCAAACCGGTTTTCCCATGGTTGTGTAGCTCACAGGTAGCCACACCTCTAGGGTAGGCCACCAAGCTCCTAACAGCTGGGGAAGGGTGACAACATCTTGGGAGTGGGCAGACTAGTGCACTCTGAGATTGGGAGGTGCCACACATTGCCAGAAAGTCATCACCAGAAAGGAGGAGACCTAGTAGCCCATTGGCTAGTGACTGTGTGGCCCCCTCTGGACATTTAACTGGAATAAATATGACACTCCTGGCTCCCTGAACTGAAGATCATGCTGGATTTGGGAAGGGAACCGAAGAAGGACTGCCCTGATGCAAAGAGAGCCTGCACCGTCTGCTGGACTGCATCTGCTGCACTCTGGGCTAACAAAGTTTCGACTGTGCCTGTGACTCCTAGCTTGGGGACAAGTTGAGCCCCAGACCAAACAAGTGACTCAAAGAATCAATCTGCTGATCCCCTGGAACCAGCTCCAGAGACAAAAGAGCTGAAGGAGCCCAAACCGGCAAGTTGCTAGCCACTTGAGAAGATTCGCCGCTAGCTACCGCTGGGCATCCCAAGAGAACAATCCTCAAAGGCCAAAAGTTGCACACGAGTCAGTCAGACCTGAGAGTGTATCAGAGTCTGAATTGGTCACCCAAGAGGGACACTAGACTCCACTAAAGGATTTTGCCCCGACCGCAGTGGCCGGAGACAGGTACCCAGCCGCAGCTGGCATTCTAATTTTTCGAAGAGGACGTTGTTGGACCCCAACCTCTTTGACCAAAGTTACACCACATCATCCGTGGACCGAGGGATCACCACAATGACACCCCACATCGACCACACCACAAACTTTGAGCATCTTTTCATCCTGCATTCCCAACATCAGGACCATTCCATTATCAACTTTGGCGGTCTTGTACAGGATGGAACTGGACTAAAAAATGCTTTGGTGGCCAGGTAACTGTGCACATGTCCCCCATTTGCCCCCCAAACCTTTATCCTGTTGGATTTGGTCACCCAAGCCAGCCAGAGTAGCTGACTTAACTTTTACAAACTTTTGAAAATGTTCTCAAATTTTTGTTGACCAGTGCTTGTTTGCGGTTGATATTAAAAGTAAAAAAATCTTTAAAAATCAGTATCTCTGGAACCATCTAGTGGATTTTGCTCATCAAGGACTCTAAAAATTAATTAAAATATAATCTATTTTTATAAATTAGTGTTGTGGTTCTTTTGTGTTGTGTGGCTTTCCTATTTCTTTGTTTGGTACTGTTAAATCCTTTACACTATGTTCCTGTGTTCAAGCCTTACTACTCAAAAGCCATAGCTATCCTGGATTGAGCTTAAAGTTGCTCAAACGAGCCTGACTGGACCACAGACAGTTTTTGTGAGTATATTCCATGGTAAGGCCCCACAGCCAAACCATATAATACACCCAAATCCTTACAGAGTGAGACCACAATTGTATTTCTTATATTCCACAAATTGACCTTCTTGTAATTAAAGCTTTGTACCCAGGAGTAAAATGTGTCAGATTGTACAGGGTCATCGATCCACTGCCGAATCTTGAACATAGTCTCAGTTCATGCAACACCACTTTTAGCAAACACAAGGAGCAGACATTGCAGAACAGCATCTTTACTTCTAAAACATGATGAGGAGGAGGGCCTCCTAGCAGTGCCACAAGGCTATGCTTCTAACAGTCTGTCTGCTGCAGAATGTCACATAACATCTGCATAACTTCATCACAATCAGCATTTAACCCCAAAGTCCCATTGAAATTATTCTGCTATGTTGAACAACAACAGATGATTCTCCACTGAAATTCCCACCACCCTTCGACTGCCAAAACACACAGCTGAGAGGCACTTGCAAAAATCCCAAATTCTATATGACATTTATGAGGCACTACCACACCGCCACAACTTTACACACACACACACACACATACGTATTTGACAAATCAAGGAAAACATTATACATCTTATCTAGACTTTTAGAAAAACACTCCATTATTCTCAGTAACCCAACAAAACACGAGCCACATAGTAAAATTAATGAGGTACATGCAATGTCCATAAACTCATTGTTTCTTGAAATGTGGGATATCACAGCCATGCAACAGGCCTTTTTCTTCTGAAACGTTCCTAGAAAATATTGGGGAAGTGTGCTTTTGGGAATGTCTGCCTTACTGCAATAAAAATTATTCAGAGAATGATATTGAACCTTAAATTTAATGATCAAATGAAATATCAAAGCTCTGTTTCATTCAACACCAAACCTAATTCCAGCGAGGCTAAAAAAACAATGTTGTTACATATGTAAGAAATTTAGTGAGCTTTTGTTTTGCTCCTTATCCGATTTCTTATTAAAGCAGCCCCAGCCCCTGCACCACGTTGCGCCTGTGCTCATACCTTCCAGCTGCTTCACCCTTCATTTTTTTAAAATGAAAATGAAGACACATTTAATCAATTTCCGAAGTTTGAACACTCATTCTTCCTGCAATAAACCGAACAACAAACAACAAAAAACACCAAATGACAGTGGTATATTAAAAAAAAAGAAAGAAAAGCACGAGGAAGGCAGCAAATAAAATGGTCAAACCACTTCAAACTGAAAAATAAATCTTATGTCAAATAAATAGGATTTGGTTTGAATTATTGATTTGCAAGAGTTTTGTCCCTTCTTGCTGTTTTTTTTTTCTAGGACAATATTAATCGAATTACGTTTTAATTCAATCTTTAGCTCCTATTGGGGTTTGTGGTGGCACACTCCGCCATGGGTGAAGTATCCTTGGATACAAGGCCTCTGTCTCATTGTGTGGCATCTCTTAGGACATGCAACTCCGGCATGGTGCCCCCGTCGCCCAGCAGTACTTCCCTTACATTCGATGGCTCCTGAGTGGAAGTATCCGACAGATGTACAGGAACTCGCGCGCGCGCGCACAGTTGCCAGAACCTTCCATTCAATCGTCTTCGATAACAGGTTATCTAGAGAGCAGCCTGCGGGTCGGCCTCCCGTAATGGGAGCGGGCTGGCAGTTGACTGA
Source organism: Calotriton arnoldi (assembly GCA_963921515.1). Lineage (NCBI taxonomy): Eukaryota > Metazoa > Chordata > Amphibia > Caudata > Salamandridae > Calotriton > Calotriton arnoldi. Next base: position 2,505,218 of record CAWUFW010000569.1, read on the forward strand.
AAGCTGATTCCTGTCAGGAGGTATTTTCTCCCGGAGACAGAGGAGACATTGTGCCCCACGGTCCGCCGAGTGTGGCCTTGGCCCCTGCCAAAAGCCCACCTTCCTCCGAGACAAAACAGAGGCCCCCTCCTCGCTGTCAGCCCTATCTGCGCCTGTTGAAAGGGGATGTATGAGGCCAGTAACGCTGCTGAGGAGATAACTGTCAAACAGAATGAAAAACACTGCCTATCTCCCAAGCGAAGCAACTCAAGCGCTGTCAAAACTACAACTCAATGCTCAACAGGTTTCTGGCATCTGTGAGGTCCGCCGGTGGCTGCCCCCTAATACCCTGCTGAAAGAGAAGGCCGCGGACGCCGATGGAATTCGGGAGCAGGGTTTCACTGGTGGGAGCGCGCGGTCTGCGCTGATGAGGTGGGTGAGCGTCTGGGGAGCCTTGATACTCAGGAGACACTTATTTACATTGGATTTTTACACCAGATACCAAAGCCCTTCTGAGAAAACAGCTACTTGTTTGCTTCTATAGATTAAAGACAATTTCAAGTCGATACCCTTGGTAGAAATATAGAATCTGACAATTTAAGGAGGAGCTGAAGACACATCTCTTTAAAGAACACTTGGTCTGGGCGCAGTAACAGTCCACTTCCGCCCTCTGATACCCGCTCCGCGTCTAATCACTAGCTGACTGTGACTTTGCCTTTGACCAGTACAGCCAGTGCTTTAAATGTGCTGGTAGTGAGTACCAGCACTTTTTTATTTTGAGAGGGAGAGTACCGGCACTTCTCAAGAGTAGCGTAATACTTTTAATTGGAGAGCACCGGCACTTCTCAGTAACATGCGGGTACTCTGGTACAGACTTCTATTTTTCTATTTCAAGTGCTGAGTACAGCACTACGCTGCCTTTTGGCTAGGTTAATAATACACAAATAACACATGCATACGTACTGATAAGGACGCACAGGTTTGTCTAATATTTAGATTTTTCTACCTGGAACCTGACTTCTTTTCCTAGTTTCCTCATTTAGCCATGTTATGTGATCCTGAGGAAATCAATTTATTGCCCTGTGCTTCAGACCCGCCATATTTTAAATCTATGAACACCTAGAAACAGACCAAACACAAGTAGTTAATGATATGTTAAAAGAACCATAATTTGTTCATAAGTGCATCTTTTTAATCGGCGGGTCATGATTGGAGGTGTCTTGCTGGAGTGTCATAGGATTCCAGCAGTAGGCATCTCATACTGAGAGTCAATCTCTCATCAGCTTCATCTACGTCAGGTAACCAGCGGGTCAAGGTGGGCAGCTTGTACCCCACCCCCTCCCCCACTGAAATGCTTTGGGCTGCATGCATATTTTAGAAGGACAAAGAAACAGTTCTAGGTCTCACAAATGAGCCTTTCCCACCATTTGAGCGATCAGCACTTTTCTCATAGGTGTGCAATTAACACCATTTTTTTGATCTTCCTAAAAGTCCTGCTGACTTGGCTTGCTCCCAACTCCAATCTTTGGTGTATGTGTGCCTGGCAGCACATTTAATGTACAAGGCTTTCATGATTTACGTTCACTTGGGAGCCGTAGGTGAGGGAGCAGTCGACGCACGTGTTTCTGATCAGGACAGCAGCAGTAGCAGCAGCCGGACCCACTTTGATTCTCTTAGATCCAGAGAGGTGCTGCTTGACAAGGTAGAAATAGCTCTTACAAGTAGGGATAAATCACAATTCTAAGCGAAAACATGAGGTACAGCAATCCTTTTTACGCCGTTTGTAGATCATGGGATATATTAATATCATAGTAAAAGCTACACCATGCATATTCCAATAGTGTGCTTCACAGGAATCAAACAGTTGCAAAGTTGTGTTTCCTGCACTATTGGTTAATGTTTCTATAGAGTGAGAGTGATTCTATAATATCCAAGGATGTCAACAATCGCTTGGATGCAGGGCCATAACCATACTAACCACATTACTCAAATAGTCTTTGACATAGTATGAAAAAAAGTCCTCTCCAAAAAGTCAATCTCCATGAAAATGATGTAAATATACGAGCGCAAAGTCAGGAGCACATGGAAAGACCAGCATGCCTGTGAATGTTGTTGAGCGTTGCTGGCGGAAGCTCTCATGGTCTTCGGCAACATCCTTATAAAGTCATCCCAGACCACCGAAAGCACTATGATACCAAAGCAGCGACAGACTGTGCTCTACACAAAATCCCAGAAAAGAACATAGCTCTATGAAGAATGCTGGTTCGGGGTAACCACCGGAACAAGGGGTGAGAAGTGATCCCCAGAGATGCTAACAGGAGCTTCACTGGACATCTTTGAATTTGGAAAACTGGCAACACCTATAGATTTGCTGCGCATAGGCTTTCTGTTTACTCCTCCTATGGTGTGCTGATTTTCGGGTGAATTTTGATATGAAATTAAAGCTTTTTTCTGTTAATTTGGCTGATCGCATCTCAGCGACTCTTCGCCAGTGTTTACTTGGCTCTGAAAATCTCATATCCACCAAAAGAATATCTGATTTGGACACTTTGCAAAATGCATCTCACTTTTTAATTTATACCAAACAATATACAATTAAATGTTGATATTTTCCAACTCAATGGGACAGTGGTAGCCGAACTGTACTGACTTTCCTCCATGTTCAATGGCAGAATGCGTCTTAAAAAATCACAGGTATATTTCTGTCCTGGGCAATTTGTGAGCTATATCAGTGTCTCTTTAAGAGGGGAATAAAGGTGCCTATTTTTTATTTTGGGGGGGGGGGGGTACAGACCCAGAACATAAATAAGGGCTTTAATTCACAGTGCTCCTTTCAGAGGGATGGACTTCTAAGCGGATCACTCACTAATGTGCACATTTTTCCCCACATACCCTTAATCTTGCATGCTACTCCCCAGAAAATCTCTCATCTTTGAAAATTGGCCATATCTTATGAGGTCTTCCGGTCCATGCCAACTGAAGTCACCACATACCCCAAAGTTATCTATAGATCCTGTTTGTAGTCTCCTTCAAAGAAAACCATGGCCTCGAACTTATTGACAATGAAATCACAGTACGTTTTTTTCTCTATGGGTCGCGAAACAGGGTACTGTATATGTTCAAGCAAGAAGAGAAAGTCTGTGTCAACCATCTGATGCTATATATTTTCACTATTGTTTCTTCATGTACACCTGTGTCGGTCTAGAGTTCATTAAATGCCCCCTCTTCCATTGTTTTTACAACAAATGTACGGCCAGGAAGAGCTCACTCACTTTAGGGTGAACTGAATAGTGATAGGCAGAGGCCCCCGAAGATCCCTAAGCTCCCCACTCTCACTGCTCTTTGGCCTTCTAGGAGTGAGTGGGTAGGAACACATACAGCCAGCATCAGGAAGTGCATCATGGGAAAGTGGCATGACTGCACAGGCTAATATTGCGGGAAATGACAGATTATTTAGGGTGGAACCATCTTTGTGTCAACATTTTCCTTCCCCGTTAACCAGACCACAGGATCTAGGTTACATTGTCACACTGTTGAGCACCGCTGATGAACACTAGCGGGCATCGTGTGCAGACCGCTATTGCTCTTGATTAAGGAATTTTTCTACACACTAGACAAATCACGCTAAATTTACAGTAGTGGCGAAGGGCAATGCTGTTAAGACTGAACTTTACAAGAAAGCTCGCTCACTTAGCCTACAGAATCCCACTAGCTGGAGGAAAGGTCATTTAGCTGCATGGGCCCATTAGCTGCCTGCCAATCACTGTCTATCATGATGTCAGGGTCTATGGGCCTTCCTATCTTGAACTGACAGATGTCTCGTGTTATTCTATGTAAATTGACAGCATTTCTTCCACTCCTGGCTTTGCATTGCGGCATTTGTAGTTTTGTGTTAGGGATACAGGCCTACAAGTACCACAATGCAAACATAAACCCCAAACTGGAACAGCTTCACCTGATCCCACAGCGACCTTCTGTGGATTGTATAAAAAAGGCGACAACTTGCATAATACGTGGCAGGAAAGTCACATTTGGTGCAAGACAAAGGAGAAAATAAATGGCAATTTTAAAGGAAATTTGGTTCAAGACCATAACCTAGAAAATAATTAGAGGCTACCTCCTTGTGTTTTTTAAGCAATAACAAGATTGCTGGGGTGCATATGTTTCTCAACTGAAAAAGGGGCCATTTTATCTCCCTTTCTTGTACAGAGTTGCACAGTTCCAAGCTTCAGAGAGACTCGCTTTTCTGGATTCTGTCAGCTTGTCCATGTATTTCTTTTGTTTGCCAAAAATAAATCTCTTGTAGTTGGGTGGGTAAGATTGGCTCGATACTGTCTAGGACCACTTCTTGTATTCCCCACCATCTACCCTAGTGTTCCCAAATGTGTAAGTCAGAAGCATAAGACATGAACCAAACAGCCCTTCCAAGACAGTTCAGTGCCTAAAGGAGTCTGCTACAGATATCTCTGTGGGACCTGTGGCTATGTTTGACTCCCTCTGGGACTAGATTGGCCTTGCATCCTTCAAACTTAATTACACTGTCTACTTTTGAGATGTGCAGCAGTAGCATCTGTTTAGCTCAATCATACCTTTCCAGGTTCAAGCAATACATAACATCAAGTTTGTATTACGATTACTATGAAAATAGAACATTTTCTTGTGGTACCATATAACACAGCAATTGATCTTTTGTGAATGAAAGGCTGAAAATATGTTGTCCCTTTAACTGGTATTGTGGCTAAAAATGGGGTTTCTGTACTGGTTGTTTTCTGCTCTTATGGTACCCTGTTCAGCAAGTGAGCTGGCTTTGTGTTTACTTTCTTGGACTGATAACATGCAAATCCTTTTTCTGAGGACAATTTTTCTCTAAATTTAAGATCCACACTACCAAAAGGCATCAATGTGGGCATGAGAGCCAAGGTGTCAGCTATTCAATTATCCCATCACCAAATATCAAGTAGGGAAAAAAACAAAAGGAGGAAAATGGAAAACAGTTCCAAAGTAAGACAAGGCAACAAAAATGGCAGAAATAAATTGACTTGAAAATTCCGTCTTTAGTACCGACATTGGCAAGACGCCCAATCTGATAGCCTGGATCATGTGCCAGGATGCTGTTTCGACATCATTACCTGGACTGTCACATTGCTCCAGACTTCAGCAGTGGCTTGTAAAGAGCATGGGAAAAGCCCCTGTGTATTTTCAGGACTCCAGAAGAGCCTCGGATGGGAAGTTTTTATTGCACAGATTACTGAGTTAGCTCAAATGGAGAGCTTTAGGAAGCTCGCAAGCTTCAATAAAGGCCCAGCCAAGAGTTTTTATGGCTTTTTTTGCATTTTGATGAGGTGTTTTGCCATTTGGATCACAGGTGTATGGAGCTGAGCATTTCATTGCATTCTCAAGTATTAAAGATTGTCATTAGACAGACTTTTCCAGTACCACTTTAAACCCATCGCAAGCCACTCCTGATTTGTGCATGATTTTGCCCATCTCAAATTTAATTCCAATTCGATGTTGTTTCCAGTTAAAAGAAAAAGGCTAAAAGTTGTTGCATAGCTTCTCTCTGTGAAATATGGTTTATGAATCTAGTAGAACAGCGGTGTGGTTAAATGTCAAATAATGCAACATGCAGTGAGCAACAACTTGGCCTTCACTCAGCAATCAATGAAAACATTAGGCAACGCATTTCTGACACATTTGAGCATATTTAAGATACTCTTTAGTATACCCCTGTAATTGATGCCGTGAGTGTGAGCAAGTGGCCAAATGGTCCCGTTTTGGCATGACATGAAAAGTTAATTGTAAAATTATTTAAATGTTCTAACTAGTCAGCTGTTTTTTATTTTTACTTTTTGATTAGATTTTTTGTGAATATTTATTGAGTTTAATATAGCGCTGGCTAGACCCGGAGGTATCAGAGCGCTTTACAAGAGGATTAAACAATGTTACAGCATTAAATCATTTACAGTTACATTCGTTACTAGTGCATTCATGACATAGAAAAATTAAACTGATGGAGTAAAGAGGGAAAAAAGGGGGAACAGTAGAGGGGATAGGGAGAATATCAGGAGGCAGAAGAAAGGGCATGGGGTGAAGAACAGTAGGGGACATTAGAGGCAGAAGGGGGGAAAAGGAGCCTCATGGTGATCATGCCCCTAGATGCGGGGAGGGAAGGGAACATAAGGGGGAGACGAGGAAAAACAATGTCCGATGTCCGGCTGGGTAGGTGCCGGCCGAGGGGGTGAATCCAAGGGCCCAACTCCTCTATAGCTACGTATGATAGCTCCACCGGGTATCAGCCAAAGGTTAAGCAGGCTCTGCGGTAAGTCCAAACAGTTGAAGATTCAGCCCAGGGGGCAACGTCATAGTTCCATTGAAAGTAGTGTCGGAGAGAGCTGGAAGTCCATAGGGAGGAGAACAGCAGCGGAGAAAACGATGAGACCTATGTCCGAAGTCCGGCTGGGTAGGTGACGGCTCTAGCGGTGAGCCGGAGCCAATCTCCCCTATAGCTGTCGATGCAGCTCCACCGGGAATCGGCCATGATGCTCGGGCTCCGCCGGGATAGAATGAAGATCATGAAGAGTCCAAAGGTCTCGAGTCCGGAAACGGGAGAATGGAGATGACAAGGAAGGTAGGATAGGATATGGAGCTTGACTGCCATATTAAAGTCAGGCAAGTTAAATCGGTTGATCCCCATGATTCTGCAGCTGGTCTTGCCACTAGATCTGTGTTTCTTTAACTCTGCTATGCCTTTGACCAGATTAAACATCGGGACCCCCTCGTTTTAAGGGGCATCCTCCCTCATTGGTGGCATGCAAATGAGGGAATCCCTTTGCCTCTGCGCCTGTGTCGTATTACAGACGCGGGCACAGAGAAGCTCTCAGGAGGCTCACTGATAGTGTGCCGCCTAAAAGGTGGCGCACTGTCAGTGCGTCCCTTGATTGCAGCCCTCTAGCGGGAGGAATGGGGGGTCCTATGGACCCCTCAGACATCCCCTTGCAGACGGGTGCAGTCACTGACTGCACCCGCCTGCAAGGGGATCTCTAATCCCCTTTAAAAGTGCAGGCGGGTTGCCGCCTGCACTGTGAAAACACAGAGCGGGTTCAAAGCCACCGCTCTGTTTTTCACCTGAATGCGCATTCACCCTAATACGGCGCATTTTCCTTTTTAAAAGGTGCGCCTGGCGCAATCAAGGAAAGTGCGCCTTATGTTTAATACAGCCCTGGTTCTTCCTGCATTATGGGTTTGCTGTGAACGATGGCGTAATTATTTGATGTAGAGTATCTTTGGGAATTTTGCGTAACAAGCATAATGCGAAATAATGCTATTTAAGCCCCGTAATTTACATTTTGCTGGGAACCTATAGAGAAGCCAAGAGACCCTTCTTTATATTGTCGACAAGATGTCCCTGCGCAGGAGCTGATAGCTATGGGGTGCTCGATAGTACACTATAAAACATATTAGCAACTCGACCCGGCAGGCTGCAGTGGGGTGGGCGCCCGTGGGCCCCATTGGTAAGTTAGTGGGCCAAAGCGTGAAAGGCAGCTTTCTTCCCTAGGCCCATCGGGCGGGTGGAAGCCGAGGGGTCGCCTCAGAAGCGCTGATTTATTCTTTAAACTCCTGTTTTTACAAGAAGTGTAAGATTTATGGGCTCTGGCGGGGAAGATGATGTAACCTGAGTAAATCAAGCAGCCATTTATTCCTAACCCTGCTTCCTCCCTGTCACTGGGCCCTGCAGCCAGCCTCCTAGCATTGTACTAGGAGGAGACAAAACACAGGCTCGGCAGACATCTTGCAGTGATACTGGAGACACCGATCCGCTGTCTGATGTAGCAGTTTTGTCCAGCTGGCTCCTGCAGTCCTGATGTCTTGCAGAGCGCAGGGCTGCCTTCGACAGAGGCAGAGCGATGTTATTGCCAAGGACTACTCGGAAAAGCGCTTCGACGCCTGGTCAGGGGAAGTAAGCACTATATAAATGCAATTACAATAGAATACAATACTCTAATCGATGTGCCGCTCCGGTGGGATGCTAGCGTCTTGTTTTCGGCAATAGTTGTGATTCCAGGTCCAAGGGCCACATGTGAGCCTTGCTCTCAAGTTACCCCATCGAGGCCTAAGAGTGATGTAGCGCTCCAGACCACTTTTTCAAATTCACCCGGAAATGAATTTTTGGAATGTGCAGTCTAAAAGACAGTTCCATGCCATACTGGGTCACTGGAAGTACGACATAATATTTCATAACATAGCCAAGCCTAACGACTTACACAATATGGGAAATACCATAACATAACATGAAATATAACAAGAAAAGTTAATGTAACGTAATGTAACATAACATTACATAGCATATACCATACCATAATATTAAGTAACAGCGAGGTGAAACAAAAAAAAGCACAACTGAGAAAGTAAAATAAAATAAAACATGAATCTCCTACATCTTAAGAACTGAATCCTCCCTAGGCACTGATAATAAATGCCACTATTACTTAACCTAATAGTATTCAGTTTATCAAGCAAAGAAATATAAGAGAAAGAGCAAACCTAGCCTTTTCTCAACCTGTGCCATCATCTGAACCAAAACTCACTTCCGCGTCTGATGCACTAACTGACCTTGCCAGCCATATGTGCGCAATCCGTAAATCACAAGTTGACACCCCAACAGGGCCTACTAAGCGTTTGATAAAAAAAAAGAGTGTGATTAATTTGGATAACAAAAACATCGATTATATAAGGACCAAGTGACAAATCAGTGTGTTGTGTGTGCTTTATAAACAGTCACTAAGAATGATCATGCTGGCTAGACAGTAACATATTTGAGGACTCTTTGTGGTGACAAAGGCTTTCTAACTGTAGAATCGTATGCATATGTAGCATTCTTCTGCCATGGTGACGGTGTGTATAGACGATGCTTACCTGTCTGCCGACTGGCCGTGAAGTTCCATAGACCTGGACCACCCAAGCATCACCTGCGCGTGATAGTGCTCCTATTGTTCTGTTGGCACTCTAGAGCTTATCTGTCGGTCGCTGCCTCCACCAATCATCTGCTCAGGTCAATGAGCAGGTTGACCTATCACCTTTGACAGTGGACCTTACCTTGGTTTTATCTTAATTATTTATCTCTGGAGGTCAGCAAGCAGAAGTTTACCCCTTTCAGCATCTGCATGCTCCTCTGCATCGAATAGCCAGGTTGAGCGTTTGCTGCATCGAATAGCCAGGTTGAGCGTTTGCTGCATCGAATAGCCAGGTTGAGCGTTTGCTGCATCGAATAGCCAGGTTGAGCGTTTGCTTCGCGTGAGAGGGAATTGTGTCTTTACATGGTGATTTAATATTTATAGAGTATGATTACAGTGTTTGTCGGTGTATTCCGACCCAGGAATAAACCCCTGTTTGCACATGGGTTGGAATCATGAGTTGGTAGGTGTTTAACGCATCCGATAATTATCAAATATGTTAAGTACCTCGACCTTTGTTAAATTTCTGCAGCTTTGACTTGGGGTAAAAGCATATGGTATTCACAGTATCATGCGGGTTTCGGTGCATTAAACCCCCAAATCTGCTTGTTATTCCCCAGTAACTCGTAATAGGTGTTATTTATCACATCCAATAAATAACGTACCCTGTGGTATTATTATTTATCGGGTTTGATAAATAGCACTTAAACTTGTAATCAGGCCCATAGACTGCTCAGTTGCATCCCTTCGAAACATCATTTTAATTTTGTGCGGCTACACGATACAGTCACTATTACTCTGAGAAATGATGGCTTATCTGAGAAGTTGATGGCTTATCTCACTTCTGATGATACAGCTCAGTGGGTTGAGCACCACCTCCTGATACAAATATGTAAAGTGGAAGATGTGGGAGGCTTTGTCTCTCGTGAGTCATGGCCCCTCCTTCCACTCAGCAAAATTGATAAATAGCACTTTACAGTCTATGCATCTGTTCCTACAAAAATAAACATTTCTTAAAGACGAAAACTACCTGCTATTTTATCGTTATTTTGATTTTGGCCTTCTAAGCACGTTCAGGACCACTGTTAAACAACATAGCATTATTTCTAACACAAAATGTGTAAAAGGTTATGGTGCCGTTTGTGTTTTTCACAACAAAGATTTGACAGTTTCTTTTGCAGTTTGTTCCCAATAAAGTTATTACCATGTAATGTGGTGTGGCCGGTTTGAGAAAAGCCACACTCCCCAAAAACTTGTAGTTCGGAAAAAAATGTGGTATAATTTTCCTCAATCAGCCCGGCTCCTGACTGCAATTACCCAAAATCTTTCCGAAGTTTGCTGTGATACACCAGGGACAGGCCCGGGGGCTCGGTGGGTGGCAGGCCCTCCTCCGTCATTATTTCAAGGTCGCAAATTAGTGAGAGCAGCAAAGAGCAAATTTGATAATCCATCCTAGAAGAAGTTAACGCTAGGCACTAGAAACCACAAACTCTCAAATTGCGAAGATAAAAAAAAAATCGTTTTTTTTGTAGCGCAGTTAATAACATATCTAGGTTGGCTCTTCTTTGCAGAGGGGGTTGACTGCTTGCAACAGAAGGATTCTTGTCCACAAATATCTGTGTGTGAGGATTAATTTCTGTTTCACCAGTGTATCTTTCGAACTATACACTAGTTCAATATTTTTTGGATCTTTGGTAAGCCTGGGTGAAATGGAAATTACGTCACAGAGATTTCAGGGAAGTAGTGTTATACTTGTTACACAAAATTATGACACTTGGTGCAATTGTGAGGCATTCACAGTAAAAATGTACCGCAAATGTGCTATATGCAGGAAAAAGTCACTGCAAACGCATGGGACCAACAGAATGGCAGTAGTTGTAGTTCACTGTTATTTAAACGCGTCCTTCTGCAAAACAATTGACATAAGGATGCACTTGGCACTAAAATATGGCGTGAAATGACAGATTTCAATTTCTTGTTATTACCAGTAATTTTGTGATAATTACGTGAAAGCAAATTACTTGGATTTCGAACACCCCCAATTTGGTGCACAGGCAGCATGTTGTATTATCCATTTACCAAGTTCACAGAATTTTGGGAGGAAATACATGGATTTCCCACCTATTTTCAACTTCATTGTTTCCTGCATTAAAATCCAAAGTGACTGCTAATTTCCACAAAAATATGTTTGAGCTTCACCTTGTGAGACTGCTGTTAGTCAAATAGTGTGGCAACTCAAAAAGTTGTCAGTCATTAATACAAACAGAAAGATGAAAACGTAATAATATTAGCAAAACTCTTGAAGGATCTGTTCTATTAATGAGCTGATTGCTATTTCATAGCGTGGACAATAATATGCCAGATTACAAGTGTTGCTCTGCTAACAGAGCTATTTCACCCTGATGACTTGTACAGTTTTGCACCGGCATTTGCATTAGGTGGCCGGTTCCAAATATCATTCCTATGTGGTGCGAATGTTGTGCGTGCTCTAATCAGACAGTAAAAAGGTAATGTTGTACTCGTCAGTCAATGTAAATACAGATGCAAAATTGCCTGGTCAATTTTGCAATTCATGCAAACAAGCCAAAGTTGTTAATACTACGCAGCTCTAAATTGCTCAAGATCAAAAGCTGAGTCATTCCTGAAAGCACAGGGACAGCTGATTTTCAAGTTACAAATCTTTACATTGGGTCCATGTATTAATCGAACTACGTCATATGCTTATACATGGGAAATATAAACTACAATACAAACTATGGGCCCGATTACAAGTCTGGCGGTCCACGGACTGCCAGACTCGCGGGGGTGCGCCGTAGCAGTCTCCCGAATGCTGTTTGACGCTTAGGGTGGCTAAACCGCCATAGCCCAGCTGCAGCTGCCAGGGAACCGCCATTCCCTGGCAGTGTCGCGGCGGTCAGGAGGCTGCAATATGCTTGGAGGGACCGTCTCGGTCCCGCCAAGCATATTTCGAGTTTCCTCCCCACCGGCAGTGTCATGGAGGTTCCTACTCCATGAACACCGTGGTGGAGAGGAAACAAAGGGGGTCATGCAGGGCCCCCTGTGCTTCTTCCTCATGAGGATGCATGTAGGGGGGCATAACATGTGCCCCCATATGCTTGCACACCAGTTCCTACATGGCATGGACTTAACAGTCCATGCTGTGCAGGAACTGTTTTTGGCGTTCCCATTGCAGTGCCCATTTTCAGGGCACTGCCCTGGAAACGCCAAAAACAAAGCCCGCCTGACAGGAGGAAACTCCTAATCTGGCGGGTGGCTCGACCATGGCTCTGGCGGTGTAGCGGCGGGACGGACCGGGCGCCGCACCATCAAAGTTGTAATCAGGCACTAGGTGGTTTTCGCCAATTTCCACTTATCAATTTTTTTAATTCATTTTCCGAGATGCAAATTGTCGAAATCTGATTCTTGCATTCAGGCAGCATATGCACATTAAGAAATATTCATCCTCTCTGCCTCTATTTAATGAGTTTATTGTATACTTACAAAAGGGAATGTTTCAAAGTTAACCTTCATTTGCCCCAATAGAACCTACCTTCTGAACCGTATCTGAAAATTGATGTAGCATTCATTCAAACAATCATGCAGCTTTGAATTCTTCGTGCATACATTAACTCATCATCCCTTTGGTGTGCCCAGGCCAATCGATTGCAATAATACCCTCTTACTCTATTGATTCCCATTATTCCCACTTTGTAGCACTGTGCACATTATATTAGACCCAGAAGGGGGCAAGGCTGAACTGGTATTGTCAGATTTGAACGTGTGACCAACTAGTCTTGCGGATGTCAGCAGTGACACCTTAATTCACTGAGCTATGTGGCCACGCAGAACCTCGTTTCACTGACAAGAGAGCATATTCTGAAGCCACACTCAGATTCAAACACCACTTTTTCCAACTTTAACAGCTGTAAGTAAACACTTGGTAGCCAACATCTTCCACCTCCTTGCTTTTGTCATACGCAATACTAGTGGAAACGAAGGACATGTTACTTTGTTATTTTATACATGTGTTTTTGTTTATCTAGCACGGGTGCTATTGAGTAGCAAAGGGTAAACCTGCCTCTCCTCATCTTGAAATGTGTCAGAGGATAGAAAGAAAAGAAAAAAGATTGCAGATGGAAAGTTTTACCTTTCAGTCTTTTAGATTTGGAAAAAAGTTACAGAAGTTACATTGTTACATGACTAGATGTTTCTGGGAAGTTGTTATGGGTCATTCAGTGTCTAAAATGACATGATAGGTGAACTTTCCTTTGCAATCTGAGATTCCCTGCACATATCTTCGTTCTTCCCCCTCTCTTTCAGACCCCAACGATTGAAGTCCAAGGCCTTCATTCAGTGGCGGCTGGTAGGGAACGGTGGCGGGGAGGCGGGGAGAGGTCAAGGGGGTGTAGAAAATAAAAAATGAACAAAAATAAAAAACGTACCTGCTACTCGCGCCACCAGCCGCCACCTCTCTGCAGCCTCTCCTCGTCGCAGGGGAAGCACCTGGGCTCCCAGGCTCCCTAAGCCAATCACAACGCTGCAATGCAGGACAGGGAGCCTGTGCATGTTCCCTACCAGGCTGTGTAATACAGCCTGGTAACATGCAAAGTGCCTATGAATGTTTGGCCGGGCCAAGACCGCCGGTCAAACATTCATGCGCACTTTGAGTGGGCAAACCACTCCTCCCCTGGCCCCTGCTCTGGCCAGCCCCGCCCCTCCCCGCACATAGGAACGGAAAAAGAAAATGATAAAAACGCGTTTCGTTATTATCATTTTCTTTCTCCTCTGTACTGCCTTAAAGCAGTGGGGCGATGCTTCTCCGCCTTAGCGGAGGAGCCCCCCCTGCCTTCATTCCAAGTGGCTTGGGAAATAAGTCAGCATTTCCCCACCCTCAGAGTTACTAATACCGGTATCTCCAGGGTGGGGAAAATCCATCCAGTTAAGAGTTGGACACTGAAGGGTGTGGTGTTGTGGCAAGAGCTGCTGACTTTGGCATTGGAGAATGGTTCGAGTCTTGGCAGTCCGCTCAACAGCCTGTGATAATTTCTTAGTGCCTAAAAGATGAATGAGACCTTGAGTAATGTAACTGGTGCTCATGTAAAGTGCTCCAATACCTTCTGGTCAAGTTTGCTCTATATAAAACTGCAAAAAAATAAATTAAAAAAAAACCCAGATCCATGGTGTTCACACAGATGTCAGCATTCTGATAGGAGCTGCTAATTACAGTTACCGGCTCCATCGAAGTTAAGAGGTCACTCATAATTAGGACCCAAGCATCTTTTGGCATCTGCCTCTAACCTGCTTCTTAATCTTCAAGAGATGATGCTTCCTGCACCAGACACAGTACTGGAAGCGAGGCTTAACCAATTGTTTATTCAATGGTAATGACACACATTCAGTTATTCTGCTGGGTAAATCCTCCATATGTCTTTTACCATTTCCCTGACTCACCACACTGTCTTGTCACCTTCATTCAGGATCTTTGAGAAACCTTAATTATGCCTTATGAGTCAAGGGCAGACATTATCTGGCTTTCTGTCTTGCAGGGAGGCATGCTTACACATGTTAGCACACAGCACACAAAAGATGTGGTGTACAAAAGCATTTGGCAATGAGTTAGACAAGCATTGGAAAAATGAAGAATTGCAATCTACAAGGATTTGGTGCCTCAAAGAAAAAAATGCACACACTTAACAATCTTCAGACATGATAAGCAAAAATTGCACTGGATACATCAAGGGAGGTTTAAAACACGTTAGAAAGTACTATGTGCCTCCATGAAATGCTGCCATTTTGAGACCTCGACGACTCCTGAATGGTCAGAAGGCTCAGACCAGCTCCCATTTCTCTGCTCGTACCGCATAGCCTAGAAGATGGCAGGATGGTGTAGCATACCTGCCAGTTTACAAATTAATGCCACCGTGTGAGGAGGGGGCGGGGCCTTGGAGGGGGCGGGCCCTCATGGCAAGAGCTGCCTAAGAGGCACTCTGCCCCTCACCAAGCCCCCACAACCCTCCCAAAAAAATAAAAACAAAGGGTCATTCTGGGGTGTTTTAACACCTGGTTACTGTCTGAGAAAACGAGCTGAAAATCCATGGTTTACTGTGGTTTTCATCCCGTTTTCCCAGCCACCATGTAATCTCGGCTCCTCACCGGGTGACCGTGTGAAGGGAGCCAAAATCGTGTGACACACGGTGGCACCGTGTGAGTTGGCAGGTCTGGTGTAGGGTTTGGTAGCTGCTACTACAACAAAGTGATCTGCGCCATTGTATACGTTTGAGTGACACACTCATCCCGGGCTTGGCACTCACATAAGCACAATTTAGAAAATCTTTGCATTCCAAAATGGCCGCGCCCGGAAAGAAGTGGAGTTTAACCATTTATGTTTAAATCAAAAGTGGTCTCATTCTTCAGCCATAGTACACTGCAGCAAAGCAAGTTCTTTATAGTGAATTAGAAGCCAAACTTGGTGTTCTTGTAAACATATGAGCTCCTCAAAATCCAATGATTTACACTTATTTTTATTGCAAAGATGTTTTAATACATTTGAAACCTACCTTGTGTTTGCAGCTGCCTCACCAGTTCATCAAAACCTCTCACCTTACAAAGTGGGCAGCGATACAGCAGGACTGACAACAGAGTTGACGTGTGTGTGCAAGGATACACACGAAGTTGGCGCACGGTGGTCAGGCAGCATTTATCACCCCACAAAAGGCATGCTTGTCTAAATTTGAAACACGACCAGCACACGTTTAAGAGTTGGATGGTTTGCTTTAAATTTTAAGAACTCCATGAGGCAAACCCGGCGAGCAAAGATGGATGGAGGGGCTGGAAGGCGTCTGAAAGCTCTAGTGTTGTTCCACAGGCACTACTTTAATCAAAGCTGAAAGGCCCCCGGCCCGGAGCCCAGTGACAGATGATTCCACCCTGTAACGTTTCAAAAAAGGAACAGAAGAAGGTCTTTATCTGTGTGGTCTGTGCTCACTTACTCCAAGAGAACATTCCAGCTCCCGTCCCACTGAAAGCCACTTCTTGTTTGCTCGTCTGAGGGATGAAAAGAATCTGGAAGCCTGATACAGCCCCAAGAGATGTCATTTAAAGCCAAGGATACAGCCCCCAAGTGATTAGCTTATGTCCCTTCTTGGTCTCATCTCCTGGACTCAGACCCCTGCTCCCTTGTTGTCTACACATGCTTCCTGTCCACGCCTTTTATTCAAGTTGTCAATCAATACAAATCAGCAAATGCTGGAAAATCAAGGTGCTTTTGTAGGCCGCGAGCAAACCGAACATGACTGCAATAAAGTTTACCTGGGATCTGTGCAAAATAAATACAACTTCCTAAAGAGCCCGTGGTATCAGATGCACTTAGCAGGAGAGGAGATGTCAGTAATAATTGTTCTTGATGAGAAATTAAATGCTAAGGAAGGACCAAGGGTATTTTTGCATCACATCAATTGCTCGCGAGATCGAGGTTTGTTGGCTTTCCTCTGTGAAGGGTTTATCAAACAAATGACCTCTTCAGAATAAACGTGATATGATAGATCAGTTGGGAATTATGGGAAAAAGGGGTAACAATCAAATAATTATTTTTGCACTGCAGAATAACCCTCTTATTCGAAACATGCGGGTGAGTTTGAGTGGTGTGCCCCTAGTCGGACTGTTTTGGGACAATCTCATGCACATCCTGCATAACTCCAATGCATTCTACTCAACTCTTTACCCTGACTACGATGTGAGCTACCCAGGTAATCCGAAACAAACTTGCTCGCACTCCTCTTTCACTAGCTCTAAACGTAAACACAAAGTTTGGATTGTCTCTGCTCAACATTGTCAAAACACATTTCAGGTTTTCTTGCAAAACAAATCATGTACCAGTGAAGTCTTTATGAGAAGGAATTTGTTGAAAAGAGTAGGAATTTGTTGAAAAACCACCAGAGAATTCTAATGTCTACATGTTGTTTCTTGATACTGATTTTGAGGACCAACCTTCAATAAATTCAAGCTTTTTAGCCCATTGCACAGAAAGTGCATACCCGCGAGAGTGTGATAAATATAGTTGCTCTTAATTTTCCATCTGGATCTTCAAATTCCATCAGCATAGAAGATGCTTGTGATATAAGACAGCATGACAAATGACGAAACACTGCCTCATGTCATATGACACAATTACTTTAGCAACTCCTCCAAGCAGACAGAAAAAAGGATTTCATAACAGAAATGCCGCAAATTGATGTCTAAACTTGTCAAATTAAGTCAACAGTGTAATAAATGGTGGCTCAAAGGTCCTTAGTCTGATACACAGGAGAAACCTTCGTGCCATGGATGAGTTATGGAAATGTGGGCCTAAAACTTTTTCTTCCTCTCTTGAGCAAATTCACTCAGCCTCACTGTAGGGCTAATTCTAAGACAAGGCATTCTGGGATAAGTCAAAACAAGCAGCTGCCTATGGTGCCACAAACAGGAGTTCTACATTGCCCCCAAAGTGGGCAATTACTGCTTCGGTACTGGAGGATGGAACGTACAGTAAAATATTACCTAGTGTGGCATAGTGAATTTTAATAAAAAGAAGCAGACCGGATCTAGAGGAACTTGTTTTTCCATACTTCATAAAGTGTGGGTGAGGCCTTGTAGAGGATTATTTTAACCAGAGGCGATCAAAGCAGTTCAGTCATAGCAGAGGATATGAGCTGCCATTATCTCAAGAGACACACAGGGTCATCTTCTGTAGACCTGCTGGTTGACGTCAAGATGGAAAACTGCAACAGTCGGCTTAAACAATGTGGATAGCATGAAACAGCACATACAATGTCTAAATCTTTGGGGTGACGGAAGACCATTGGTCAACAGATGGCTGTGGTCAACCTTAACAGCCTTTATAATGTAGCTGTTTGTGGCAAAACCACAAAATATATACTGTGCCCAGTACAGCCTGTTGTAGATTCCACTAGGTGGAAGTAACTGAAACATTCTACAATTGAATGACATAGATCTCTGAGCAATATACCAAATATTTACAATCATAACATTTATGATGGATAGATTATGGATGGAACTGAACATTTAATTACATAGAACCCATGCAAAAACATGTTTTCTGTTACCTCAAAACGCAGGCAGAGGCGCTATTTCGTAAGTGCCTGAACTTGCAATTGAGCTTAGCAAATTAAGAATGTATTCATGCAAAACATTTGGTTGTTGATTTCGGCTGTTGTTGCCCTTTGCCTTGTAATAGTGATGATAATGCATATTGAAATTGCTAGGTCAGTTTGACTCTCTGAGCTGAGCGCTCTTCTCTCAGCCGGGGCCAGGGGTACACACTGTGCCTTTCCATCCACTGGGGACTAGATTTAGAAATCAAGGATCCATTATACAGGATTTTCCTGTGTTTTCCATTTGAAAAATTCTTTATTTCTGTATTTGTATTTTTTTTATACTATTATTAAATGTCACAGACGCTCTACCTTCCTACTCAAGCTGATAACACTCAATTCTGAAAATAGACTATTTGGTTTTATTGATGTGGGCCTGTTACTACGTGTTACAGCTGTAATGTTGACACATTGTAGGTAACTGAAAAAGTAAGCAGCATGATATCTATGACTACGTTTGACTGATTCTGGGTAATACCCCTCTGACAGTGAACTCACCAGTGCTGCAAACGTCCGTGACCAATATCAGAGGAGAATGGGTCAGCAAGTGAATCTGCCCTGTGACATTAAAAACTGAGATTGTGCGTCTTGGGCCCATATTACTTTAAATATACCACCTTCTGAGGTTGTCATTGACTTTTATTGGAATGTGGTAATCTTGGACAACGAAGGGTTGGAAAAGACAATACATTGCTGCTAATGGGGGGTTGTGAAAAGGGCCAAAAGTTCTTCCTTACTACCAATCTGGCCATTGCATCTGGTGACATGCTCAAACATCAGGCAGAAATGTCCCAGGCAAGCTGAAGATTCTCCACCAAGGGGGAGCCACTTCGTTATGGGTGGATAGAGTCCTTTGGGAACCTCTGATATACAGAAAAAGGCTCAGTGAGATCCAACAATTTTCCACATGCTCATTATGCATATTCAGACTAGCAGACATTGTTCTATTTTTGGAAGCTGTTTGCATTTTCACAATAGGCAACTAAACAAAAAATCTGATTTTGTTATAGGTGATGTAATGTACACATCACGTTTTGACAGGGCATGCTTTCATGAAAATACAGGATCCACCCACCCCTTCTGAAAGTGGAGGTGGAGTTCTCATTTCTCACACAAGCTTCTGAAATATCCTGGAGGTTCTGAGGGATAATTCCTAGTGCATCAAGGGAATTTCAGATGTGAGTCTGGGAAATGTACCACCATTTTGACACACATTTGTCTAGAGCACCGGCTCTTGACCTGAGGTGGAGGAACCCCTGGTGGTCCCCGGCACCTACTGAGCGGGTCCGAGACTGCTTACAAAATGAAATAATATTAATAGATTAATAAAATGTATAGAAATAATGAAGCAAAATTGAATTTTTTTTAAACGTTCTGGAAATGTGAAGGAATTTGAAATTAGAAGCTAACAATTAAGTTGGTATCTTCAGAGCAGAATATAATATGGGCGATAAGTGGGTTTGGTTGAATTTAGAAAAGCTTCAACCTTGTTTTTTAAATATTTGCTTGTGATTTAAGTAAAATATTTTGTCATTTGTGTATTACATGAATGCTTGTGCATTGTTTTGCGGTTCAAATCATCAAAATTGCTTGGGTCGGGGTCTCTGGCTTCCAGTAATGACTCAGTGTGGGGTCCCCAGATCACAGTAATGATTAAGTACGGGTCCACAGAAGTCAAAAGGTTAAGAACCATGAGTCTAGAGGAATATGGTGGCACAGGGGCAAAGTCAAAGGGGGCACAGAGACACCTGTGAAGGCGGTGGCATCTCATGTTAGTTGGGTCATGGATGCGGGGTCACTGGAAGGGGTGCCAGTGTCATACAGACACTTTATACCGTAGGGAGCTCTTGCCATGGAGCCAGGTGAAAAATACCTTTAATGCAGTAAGAAACTCTAGATTCGGCATACTAGCACCCGCTGATGTGTCAGAGGTGTTCCCCGCTTCATTGGTCGATTGCAACCAATCTACCAAACGCAAAACATGGACCTTATACTTTCATAAACTGTTTCTAAAACAGGTGTAAGAATTTGTTCATTTTGGATACTCAGAATTAAGGAAGCTAGTACACGATAAAAATATTGGTAGAACCAGGCACTGCATCTTCTATTACCTTTTGATGCACTGTTGGTAAATTGTGCAAATAAATCAAGGCATCTATAAGTTCAAAGAAAGATGATTGTATGTCAGAATATTCTTATTAAAAATATCTTCTGACAAAATATTGCATCCTTAATATTATTTACATAAAAATTGTACTGGGTGTAGATTTTCTATTATTATCTCTAATGGTGTGATATTTTCGTAAACAATATTTCGGACATACTACTTCTGCCTGAACATATTTTAGTTCTGATATTCTGGCCCCATACATTCAGAGGATAGAGCACTCCAGAATGTTTTCATTGTAAAAAAAAAAGAGCTGTAAACTTCGAAAGTATATTTCAACAGCTCTTATGTCAATCAGATTGATAGATCTTGTCAAGAAATGTTGTCTTTCGGGAGATGTCTGTCCTGCTTTATTTGCTCAGAAGTTGCAACGTGCGATGAGCACTCCTTGAATTCAGAGCCCCAAGTTGGTAATGCTGCACAGTTTTAGTTTTTCTGACGTACCATCACTTTATCATGCAAAAGGGGACATGAAGACAGCTGGAGACGCTTCTGTTCTAACTCAGCCAAGATGAACCGGGAGAAGGCCAAATGCAAGCCTCTCGCTTCATGTGCCTGCCAGACTCCTGTCACAGGTCAGGGACGGCCTCACCCCAGACCAACATGGCGGAAACAAATTGCAGGAAGAGAACGAGGGGCAGATCAAAGGACTACAAGAGGGGCGCGAACTGCACTGGGAGGGCAAAAAGAGAAAATGTCCTTTCTTTCATGGAAAGCCCTTCAGTGATAAAGAGTAGTATTGTAACTCTACTCCCGCTAAAGATGTTCATGAAACCCTCCCACACTGTGTGAGCATGTTTCTGAAATGACTTTTCATACATCTGCCTTGTCCCTTCACTGCACACAGTGATGTGGGGACAGATCAAAGTTAGGTCATATTTACTCATTTCATTGTCAATCTTTCCCTTTTGAAGCATTGCCAAGGGGGCACATCTTTGGAATATGCTGCTGTAATTCGTGTAATTTTGGGACTTTTGTGTTACACTTGTTGCTTGAATTTCCTGAAATGACACCACGTTGTGTAATCATGCCACGTTTGCAGCAAAAGACGTTTACAGCAAAAGTATGGAGCGGGAGTGGGTGAACAAAGCAAACATCCAAAACGTAAAAAGCTGTGCCACTTGTGTTTTTGACAGTATTTGTTAGCATCAAATGCATCCTCGCGTCCAAAATGGTGTCGAGGACACATTTCATGCTAAAGTATAGTGCTAAGATTTTCATTTCAAGTAATTAAGTGTAATTTGGTGTCATTTTCACGAACTTTCACATAAGCAAATTACGGAAATTTCGCACACACCTGGTCCCAGTAGCACACCTACCATCAATCTCAGTTCATAAAATTGAAACAGAATTCAAGAACGGGAGCATCTTGGCAGAAAATGCATTCACTGTTATCAGCATGCAACACTTCACTATGATGTTCTGCACACTGGACATCGAGTGTTGGATCGCTTCCAGGTACCTGTGGGAAAGGGATTGGAGCAAGACAATTGTGAACTGATATCTTGGAAGGCAGTGCACATTATTCACACTGCTCATGAGCGAGCATTCACCCTTCTCATATGGTTGGAAAGGTAGACTAGACTGTATACCTCTCACTTTGACCCCTTTGGCTTCCACTGCTCAAATTGTATATGGTTCTCCACGTTGGTAAAGCAGTGCGCTCTGTAGGGGACTGTTATTTCTGGTATACTAGCATCAAACATATAGTAAGTTTAGCAACAGCTGTGAAAGCAGTACTCTTATCAAACCAAAATTGGGTTTCTTGAGTCCCCTTTTATCCTGAAGAAGGACAGTTGCTGCAATGTGGTGCAACCACAAGGTGGCATCTGATCGCGGCTACCTTACCTCACCTTAAGGAAGTGCCAGTCCTGAACTTTGCCATAAGACTAGGAGATGGATAGGTGACAATTTTGAGTCCTCTACTCTGGGTCCTATGGGGGGCTTTGTTCATGATGGAAACTACCAATTACCGTGGATGTCTGAGGGCCTTTACAACTACTGCATAACCAAGTTACTCATTTTGAACACTTCACTCTCAGATATAGGATCAAGGCTGACTCTATTATGTAAGATTTTGAACTAAACCAATCAAAAAAGTACCAATGAGTCCTGCTTACCTGTTGGTTCATCTGTCTAGCATTCACCCACCTGTCAATCTGTTTGTCTAAGAATGGAGCAAGATCTACACATCCTGGATCAGTAACAATAGCACCGGTGACATAAGAAATTCTCCACCTCTCATACAATTCAGAAAAGAAGCTGATGACGCATCTCTTCAAGAAGCTAAAGCCAGTCACATAGTAGTACCCCTCTATTTCAAGCCTCACAATAATGGATGTACTTTTGGGCTTTGGCACATTGCTCAGCACTATGATGCTTTCCAGCTAGGTTTGTGGTAGCCATCCATCCATCCATTCATTTTAATGCATTCACTACAGAGAGAGTGTTTGCGCCCTTGCTCACAGGTTCAGATCTAGGTTGCTTCACCCAGCCTTTCATCTTCCTGAGACTGGGTTCCAATACACATCTGTTCTATTGTCCCAAGAGACCCCTGGGAGTGAATATGCAGTTTACAAATACAAGTGCCATTAGCCCTTTGTTTTTCTATGAATTCATATATTTACCTGTCTATTTATTTAAGTCGTGAACCATGATTTATGCTACTTGAGGAAGGACCCATTTATCAAAGGGCCATGCAGTGTCATTGGCTGGTAGCTCTAAAATATCCTAGTCTGTTTTTATACTTTTAGTGCCGTTTGAGTGACTCAATGCAGTAAGTGCTGCCACTTTCTTAAATGGACCATTTGCCATATTGAACAAATGTATACAAGATCCAAGGCCTCAGAAAGACTGCTCACAAGTTTGACAGTGCCAAAACCACATTTCCCCCTTTTCAGGATGAGCTCTAGTTTTCTTCAGCCATAAATCAATCCATTTGCCATCTGTCAGACAAAAATATAGTGTCCCAAATATCGTGAAGAAAAATATTGCACCATTGGAGTTTATGAAAGAAAATTTACACCCAATTGATTGATATTTTCTGTAAACAATATTTGGACCATGATATTTATTCTGACATACAACCAGGTCACTAATAGCTGCAAAATATTATTTTTGACTCAATACATTTTATATAGGATACAGTATGTTCTGCACAGTCATAATAAATATTTGTTGCCTACAATGTATACTTGAAGATCACTGTACTTTAGCAAATAATGCTTTATAAGCTTTAAGTTCTATAACAAGATCACATTTATCATCCATAATCCAGCAGGTGAATTACATGATATGTTACAATAAGAATAGTGTGCTATATATTTTAGAATTTTCTTTTGACAATTTTGCAACATTTCAATTACACATATTTTAATATTTTATCCAATACATTTTAAGAAATGATCCTTCAAGTGAGAGCTTGTTTGTCAATTACTTAATCCAATTCTGAATTACAATTGCATTGTGTCAATTGATAGCACCTATTATCAAGCAATCAATCAGCATATGTATAGCGCAGTACTGTCACCCCCAAGGGTCTTTGGGTGCTGAGGGTGTTGTGACTCTGTCGAAAAGCCAGGTCTTGAGTTTCTTTCTGAAGTCCACCAGGAAAGATGATGTTCGGAGTTGGAGAGGTAGGTCGTTGCAGGTCTTGGTCACATTGAAGGAGAAGGAGCAATCACTGTGAGGGCCTGCTAGGGAGGCGAAGAGTGTGTGCGAGGGCGGTGAAGTGCAGGTGTCTTGCGGGCAGGTGAAAGTTCAGTCAATGGTTGATGTAGGATGGTTCTTGTTCATGGAGAGCTCTGTATGCGTGCGTAAGGATCTTGAACTGGCATCACTTCTGGATGGGGAGCCACTGGGGGTTTCTGAGGTGAGGGGTTATGTAAGTCCGTTTGGGAAGGTTCAGAATGAGTCTGGCTGCAGTATTTTGTATGGTCTGAAGTCTTATGAGGAGCAGGGTGGAGATTCTGGCGTAGAGAGCATTGCCAAAGTCAAGGCGGATGGTGACGAGGGCCTGCATGACGGTCTTTCTGGTGTTGATGGGGATCCATCTGATGAGTCTGCGGAGCATGCGGAGGGTGTGGTAGCAGGTGGAGGTGACTGCGTTTACTTGTCGTTTCATGGTAAGTTGGCTGTCGAGGATGGCCGAGGTTGCGTGTGTGGTCTGTTGGTGTGGGTGTTGGTCCAAATTCTGTAGGCCACTAGCTGTGGCCTCATACAGAAGTGTTCCTTCTGAAGATCAGTATTTCTGTTTTGTCAGAGTTGAGTTTGAGGCAGCTGTCTCTCATCCATTTTGTCACGTTGGTCATGGCGTTGCAGAAGTTGGTTATGGCGTTGGAGGGGTCCTCGGTGAGCGTTAGGATTAGTTGAGTATCATAAGTGTAGGATCTGATGACGTCTGTGAAGGGGTCATGTAGATGTTAAACAGGCAGGGACTGAGGGATGATCCTTGGGGTATGCCGCAAATGATGTTCTTGGGTGCGGAGGTGAAGGGAGGCAGTCGGATGCTCCGTGTGCATCCTGAAAGGAACGAGGCGATCCACATGAGAGCGATCTGCTGAATGCCGGTGTTGTGTAGTCTGTCGATGAGGATGTGGAGGGAGACAGTGTCAAACACAGCAGAGAGGTCAAGGAGGATCAGGGCCGCCATCTCTCTGTGGTCAACGAGGATTCTGATGTCATATGTGGCGGCGATCAGTGCGGTCTCGGTGGTGTGATTGGCATGGAATTCTGGTTGTGTGATGTTGAGTAGGTGGTTTAGTTCCAGGTATTTAGTGAGCTGTTGGTTGATGACTTTCTTGAGTACTTTTGCTGGGTAGTGGTGGAGGGAGATCGGTCAGTAATTTTTTAAGTCCCTTGGGTCAGCAGAGGGCTTCTTCGGAAGGGGTCTGACATCTGCGTGTTTCCTGGCTCTGGGAAGGTAGTTGTGGAGATGGAGGTGTTGAGGATGTTGATGAGTTCCAAGCTCATAGGGTTGGCTCCAAGGTTGAAGAGGTGGTTGGGGGCAGGGGTCGTTCAGTGCCCTGGAGTGGATGGACGACATGATGGCTGTGGTAGTCATGGTGTTGAGCGGCGACCAGGTGGTTATCGTTTGGCTGGTGATCGCTTGTCGGTCCAGGTTATGGAGGCTGAGAGTGGGGGGGTTTGGTGTCGAAGTTGTTGCAGATGGTGGCAATCTTCCTGTGGCAGTAATCTGAGAGGGTGTCGCAGAGTTCTTGGGAGGGGTGGGGAGTGTTCTCTGTGGCTGTCAGGTTGGAGTATTCCTTGATGATTTTGAAGAGTTCCTTCATGTGGTTGGTTGCGGTGTCGATGTGGGCGGTGATGGCTTCTCTCTTGGCTCCTTTGATTCGCAGGTGGTATTTGTTGAGGGCTGCTTTGTCGGTGGCTCTGTCTCAGGGTCCCTTGGTGGTGTGCCAGCGCTTCTTGAGTCGGTAGACATTGCGCTTGGTGGTTTTGAGCTCCGGGGTGCACTAGTTGGCATGTTTTGAGGTTTTGTTGGTTTTCACTGGTTTCAGTGGGGCGACACTGTCAGCGCATTTGTTGATCCAGGTGGAGAAGTTCTGGAAGGCCTGGTCAAGGCCTGCTGAAGTTCCGGGTTGTGTGGATCTAAGGGCCTGTGTCCATTGGATCTCGGTTACCCTGCCCCAGCTGCGGTGGGTGGCTCTGTGGTTCTTGGCAGTGGGATGCTGGACATCGGAGGTGGTAAAGTGCACAATGGCGTGGTTGGTCCAGGTGAGTTCTGTGACGTGAGTGAATTTGAGTCTGTCACTGGAGGTAAAGATGGCATCAAGTGTCCAGCTTTCTGCATGGGTTCAGTGACCAGTTGGGTGAGGCTGATGTTGTTGAGGTTCTCCAGGAGGGCGGTAGAGTTGGCATTGCTGGGGTTGTCGACGTGGTAGTTGAGGTCGCCGAGCAGGACGTGGAGCGAATCGATGGCAAGGGGGCGATCAAATTGGAGATGGCGTCGCAGTAGTGTGGTCAGGGTTCCAGGGGTCTGTAGGTGAGAGTGCCTCTTATTGTGGTTTTAGCATCAGATGGTTTCCTTGAAGATGATGGTGATGCCCCCACTGTGTTTGTTAGTGCGGTCTCATGTATCATCTAGTAGCCGTTGGAATGGCAGTGGCGATGTCGAGGTTCGAGGAGGGGTTGAGCCACATTTCGGTGATGGAGGCAATGTCCGGGGAGAGGGTAGGGATGGTGTCCCAAATTTCTGTGGCATGTTTACAGAGGGAGCTGGCATTGAGCAGGATGCATTGGAGCGGTGCCGGGATGCTTGTGGCCTTCTGAGCTGGGGCGGTGTGGGCGGGTGGTCCTGTGTGGCAAGCAAAGTGGCAGTGGCAGCAGGTGAAGGGTCCTTTTTTTTTTTTACAGAGTTTTATGTAGCGCGAACTTGACCCGAATCGGGTATCAGAGCACTTTACATAGCACCAGTTGCATTACATGAGGACACATTCATTTTTGTTAGGCACGGGGAGATTAAGTGATTTGCCCAGAATCCCAGGATGTTCAGCGTCATTGCCAAGACTCGAACCCAGTTTCCCAAATTCGAGTTCGACCGCCCTAGCCGTTAGGCCAACTCCTCTCCCCAGGTGAAGGGTCCTTTGGTTGATTGCGGGGAGTCCGTGAAGCAGCTGTTGTCCCGGTTTCTGGGGTCCAGGGCTAGGAGCTCCTCTGTGGTATAGCGATGGATTGTAGGAGGGCCATGGGTTCTGGAGCTGGGCACAGTGCAGGCGCAGATGAGCACAGACAGACTTGCCTTTGGTGTGCCAGTGGCACGGCTGTGCAGGGGCCTGCATAAGTAGTCCTTGGGAGGTGGGAGGGGCTGTCATGGAGGCAGGAGGCTGGGACGGGAACCGGCAGGCAGGAGAAAAACAGCGGGAGAGCAGAATGGTCAGCAACAAAAAGAAATAGAAGGCTAAAATTGACTGAACATGACTACAGAGGATGCCAAAACAATTACAATTACCAATCCTATAGTGGATGCCAAAACCAATTACATTTAAAATTACCGCAAGCAACTAGGAGGTGGACTGCGGCCCGAACCTGGAAGGACTCTGGTCTTGCGGCGGGAGGTGAGGCTGTAGACACTGGTGCTATGGAGAGGCAGGGAGAGCGGTGTGGAGACCAGGGGCTTGAGGCTGTATTATGACTTTTAATACTTTTTTTGAACTTGTATTGCTTGTGTAGTTGGTTTAGCCTACATTTTGGGTTCATCATTTGCCTCCTATAAGTTGGTGAAGCTTTTCTTGCATTCAGTTAGTTTGACTGATGTGATGTGATCCGTATGTATGAGTGTATGTAAAATGACTTGAAGCATAGTGAAATATCTTTTGTCCTTGGCCACTCGGGCCAAATGGGTAGCTTTTCTGGCACATTTGTAGAAAAGGTTTCCTACTTCTTATGGAAAAATTTATGAGAAACAGAGAAAAACTGTTCTGTAATATGTGTTAGAAAATTAACATGTATTCAATCAACCAAAACAACAGTTTGAATTGATCAAAGGTTAAGGATTTGAGGAATAACCACTGACTAAAGGTAACGTTTAGAAGTTTCCAAACTGCTTTACTTGGTCAGGGAAATATTGATGATTTGTTCTGTATTATTGATTTTAGAAAATAAATATTTTAAAGATAATTAATGAAACTAGCAATTTGAGATTTCTGAGGACCATGTTCCCCCTGTCTTGGGTAAGAACAAGCATTAGGGAGGCCAGAAGGTCTAGCTTGCAGTTTGATTTCTAACTAAAACATTTAAAATTGCAGTGGTGAAAAAGAAAAAAAAGATTGCTTTCTTTATACAATCCAAATAAGAAGTAAAGAATTTAATGTGGAATGATTCAATGGACATTAGAGCGGTAAAATAGCCCCTCATGCAAGGCTATGAAAGCAATGTATAAGAAGTGAATTGATACACCAAGCAGCCAATACCATGTGGTGAGAGTGTTATAGCCCTCTGGGAGAAGCAAAGTCAACTCTCTGTATATTTTAAAGAATCTGTAACACTAGGTATTACATACAGCTGCACTGTCAAGCCAGACTTAAAAATCCATATTGGTTTATTGGCTTTTATTGTGTTAGGAGATATTCAAAGGCAATATTGACATTCTAAACACAACTTTTTCTTTTGTTTCAGGTATGTATATTTAACATTATATAGAATTAAATAATGGTAAATAATCAGTGTACCTACAACACAATCAAAAAAATATACATTTGATGGCTCACCACTGCTTATTTAATTGTGCCCACATAGCATATTCCTATTTTAAATGTATCTTGAGACGCTCTGTTTTCTGCAAGTTTCAACGTAACTTTATTTCGTAGAAGATGATCTAAAATGTCATACTTGTGGTGATGCATAAGGAAAACCCCAAATATGTTTCAGAATCTTGTTGTGTCTTAAAGCCTCTCCGAAATGCACCTCCATTTACTCTCTTTATCACTATTGTCTGATCGTATGAAAAACCTCTGCAGCTCACAGCAATTGTCCATTAAATTACGCATTCTTCCTAGCATTTCTGACTTTCATTTACGGTGCCTTTATATCAACACCATTTGGAAGATGGTGTAAAGAAACAGTGTAAGTTTATCAAGGATGATTAGGTTCATTTATGAGCTCTGCTTACATTGGTTCTATCGTCACACTTCTGATGAGTAAGTTCCTATGCAAAGCACTGATTGTAGTGCCTTGCACTGAAGTGAAGAAGTGGCTGACCATCACTGTTCTCACAAATACCACTACTCACTCTTCCTGCTGTTGAAGTTATAATGTGAGTGTGGGTTTCTAGATATGTCTATTAAATGTGCCTCCACAAGACTTCTCGAGAACTCTTGAACATATATGCCTATGTATGTTTGGCTTCCCTGAGAGCTCAGTGGTATATGGATACACTTAAATTAGTACGCTTAAACATGAATAACTGCAGTAGAAGAACGAACCATGACTTCACCCACATTCTTGGAATATCTATTAGATGAACAGGATGATTAAAAATGTTGGAGCCTCTCGCCAGATATTGCAGGGAAGTCCATCACCATGGGTTGTGCCACTGGAACACACCAATGCCTGGCATAATCACAAATTGTGGGCATCACACTGGCGATGGAACAAATATTGTGGTTGGTTTCCTCTATTTTGTGTCATGAAAACATTTTTAATACATATGCCTAAAACATTTTGACCTCAGAATCACTAATTAACCCAGTCAAGTCCAATAAACTTTGGAAGAGCTCGAATCACTTTCCTTAGTTCCTGTATAAATATAGGAACTCACCCAGGAAAATCCCCCCAGTGAATTGTACGATTGCGAGGGGGGTAGTGATTTGTGAACACCCACAGATCCTGATTCTGACAGTGTTGAGTTACCATTATGGAGATCCATTCATCCTGTCTGTCCAGTGGCGTAACACAGAGTGATGGGGCACACCTGCATAATGTGTTGAGAGGCCGCTGAGACTTAGCAAAGTCACTGCGGTGGACTCTGTTTATACTATGAATGACACAAGTAAAGTGCTATCAATGCAAGTCCAACCATGATCCATAGTCCCTTCTCTGTCCACCTCAATCAGTTTGTGTACGATCATCAGAAGGGTAAGGTGCGTACGGTGCTGTGCAGACTTGGGACTTGTTAAACAGTAAAAGTGGAGACACTACGACAATGCTGTTTCTCGAACAATGTCTGTTCTAGATCTTATACACAACTAAGACCAGGCAACCTCCGCCTGTTTAACAAACAGCATCAGAAATGTGACAAAACTCATGCTGAGTGCTATGTTTGTAGGTGTCATACACTCAATGACTGCATACTTGCATGTCCAGACCCCCAGGCTAATAAAAGGCTTCCTCAAAATGCCTATGCATTGGGCCAAGAATTTTGGGCAAATACATACAATGAACATTAGTGTCCTTGTCACATAATCTGAAAATAGTAGCATCTGTCTTTTTGGAGCATGGGGTACGCTGTCGAATGTAAGCAAGGCACCAAAGCAATACTGCATCAACCTGCGTTTTTTAAAAATGTGAGAAACAAGCAGACGAATAAGGTTGTGGAGCCAGAAAATGGTAATTTTTTTGAAAATTTGCCAGGAGTTCACTCCCTTAGCCAATTCCTTTTTGTCCTCCTACATTGATATCCAACAAATCTGTTTATTTAACAACCTCTTGAATCCATTCCCTGAGCAAGGAGCAGCCAGAAGGGTGGGAGCTTGAAGTAGTATATAGTGCTTCAAACCACACTGCTGCCATTTCTAGGCGCTGCAAATAACAGATGTTACTATAATTTAAATTAATGCTCAACTTGCTGACTTCGGGTAGATGAAAGGGGAAGTCTGCTTGCTGGACTTCACAATTTTAATAGTGAAATCACTACCGTCACATTAGTTAGCACAGAACGCTCAGTTCACTGAGTTACACTGTATGAGAAGGTCATTTAGGCAGTATGTGATACAACTGTCTGAATTAATAACACTGAGAAGGAAGAAAACCAATGACCAACTAAATGAGAAAAAATCCTTTAACTCAATGAGCCTCAGTTCAATGTTAACACTCAGTTCCTTTTTCACTGCTTGCAGATTTCTTCTGAGAGTAGAGGTCTTCACACTGGGGGCAGGTCACCCTGTGCGGCCTTAATTAGTCCCTTGGGGGCACCAGGCTCTGGCCAAGAGAATCATCATGCTAATAAAAAAAAAAAAGACAGCTGCGATAAGCCACTCTGCAACGTGCCATCACTAACATCATTTGTCACTCATAGCTTTTCTGGGAGTAGGTGTGGGGGGGACTCCAAATAATCCTTAACCCTCCACCCCCTCATTTCAGATAAAGAATCACACTTTGAATACTTTTACACTTTAATAAGACCAGGCTGCCCGTAGCATGTTGGCAATCATGTATTTGATTGCATTTTCAATAGGGACAAACGGAACATAACCTCAATGTTTAGCTATGGTTAAGCATGTTTAAACATTTCCAGCACCAAGACACCTCCGGGTATTCGTGCGCTTTATAAATCCCATTAACATTAACATTCAATTTCCTAGAATAATTGTGAAAAAATATATTTTCACACTGGGAGGGGCCTGATTATTTTATTTTTTTAATCCATGGGCGTGGCATTAAAATGTTTGAAGATCACTGCCTCAGACGTAGTGGTTCTCAATATCAGAGGTAACTTAATACTAAATACCACCAAAGAGCAGACACGGGCATTTTACGGGTAAACCAGACTCGTGTTAAAAATACCCAGGCTATACTCTTTAAACCTTGCACAATTTAGCGCTTGTAGTAGCTTGCCTAATAAGGCGCTTTATAAATGATTTAGGGCCATATGTATGAAAGTTAGGTTTTGCGATTCTCAAATAGCGAATTTTAGAGAATCGCAATTTGAGAATCGCAAAACGAGATGTATGTAGGATTTGCAAAAAAAATTGCGAATCCTACATATTCCTTAATTGCAAATCGCAAATTGCGATTCACAATTAAGGAAACCCTCCCCATTCATTTCTATGGGCCTAGAGGCCCATAGGAATGAATGGGAAGACATTCTCAATTTGCGATTAGCAATTAGAGAATCGCAAATTGAGAATGCAATTTCAAGGTTGCAAGGGTGTCAAAAGGACACCCTGTTGCACCCTGAAATAAGCATGGGTGCACATGTGGCGCATATACATGCCCTAAGGGCATGTATGTGCGCCACATTGCACTTTGAAAATGCAAAAAGTGCATTTTTCAAAGAAATCAGAATTACCACCAACTTGAAGTTGGTGGTAATTTGCGATTCCTTAAGGCCAAATTGCACTTTTTCTGTGCTTCTTACATTGCATTTAAGGAATCGCAATTTGCGATTCCTTAAATGCAATCGCAAAATAGGGAATCGCAAAATTTGCGATTCCTTATTTTGCGAGGGGTGTTTTGTGTCATACATTGGACACTGCAATTTTGCGATCGCAAACGCCGAAATTCTGCGAATTTCGGCGTTTGCGATCGCAAAATTGCCTTCATACATATGGCCCTTAATTCACTTAAGCAGATTTGTTGACTAGAGACTCAACCAATCCTTGGGGAACTGTAGTCCTACCCCTGCACTCCGCCTAGCAAAAACTGCTTGTTCCTTTATTTAAAAAAATTAGGGTAGCCTAAAATTGTCTTAATGACGTCATGAAATGTTACAGAAATAACCAGGCATCCACAGTTTTATGGTTTTCAGTGCTGCTATCCTAATATCTGAAGAGTTAGTCAATGCCATGTTATGGAAATGTAAGTCTTTGTCGAAGTATCCTGTGTGCTTCTGTTTCTAATATGATCTTTGCACACAGGCTAAGTTTTAAAGGGTACACTTGCAGCATTCCTGGCTGTAACATTCTGAGATTTACTTCTCTAACATTTCAAAAAGCAACAAAACAATGTTTACATCCAACACGGATAATAAATTGTGGGTTTATGAGTGCTAATAGCACGCGCATTAATTCTTATTAATGCTTCCTGTGTTTCAGAGCTGGGCTGCTTCCAGGGAGCATGTATTACAAGCCGCCCTGCTGAAGGGTCTGGGTTCAGGCAGGCGCTGTTCCAGTGGTTCCTGGCAGCCAACGCTTTCACACATTCGCAGATCCCTTACATCCCTCAAAGAGCTGAGAACCAGGAAGAACTGTTTAGTTTGGTTCAGCAAATCTCATGGTCTTACCGAAATAAACAGCCCCTGAATCACTCTTTCGCAAATAAAAAAACCCACTGTGGGCCAAAGAGGTAGCTCCGTGGGTTGAGAGCCCGATGATAAAAGATACATGCAAATTTTAGTCACATATTTGAGCCCCAGCAGGACTGGCGCAGCCTATATAATGCATATATGTTCGGAGGTTGATAGCATGAGGGCCTAGAGTTGGCTACAGACAGTACCTATTTCCTAATTATAGAAAGATAATATAGTTTTCAGTGGCGATTGCTATTTAACGGGGGTGGTGGGGCATGAGGGGCCGGGTGGGCCAGGGGGGGTTGGTAAATGGAAGGAAAAAAACACACTTACCTGCAGGCCAGCCGGCCGGCCGCCGCCTCTCGCTCCTCGCCCTCTCCTCCACAGCAGGAAGCAGGAACCAGGAAGCACCCAGGCTCCTGACTCCTCTAGCCAATCACAACATTGCAATGCAGCATTGTGATCAGTCTGAGTGACATGGTTCGGCACTCAGACGGGGAATGGGAGTCTGGGCATGTTCCCCACCCAGGCTGTAATGCAGCCTGGGTGGAGAACATGCAAAGTGCGCATGAGGGTTTGGCCGGCCTGAGACGGCTGGCCAAACATTCATGCGCACTTGGAGTAGGCAAACCACCCCTCCTCCTGGCCCCTGCTCTGTCAGCCCAGCCCGCACCAGGAAATGGAAAACTAAAATGATAGTAATGTTGGTTCTTATCATTTTAGTTTCCTTTAAATGCTGCTCGAAGAGCAGTGGGGCGATGCTTCTCCACCTTAGCAGAGGTGCTGCCGCTGATTGTTTGTGTAGTAGTTGAGAAAGTTTTAACTTTCAAGTTTGCATGTTTTATGAAGTATAAGAAGGGTGCATACTTTATAAGAGTGTGGGAAAACAAATCCTACAATTGGGTGGATTTTTTAAAATGACTGTTGGTAAATAACACTTTTAGAGGGAGAATTATCTCACCATACATTTTTTTTCGGGATAAATTATTCGGCAAACCATTTGTAAGGTTGTCATAATGTCTCAAGTCTTTCATGATGAATTATGATTTTTCAAACATCCTAATAGACAGCAAACTGGCCAATAACAGCATGCATTTCTATGTATAAATGTACACCACATTCTACAAATATTGATAAACCAAAGAATCATGGGCAACTGGTTGTTTTCCACCGCGGAGATCCAAGTGACATCAAATAGACATGTGTGAACCCTGGGACAGGGAACTCCAGGATGTACACGAGCAGGGCTTTAAGTGGACCTGGTCTCTCCAAGTCTCAGACCCTGTTGTAATTAAAAATTGGCATTGAAAGGGTCCCTTTTGTGCCCTGTATTCATGCCCCTAACATAACAGTCAAGCCACTGATCGATTTCTGAACAATGAGTGTAAAAATCGTTAAAGTAATCCACGTTGTTGCTGTGTATATTTCAGATTCTTTACTTAATTTTGCATCCCCTAAGAGTGTTAGTTTTTTCCAAGATGTTGTGTTTCTATTTTTTTATGTAGCGTATTGCTCTTGCATAGTGCATACTTTGAACTAAGCCAGATGTTCATAATGGGCCATAATGTGGTGGGAGGCAGTACGATTCTATGCAAATATGTGGGTAGAGTAGCACTCTATAGGGATTTTAGTTTACATGTTTAAGCCATACCCTTAATTTCCCAGGACACAACCCTTTTACAGATCCCCCACTATCGTCATCCCACTTAAAGGCCTGTATCTGAGTGACAAAATAATGGTGTCTTGCTGCAATGTCAAATGAGGAGCAATTGGTAGAAACCAGAGCAAATGTTTGCACTGTTTCAGAGTGCTTAGGCTGATCGGCCAGAGATTTAAGATGGACGTCTATGACATAGACGCTTGCATGAGGACCGTGTAGGGCTGCATGGCTAATATAAATCACAGGGCTTCAAAAGAACAATGAGAGGAATTCAGTGGCAAAACAAAAATTGATGCATCCCTTCAAAGTGTAGCATGGCCCCATCTTGGATTACAGCATCCAATGGACACACAAAAACAGTGTGCTGAGTAGGGAACTCCCTGAATGGTGTCACCCTTGGGATGCAGGGTCCTACAATAACCCCAGGAGAACATGTTCATAGTGTCTGGCACATGTGCAAACAGCAGCTTTACCAGAGAGAGACTTGTCCTAGGGCAGCCTGGAGATTTCCTGACATGCCAGTACATCCGAAAGCCCAGTACAAGTCAGGCAAGTGAGCCACGGATCAGGCTTCACCACTGAGTTATACCCTTAGAGGTGAGGAATAGGGCTGAGCAGTGAGCTATTAGGGAAATTTACAGAAAACCTTTGCTAATTATGAACCACTATTCTTTTATGTTCTGTTGGTCCTGTTTACACTTCTCACCGCGGGGGCATTACAACATCTTACTGCCATTCTTCTAAGCAGGAGAAGCGGAATATCTTGGCATGTTGAGGCAACACTCGATGGCCCTGATTACGTGTGGGTCGGTGTTTTCCGACATTTGTTTAAACACTTTTTTGATTATTGGGCGGTATATGCTGCATCCAGTAATTACTCAGTGTGTCAAATTAACCGGGCCTTCATTCTATCTCACCCTTCTTTAAATTTCAGAAGGTCAAGCCTGCTGAAATGCAACAGGGAAAAAGTATATGCTATTTACCTTACCATGCAGATTTTAGCATAGCAAGCATCAAAATCCACATTGTATTCCCCCGAAACTCGTAATAGGTGTTAATTAATGCACCCGATAAATAATGTACCCCAGGATGTCGTTATTGATCTGGTGTGATATAAAAGCACCAAGATTCCGACAAACTAAGAATCACAAATATTGAACACCCGCAGCTGGCAGTGATTGGGTTGACAACAAATTGTCCTTTCAGTCCAAACAAACATGTATTGGTTTTGTAAGACTGTAGGATGTGAGCACAGAAAGGCTGGCAGAGGGATTAGTTTTGGGTCTCAGAGAAACTAATGGCAAGTCAAAACCAACTAAGGAATGTTCAAAATAGAAGTAGCAGAGTCACAACACCGAACTTTGGTAAATGTATAAATATTTCGGAAACTCAGCATGCATGCCAAATAAAATACTTCGTGTGCTATCCTAAACATATGTCAGACAAAGAGAAGCCTTTCTGTTGTCCAAGTTCCACTATTTCAGTGCACGCCAGTGAATCTTCAGCACATGGCACTTCTCGCTCTAGAAGCCCTGGAGCCAAGTCCTTCTGCAAACCACTATTACAGTTTAGTTCATGCTAAAGACAGCTTTAGTTCTCAGATGGAAGACATTTGTTAATAGTAAGCTATAAGAATATGCTTCTGACCAAATCAGACGAATTCCATCTGCATCCATTAGATGTACCCCTCCTAACCCTAACACTAACCGTAACTGTGAGGATTTGGGTGTATTATTGGCTGTGGGGCCTTACCATGGAATAAACTCGCAAAAACTGTGTAGGGTCCAATCAGACTTGTTGGAACAACCTTAAGCTCAACCCAGGGTAGCTATAGCTTTCGAGCAGCAAGGCTTGAACACAGGAACTTAGTGTAAAGAAAAAGTTAGTTCAGCTAGTCTGGCATGGATTGGGTGACCAAATCTGACAGGACCGAGATCTGGCGGGTGAGATGGGGGGGGGGGGGGAAGGTGTGGGGGGGGGTAAATGGATTAGAATTGGACAGTTACTTGGCCACCAGAGCATTTTCCATTCTAGTTCCAAACTTTATAGCATGACCACCATAGACTTTAATGAAGTGGTCCTGATGCTGCCGATACAGGTGGAAACGATGCTCAAGGATGCTCCGGTTATGGTGTGGTCGACGGGGGGGATGTCTTTGTGGTGATTCCTCAGTCCACAGGTCATGTGGGACAACTTTGGCCATAGACGTCAGGGTCCCTCAAAGTTGTCTTTGAGACCTTGGAAGGCCTGGTGCTGTTGTGCTACTTCTCTCCTTATACCACGGTTGGGATGAAATCCTTTAGTGGGGGCTAGTGTCCCTCTTCGGCAGCCAATCTGGACTCTGACACCATTACTGGGTCCAGCAGACTCAGGTACAACTTTTGGCTGTCAAGGATTGGTCTCTTGGCGCGCCCAGCAGCAGTCAGCGGCGATTCTCTTACAGTGACTACCAACTTGCTGGTTTGCGCTTCTTCTGCTTAAATGTCCGTGGTGCTGTTCCAGGGGGCCAGCCAACTGACTCTTAGAGTCATTACTTTGGT
This sequence comes from Calotriton arnoldi, assembly GCA_963921515.1. NCBI lineage: Eukaryota > Metazoa > Chordata > Amphibia > Caudata > Salamandridae > Calotriton > Calotriton arnoldi. The sequence goes on from CAWUFW010000569.1 coordinate 2,542,346, forward strand.
CTGGGGCTGGGAAGTGGCTTTTCCCCAAGCCAGGAGTGACATGCACAGTCAGTCCTAACTTCGCTAGTCCAAAAGTGCAGCAGGTGCAGTTCAGCATATAGTGCAGCCTCTCTTTGTGCAGTCCAGGGGAAGCAGGGCAGTCCTTCTTTGGTTCTTGTTCCAATTCCAACATGTACTGAGGTTTAGAGTGCCATGGGTGCCATACTTAACCTGGGAAAGAGCCACGAGGGAACAACGCAGTCACTAGCCAATGGGTTACCAGGACCCCTCCCTTTAGTTGGGTCTAATGCCACAATTTGATACCTTATAGTACCCAGTTAGATAGTCCCATTCAAAGGTTAGCCAGGCTTGGGTGCCAGCCTGTAACCCTGTATTAGCCAATGGGGCTACTAACTTTCCCACAGCAAAACAACACTTTGAGGGGTTTTGCTGCAAGGACATATATAAATATGCATGTCCCACTTACTAATATACAGCTCCCTGCCATAGGGCTCTATAGGCCTTCCTTAGGGGAGACTTACATATATTGTTAAGAGAAAGGGTGGCTTTGCCATTAATGGCAATGTTGAAGTCAAATTGGCAGTGTTAAAACTGCCCTTCCAGTCTGCAGTGGCAGGCTGGGAGCCATTTTGTACATTGTCACACACAGGGTGCACAATCAGTACTGCAGCCCTGGGTGGACCCTCTGCCTTAAATGCCCTTGGTACCCTGGGTACCATATACTAGGGACTTATATTTAAGTCAGTACTTGCCAATTGGGGAGAGCCAATTCAACATACACTTTGTAATGGGTAAGAACACTGGCACTGAGGTCTGGTTAGCAGGCCTCAGTGCACTTACAGAGTTGAAAAACCAGCAGCTAGTAGTCCAAACGGGGGCAAAAAGTGGGTGGAAACCTGCAAAAAGCCTGTTTTCCTACACTAACCTTAATCCTAACCCCATCCCCAACACTGACCCTAATTTTAGTCTTTAAGACATTATTGATGTAATAGTATGTCTATGTAAATGGAATAACTATGAAATGGTTGGTAATCAGCCGCGGTCCATGCAGGTAACAGTGGTGGGGCAGTGGGGCCGGGTAAGGGGGGATTTCAAGGGACGATGCAGCGGGGAAATTAAATAAATAATTAATTTTCCCTCGGCATCGTCCCTCGAAATCCCCCCTTACCCGGCCATACCGCTGTTACCTGCACGGACCGCGGCTGTTGGTAATGCTTTTGTTGTAGATGTAATACAGGGGCAGCGTCTCAACTCAGGCCTGCCCACTTCACCTATTACAACACCAGTGACTCTACTTAATATGCAGCTCTGACTCTGCTTTATTACCAGAATTCCCATGACAGTCTCCAAACGCATTGTCATTCTTGTAAAATGCAGCTTAAAAAAGCTATAAACAAGACACTTGCTTCTTCCCCTGACTTCCCTCAATCGACCTCTGATAATGCTGCTATTTGCAAACTGTTACCTTACACAGTCATGAGCTTACACATGCAAAACACGTCTTTACGCTCCACACAAGTGCTCTTTTCACTATAAACACCAGCAAGACCTGGTGTCTTTGTCAATGCTCGCCCTCCTTCACGCCACCAAGCTCTCTGGATGTTTTGCAGAGCGATTGCTCATCACTTGGTGTCCAACCTCAAACCCACAGACATTCTTCAGCAGACCACATCCTGTTCATCCCAGGCTGATGTATGAAGAATACACAAAAGAAATAAAGAAACAAACAGCAACTTGGAGCATTGTTTGCCGAGTGACACCAGTTTTAATGTCTGCATTATGTTACAGTGCGCACAGTAATGCCCTTGTCTTGTACAGCCTCCCGGACTGGTCCAATGTGCCCAGCTGAGAACTGAATGTTCAGATTAGTATCAAGCACAATTAAGTGCCACAAGATATTCACATTTACATTTTTTGGTGTTCCAAGGAGGCCATTACCCACAGGAATTCTAAGAAATGGCAAGTTAGGTTTCAAACTTATCTCCGGCTTCGTGGGAGATCCAAGAATTTAATCACGCTCTATATAAACATCATGGGGTGATCATAGGGGTATATGATATGGACACAGAAATAAGGTAATGCAAGAAGACATCATCCAAACTTGTTTTAATCGTCAGAGGTATCAAGTTGTATCTTATCAGGTGTGAGATGCTGAGATAGCCCTGGACTTTTGCACCACTTTGTATTATGATACACATGGTCCTCCATTTATAACAGAAGCATGGAAAAACAACAAAGAACCAAAATAAAAAGTTAATTGAACTGGGTGTCATTGAGAATCATAAGGGACACAGAAGCAAGAATGGTAAGAGAATCAATCGACTCATTTGACTCCTGAAAAAAACACCCTGTGGACCCTCAAATCGGCTGGAGCCATCTCACTTAAAAATGTCATTGTTCATCTTTCTCAGACAGAATTATTCAGCAGGGGAGCACCAGATTATGTGGCAGGGTTGACTAAATTATGCGACAAGAAAAGGCAAATTATACGGGCATAATGCGGCACATTTTTATAGCATTAATTCATAATTTTGTCATTGTTGCAGATGATAATACTGTCTGGGCTAAATTTTCACCTCATTCCACTGCACCCAAACCCATGTCGCCGCGTTTTTAGTAAATTTTGATCTGTTTAACCTAGAAACTATTTTCTTTTTGTTAAAATCTGCAGATTATGCAGCAGATGATGGAATATGTGGTAAATACGGTAAATCCATAATTATGCGAAAAAAGCAGTGGGCACAGAATCGCATAATTCATGTGGCGCTGGATATATCTAAGTTCATACTTGTGTTTATTTACTGATGAACAGATATTGACAGGGGCTGTAAAAATGAGTGACTGCAACTGAAAAAAGTGTTGCTTGAGTCAGCAAATAAAGCTGGTTGATTTCAAGCCTTAAAACTGAATTAGAATAATGCAAAATTTACATTTTCACATTACAACCCACCGTAACACCACCAAATTGGAGCATTACAAATTCAACCAGTAAGCGCTTTTCAGAAAAATTAGGATTGAAAGAAATAAACAAAACACAAAATACCTAAAAGAATGCTCAAAGGAATCATTTTCAATTTCCTTTGACAACATGCGTGCACACCCTCAACATTTGACCTCAGAGAAGATGTTGTTGAATTACATTTAGTAGAGCATTTTCAAAATTCAGATCTACCACTACCTGGTATGTTGAGGAATCTAAGGCTAGCAAAAACCAAATGAGAAAACCTAAAAAGTTAAGAAGTAGTCATCCATTTCTGAACCACTCAACGGTCTAAATTTTAGATGTAATAAAGCCTTGATCATTGACTTGAGAACTTAATGTTACCAAAGTTAATTTAATAATATCCTAGAGCTTAATTCTCAACCATGATGAATTACCGTGATCAACTTGCAACCTCCGACATCCCTCACTTGAAGGAGACAATTGCCAATACAAGGCCTGATATCCCTCACTTGAAGGAGACAATTGCCAATACATTTCTTCATAGAAAAAATGTCAAACCCAAACAAAAAAAGGCAAGAAAGAAATCTCTCACTCAATGTGCCTCCTCCATGGAATTATTAATTCTTGGTTCTCTTTCCGACAGCTTCTTTGCCTCTGCGCCCGCGTCTGCAATATGGCTTGAGGGCAAAGAAATTCCCTTATTTGCATAGGGCACGCCCCTATGCAAATGAGGGAATGCCCCCTGATGGTAGCGCTGGCGCTTTAAGTGCACCAGCGTTATCGGTATTACTGAAGGGGCCACACAAACGTCTGCGCCCCCTTCTGTAATACCAAAGTGCCCAGGGGGCGCACAAAGCAGGCGCAAACGCCTGTTGCGCCCCTGGGGGCGCTTATTGTAATACCGCCCCAAATATCTTACTTCTCCGTCAAATTAAATGTCTCTTCTCGCTCAGGTTAGCACTTCACCTCATCAATATAAGTGCCCTTTCACCTTCCATCAGCACCTCATGCCTGTTTGGCACTAGCTGGATTAATAGTAGCACCTGTTTGCTCAGGGATCACAATTATAAGTGGTATGAGGTTTATTGCACCAGGGGCTATAAAGCTCACAGACAAGGTTAAATTTCAGCAGGTGAAACCTGTCAATTTTTAATTGGTGAAATGGTCAGCTGTTTACCAGAACATGCAGATGTTGGCGCAGGAAGCAAACAAATCTGCATGTTTTTCCCCATTGCTGGAAACATTCTTGGAATAGGGGCAATTTATGACAGCAGATAAATTCCGAACTCCAGGGTGTCAGATTGCATTGGTTCCCATAGATACCAACTGTGTCCCCAGAACACCCATAAGAAGACCTTTTGTAGCTTACCTTAAGGTATACTGATTAAAATATTTATTTGTTTATTGTATGAAATTTCCACTTCCTCCCATAATAGTATGTCAAGCCACTAAGAACAAAAATGTATGGCGAGAAGTGGGTATATAGTTTAACATCTGGGTGAAGGTATGACAGAAGAATATGAAAATAGTTTGGGTTTTTAACTATTGGAAGAGGAAAAGGATACATTAATAATTATTAATGTACACATCCCTTACAGGGCCTGCTTAGTCAGGCCTCCTAGAGTGGTTTTATTATTAGGATTCGCTGTACTCTATTTCTCACAGCTCAAAATGAGGTCGAGTTATCTTGCTGTTATTTTAAATGATATTTTAATTTGATACATTTAGCCATCTCGTATTCATAAATGCTCGGGGTTATATGTTAAAACACTTTCTTACCTCTTAGGCAAAGATCACACATGTTTAAAGCCCATATGCACTTTTCAGAAGTTATTTCTGGAAATGTTGAATCTCATAACAGCAATAAAAGGAAAATATTACCCCGGCCAAAATAAATGTCTATTTGGAACCTGTTTAAAAAAAAGTTGGGATATTTGTGTAAGTTTGAAATTCCAGCCTTTTTGCAGATGAAAAACTTGACTGTTGAGAGAGAGAGAGAGCACGAAGAAGCGAGGATTTATAAGGCTCTTCTTACTTCATTTGGCTACTTAGAAAAAAAAAAAAAAATTGGTCTAGGATGTCCTGAACTTAAATGTTTGCGCTAACGAGATAGAAATCTCTTTGTTACACCGTAGGAGTAGGCCATGCACATCAGTCAAAGCACACTTTTTGAAGCTTGCCTTGCGCCAAGTCTTGGAGTCATGCTCACAAAGTCTGCAATCTGAAGCACAGGGAAGCATTCATGTATAGTTTTTGGAACAAGGAGCCAGAACAAGGAGTAACAATATAGCCAGCTTTTTGGGGGCGGGGAGGGCAGAGCGGGGGAAAGGGCTTCTGCTTCTGTTCCAGCCTCCATCCTACACTTTTGCCATTAATGGGACAGAACAGGCAATCTTCCAATCTGTATACAATAGAAGTCTATGTAGTCTCTGCACCAGGGTCTGTGGGCTACTAGGTGTGCCATCTTCGATAACAATCATCCAGGAACCTCCTGTGCATCTCTATAGCCTAGTTTAAGGAGCTTCCAGGAACTCCCATTTGAGGACACTGCCTGAATAGCCTTCCTACCTTCATGAAACCCCAAAATATGGCATTTGTGCTGAAAGCCTTTCCCCCAGTGGCCAGCCGTGCTGGGACCACATCTCCAACTATTCTGAAGCACAAAGAACAAAATATTACTTACCAATCCATCAGCTGTTGTGACCAAGGTCGCACACCATGCCATTGAGGGACAATCCACCCTTTTCTAGTCAATTGACCTGCTCGAGCCTTTATTGCAATATGTTGTGAAATTTAGAGTGGCAAAGTGCCATTAACCAGCGAAATAAATAAATCTATAGTGTGAGCACTATCTTATTCAGTTGGAAAAAGGAATGACTGGGAACCTTAGTTTTGAAAATAAAAAAAAAGTGCCTGAATTTGACCCGAAAAATCGGGAAAGTTGCAGGCATTTTTAAAAGGAAAATCAACCCTGGCAACTGACCTTACATTACTGCACTCTGGTCCAAAGTCACCAAAAGCCAACAAAGTCACCAAAAGTCAACAAGAAAGAGAGCAGTTACACACCTTGGAAATCAGATCTGTGGAGATGAGTTCTTGAGTATGAGGTCTTGTAGGAGCGATAGAACAAATTGGTGAATGCTTAGAAATTTCGAAACTGATGAAAGGTTTTCTAAAATTAGTATATAGCTCTGTAGTCAGTTGGAAGTTTCAAAGAGGCACGTTGGTAGTTTTTTTGTGGAGAGAAATAAATTAGTGTGCAGGGTGTATTCATGCACAAAGGATACACACAGGTGAAGAAAAGTTTCTCTTGCAGATCGAACTTCCCAACCTATGCACGATTACGTCAGTTCTAACAATCCTCTAATATAATTGTTTCAGGACATCTGCAGATGTTCATGGTGTCCTTTTGAGGGTCTGAGGCAAAAAAATGTATTATCAAGTTGGAGCAAGGCCTTGAAGCTTCCTTTGTATGTCTGTACATCCCAGGAATAGTTATGCTTCTATACTTTTCCTGAAAATTGAAGGCTGGGCATAGACATACGCTCAAATATTTCAAATATGGATAATTTACTGTTCTGATGCAAGTCCTCGAACATTTGGATAAAGCGTATTTTTTGGGTGACTTCATGTAGTCTCCGTAAGCAGGTAGGGAGAAAATACAGACATTTCAGTGAATGTGTGTGCAATGCATTTTCATACTCATTATGGAGAATAAGGCATGAAAAAACAGGCAGCTTTGCACATGCAGCACCGGAAATGCTTGATGCAAGGACCACCATTTTCAAAGTACGATAAGGAATGAGTGGATCCTTTTTGGTGCTTTCAGTTGGAAGCTCATTTTGCTGATGGCTGAACTGACCTGTTTTGCTAGGAATAGAGTCTAGTCTAGTGTATTTTCTTGGCATCATTTGCAAGATGGATAGAGACTTTGATGAGGTGGTGGCAACAAAGATTGTTCCTTTGGTGGTTGGGGAAGATTCTACCATTACGATCAGTGCTAAATTTGTGCCGGTGGTTTCTGGTGCTCAGCACTGGCACTAAATTGTTAACACTGGCACTTATGGTAGGCTGCCACATGGTGGCACAGTTCATCTAATATAGAGCCAAACACAACAGTTGTTTAATAATCCAATATACAATACAAATGATTAATACCTGCTGCCAATGCTATTCTTATAGAAATGAAGGGCTGGAATAGTCAGAATGGTCACACTTGTAGGAGTGTGCGGGATATTATTTGTGTTGAAACTGTAATTGGCAATGCTGACAGCGGCAATGTGCAATGCAAGTGGAAGTGACTCCTGACAGTGCCCTAGCACTTACTCTTTTACAAATTAAGCCCTGAATACGATACTTTTTCTAATTTTTAGTTTGAAGCCATATCCTGCCATCCAATTTCTAAACATGGGGGATGGAGAAAGTCTAATTTTACAAAAAGACTATTTGGCAGAGACATCAACCAGAAATGGGTCAAATCATTATTCCTATATAACTGGCACACATTATTGTATTTGTTTTTATATTTTTGCACTTTTATATAGCACAAACATATGCCTATTTGGTGTCAGAATGATTTCCATGTGCAAAACTTTCATACTACCTACCAGCAGGTTACATAAGCAGAGTTACAAAAAGGATCTAGGCCTGAAGCGGAGGCTGGGGGGGATCTTGTCTGTGTAGCTATAATATGCTGGGAGGGACTGTATGATGATAGTGAACTGGTGAATACGCCAATGAAGAGCATGCTGATCCCAGCCATGCTCCGAAGCTTCCATAACAAGCATTGGCATAGCCAATAGATCTCGCCTTTGGGACCTTATAAGTATTTAGTTATGCAGCACAATATCCTTGGTGCAACAACATCAACTGTTGCATGGCTAAACACTTATAAGGTCCTAAAGGCGAGACCTATTGGCTATGCCAATGCTTGTTAGCTAGTGCTACCATCTCACCACGTTTTCCAGTCGTGCAGTCTTTTGTATTACATCCCATAATGTTTGTGTAAGTTACTAACGCTTAAGCTGCAGCGGGACATTTAACTATAGTATGGTCCCCAGATAAATGTCAAGATAATTTGAGTATTGAATGCCAGTTAGTAAATTACTTGTAAATCTGCTGTCTGCCTCAACCTTGACTGTAAATTGGTCTTGCTCTAAGTGATTTTATACTGTGTACTTGTCAACAATAAATATTATGGTTTATCCTGAACTTGCTGTGCGAGTATTTTTTATTGCCTGACAATAGTTAAATTATTAAAACATTGATGTGCCTGATTGTGAAGTTTTTGTGCGTTATGAAAGCTTACATGGCCCATTGAGATTTGCACTGGCTAAATATCGGCGTTACTGTTTTAAAAAGGCGTCCGTCCACACCCCAAATGTAATCTTTGCCGAGGCAGGCATGTGCTGTCTGAACCCACCCACCTCGGATTTGAAGTCCTGGGCTCGGAGAAGTGCTCTGTAACCCTCCATTCACAAGGGAGTCAATCACAATGTTGTGAATCATCAGTTTGTACCACTGCATCTGTTAAAAAAAAACAAAATTCTATTGTTGCTCCCTGTGTGAACACTTGTCAAATTTCTTTTAAGTTTGTTTACTTGTGTTCGTTTTTTATGCAAGGTTTTGAAGTCAATAGTAGAAATTGCTTAGGCGGGGCACCTTACTTCCAAATGTGATTCGGTGGGGATTCACAGAAACCAAGATTAAGAACCGCAGTGCTACACTACAGCACTGTCAAATGGTTCTCTTCAAATAGTTAATTTGGGGTTGCGTTACTCATTTCCCTGCACTTTCGTATGATGGCGGGACAGTGAGCGTAACAATACCATATTACGCTCGCGCTTTCAAATCTCCTGGTCCGCTCCCATCTGCTTTAGATTCTGGTCCATCTGCATGGCAAGAGCTTGATGGCTCGTCACGTAAACATCCCAAACAAAGTCTGGTGACTGCTGCGTGCATAATGTGGCACCCTACCAGTACTTTGGAGTCTTAGGCTTCGTAAATGAATCTAGATACAACACAACAGACATGCACGTAAAATCCGCCTTGACAGTGCTTTGCAAATGGATGTCTGCACTCTAAAAAAGCAGAGAATTGGATGTCCCTGTATTCTGAACACCTTTTTGACCAACTGACGGACACTGCACGAAACTCGCACTGCCTCTAGTCTGAACACCAGAGCGCACGCTCGAAGCCATTATAAACACTCGGAGGCTCATTTCAACAGTAATGCCAGAGGAAAAGAAAATTAACAAGGGAGGGCGAGGGTGAGACAGGAAGGGGAAAGAGAGTAGAGAAATGTAAACAAGCGCGCGCGGCCACGCTAATTGGAAACAGCTGGCCCCTGCGCGCAGCTGCTCGCTCCTGCAAGGTGGATGCCGCCACAAGAACGAGTGTTTGAAAAGTGCAGACCGATTCCAAAAGGTCATCTCTTAGAGCAGCGCATGCGCGCTGCGCTAAGCTCAACCTCAAAAGGATATGTACAACAAATTACCTTTCTAGCTCACCAGTAATAAAGTAAATGCTGTATTCAGTGATTTGAAGCTGGGTCCATTTTTCTTCAGAGTTTAATGGTCGGAGACATGAATTTTCCTAACAGCAATCTATTCAGTAGGAATCTGAAAAATATGTTCAGATTCCTGGTCATTTCAACAGCACATGGCCTCCAGCTGACATCCCATCAAAGGTGATTTGTCTTCAAAGAGAAAGACTATGGGGTTTGATAAATGTTGTAGGTCTTACTGATACATTATGGTTGCTGGCCACTAGGGCTAAACCTGAGATGCCTATCAATGGCAATATGTCAAGTGAAGACAAGTGGTAGATATGCCTTCAGAGCTCAGTGTTGTAGAAAACCTTTCCCTAACCTGGAAGAGTGTAGATGGTGAGTTTTCTTTGGACAATACTGTATTTCAAAGGAACTCTATTTTGACTGCCAAAATAGGCTTTTGTAGGCTTGGATATCTGGTGGTGTTGATGACAGGTCTTCTAGAGACTCCTTAGGCTTTGCCTGGTTGATAATTATATATATATATATATATATATATATATATATATATATATATATATATATATATATATATATATATATATATATATATATATATATATATATATATATATATATATATATATATATATATATATATAGAAAAAGCACAATCCCTTACGTTTCTTCCTTCGAAAAAACACTCAGGCATGAACTCCACTTTTCGCTTCTGTGCGTTTATTTCAGCTCACTCCATGCCATGACGCGTTTCGGTCACCTCATGTGACCTTGATCACATGATATACATATATATATTTTAGACCCATGATTTTAATGGAGCAGGTTGGGAAGCATGTTCAGGCCATGCAAGGTGTTCCAAGTGTCCTTTGCCAAGATGGCCCCTTGCAAGTATGAGTTCAGATATCTAGCAACGCAATTGTGTCATGTGTGTCTGCTGAGAAGTGCAATGACCATCGGGGAAAGGAATTTCAAATTGAGGTAGGGAAGTTCAAGCAAAACACAAGTGTTTCGTTAATTCAGCATTCAGATGGGTATCTGTTAGCTTCTTGCAGCGTGATGTAGGGCTCTTGTTACCTGATTAAGACAATCCCATTGGGGCATACAAACAATATGCATTTTTAGGCAGGGTGGCTCTAGAGTAGCTACCAGGAAATGGTACTGTAGGCAGTCCAGGTAGATGTCACCTACAGACAGAAAGGGATTTTGGAGTATGCAAACTAGTACTTCTCCAGTACTCTTTTAAATACTCTTACGTGAATGCCTTTGTGAACTGTTTACAAACAAATCTAAAATTAGAATAAAATGGGAATATTCCAAAAATACTCATTTACAATTAATACAACTAGAAAGGTATGTGGCCTCTTAGCAATTTGTTGTGAAGGATACTCGGTGGACAATGCTGTTTCAGTGAGGTAAGTGGCTTTATTAAAGACAACAACATGGAGCGGACTCCCCCTTGCTTTGGTCAGCCCAGGCAGAAGCCAATGCTTCTCTCTCAATAACAGAGTTATTTCTGTCAGCATTGGTTAACGTCCTAGATGCTAAGCTACAGCCTTCTCACCACTACTATGTTCCTGAGAGAGAATAGCACTCACACCTGCCTTCTTACCACTACTATGTTTCTGAGAGAGAATGGTGCCCACACCTGTTGCACTCGCATCCACTGTTACAATTGACTTGAGCTTGATATCAACAGAATACCAGCCTCACACATTTCTTTCTTAATCAGGTTAAAACATATTTCCTGTTCTTGTGCCCACATAAAACTCTGACCTTTCCTCAGTAACAACCTCAACGCTTCAGTTTTATCTGCAAACCTCTGTACAAACTTTGCGTAGTACTCTATAAGACCCATAAAGGACCTCAACTGTGTGTGCAAATCACAGTCTTATTGCCACAACTAACGTATGATGGGGAGGGTGTGAGCATCATCGATGAATGTGCTGATTCAACCATGAACATACGATGTCTGTAAAGTAAATAATGTTCTCAACGAGGTGTGCGCATCACTGATGGATGCACTAATTCAAATCGTGTATATACTATGCCTGTACTATAAACAATATCCTTAAAGAGGTGTGCGCATCACCGGTAAATGCACTGTTTTACTACTGCTTTAAGGTGAGCACCTCACTGATATTGCTGCAGCAGACATAACGCTGTGTTGCCCTTGCTCGTTACTATGGTAACAAATGTCTGTGCAGATTATGCAAGAAACTTGTTTCAGCCCGCAAGATGGCTGTAATGATGAGGTTGCGTCTTGCGTCGCTGAACCCCGAGACTGTGCTCTTTCAATAAGGTTAAGTACCCTAAAATGGCCGCCAGGAACTAAGTTTGCCTGAAACGTCACACACACTCAGCCCTTGACTGATCCAGGGGTGGGGCCTTGAAACTTAATCATGATCACCCACTTACTTTGTTGGAAGTACTTGACACAGTTATCTTGCACAATGGCACTCATACAAGACTGCGGCGACGCATTACCTTTGCTCACCCCCACGCAGGTTCTTCACTCCTGTCTCCGCACCACTGCTGTTGTGTGCACCATTCTCAGCCACTCCTCCAGCACTGCTGTTGTCCGGACACCTCACTGGCCACCTCATCGCCAAATTTGTTGTGAAGCATACTCGGAGGACAACGCAGTTTCAGTGAGGTAAGTGGCTTTATTGAAGAAAACAACATGAAGTGGACTCTCCCTTGATGGCCAGTGGTAAACTGTCCACCAAGGAACGTCCACTTTCAAACAATGCCACGGAATCGTACAGCTGTGAGATTCCACTCACAAAACAACATGTGGCGCTAATGCTTAAGCGCGAGGTCAAAGCTCCATACAACACTATTCTGGTAATAGGGTGTTGGATATTTTGGGGCTAATCACTAAGGCATGAAAGATTATGTACAAAATTATTCCTGCATTTATTGATTTTATTTGGGCCTCACTTAACTTGGCACCCTAGGTGACAGCCTCACTGTCCTGTATGAATGTACAACTCCTATTCTTAGGTGTACTTAAGTAATTTATCCTGTTTAACATAATTATCTGGTCTATGAAGAACAAAATATTATTATTTGCTAAACACTGCCATTGAGTTATTAATTTGGCTCGTATGCAATATATATATTTTCATTCATGTTAAAGAATGGCTTCCTTGTGGAAATAATCAGTATAGCTCTGCTTTGAATTAAAAAAAACTGAACCTCCTTGTTTAAAAACACTCTTGTTAAAAGATTTCACACCATTACAAGCGTCTGCCAGGTCTTGGCTCGTTCCACCTATAAAAGGGTGATACATGACTTGTCTGTGTGCGTTTCAGGAACAACAGGGAAGCATCTCCGAAGCCCAGCCATGACATCTTGGACTTGTAACAGTGGATCGATTGTTGCAGGCGCAATCTGCTTTTCATTAGCGGGGGCTGCTGGGTCCAATGTCTGCTCAGGACTGCTTGCTCACGTCTTCCTGGTCGTGTTATGTGTTGGCAGTTCAGTGATGTGGCAGGGAGAGCCTTACGTTGCTCAAGAGCAGATGCGTTTTATTTTAGTGAGGCGTAGTGCAGCTTGCCTGATGCCGAAGACTATAAAATGATCTGGTGTCGGGGAGAAGCTCGATCAGTCTATGGGGCTACAACCTGAAGAGAGAGTAATGTTTTGAAAAACATCATTCCTATTGAACCACAGACCCCCTAGTATTGCCTAAAAAGGGGGTGTTGTAGATTGGTCCAGGACAGTTGGATTCATGCCAAATGCTCAGGATATCCACCTAAGGTAAATTTATATGTAACAAATTTAAATAGGAGCAAATGTACTTGAGGATGTCCTGAACATCTGTCATGGATTCCACTCTCCTCTATATCTACGGTGGACAAACCTGCTTTGAAGAGTATTCCATCATCAGTAGACCCAACAATTTTGCATCACGATAATAATAAATTTATTGGCACCGTAAAAGCAAGGTGTACCATGAACTGCATTGTCTCGTAACACTTAGCAAGAGTAGTTTTTATTACTCAACTCCACGGTACTCAAATGGAATTGGCGAAGGGTGGAAAACTGAGCAAGTTTGAACCTGCAGAAAAAAAGTTAGACAAAGATGTCTGATGCATGTGCCTAGCGCACTGAGCAGTCTTGACAACTATGAGTGGAAGGCACTAGAGTATTTTGACTGTCTGGGCTCAATTGGTTTAGAAAATTAGCAATTCTGGTGAGTGAATATTGATGACATAAAACTTTTTGACTGGACTATTTGTTCTTAACTGACTTTTTTACAGATTCTTATTGATGAGGACATGATAATCATTGTAAGTTACCAAACATCATGACATTGTTAATTAATAATGTGCTACAGAACGAGTCTATAGTAGGCGCAAGTGGCTATTGGGTGATATTCTGGAAATGCACTGTGTCTAAGTTTAGGGATCAACCTTTATGTCTCTATGTCTACCTTTTTTATTTCTATCCATCTCTTTATATTTCCATCTTCACGCTTGAGAGCTTGTTGTTCGTTTCAATATGAAATGTATTTCTCTTACATGCCTTAAGTACCTTCGAACGAGCACATGATCTTTCTGTCCTGCACACAGGAAGAGGGCTTCCATCATGACCAATTGCTGCTCAGCTGAACCTAAAAGGCCAAAGGATGACTTGAACTAGACTTCGCCTATCCGCCTATGAAGGTGCCCAGTCTTACATCCAAACCCCTCAGCTGTTTGCCTTTTTCTTTTTCCTATGCTATGCAATGCTAGATCTTAAACTGTTCATCATGGGACCTAGGCAATAGGCCCTGTACTACACTGGAACTCGCCATAAATGGCTCAACTTAGTTTGCCTATCTCTTCAAATGCAACTCTTTGATACAAATAGTGTTCCCCTTAATTTAAAGCAAGGGATTAAGGTTTAGGATGTTCTCAACTCACATCCTCCTCCAAGGAATGGTGGAGCCCAACCCATTCACATAATTTTCAATAAACATGACTTGTGTGCATCAGAGTTTAATAGGCAGCTTAAAATACTGATGTTAGTGCACATTCATACAGACAATGTCTGATGCAGCACTGCATAGACAGTAGGGAGACTATCTCTTGCTGTCAGATAGCCATTGGTGCAAACCTCAAACCCTTTTGTGGCATCCACAATCTACGTAGACGAGCACTATCCTTAATACTGTCTTGGTCAGAGGTGTCCAACATAGGTCTTGCAGGCCTGGATCCATGCCAGATTTTTCGGCTAACCTGTGACAACATAAATGAGTTCCATTTGGATTCAATGTATGGAGTGTATAGAACCGCCATGCAGCCGCAGCCCGGATTGGGCCTTCCAAGGCTTTCGTTTTACACCCCAGGTTTAGGTCCCCAGACACTTTTTATTCCCTGATACCCTCAATTCTGAAGGTTTTCTCTGTTGAAATGTTGTTGCCAGCCTGGCTGTCTCATAGACAAATAGAAGCCCCCTGCATTACATTGTTCTGTACTTTCCAACTTCGCATTGATTCAGATATTTTGGGTTCGGGCTTTAAACTAAGTCTTTAGGAGAGGAAACCCCTTTGGGAGTTATCCTTTAACCAGACTGATTGACACTGCCAAGAACAGGACTGAAAAAATAAACAAGCGTAGAGACAGGCCTGCGAGCGCGCGGGGCCTGGGGAATCCTCGCCCTCGGCTGGAGTAACCTCACCTCGCTGTGGTTTATCTGCGCGCGCGGGATCGTCTGTCCTCCCCGTGGCAACACAAAGGGAAAACTTGGCAGAGGGGGCATGACAAAAGCAGACATTTTGTAACTGTCGAGTGCTAGTGTTTCTGCGGATTATTTTGCAAACGTCTCGGGGCCCAGGCTCCTGTCAGAAGGCCAAGGTGTAATTTGTTATTTGAAAAGTGACGGAGGGAGTCCGACGCGATTCCAATCCCTTGTCAATCGGGGGTGGAAATATTCATAGACAGAGAGCTTAAAAAAAAACAAGTTGGGCCCTTGAAGCCGAGTTCCAGCAGTTGGCGCATTAAGAAATTCGTCTCCCCTCTTCCAGACTAAACCTAGACAGAAGCACATTCGAAAAAGTGCTGAAGTTGAGAAGTTACCGGTATCTGGTGTCCTTTTTACGATGAGGTATTGAACTCAGCAACTCCTCATCTTGTCAATCTGTACAGTATTACAAAAAAAAAATCGACTGAAAAAGGTACTGGTTGGCACAGGTTTGGAACTTTATCTTTCACATTCAGGTCACAGATTCGACTCCCTTCCATGTCCAAATGTAATGATGCTGCTGGCAGCAGGTGACTCTTTAGGGACAATTCCAGTTGTTTTTGTTTTAAAAGATCTCAAAGGAGTCAACACCAGGAGCTTCCTATGTTTTTGTTTGCCTTCGAGCTGGGCTCTGGGGTTGAATGTTATTCGCTTGTTGCAGAAATTGATCGATGTTAGATGCTGTTTGCCACTATGTTAATTGGCTGAGACATGGGACTGGATACCAAGTCCCAGTTCATCCACCACTATTCACAGCAAATGTAATGTGACGGTGTGGGCGAGTGTGCTGCCCCGAGTAATTACCAGTGGCCAAGATTAATTCAAGTGGATGCGTCCTATTGGGCAGAGCTGCTGACTTTGGAACTGGCGAACCAGGTTCGAGTCTCAGGGTCGGCTCAACATCTTGTGATTCTGGGCAAATCATTTAATCTCCCTGTGCCTACAAAAATATGAATATGTGCTTGTGTAATCTAACTGGTGCTCATGTAAAGCACTCCAATACCTTCAGGTCGAGTGTGCACTAAATAAAACTGCAAACAAAAACAAAAAAAACATTCCATTCATCACTATTTTTGCATGCTTCAGTGTGATGCCCTCAGTGGGATGGGTTTGTCCAGACGTGTGTCCCGTGTGCATACTGTGCACTCAAGCTATACCCGACTGATGAGCCCTAATAAGGACAAAACTGTTCTTGGGTTGCTTGTGTTCCAATTTATGGAGGACCTGGCCTGGCAGTTTGGGCTGGACTGTTCCCACTGGAGCAGGATCAAGACTGATTGCATACGGCTGGGTCCAAACTGAGGTGGCACGATGTGCAAAATAATGATGGATTAGGACGCGGCTCAAGTAATTACTAGTGGCTGAGATTAATTCAAGCATTCCATCATCACTTTTTGTTTACTTTAGTGTGTTGCCCTAAGTGGGACAGGTATGCCCAGATGTGGGTCCCATACACACTGTGTCACTGGAACTAAGCTATACTCGGCTGATGAGCCCATAGCAAGGGAGAAACCTGTCTTGGGTTGCTTGTTTTCTAGTTCAGGGAGGATCTGGCTTGGAAGTTTGTGCAAGGTTGTTCCCATTGGGCCAGTGCCAAGACTGATTTGCATATAGCTGGGCCCAAACTGAGGTGGCCTGGTGTGCAAAATAACAATAGATTGGAATCCGTCCTGAATAATTGTCAGTGGCTGAGATTAATTCAAGTATTCCATCCATCACTTTTTTACATGCTTCAGTGTGAAACCATTTATTGAAAGTTACAGCTTAGCCTTCCCTTTCACATCAAGTTAACAAGGTGATGCCACAGCATTCTATCTTATGTTATTTTATGTTATGTTATCTTACGTTATTATGTTATATTTTCTCATGTTACATTATGTCATATTATATGGCTTATTTGTAGACTGCTTCATACCATCATCAGGTTACCCGGAGAATAGGATGGGCACATGGGAGGACTCTGCATTACGCCCTAAACATAGCAGGATTCAGATGAATTAAAATCCTCCCAGAGTGAAGGCATGTATTACTTTTGATGCATATAACTTCTAGATTTCTTTGTCTGAGCCTTCAACTCTGATACTATATTTCAGCTATGGTAGGCTGACCAGATTCTCAAACCAAAAACCCGGGACAGGTGTCAGACATAGAAGTAGGACTGACAGAAGTACCCATGGCTATAAGTGGGATGAAAAAACAGTGGGGGGGGGGGTGTCTCTCAAGGGGCGTGGCCGATGTAATTAAGGACGTGGCTTAAAACACATAAGCTAAAAAAACTGTACTTAGCATAGCGTCCCGCCCAAAAAATGTGCTGCTTCTGTCATTGATCCAGATAAATAATATAACGAGTAACCTCACACCTAGAACAAGCCTGGACTATTGGCTTTGTCAACAATATAACGAGTAACATCACACCTAGAACAAGCCTGGACTATTGGCTTTGTCAACGGTTGTTAGCTGCATAAGAGAAAGAAGCAACAACTTTGGCTTCGCTGTACATAACATTGAAAATGCCTCAGTTCTGGAATGAAGAGACAGACTGTGAAAGAACTATAACGGGTCTCTTTAAAAGCAGTGAAGGGTGGTATTGCTGCAGCAGTAAGCTTTTTTTTCTCTGTGAGGGCAAAAATGGAGAGCCCAATAGAGACACATCTCAGCACCTGTGAGAAGTAAAGCAGGCGCACCGAGCGAGACACTATTTAAAAACCGGGACATTTATCTGTTTAACCAGGGCACTACGCAAAAACCGGGACATTTCTTTAATTTGCAGCAAAGTGTCGGGACACTGCTCCAAAAACAGCGACCGTCTGGGGAAAACTGGGACGTCTGGTCATTCTAAGCTATGGAGAGATACAGACGGGAAATATATTATTATTTTATTTTGGGGTTCGTGTGGGAGCACTTGTGCAGGATTTTGTTTAATCTTACTTGTGAAATTTCCTTCATTGGTTAGGTGAGCCTACAATTCCTCTGTGTAAAGAAGTAAGAATCTACCTGGCTTTGACTGAACTGTCTAATATTGTGATAATTTTTGCATTTCTATATTTTCATGTTATATGGCATACTGAAACCATTAGCTTACAATAGCATTACTGTATAAAAGTAATGTTCTTCCCTTAGTCCAATACTTTCTACTCACAACTTTAGCCAATGCTCGTCCCCAGCCTGCGCTTACTACACCTCGAAACCATGACATTTCATTTGAATGTGCAACGCAAACAAATGATGGATGGAATGCTGAATAGATCATGCATTCACCCCCAGTCAAGATATGGCTGGGTCTAAACTGGGGTGGCATGGTGAGCAAAAGAACAATGGGTTAACCCAGATCTCTTGACTGGGGGTAAATGTTTTCTTTTGCTCTGCATTCCGTCCATCATTAGTGTGTCTTTTAATTTATTTTGATTGGGCATCTCTAAGGTACACCTGCAGATTTCTGCAGTGGATGCTTCAGTCCACTGAGCTAATATACCACCAAACAGTGATATAACATCTACTCATATGACTATTTGTGCACTATTTATTCAGCAAGCTTATTTATTGATAGGTATTAATTTTATTATGATGATTACCTACTCCATAAATTGCCAAAACGTTCTAAATTAGGGGAGTCCAAAATAGATCCTGTAGCACCAGTTCCATGCAAGAATTTCAGGATATCAACGTAAGACTTACTTCCATATAATGATTCTAAATGGAGCTCATTTACATATTCAGTGGTTGTCATAAAAATCAGGCTTTGATTGGCACCCTAAAGTCACACTGAACACTCCTAATCTAGACCAACATCAGTGGCCTTAAGTAAAGAGTACATAGGGTCCTACAGTCATAACAAATGTTTTTCGTACCTATCTAAATGCAAATCATTTTCTATAATAAACCTAAAATATTTTTGAACTATGAAAACACTGTTTATATTTTATTAATTTCCTATATTGTGTTTTATATAGCCCAAGAATACTCGTGGGCTAACTTTGCTCTGTTTTGAAAATAGTCAGAAGACAAGACAGGAAATGAGAAGACCCCATTAAAGTGATAGCTTTTGGACATTTTTGTTCCTAAAATTATTTCCAGTCTCTAATGTAGAGCTGTTGCCAATTATGATTTTGGAAACAAAGGGGTCTTCACAAGCAGGATTATAAGCAGATATTAAAGGGGCCATCTTGTGAATGATGTCACAATAGATCTGAAACCCAAGTAAACGTCATCAAACTAACAAATATTTTGGAATGCCTAATGTTCTTGATTGTTAGAGATGCAGGACTGGGCAAAGAGAATTGTTATTTTTACTGGGTGGTAAGCTCAAGATGTGTGTGATAAAGGAGTCTATGTCCTTGAGGGATGCAATGATGAGCGATGAACTGATGAACGAATGTTACAAAGCATCTTACATTTGCATCGTTAAATGTTGACAAGCCTATAGGGTTATTTTAAGTGAGATCTGATGTGGTCTTTGCAATACAATACTAACTGAGGATAGCTAAAACTACACAATTTTGAAAAATCTGTAGGTTTTTGGTATTTCATTCAGGAGTCCAGGCCAGCAAGCACTCTGCAGATGGCAACTTTTGAAGGAAGGTGATAATGAGTAGACTGCTATTTATGGGTTTGAGTTTAAGGTATGCTAATGAGATATCCTTGGTGCCCTATGTGTCGAGCAAAAGCCAGGTGTTGAATGCAAGTGCAATGTTTATGACATTGCTGGAGAACCTTCTATGGCCCTGGTGGAAAGGGGTGTAAGGATTTTGGGTAGTAGAATGGTTCTGAACTTAGATCTGTTCAAGGAAAGCAAATTGTCTCTTATCTATGAGTTGACAGTATTAAGACTGTTTCCAACTTGCAGAAAATGTAGATTTTCATCAGCTTTGATGGACAGAGACTCTTGGAGAGTCTATGTTTGACCCTATGATGTTGAAACATTCTCTTTCACCTGAATGGAGCCCGGCTCCACTCGTGACTCAATATGTGGAACTGTGGTTAAGGAAACAAATTCCAAAGGATGTAAGAATGAGATTACGGTCTGAGTGTCCACGACCCAATTTGGCAAGGAAAATAGGAATGACACCAGATCTGGATGCTAAGATTATAGCATTTATAGGGAAAGGAGGAAAAGATCCAAGGAAGGGTTTGGACAAAGGTTTAAGAATGTGCCAAGACAGGCTCCTGGATCTGACAGGTCCTCTCACAAAAAATTTTGATATGGCCGAAGAGGCCTACGTGGGGAAGAGAGATCTGGATGTAGAAGAACTGAGAGAATGGATTCAAAGAGCTGTTTGCTTGCTGGGCAATGCTAACACAGCCATCTCAGTGGAGAGAAGGAAAAGTATCCTTCTCAAGATTGATCCGAAATTGGCCGAATTAGCCAATAATGAAGGTGCCTTGGAGGCCAATGGTATGTTGTTTGGCAAGCGTTTATAAAAGAAATGTCAAAATATGTTGGGGCTTTCAGCTCCTTACAAAAGTCTCAAAGAGAAATTAAGAAGGTCTTTGACCGTCGTGTTTTTGGTGGGGCCGGGCGAAATAGAGGTCGTTTCCCCGACCGTGGACAAGGAATTACAAGGGCCTCTTTTTCAAGAGGGTTTAGAGGATACCAGTATCAGACACAAGGTGGCTATCAACCGGGAAATCTTTACCCTCAAAGGCAGAGGGCAAACTCGAGAGGGAATAGAAGGTCAAGAGGCTCAGGTAAGTCTAGACCCTTTTGTTATCCATGTAAAGTTGGGCGGCAGACTTGCTCAATTTTATCACAATTGGTGTGCGATATCAAAGGACCCGTGGGTTCTTCAGACGGCTATGGGGTATCACATAGACTTCATAGAAGAACCGGTTCAACGTCAATGCCCGGTTATGAAAAGATTCAACTCCAAGTTAACAGAATTAGTGGATGCAGAATTAAAAGAGTTAGTAAAGAAAGGTGCGATTGTGGAGGAATTAGATCACACTATAGGTTTTGTAAGCAATATCTTTCTGGTGGAGAAGAAGGGAAAAAGGTATGAGACCTGTCATACATTTGAGGAAATTAAACGATTGGGTGGAATACCATCATTTCAAGATGGAAGGTATGCATATGCTGAGAGATGTGTTACAGCTAGGAGCCTGGATGACTCGTCTGGACCTGAAAGATGCTTATTTAACTATTCCAATTTGCGAGGAACATCAGAGATTTCTAATGTTCAGATGGGGAGGAAGGTTGTGGAAGTTTGTTTGTCTCCCCTTCGGGTTATCCTCGGCTCCGTGGTGTTTCACCAAAATGCTCCGTCCAGTTGTTGCTTTTTTGAGAGAAAGAGGAATTCGTGTGATCATTTATTTAGACAATATTTTAATTATGGATCAAGAGAAATTGAGAGTGGAGGATCATACAAAGTTGGCAATAGATCTTTTGGAGAGTCTTGGGTTTGTAGTGAACAGGGAGAAGTCATGTTTAATTCCAAGTCAAGAGACTCAGTTCTTGGGGTTCTTGATAAACACGATTCAAGGTCAACTGAGATTACCTATGGAAAAAATAAAGAGAATAAGGAAAGAAATTCAAAGAATTCTGTTGTTGGATGTGATTTCATTGAGAATGCTAGCAAGGATTATAGGTTTGTTGTCTTCAACTATTCAAGCTATTTTTCCAGGACCTTTGAATTATCATGCTCTTCAAAGGTTGAAGAGCAGTCACTTAAGGCATGGTTTGAAGTATTCGGAGGAAATTAGACTTTCAGAGGAAGCGAAGTTAGAACTTGTTTGGTGGCTAAAAAATATGGTGGAATGGAATGGGAAAGCAATTTTCGGAGTAAATCCAGAATTGATTATAGAATCAGATGCGAGTTTAACTGGCTGGGGAGCTCGTTGTGGTGCGACTTCGACAGGAGGAATTTGGACTTTGGAGGAAAGGGAAATGCATATAAATTGCCTGGAATTGCTTGCAGGGTCTTTTGCGATAAAGAGCTTTACAAAGGACAAGGCATAGTGTTCGGTCCTGTTGAGAATGGACAATGTGACAGCAGTGAGATATGTGAACAAATTAGGGGGCCCAAGGTCAAAGGATCTGGCGGATCTAGCGAGAGTTTTTTGGGATTATTGTTTGGCACAGAATATCCTGGTTCAGGTGGAACATATACCAGATCTGAGAAATGTGGAAGCAGATTGGTACTCGAGGAATTACAAAGATTCCAGTGACTGGGGTCACCACAGGTCTGTGTTTTTGAGGTTGATGGAAATTTGGGGACCTTGTTATGTGGACCTGTTTGTGAACAGGAGGAATCCCCAGTTGGGGAAATTTTTCAGTTGGCGTCCGGATCCGGAATCAGAGGGGATAGATGCTTTCAGGCAGGATTGGAGGGGTCTTCGTCCTTATGCTTTCCCTCCTTTTGTCATGATAACACGAGTGACCTTGATGGTTCGGAAATGGAAGGAAACAGTAGTGAGGGTAACTCCACTTTGGAAGTCTCAGGTCTGGTACCCAATTCTTCTAGAAATGTCAATAGACTTTCCAATTTTACTTCCATCGTATCAAGACATTTTGATGGGTCCGTTGGGGGAACATCATGAATTGGTATTAGCAGAGCAGTTGAGACTGATGGCATGGAGAATTTCAGGCAAGTCTGGGAAGTGCCTGGACTTTCGGAAGACGCTTCTAACCTTATTAGAGAATCCTGGGCCCCAGGAACCAGGAAAATGTATAGACTGGCATGGGAAAAAAGGTTACGCTGGTGTGTGGAGAGGGATTTTGATCCCGTTTCAGTTGATGTAGTCGAAATAGTAAATTATTTAGCAAATTTGTTTAATTCTGGTTTAGCTTACCGTACTATCAATCTACATAGATCAGCCATTGCTGCTGGTCATGAACTGGTTAATGGAGTATCTGTGGGTAAGAATGTTTTGGTGAAAAGATTGATGAGAAGTGTGAGAGTTTCTAAGCCTCCTGTGGATAGATATTGTTCCGTTTGGGACGTCTCTAAAGTGCTATCATATTTGGAGAATTTAGGAAACAACAGTGGTTTGGATTTGAGGGTCTTAAGTGGAAAATTGACTATGTTGTTGTGTTTACTGTCTTTTAGAAGAGTTTCAGATGTGAAAGCTTTGGATGTCTGTGCTAGGATTTTTAACCCGGAGGGTGTTTGTTTCTACCTGTGTAGAAGAACGAAAACGAACTCAGAAACAATTTTCTATCCTTATTATGATGAGCATGAATGTTTATGTGTTGTGCATTGTTTGAAGGAGTATGAGAGAAGAACTATCGGTATTCGTTCTTCGAATGAGAAGCAGCTTTTAATATCTTATAGGAAACCGCACAGGGCTGTATCTAGTCCAACTCTTGCAAGATGGGTGAAAGAAGTGATGAAAAATGCTGGAGTTGATGTGAGCAGGTTTGGTGCACATTCGGTGACAGGTGCATCTGCTTCAAAAGCTTTTATGCTGGGTGGTGCCTTGCATGATATTTTGAGATGTGCTGATTGGTCTAATGACTCTGTTTTTCGGAAGTTTTATTTTAAACCTGTGATTAATGCAGCTTCTTGTTTGTTAGAGAAGCTTTGAACTTGCAATAATCTTAGCCTCCGGTCTTGTCATAAAATGTAGATTTTCATCAGCTTTGATGGACAGAAAATCTGGATTTTATTAAAGACACGGAGGCTAATATTATCCCTCCCTTATCCCTACTCTGTTTAATTACTGTTGTTTGTTCTTTCGCAGGGCGTGGTCAACAATGAGACTCGAAGATGGTTTCTTGTTAAAAGTGGATAACTTTTCGCATGGATTTTCAAGCTGTTATTTTATGGACTTATGTTTATGTTTTGTTGCAGTGTACAAAAAGGAAGGAAGAATGCTGGTGGTTCTGGCCCTTTGTTGATTCTTAGAACTTTGGTTAATGTTCTTAATTCTTTAAAGGTGCTGCTGTGGGTGGCGCAATAAAGGAAGATTGCAATAATCTTAGCCTCCGGTCTTGTCATAAAATCAAAATTATTGTCATTGTGTTTGATGGTATGGGTAGATACTGTCCCTGCACTGCTGAAAGGAGATCTGGTAGATGCTCATCTGAGGGACCAGGGTTTTCAAGGAGATATAAAGATTGACAAGAGAGTTGGAAAATTTCAACAATCAAATTTAGTAGTGTATTGACTGTATAAGAGGAAAGATTGGACCCAAATTAAGAAAGTGTCTACACCACCAGTTAATTGGATACAGATGCTTGGTTATAGGACTTAAGGATTACAGGAAGGAGCAGTTTGTGTAGAGCAAGAAATATGATATGAATGTAAATGTGTCCACATTCTTCTAGCATCGGGTGCCAAAATTGGTGATTAGGTCATCTGTGTTGAAATTTGCATGAGAGTAACTGTAAACATATAACAAGATCAACTAAAACTATGGATTTTTGAGGCCACTCTTTTAACACTATCTGGAGGTCTTTAGTCCATCTATGAAATATTTACATTAGATTTGGAAGCGCACAAAGCAAATACTGAGCTTTGAGAACAAATTATAAAACACCTGAAAACCCTAGTCATTGTCTGACTAGATCTTACTGTCCAGAAGCACCTGAAGACCCTAGCGATTGCCTGGCTAGATCTTTCTGGCCAGAAACACCTGAAGACCCTAGCGTTTGCCTGGCTAGATCCTCCTGGCCAGAAGCACCTGAAGACCCTAGCAATTGCCTGGCTAGATCCTCCTGGCCAGAAGCACCTGAAGACCCTAGCGATTGCCTGGCTAGATCCTCCTGGCCAGAAGCACCTGAAGACCCTAGCGATTGCCTGGCTAGATCTTCCTAGCCAGAAGCACCTGAAGACCCTAGTGATTGCCTTGCTAGGCCTTCCTGGCCAGAAGAACCTAAAGACCCTAGCGATTGCATGGCTAGATCTTCCTGGCCAGAAACAACTGAAGACTCTAGCGACTGCCTGGCTGACCCTTAATGGCAAGAAGCACCTGAAAACCCTAGCGATTACCTGGCTAGATCTTCCTGGCCAGAAGCACATGAAGACCCTAGCGATTGCCTGCCTAGATCTTCCTGGCCAGAAGCACCTGAAGACCCTAGCATTTGCCTGGCACGACCTTCCTGGCCAGAAACACCTGAAGACCCTAGCGACTGCCTGGCTAGCCCTTAATGGCAAGAAGCACCTGAAGACCCTAGCGATTGCCTGGCTAGACCTTCCTTGTAAGAAGCACAGGAAGAACCTAGGGATTGCCAGGTCATAAAGACAGAATATAACAGGTAATATTGTGCTGTGGATTTAATGCACCAATCTGACAACTCCAAGCATTTTACACTGGCGTAGTTTGAATCACCTCATTATGGGAAACCACAACATTGAATGCAATAATTCAATTCTAAATATATGAAACTACTGAACATGCCTGCTCAAAGCCTCTTTGTTTGTGTCAGATGCTGAAAATGGATTTTAAAATACTACAACTAATATATTTATTCCACTGATTTTCACACAATCAATGCACATCATTTCATCTTAATGGGCGGAATTTTTTGAATGAATTAAAGAATGTGTATCCTCTTTTCAGGTTGCACCTCCAATTAAATAACTAAAATAAAAAAAAAATTGTCATGAGCAAACCATAATTGCAACTGTGTTATCTCTCACTATGTAACAGATGCACTATGTTGAGTGGAGGATGGACTGAGCCGAATATGAAATATTTATTTGGAACTGTGAATAAATGAATCGTATTTGATATTTTCCTGGGCCATTTTGTTAATGTCCTGTGAGCTACTTATACGCTGCTAACACAGAACTCCTAATAAAAACAATATCAATGCTGCCATCTATCTCAATGTGTCACAGTACATACTTATCTATGTAATGTGAACATATATATCTGTCTCTGCCACTGAGAGGAAATATAAATGTGTTATTCCATCTCCTCTTGTGTATATATTGACCACTGACCTATAATTTGCGAGTGTCAAAGCCCCGAGGGGGAGCAGGATTAAAATATAAATAGCTTTGCGCCCCTCAGGAAAAGGAACAAACATATTATCTCATGGCCCTTTCTCCCACAGTCCATTTGTCATTTCCAAGACATTTCATTATAAATACTGTTTACATTTTTAATAAGGTTGGAAAGAGGGAAGAGCTGTTCTCTCTTTCTCTTTTCCAGCTAAATTTGGTTAGTGTGGTGAAAACATAACTTCCTATTTTTAAAAAAGCGATAACAAGGAGGAATGGAATTGTTTCTAAAATTCAGTGCTGTTTTGAAGTCTGCCATCTCCCCTCGGTGTGGTCTAGGCCTTGGCAAAATATTTTGTAAAATTCTAAATGTCACACATGTGAAAACTCAAGCTCTTTTAGAAGATATTTGTTTATTCTAATTTTTTGAAGTTTGCAAATTATTTAACAATGGTTTAAATGTACCAATTAGGTCTATCTTGACAGCGCAGCTGTTATCTCATAAATATATGATATATAGAAGTTAATTGTCTTTTATTTTGTTTTTTAACTGGAGCAATTAAAAAAATAGTCAGAATGCAAACAAGATTCATTGGCTGTGCCATTGCTTGTTTCTGTTTACTGTTTGTAGTCCGATTTTGGAGTTAGCTACTAATATTTTGCAGTGCTGTAGAATTGCTAATTTCTTATATAAGACCAGAGATGTTTTTAGTGATCCCCTTCAAGCTGAAAGCCCTTGAGAGATGTGAGAATCGATCAACTATGCTGGGGATTGGTTCTGCAAACCCAGGGTTCACATAGGATCACAGCAGTGGCATTCTCTGGTTGAACAGTGAAATAGTACACGGATACAATAGCTCACTTTCATCGAGGGCACTAACAGAGGAAAGGACAACTGGAATGCCCTTGGAGTTCATTTACTGAAGTGCTGCAAGGTTGTGGAAACCCCTGTCTACTAATGAAACAGAATCTAGGGCCACGGTTTCAGAGGCCTTTTCACGTTATTAGGAGTACTGCAAATTGACCTATCATAGCATACTTGATATTAAACATAACATAGCATTTGAACTACTTTACTGTCTCTACTCAAGAAAGTGATTGTGTTTCCTTGTTGTTCACAGACATAATATCGGATATCAAAATGGAATAGAGCATGCATCAGATAACATAACTTGATATCATATTGTAGTAATTTAGTCCACCCTCTTAAAACACAGAATCTATTCATCTCAGTCACTTTAAAAAATAAAATAGGATAATATACTATAATTTAGCATAGCATAAGATAACACAACATAACATGGTAAAGCAGAACAAAATCACCTATCTAACCTGACCTAGTCTAATGTAAAATAACATAACATAACATAACCTAAAACAACATAACATAATGGCGTAAAATAACCTAATCTATCTAACATAGCATGCTACAAAATAAATTTAGGTAAAATAACATAAGATACTATAGCATAACATAACATAGCAAAGTACAAGAAAATCATACAGCGTAGCATAGCATAACACAACATAATATAGCACTATAGCATAACATCACACAGCATAATTTAATATAACATAACATTACATAGCGACCTCAAATAATCTAATCTAACCAAATATAGCATATATAACATAATCTGGTGTGACATAACATACCATAGCATTACATAATCAAATATTAAATAGCAAACCATAACATAACATAGCATTACATAACATAACATGACATGACATTACATAAGCGTATCCCTGGCATATTTGGATACTGTCTTTCTAATCAGGGAACATAGAAGAGGATTCAGGGAGAAGATTAAGCCGCTTAGATGGAATGTAACACAAATTTACTTAAGTTCCTCTACCAAGGCTGCTCGGTTTCTGCTGTGGTGAAGTAGCACAGGTACAGGTAGAGCAGGGGCGTAACACAGGCCCCCGCAACCCCCGCGGTGCGGGGGGGCCATAAACTCCAGGGCGGCCCCTCAACACCGCACTTCGGCGGGAGAGCTCCAGATTGAGTCCGTAGGGGGCCCCTCCACGTACCCTGCAGGGGGGCCCCCTCAAGTTTTGTTACGCCACTGAGGTAGAGATGTGTATTGTACAGTACTCGTGGGTTAACATGTTTTGGCTGAGACATTAACATAGACATCCATGCTACTCTTACATACTTTTCTTTGGGGAGCCATCAGGCGTGTGCTCTTGGAAGGCGTTAGTGGCCACTCATGTTCGTCTTTTGGTTGCAGCCTGAGACAGAACAATAATAATCACCTGTATAGGTAAAATGCTCTAGGAGGAAAAGTATTTTCTGTCATTTGCTGGCTATCCTGTTTTTTTGTCCCGAACACCGCAAGCGCATCAAGTAAAATGAATGCAGGATATGAGATGTTTCAAGCCATAGCAGCTTTCTGATGTATATCAGGGCCTTTCAGAAAGAGCACAAATATTTGACCAGTCTATTTCCTTTCATGGGCTTACATTTAAGATCGTTCCGTTTTGTACAGTAGGCATTGCTTAATTTGAACCCATGGTTGCTGGTGGGGCCCACCGGCACTCATTTTTGGGAACTGGCACTTATTTTTCCCCCATAGACATTTACGGGATGACTAGGGGGAAAAACACACAAAGAGGAAAGACAGATTAAGAGAAAGACGGTGAAACCATCATAAAGGAAGAAAGCAGAAACCTGTAAGAGTAAGATAAAGGGGCAGGGAGTGTCTGGCAGTGGATTAAAGGGGCGTAATGTGAATTAAGGACAAGGTAGCCTTGGTATTTGGCACGTTGAGATTTAATTGTACTGGCCAGCTTCTGAGCAGGGTCCTGGGCACCAGCACTTTTTCTTTTACAAGTTAAGCATTGGACGTGGGACAGGTTTGGGCAATGCGTATGGCAAAAAGTTAATCATTTAACCTGTGCTTAATTTGTGAATAAAATATGCGCCAGGGCTCTCATCAAAAGGCCACTGAGCTTGCACCACCCATTGTCACTGTCAGCGCTGCCAATGATAGTAACAAGACAACTACTAACCATCACACTCCTACAAGTGTGACAATTGGGACCATTCCATACCCCCAAAGCTAGAAGAATAGCTTAGGCAGCAGGTAATAGTAATTTTTAATCTATATTGAATTAATAATTGACTGTTGTTGTGGTGTTCTCTAAATTAGCAAGACAGCGCCACCTTGTGGCAGACTGTCACAAGCGCCGGTGTTGACAGTTAAGTGCTGGTGCTGAGCACCGGAAACCACCAGTTCAAATTAAGCACTGCTTTAACAGAGCATGAGGTTGCTTTTCGACAGCATCTCACCCTATGATGCCCTGAAGGTTAATTGTTTCAATCGGTTTCGAACTAGTTGAGATGCAAGTGCCTTGGGTCCGAGTTTCTGCAAAAAATGCCCCTTTGCAGCAGAAATGCTGCCATTAAGATACCATAGTGTAAAATGTGCCATGGGGTCAGTGGATGCCCACCTCTTGTAAAATGAATGCAGAACAGAGGCAAGGAAGAGAATGGGGATGAAAGGGTGAGGAAAGAGAAAGAAAATGAAAAGAAAAAGAAAAAGCAAAACAAGGGAAGGGCGATAGGTACAGAGAAAGACATAGAGGGAGGAGTGATTTCTACAGATAGATTAAATTCTCTTTCTGATTAAGCTATTCTGTACTTCCTCCAAGCTTATAGTGTAAGAAAAATATTTATTTACTGCTGTGTATGTTATGTTGATTAGTTCTATTGGGTATCAGAGCGCAGTCATAAAATACTCAATAAAATGTACTGATATACAAAAGGTAAGGTGCTAGACAAGTATTTTTTACTTAATAAAGAGCTCCACATGGACACTTGCTAGCTGCACTGAGTATATAGCTCCTAGAGGTGGGTGAGCCAACAAATTAACATGGAGAGCCGAGACAAGGATCTGGCTCAGATCTTTGAGCCCATGCACAAGCCGAGCCTTGAACATATTTGCTGGGTAAATCATACAAAAAACATCCTGCAAAATATGATAAAGTCTCTTCAAAATTTAAAAAAGTGTATTTATCTAACATGTGAAAGCTTTGCCATTAATAGGGCACATTATAGCACTGCAGTGAGAAGTACTTGCTAAAAGTGTTAGTTTTGTACAACAGGTAGTCTGAACTTACATATTTGAAAGTGCTTTCATATGTGATAATGAAGAAAAAAGAGTTTTGGTGAAGTTAAATACTTACCTACGGTCACACAATTTAAGTGGGTAAGCCACGATTTATCCAGGTTTTCTGGTTTCATTTTGTACAAATCAACCATTAAATGGGTATATATTCGTCTTCTATTATGTTATGGCTTTGATTTGACTCCTTAGTGCATTTTTCTGCAGTTTTTTAAATACAGCGCAAACTCGAGCTGAAGGTATGGGAACGCTTTACATGAGCACCAGTTACATTACAGAAGGTCTGATCAATTGTTTATAGGCATGGGAAAATTAAGTGATTTGCCCAGAATCACAGAATGTTGAACTGATATTGAGACTCAAACCTGGTTCTCCAGTTCCACAGTCTGCAGCTCTGGCCAACACCACATCTTAGCAGAGGGAGGAAGGCAGGCAGAAGCCACATGAAAGCTCGGCCTGTTATGGGCTCGTGGTAGAACCACGAGCCAGAGCCAGGCATCAAGCTCGAGTCTGGCTCGAGCTTTCGGCGGCTCGCCCACCTCTAATAGCGCCTATCCTTCGTGATCTGCACTGATCCCTCCAAATTCTGACCTTCTGACTTATTAATTTCTACAGATTTTAGGCCCATCATTTTGCTAGGCTATTTAGTCTTTCAGAGCACGGACAGTAATGTTCTGCTCTTCTCACAGACTGCCTGGTGAGATCTTCCCTTAGGTGTTCGTGAGTCTGCCCTGCTCTTAAAACTGTGCACACTATCCTTTGCATCTCTATGCTGCGCAAGGTGCTCACCTTCTGCGTGCCATTTTCACAGGTGCACCTCCTACTGTTTTTGCTACTTGCTGAATTGTTTTGTTGGGTTACTTGTGGGGTTGTCATTGATTGCTGGAGTGTAAAGTGTACCCCTAAGTAGGGTGGAGTTCTTGCTACAAAGTTACATTGGTTACAATGAATTGCTTTCTCTTTTAGGCAGGAACATTCTGCACCATAAACTGAGACACCAAGTTTCCCGATTCCATGTGTGAATAGGTCATACAGTTCAGGTTTTACTCGACAGGAAGAGGAAGTGATGCAGCAATGCTGGCTGCCTCAGTTGCTATCTTTTGATCTCACTAAGGTTACATTGCTTGAATACATGGCTTCTGCTCAGCAGAAAATGAGGAAAAGATGTACTGTGTGAAGGGGCTTCTTTTTGGGGGAGGTGGGTCTCAAGGAACTGAAAGTGAGAAGCACTCGTGAGCGGATTGAGGGGGGGTGGATGGTCAGAAGATAACAAGTGAATGATCAGTTGTTCATGTACACATGACCTGACAACTGTGGGACCGATTAACAGTTGAGTAGAATCATGCTCTGCTTGTTTCTGCATGTTGAATAATAGAATGTTTATTAACAACTGAAGATAATGAGATGGCTCTGGATCAGGTATTAATCTCACATGAGAGGGGTCTGCAAGAAGCGCAGATTACCCAACATCAACCGTACTGCTCCAAACTAAAGTATCAACTCACACTATGTACGGGGGTAGAAAAGGTAAAGAACTATGGGAGAATGTGGAGCACTGTTTGTGTTCGGACGAGAACCCTCACTCACCCTAGGGTGACATGCTTCATCATAGGGTCCCCTCCGCACACTTGGACCACAAGGTACCAAGTGTGGGCTACGACTTTCCCGTAGGAAAGGAGCAGGGGTGTTCTCTAGCACATATAGTACTACTACCTATGGGGGGCAGAGTGAGGGGCAGAGTGCAGAAAGAAAAGGTGAATAAAACTATCTCATGGGGGGTGAAAAACTTTATTAGAATGCCCCAATGGATGGGAATTAAAAGCGTAGTGAAATAAGGATATGGATATTACCCTATCTTATGGTCAACATGTTTCTGCTGTATATGACTATATAGCAAAACCAAAGGGGATGATGGACGGAGTGTTGAACATTGCAAGCACTCACCCCCAGTCAACTGATTTGCTCAAGCGCTCCGTCCATCATCCCCTTTGGTATCGCTTTGTTCGCCCTAAGTTGGCAGGGTATGCCCAGACGTGGGTCCCTTGCTCACTTTGCCACTGGATTCAAGCTAGCCTGGCTGATGATGGCTGAATAGCCAGAAACCGGTCCCAGGATGCTTGTTTCCGGTCCAGGGAAAACATGGCTTGGCAGTTCGGGCTGGACTGTTCCCATGAGGCACAGGGTCAGACTGATTTGCATATGGCCATGTCTGAACTGGGGTGGTGGAGTGAGCTAAAGAATGATGATGGATTAAACCCAGATCAGTTGACTGGGGGTGAGTGTTTGATTTGCTCAAGCGCTCCGTCCATCATCCCCTTTGGTATCGCTTTGTTCGCCCTAAGTTGGCAGGGTATGCCCAGACGTGGGTCCCTTGCTCACTTTGCCACTGGATTCAAGCTAGCCTGGCTGATGATGGCTGAATAGCCAGAAACCGGTCCCAGGATGCTTGTTTCCGGTCCAGGGAAGACATGGCTTGGCAGTTCGGGCTGGACTGTTCCCATGAGGCACAGGGTCAGACTGATTTGCATATGGCCATGTCTGAACTGGGGTGGTGGAGTGAGCTAAAGAATGATGATGGATTAAACCCAGATCAGTTGACTGGGGGTGAGTGTTTGAATTGCTCAAGCGCTCCGTCCATCATCCCCTTTGGTATCGCTTTGTTCGCCCTAAGTTGGCAGGGTATGCCCAGACGTGGGTCCCTTGCTCACTTTGCCACTGGGTTCAAGCTAGCCTGGCTGATGATGGCTGAATAGCCAGAAACCGGTCCCAGGATGCTTGTTTCCGGTCCAGGGAAGACATGGCTTGGCAGTTCGGGCTGGACTGTTCCCATGAGGCACAGGGTCAGACTGATTTGCATATGGCCATGTCTGAACTGGGGTGGTGGAGTGAGCTAAAGAATGATGATGGATTAAACCCAGATCAGTTGACTGGGGGTGAGTGTTTGATTTGCTCAAGCGCTCCGTCCATCATCCCCTTTGGTATCGTATATGACTATATAGTTCAAGGCATTCCTCAGGACCAAAGTAGTAAGTCACTCTGCTCTGTAATGTGTATGTAAAAGAATAATAAAAAAATTGTATAATTAGTCCATACAATCAGCTAGCCAGCTGTACTTGTGGCACC
Organism: Calotriton arnoldi; assembly: GCA_963921515.1. NCBI lineage: Eukaryota > Metazoa > Chordata > Amphibia > Caudata > Salamandridae > Calotriton > Calotriton arnoldi. Next base: position 2,575,670 of record CAWUFW010000569.1, read on the forward strand.
AGCAACTTGAATGTGCCAGATGGCACTGTAAGAGACATAACAGAAAAAGTTAAGAACATTTTGCCTCGTGTTCAGTTTACAACACCAGTGTCCACCACCACTACTTCAAACCATGTGTTGGGTGCTCCCAGTGAGTAGGTAGTGTTACCTTACCATAATTATGTAGGCAAGGATCGACTCAACCGTCAACAGATTCTCTGAGCAAGTAGAACTTTAAGAGAGCGTTCACAAAAAATGAAAATGAAAATTTAAATAAAGGCACACTATACCAAGGGCGACATCTCACCCATACCCAGGGACTCATGGTTTGTCTCTGTAGTTAGTGTCATCATGTAAGAAAGAAGGAAAAGGGAGAGGAACGAGAGTTAAGGGGCCATGTCATTATCTCAGAGGGACTAAGCTCTTATATTACAGAGTTAAAACACCCCATGAAGGCGACCATACGCGGTCAAAAACCGTCATGCGTGTCATGTCATTCTCCCAATCTGGCTAGACTCAAATGTTCCAAAAATCATTTGCCCCATAATGTCAGCATGGAGCCACCAAACCACCACATCATAACAACTGTCACATCTTTTAAGACGATGAGGAAAAGAAAAATAACTAGTAAAAAATCCCGACACTCCTCAGCGTCACCAGATATGGGCAGCTCAATGGGGCCATTACTATCTAAAATGTAAAGTATTGAAGGTCTTGGGATGCAATGACTTAGATTACAATAGCCGTGTGCAGTATTTCAATAACATACATGTATGGGCTGCGTGGGGCGTTTTTACTAACGGGCAGAGACACATCACCAACAACGTGCAGTCCGGAGTAAACACAACCACAATTCAAACTGGACCACGGTCAATATCGCTTAAACTAATGCCTCTTTATCAACTCTGTATCCACTAATAGATCAATGTCGCTCACCTCATGTGTTGTGTATCATGTACGCGATGGAGATATCTGGCGGGAGGAACGCGCCCGGTTCGGGGACTCCTTTTAACCTATGTCCTCAAACCGGAAGTAGCGACAAGGTGTTCATGGGAATCGTAGTTCCCGCAAGCGATATCAACCATCGGCTCTCAAAACGGGGTCTTTCTGGCCATTTTCGGAACAAAAGGTAGTAAAGCGGTGTGTCTCGCATCCTAACAAAGAGTAAGACTCAATAAAAGGGAATGAAATTCATTGAGGTGTCAAAAAGGACTGTACACCACCCATCAGCGGTCATTGAATTAATAATTATGTCACATGGACAAAGTAAAAAGTGATGATGCTCTAACAATATGTATATATATATATATATATATATATATATATATATATTCCGTTTCACTCCGCAACAAAGCAGCTAAGCGCTCACTCCTTTCTGCAAATTAAAAGGCACAATCCATTGAGTGCTTGGGGTGATTTATTCCAGGTACCAAGCACTCCAGGGTTTTTCATCTTGGTACCTGGAATAAATCACCCCAAGCACTCAATGGATTGTGCCTTTTAATTTGCGGAAAGGAGTGAGCGCTTTGCTGCTTTGTTGCGGAGTGAAACGCAATTTATACAGGGTATCCTCGTACCCTGGCGCGCACCAAGGCTGTGGTGTCCCGGCTTCAACGAGGCAAGTGGATTTTTTGATATATATATACACATATATACACGAGCATGGTATGTTGTGTAATATAAATAAATATATCATCACTTCAATTAGATGTAGCAAGTGCAATTCTGTCCTATAAAGAGCACCAAAGGATATCATCATTATGCCCACGTAGTTGGCTGCCCAGACTAAACACCTACCCCTGTTCCCTACAGAAGAGAACTTTATCTAGTGGGACCATCTCTCTACAATAGTAGGGTTTATCTAGAACCACCCACTTGATTTCATCCTCAGTATGTCCAGCATCCAAAAAGTGTCTTGTCAATTTCGTGTTAGATTGTTTGCATTTTACCGAACTTCTGTGTTCGATAATTCTAGTCTTGACCTTATGGGTCGTCATGCCCACATACAGCAGGTCACAAGGGCACCTGATCAAATATATTAACCCTTCAGAGTTGCAATTGGTGAGGCTGGATAGGACCAAGGGTGTCTTCAGTATACCTGTGATCCGTAGCTTGAACCCTGGAACCCTAAATGGTCAATTCAATCTTTCATGTTTACAAGGCCAATAAAATAAGTTCAAGTAAACTGGTCACTAATAACACCTACTTATTACAGCACATAGAAAGTGCACGAGCAAGCACTAGGCAAAAAGAAAAGATTTTAATTTTGTTTGGGCCTGCTGGTGTGCATGTAACTGTCTGGTCGGCACACTAGTAAAATGCAGGAACTTCGCTCACCACAGAGCCCTGTGTATTCATATGCTTTCCTTACCACAAAGAGTCATCCTTGGTCATTTAGGGATCGCCGGATGTAATATTTGTGTCCCAGGTGATATCGCTAGTACTCAATGCTCCCAAGACCCTCAGTAAGGGAGGAGACATGGGTATATTTCTGTAAGAGCCAGCAACTGAAGACCATGTCTGCCCTTATCTACATTTGAAAGTTTTAAAACGTGTTTAACACTTGCTTTTTTCCCTTGACCATGAGCTCATCATCAGCAAAAGTGGTGTGATAACCGTCTGCTTGATTCCATCAAGGTCCATTAAGATGCAAATTTACACAAACTAATATTAACTTTTATGCTATATTCCACAGTTTTCGAATAACACCAAGTGACGTGTTTCCTGGCTGCTTAGCGGCTTGGGCTATAGATGGTAAATCTGAAGTGGGGTGTGCCTGCAGATGGTCAGTGGGGGTTTTGTCAACCATCTCTTGCTCGAATAAATGCACAATATGTGGTGTAGGGTCTGAAGGTATCCCTTATGGATCTGCTCTTTACAGTGGATGAGTCTTGTAACTTCTGGAGTGATGTACGTTATGGGTTTTCTCTGGGGGTAGGATCACAGTGGGGTTTGGAGCTTACAACTGTCCACCTAATGCCATTAAGCAGTTGAGACATTATCTGTCAAACTAAGGTCTTTGTCGGTTTGATAAACAACAACATGCTATGCCTATTGCCTTTTTCTGTGAGTGAATAGTCATGGAGCAACATTTGTGACTTGGAGGCTCTGCTGAGGGTGTTATGTAACTGATCAAGCATTTAGGGCCAGATGTACGACCGTTTTTTGCGGTCGCAAAGGGGTTTTAGGCCCTTTTGCGACCGCAAAAAACGTGTGGCCCATGTACAACCCTATTTTGCGAGTCGCAAACAATTTGCGACTCACAAAATAGGGTTTAGCGACTCGCTATTAGTAAGGGGCGTTCCCTTCCTAATAGCGCCTCCAAAAGCTATGTAAGAATGTTTTGCGACCGCAATTGCGGTCGCAAAACACTCGCAGTTTACCACCCTTCTCAGAAGGGTGGTAAAGCACTCGCAAACGGGAAGGGGTCCCCAGGGGACCCCTTTCCCTTTGGGAATGCATGCGCAAACATTTTTTAAGGGCAGGTAGTGGTCCCCGGGACCACTGCCTGCCCTTGAAAAAGGAAAATGAAAAGTTACATTTTTATTTTTTAAATGCATCCCGTTTTCCTTTAAGGAAAACGGGCTGCATTTTTTTTAAAAAGCTGCTTTATTTAAAAGCAGTCCCAGACATGGAGGTCTGCTGACCCCAGCAGGCCACCATCCCTCGGAGTGCCAGCCATTCCCAATGGGGTCGCAAATTGCGACAGCCTCATTAATATGCATGAGGCATGCAATTTGCGACCCCATTGGGAATCGCAAACAGTGTCTCTGACACTGTTGTACATTGATGTTGGAGAATCTCAAATTGCGACTCGCAATTTAATGCAATTTGCGAGTCGCAAACATCAATGGTCGTACATCTGGCCCTAAGAGTCTGATGCTAATTCAGGTAGGTTGCTTTGATCCTTGAATAGGGAAACTTATTTAGTGGTTGTAGGTCGTTGTGAATGTATTTGTTGTTGGATCTGTTCAATTTGTTTTGATTGGTGCTACGCGCCCCTATGTCCCCGTAACCATCTCTTTCCTAGCTGGGGGGGTTCTTTTTGCTGCTGGAGTTGCCTCAGGTCCAAGCCTTCGCTTTCCCAGGCCCCTGACCTTGAGAGCTTCTTGTCCAAATGTTCTTTTGTTCCCAGTTCTTACTTCCCCGGTCGATCTCTCTTGGGCCTGGTGGGCTTTATCCTCAAGGTTCACCCATATTCAAGGTAGTCATGGTTTATATTTTTAACAGCCAAAACTTTCCCTGTGCTTATTTTATTGGAATATGGTGGGCCTTTATAAGTAAATGATTCTTTACCTCAAATAGACATTAATAATAGTATCTCAGTTGGTTGTTTAGAAGAGCCAATTTTATATAACACCATTTTTTTCTACAGTAAACTGTGATTTGTGAAGAAAAAAAGATTTACAGGAACATAATACATTTTTCCATATGACATTTAACGTAATTTCCGTTTCTACTAATTCAAAGAGTTCGGTTTCATGTTTTAACTCTAGTTGATCAAGTGAATATAGTAAATGGAGAACCAATGAAACATGCTTTTTGGAGAGACCCTAAATCTGAGTGTTCCAAGTTTAATCACGATGCTCACTCATAGACATCCCACCTGCTCTGGAAGATGATGATTCATTTCAGACTCCCTGCTCATTCGCCCATTGGACTCTTTACTGATACCATCCACCAGAATGTAGTAAATCCCAATTATCTGCAACAAAGGCCAGCCACGAACCAGGAATCCAAAGGCAGAGATGTCTATAATCCAGGGGCAAACCATTGAGCCCTTCAGCGAACCAACAGTACAGAATTAAATGCTACTTTTAGTCATCAGAGATCATGCACTATTCCAAAGCAACACATGAACCTTATAGCAACTATGATATGTATGATGCCACGTGCCTTTTCATAATCCATCATTTATGGGTTCTGACTTCTGAATATTAAGTAGCCCCAGAAGCTCTTTCTATGTCTATGAAGATGTCATCTGACCCGTGACCTAAGTTGGACTCATTAAAGCCATCAGAGTAGAAATTGGATTTATATTTTGAAAGGTAGGCTGTACTGCTGCTTGGAGAAATTATCCTGGGCTTCATGCAGGAATCCATTCGGTATGGCCGTACGTCATTTAGCTCCATTAAAACAAAAAACAGAAAAGGGCCAAAAAAGAGTGCACCACTGTCTGAAATGTGATGGTGTGGTATGAAGCATTTGTGATCTACATGGTACCATTCTGACCTTTAGTTTTGTCACTATCTGTGCACATGATCCATTCTCTGCTTCTAGTGATCCACCTCTCACTGTGTCACCTAAATACATTTCATGGTGACCGGTCTGACCTTGAACCACAGTCCAAGGCATGACCTTGAATTAGCATTTATATCAATTTGAATATATTTAACATTGAGTACAATTTTAATCCACTTTATATTGTTATGTTATGTATGTTATGGTGTGGTGTGCTGCGGTATGGTATGGTATGTAATGACATGATATCCTATATCATCATATGTTAGGGCTTTGTTGTGTCACGTTATACTATGCCATGGTATAATAGATTTAAAACGTGACAGCAAAGCCATAAATGTCACGTGTAAAGATGAGTAAAGCTTCCCAGTGAATTATCGTGTAGAAAACTTTTGAATTTGATGAGCAAAATATACCCAAAGGCTGGCCTGGAAAGCATGGTTGGTGCACTCTGTTCCAGAGATGGCCTTAGAGAAGCCACGTGCCCTTCTTAGCCATTCATGTTTGTATAATGGAGCAAGTTCTGCTGGCTATGAAGCTGACTCACTGTTAAGGCGCAGGGGTCCAGAGATCAGCATATTCAGGCCTTTGGATCAAACCAAGCCAAGAGTTTGAGTGCCTCACACCAAGCCAAGAGTGTGAGTGACTCACAAAATAGCCATTTGGCTGCTCCTTGTGAGTTTGAGTGAGATTAATGAAGCTATCCAGAGAAAGACTTGACTATAGCGTAGATCAAGAGCAGGAGAGGTGGAACACGGTGCGCATGACACATTACTGACTGTAAGCCAGCCCTACTGACCAGCAAGAGACACAGTTGTAAAATCTCCATATTTGCTCGTGTTACAATTCTCATCAGTCAGGATTCTTTTTTTCTAAACACACATTATGACTGTCAGAAATATTGCTACCTTTTTGAGATGCATCAAAAAGACACATATTGAATGGGCGTTGACCTTGCCTGCCCTCCAAATCTCCATTTATTCTGATGTTTTGGCTCATGCCAGAGGTCTATTGGTAGTGTTGGGCGAGGAACATAACTTTTTGGGTGATACCAGGTTGGTACTTTTACTGTGAATGGATAGAAGTTAAATTTTCAGTGCTCCCAAGCTGACATCTTTCACAAGCACTGGATTCTGCCAAGTGCTCTGTGCTGGTTGACTCTGACCAATGGAAGTTAACAAACTGACCAAAAGGTGACCAAAATCATAAACAGCTTGTGTGCCAAGAAGAACGTATGTAAAAGTCTTGCTTCATGCAGCCATGGTCACCATTCATGTGCACAAGCTGTTCTACGTTTCCCTCTTTGACTAGTTCCTTCAAGACGGACACATGACTCTTTCAGTCTCCTATTCTGTCCACGATGCCATTCCTCAATGCGTAAATGTGTTATACTTGTGTGACTTTATAACCACTTAATGCTGTATTGTTAAACTATGACTCTTATGGATCCCCTCATGTAACTCTTGTAAACGTTATCACATAATATGTAAAAGTGCTCTGATACCTTCAGGTATAGCTAGCGCTATACAAAACCAAAAAACAAACAACATTTGTTTCTATGTCACTTAGGCCAATATATAATTAATTAAGAGATTTTTTTTTAGTTTACACTTATTGATTCAAGTATAGATTAAAAATCCATGAATGCATTACGTGGCTAATTCAAATTACAAGTTGGGAAATGTAGTGTCATGGAAGCATAGGGGTTTACACTCTCAAACTGAGAATCACAACATACTACAGTTAGCACAGATTAAATCAAAGCCAATGCTGCATCTTTTAATCTCTTTGCCTAATTATTTTTAGGCCCTTTAATTGCATTGCACCACGGTTACAATGCATCCGCCGCTTATAGAACCCTCTCACAAGATCCATGCTGAAATATTCAGTTGCTGCCGCATAAAATGCAATATTCATCCATAAGAAACCCCTGTCTTCTGTGGCAAATATATTCATGAATTCGACTAAAGATCACTCTCTAGGGAGCATCAGTGCACGCCCTGAGTACCCTAATCTCTGCATTTCCACAAAAAATACAATAATGGAATTATATGTAGCAACAACATCAAAGTTCACTGCCTCTGATAAGTTTCTACTCTTAGTCTGCCCCTGGCGATACAAAGCTTCCCATTACTGCTGTGTCCTGGCTCCTAGATGGATGAAGCAGTGCGGGGATGTCAACGGAACCTTTTCCTCCAGATCTGATTATCAAAAGCAGTGTCCATATCGCCTTTAGAGCACTTCATTACATTGCTGTATATAGGTTATGTAGTCAGCTGCATATATTTTGCTGTGCATTACCATAATTTCATATCCGAAGAACCCCAGGATAATTTAAGTCATTATGGTATGGAATGGAGTTGTGTGCAGTCAGCCAGCGGATAAATAAACAGTCCCATCGCTGGACTCAGCAGTCATCCCGTAAATAGGAAACAGGTCCCATATTTAAAGACCATGTGCAAAGAAGGCTTAAGTAATCCAGGGAAACCAAGATTCTCCTATCGAGGAGAACTAGGGTACAAGCTGAACTCTCAATTGATGATCCATGACTCCTAAGTTCTAACACCATCTTTCTCAGTTGATCAAAATGTGCCATAACAGGATATTTATTTAATTTTTCTGTGCTTCGGTTCCCTTATTTCCAGTAACAAGAAGAGAACCAAGCTACATACCAGAATTAAAGCTCCCTACAAAAAGTTGGAGTTTACTTTGTTGTGGAGGTGATATCTCTCGGAAGCACACAAAGCACAAGTTACTGCCTATCCAAAGATTTCAGTACATTTAGCGTTGGCCACATGAAAAATTGAGAATACAGAGGTTGTGTTATGTCGTGCCCTTGACCTAAAATAAAATCTCTTATATTGTCACCTTATCTTCCTCATTCAACTCTAATGTGAACCCCATTGAAGAAGCTGTGGTACTAAAGGTACCATTGAATAGCCTTGTATGTCGGCATGTATTGTGCGACAAAAATATTGTTGCAAAAATATTGACAACCAATATATCGTGAAGGTAAGTGTATATAGGTCAATATAGATGTACTATTATTGACTCCACATCAGCCACTGCAGGTAAGAGTGGTGGTGCGGTGGGGCGGGGCGGGGGCAAGGCGGGGTGGAGGGCAAGTCGACAGATGACGGAATCGGGAAAATAAAATTAAAAAATAAATAAAACCACTTACCTTGCGCTCGTCGCATTGCCAAGTTGGTGATGCAACAAGCTCAATGTAAGTGGTTTTATTATTTATTTATTTTTAATTTCCCTATTCCGTCATCTGTCGACTTCCCCTGCCACGCCGCACCACTCTTATCTGAACCGGCCATGCCTGCTCCACATGTATGTATCTTGAAGAAATATGTATCTCAGGTTCATATATGCAGAGTTAACTATAGTTTAGTTAAGTATAGTTTATCTACACTTACCTATGTATTCTTATATTCACTATAATTTGGTTGTCAATTTGTTCTTCTACGATGTTTTTGTAGCACAATATTCTGGTGCTATACAGTTGAATAAACATTATTTCGTCTTTTTAAATAGGCCATCACAGTATTCTGAGGACCCCACAGGATCTGTGAATTCTCTGTAGACTTTTGGGTGAGCATTGAGGCTTGGAATTGGGTGAGAATGACTGTGTGTGAAAATCTACATTAATTTGCCCCCTTGCCGAGACTGTATATATTTGGATTTTTTATTCAGTGCTCCCGTGGTACAGGATAAAACCTTGACCTGATTTCCATTTCTGTAAATAAGGATCTGGTCTGGTGACATTTCTGTGATTCTACTTATTTTCAGAGCAACACCTTCATTTTAGTCAAGTGCAAAACCTTCAGCAGAACTTGAGCACAGAATCTCGGTACGTTTGCATGCTCCTCAGAGGTAGTGTGAGTTAAGCTGGTACTAAATTTACTGCAAAACAAATGGCTGCCAAAACAATCCCAGACGCAGCATGTGCACTTGCACGAAAGAGTTCTTGCAGTTTCAAACAAAATAAGCAGAATGACATAATGCATTTGCAAACCTTTGCTGTACTGTGCTAATTGAATTTTTAATGTATCTTGGACACCTTACCGAGCAATTTCAGATAATTCTGTACAAACAAGCAACCAGTGAGGTTTTGCAGATTTTTCTAACCTTCTTGGTGGTTTCGCACATAAGGTTTTTGAGTTTGAGAAGATGCTGAGAAACTCCAGATTTTTATTCATGTTGTTTAAGTGGAAAGAGCACAGTCTGAGGTGCACTCTGGCCTATTTCTCCTGGCTACATGGAATGCTCAGTCTGTGATGAGAGAAGGTCTGTGGTCTCCCAGAAAAAATCGGTCTATCTGCACAGAAGAGAGTAGTTGGGGTTGCATTAGTGTTTCTTGGTGGATGAGAGGCCTGTGCTTTGGAGTAGATGTGGCCATCAGTGGCCCCAGGACAATGTAAGCAAGGTTGTGTCATCCATTTTGAGAGGATCAAGATCGCAGGTGAACTAAAACTAAGTACAGAACATTGTAATGGGGATTGTTTGGTGAACATGGTGGTTTCATACAATACAAGTAAAGATGATATTGTCAACACAGGAGTGGAAATAGCATGACCTCACATCACAAAGGATGGGTTAAATTGCCTTCTTTAAATCCCCGCGACATTACATCACTCCCCCCACCTGTCTCATTTGCTCTGAGATGTGAATCTCATTTTGATGTTTCATAATAAATGGCTATTTGCACATTAAAACGATGGTGTGATAGTCAGTTTGTACCATAAAAATGGAGTGGATGCATGGAGTTGTTTTCTTGGGGGCACGGGACTGTTTCCACTTCCCAACAATAACCACTGAAAAAAACACTGACTTTGGGGTCTGGGGTAGCATGATGCACGAAGTGGGCCACTTTGACACCTCATCTGGGTGGCGAGTGCTGTACAGATGCAATTACATTGCAATACAATATATAACCTATCTGCCTCACACTAACAGTAATACCGTAACATTCTGCTGATGGGCAGTCCTTTGGAATTCATACAGACTGCATAATATAAATTCCTTATACCATACCTACCAACTCACACTGTGCCACCGTGTGAAAACATGATATCGGCTCCCATCACACGGTTTCCCGGTGAGGAGCTGATATTGCACGGTGGCAGGGAAAAGAAGCTGAAAATCATTGTAAATAGTGGTTTTCAGCTCGTTTTCCAAGGCTTTGAACTGCTGGAGTCCATTAAGGGGTGTGAAAATACCCCAGGACATCGGCACCAGCCTCAGTAAGCTATTATTTTATTTATTTTTTGCGAGGAGGGGACTTGGGGGCGGGGTGAAGGTCAAAAGTACCTCTTATGTACTTCTTGGCAGGAGGCCCGCCCCCTTCAAAGCCCTGCTTGCTCATCACATGCTGAGATTGTTCTTCAAGTTGGCAGGTATGCTTATACTGCTTGACACTCTCACATTCACATAAGACAAAACTGCTACAGTTCTAAACCATCAACCAGTATTGTACTAGTCCACACCAATAAGCAACTCATCAACAACTGCAAATGCATAGAATAACTGAAGAGATTGTTCCGCATGCTGCTGGCAAATGGCGGACTTTATCTTGGTCCACCACTGCAGGTCCCAACAAGCTAAATGTGACCACTTTTTGACATCTCACATTGATGTTCTCATTTGGGATGATATTACCAAAGTCCATCCCAGCAGATTTCTCCAAGTCTTCCTCCAACCCATGTCTGCTCAGGACTGTAAACTTTAAACAAAATATCTCGGAATGGACATCCCAGTGCAGTAACCAGCTAAGTGGACTATGATCATACGAAATACCATAAAGGGACATGCAGAGCTGTTCAAAGCTGCCAGCTTACAAAAAACCATAAACATCTACTCCCTCCCTCACTCTTCTTCATCCATCATTATGCTACATGCTTAGTCCCATAAAATAAGAGCCTCACCTTGATGGTAATCACGCACGACATAGAAACACTTCCCGCATAGGATCAAAACAAAGACAACACACTTCCAGCCACACAGCCTACAAGGTGCAGCATGTTACCAGTGTAGGCAAGCACCTCAGCACCCCACAATGAGCCCTAAAAAGGAATTCTGAGGCATAGTGCTTAAGAAAAATACACATGCCACTAGTTATTTATTTTTTATATGGCATGGAAAACATGTTTTGAGCTTCGCAATGTCTGACAAGCTGCACTTTACCTGAATATCACAGTGCTCCTGTATTCTTTTACATGTTCCTCTAAATTAAGAATTGTGAGCTCTCTATGTAAAATAACAATCAATAACTCAATATTTAATTTCTACCAAGCTAACACTCACTCTAATTTCTGCTGGGTCAAATTCAGAAAGCATTATCTCATTTTCATGTTCCTGACTTCTAAAATCACAGTGGTTTCTCATGCGGTAAATATGGCCACTCCTTTGACAATAACTCGAATGTTTCCTAAGGTTATTTTTAACAAGGGTGCAATATGTGTAGCCTCTTCCAGTTGTTTAGAGAAAAAAAAAGGTTTAGCTGCCTCTAGACAGTGCACCACAAGGTGAAGGGTAGGTCACACTTACCAAGAAAAGTCCCTTTTCAACACCTAAAGAACACAGTCGAGCAGCAGATAAAGAGCAGCCAAAAAGTTTCCCGCACTTATTCTCAGAGCTTCTCTTAAGGTGGACTGCTTTTAAAACCTAAGATGGATGCTTAATATGGGCTTTGTGGTGTTATTGTTTTTGCTGAAGAAAATTAAAATACTGCTGAAGCTACTGTATTGAATTGTAGCGGTGGGGCGGAGACTCACATCGGGTTGGGGGAGGGAGATAATGCACATGACTATTATAAGTCTGCTGCTTCAGAGAAAGCAAACGTTTCTGTCATTTGCAAAATGTGTGGCTGACAAATAGATATAGTTGCTCATGAGTCAATTCTTTTAAATTGTTTCTATTGTGTGTCTTACTCCCCTTTATGTTCACTGGTGAGCCTCGTTGCTGTTACTTACCTGTTCTTACACATCACTCATGATGAACTGAATCACTTCCGGGTCAGGCTATTGTGAAGTTGTAGAGTCGTCGGCCTGGAAACTTTGCAAACTTCTTTTTAAAACTGCAGCTTCACGCGTGATGAGGCCGTTCGAAGTTTACATAGAAAAACAAACTTGGAAAAAATGTGTGACTGCCCTGTGCTGGAGTGGGAACTTACCTGCTGCACCACAGCCACTCTGCAGGCGCTTAGCTCTTTTTCAGCCACCCACTGCTCTGTTCCCGCCAACTGAAGTCCCAGGGCTGGGCTCCCGGAAGTGAAGCATGGTAATGACAAGGCCAAGCGGTGGCTATTGCTTTTCCCCGCTGCGACTCAGGTGATAGAGGGGAAAGCCTATTACTCATAGAGGTACCAGATTGAGGTCTTGGAAAAGTGAGGTGCAAACGTCCGAAGACTGCTAAGGCAGGAGATATAATTCAGAGTTTGTGCTCCTTCAGACTTTTGACTCAGTTCTCTGCCAGCTGGGGCGTAAAGCAGGCCACTGCATCCCCTGGGATGCAGGGGGAAATTCTACCCTTTAAGGGGACCCAACCCTTCAAGGGTGTCTCTATTCAGCCAAAGGCCAATCAATTTCTGTGAGATATGGGAGGCTAAGGAGCCCCTCTTCTGTAGGGGGCTCGATCATCTTGTGTTTCACCACTGTCTGCCAGAAGTTTACTCCAGTTGTGAAAATGTTTTTATGACACGTGGCCACAATGGACTTCCTTTTACCACAATGCCATGGCAAGCAAAAGTGAATCATTCTCCACTTGACTCGTGCTGACATCGCTTTGTTGAACCATTGTGCCTGCAAAGCCCCTCAAAAGACTCCTACTTACTGCTACTAGAAGGACAGGGAATGGACACTGTAGAAAGAAAAGAAAAGAGAAATCTTAGAGGCCGAAGAACGTTATGTTCCTGTTACTGCTTCCATGATCTCTGTGACCAGAGGTAGCTAGATCTGTGTCGGAAGTAGTACAGAACAAGCCACGGGTAGGTGGTTACCTCTATGTAATTTCAACAGTTGACACACGCCCATGACGAGTTTAACCAGCATGATATTTAATTTTAGGTAGGCCACTGAACACTTTACTTCTTAAACTGACATTTTAAACAGGAGCGACCTGAGCCAAATGCCAATAGGGATCTAGTTGATGCTGGTAGATCACAAACTCATCTAGAGAAGCAGAGATAAGTCTGATTAATTAACACTGCATGGAAATAACAAAAATATACACTTGTCCCCAAAAAGCATGTTTTTAGAAAATAATTGTGTTTTTTTAAGTTAAGAATTCCCATTTTCCAACGTTATGACACTCAGAAAGCCACTCGATCATTAATGTTATGTAGACTCACATGCTATCTAAGGTTCAAGGCATGACAAGCACTATCACTGTATGGCCCACATCCCTCCAGATCTCTGCAGACCTACTCAGACGTTGGTCTGTGATGAAAAGTTCAGCACGATGAGGAGTCATCCATGGACTAAAAAAGCTTCTGATGCATAGATTACTTTTCTAGGAGTCTCGGATCTTCTCAGCGTGTCCAGCATAGTGTGGTCCCCAGTGGATCTTGAAACTGCTATGCTTAGTGATATACTGTTTACGTGTCGCTCCATGCTTATTCCTCTCTGATTGTCATTCGCTTTTCTCCTTTTCCCGTTATGTATGATTCGATTGCCATTTGTACAGTGCTCTGATACCTGGACGGGTCATGTTTGTGCTATATAAAACTCCAAAAATAAATAGATAAAATAAACTAGTGTGGTATAATGTTACACTAATTAATGCATCACTGTGCACTCTATATGTACCAAGTAACTCTACAAATTCTGGTTGATAGTGTCATAGGAGGCCCAGCAGTAGCCTTGGTATTCCCATCACATAACTTCTCTCCTGTCCACAAATCTATTGACAGAACGCCCACAAACCAGAGTTTAACATCCATAATTAAAAGAAGCGAAAAGAAAATGTGTTCTAAATCCAGGTTCTGTGAACCAAGCAATGGCTGCTTCCTCCTTTTTATTGTTGAACCATTGCCTGTTTTTAGAGCTAGCTGAAGGTGTGATGGCTCCGATGCAGTAGGGCTCTAATGTTAAAAGAAGGGGGTTTAAAAGAAGGATACAGAGTACCGTGGCAGGATGATGTGAAAGTCAAAATTTCACATAGCAGGAAGTCCTCTGATGTAAACTTTTGTCCAGTTTGGGCATGCATCTGTGTACTCTAACTGAATGCTGCAAAAAATACAAAATGCAATGTTCACAATTTGGGCTTGCCTTCCTGTGCAATGCTCATGAAGAAGTAGTGCAATACTTACGCTCTGACTGTGCACCTAGAATGTGACACACAAAATGCTATGCTATCCGTCTGTGTTTATGTGTTTGTCTGACTGCAATGTGCACATGATCCCAATCCTGTTCATGAAAAAACACGTATGAAAACAAAAAACTGAAGTATTTACGGCTAGTGTCGGACTGGGGCAAAAAATAATTTTGGGCACCAAAATAAAAGTGGCTCCCGTTAACGTATCAGATACCTAAAAAAGTTGCCAATATTTGCAAATCGGGTATTTTTGAACTGGTAAAGACTCGTTGTATATGTATTTTGCAAGGTATGGGAGACTGCGGGCTTTTGTGCTTGCTACAGGCAATGTTTGTGGTAATATAGGGGAAAGCAGACCACCATACCACAAAACAGGCCCACAAACCTCCCAAAAAACCGGACCACAGACTGACCTATCAGACCAGCCCTCGGGCACTGCCGGATTTCCTTATTGGCCAGTCCGACCCTGTATACGGCCCCTCTAAAGCCACTGGTCCAGGCCTCTGTCTCTGTTCGGACGCTCCACCTTAACATGGCCGCCCCTCTGCTGTCTCCCGCTGTAGTTGTTCACAGCTGTGGGCGAAGAAGCCCTCTTCCCGGCTGCTCTGCCAGAAGGGCGGCCGCTGCTAATAACGCTAGCAAGACAGTTAATAAGACCCTCGATGAATGATCACTATGGATTTCTGCACCGCTAATTTCCGTAACTATCACTCTCTGAAAGACAACTCGAGGCATTTTGGGTCCAGGGTGCCTCTGTCAGTAGAATAATACAGAGCTGCTTTATGTGACAGAGTTCAGATTGCTGTATCCCATTTCAGTGATCTAATGGAGACTACATTTCAAAATGATACACAATATTTTAGACTATTCACCCCCTGGTATATTATTATTATTATTATTATTAAATGGGCAGGAGAACGAAGTTGAATTATTGTGCATCTCTTTTTTTATCTGTGAATCCAAAATATCAGAGAAATTATATATTTTTGTAATTTGACTATCTATCACGCCAGCTATATTTTTTCATCTGTGATCACTCTCCCCTTCTTTGGAGTGGGAGATGGACACAAAGAAAGGCACAAGAAAATACAACCACATATGCAACCTATAATAAACAATCACACGCTTTGTCCCCTCGCCACAGTAAAATTCAAAAACTTTGTAGCATATGTAGATATAGGATGTACCATATGCATTTGTTTTGGATTGTGCTGTGCATGTGTTTATGTCTAGATAGATAGTGATTGTGTAATTATTGTTAGGGGAGAGTTTCCATTGAAAGGGCACTTTTTGTTCTCTTAACTTTGTAAACGTTCAGCTAATCTGCAAGACATTTTCCACAAAAATTCCGCCAGATTTGCGTTCAACTTGACACGTTTCATGCAACTCAGTCAAAGGACGGAGAAAGAAAAGGAGTGGCAAAAAAATGACTTTTCAAAATGTCAACTTCCCAAGGATTCTTTATTCTCCAATGTAGAAAAAAAGTGGCTGAACAGAATTAATGTAAACTATACATGAAAGTAGGACTTCACTCATGGAAGCGTCTTTGCTTGGGTTTGTGTAAATCTGTTTAAAAGCTTTCAAGCAAATAGTATTTAAAACATTTTTCAGGGTCGATGTGGTCCCCCTGACCTGAAAAAAAATGAAAATAGCCACATGGGATGAGGAGAGCATCCCATGACGCCGTGGTTCAGGTGGGGGGCTCAAAGTGACTCCCATTAAGTTAGCATAAAAAAAAGTAAATTTTGGGGAGGGGTTCATGGACACAACACAGCATCAACATCTGCAAACCCTGCCTCTGGGTCTGTGAACCCCTGGCAAGGGTGTGTTGATCCTTGTTTGACCTCATCTTGGTTCCATGAACACAGGTTCTGGGTCCGCGAACACAAACAGAATCATGGGCCCTTGTTGGACTTCAGGCAGGCTTTACGGATACAGTACAGATAAGTCCAACAATGGCACACACATCGGTGTGAGTTTGTGTACTCAAAGTAGGGACCGCAAAGCCGTTTACGAAAAAAAAGGAGGCCAGTCCGAAGGCCATGCACAGTAGGGTGTGGCTGGTGTGTTAAACGCAGGGCCTCATTGAAGGCCAGGGCCTGCAGACAACTTTCGCTGCATTTTTCACAGTAGGTCAGGTAAAGGTTCATAAAAATTGGATGTAGTATATGACAAAAAAAAACAAAAAACAAGGCTACAGTGATATGTTTAGCTTTGGTTATAAAACCTTAACGTTGTTTTAAAGAAAAACCAGAAATTCACTTAAAACCACTGTTAAAATGCAGTTCACATGTTATGGTTTGTTTTGTCATGCATAACTTACACAACAGACATGGTAACCGTAACTCTTACACCAGATACAATGCTAATGACTTCACAATATTTATACCAACAAATAGCAACACCTAAAGGCCGAGCACAGTGCAAGGACTGGCTGAGTACCAAGCACTGGAACCTAACCCCAGAGTGCATGCCCAAAAGCCAAGCGCAGCGGGTAGGGTTCCTCATGCAGAGTTAGGCACAGGGCCTGGCCTGAGGCCTGCTGCCAGTCTCCAGTGCAGACAATCATAAAGCCATGCACCATAGTGCTTAGCTGTCTACCATGGGTTGGGTGCAGGGCCTGGCTGTAGGTGTCCAACCTCTGCCAAAAGCCATGTGCATCAGTGATTGGTTGCTCATTCAGAGTAGGCAGAGTAGCTGGCCTGAGGCTCAGCCACCAATTCCCGCTGCACACATATAAAGGCCATAAACAGCAGGTGTTGGCCACCGCATTGGGTTGGGGGCTGGGCCAGGGCATCCAGATAATCTGTGCCGCGTGTAGCACCATACAGGTACATGGCAGGTGAATGAGGTGCCTCATAAAACAAGCATTTGCAATACAATAGATCTCGCATTTACGAGAGTTTGAGCTATTGTCATTTACAATGGCACTACCTCAAACTCTTGTAAATACGAGACCTTGGCCGCCATTGTCCCGGGCTGCTTGAAAGTGAAAGCGGGCATGGCGGGGCAAGCACGCCGTGCCCGCAGTAGGAGAAACCCATTAAAGAAAAGAGTGCTTACAGACTAAATAAGACATGTCGTGTCGCATCCGAAGTAAAACGGCCAGTCGCCATGGGTGTTTACAAATGCAGACAAGGCGGTACCAAGGAGGGACTAACAACTCTAACAACAACTGGCCAGCCAGCGTTTATGAAGGACAATGACACAAGCCAATGAAAAATATGTGTGTAGAGTGGGCGGGGCTTCTCTTACATATTCCACTACAACAAGTCTCGCAGAGCAGCTCATGCGCGCTGACTCAGGCTCGACCTAAAAACAAACAAGTGAAGTCAATGAAAAAAACACAATCAAGCACCAAGATAAGAAATCAAAGTATAACATGAATGACATATCATAGTGTGAATTAACATGTTACATAACATACCATCTCTTTTTTTACAACGGTGGTCTCGTTCTTGCTAAGCTAAGGTCCAGCCAGGACTAGCTCCGCACCATTAACGCTAGGTTCAATGCAAAGTTACATGGACATTTCCAAAGGATCAGAACCGTGAAGCCTGTCTTCGGTCCAAAACACATTACTAGACCTTCACTGTTATGACTTCCATGCATTCTGCTCCAATTTAAAGAAGTCGCTCAGTTCACACCTCTCCGGATGTTAAGCAAGATGTCTGTCCAGTCACTCTCTTGGCTAGCTTGGCAAGATCTTTAGACCCTCCCACCAACCACCACTGGACCAAAGAGCAGACATCAGCAGCCTGCTTCTAACCATCTCTTTACCACCTGCATCGTCAAGTGCATCAACTTGAAGGGAAATGTCTTCATTTGTAAGGTCTCCATGGGTTCATCCTTGCCTTTCGCCTTAGACAGGAACAAGATCCCCAGGGGATTAAGGAGATAACCAGATTATTATCAGCAAAAGGAGCATCTTTATTTTTCAGGAGCAAAAAGTGTTGCAGTGAAAAGTAATTTAAGTCAAATAATCCTACAAGGCCATATAAAATTTCAAACGAGGTTGTTGGTCACTGTTTAGAGGTATTTTATAGCAATGTATTCTATGCAGGTAAACTGCCCGTGGCATATTAGAGGGGTATTTAATGGTGCCCAGGATAACTTGGGAACCTGCTGACACGCAGCCAGAAATTTAGGAAACTAACAACAGTCAACTAAACACATTATACCAGGGCCAGTGAGAGAGGAATGAACCATAGAGTAGCCCAGCATCTGCAATGTCTCAGAACCCATTGTGAGGTTACTAAAGATGTTCACACACAGAAGTTATTTGATCATATCTTTTCTCTGGTTGCATTTAGGCAGACAGTCACTTCCTTGGACTGCTAAGATATCAGTGGCTTCTGGAGACAAACTTAACCAAAACAATTGCAAATTGCAACTATCTGGGTTCTGTCTGTATTTACCCTCAACTTTGTGGGTTTATTTACCCTTAACCACTCAGCATTTCTCTTAGGAACCCCAAAACTCTGTGTAGAAACTGCACCCCCAGCGACACCATGATATCCTGTCAGGTCAGGCTTGGCTTTTAGCGCCAAGAGAACTCGGTTGGATATAGCACTTAATAAATAGCACATAAAAACATATCATGACAACATAACATAACAAGTTCAAATACAACAAGCAGGGAATCAGTACCCACAACTTTGGATTCCTATTTGATGGCACAGATCAACTACCATCAGGAAATACCCAAAGGATGCCTTGTTCAACCATTTCTATAAGACTATCCTCTCTGATTCCCAGGGCTATGGCATCATAGCCACTATGTGCACAGCAATAACATGACATACTTAGCATTACATAACGCAACGTAACATAACATAACGTACCATAACATAACATTGTTCTATTCATAAATCTCACATTAACACAGTGGTTGCTTATTGTTTCTAAAAACAAAGAGGACTCCATTTACTGACCTCAGAAGGATGAAAAGCTAAGTGGCCCCAACAGTAATCAAAGCAGTGTCAATTAGGTCACACACAGGCCCAGCAATGGCTTCATTGGTCCACTGAGATATAAGACCCAGCCAATGTTACAACCTTTTACTGCCCGATTTATGTAATGCTGTTTGTGGATAGCGTGCTATGTGTCACAAAGCACCCGTATGGGGCAATTTAGATGTAGTGCTCTCGAAGGTGGCATCTTAAATCTAGTAGCCTGGAAGGTGGCATACTTGACACGATTCAAATCAATCTCAGTTAAATTAATAATGACATCATATAAAACAAAAACAATACATACAAAAGTAAATGCCTATGTATTCATGCGCGTGTAAACTTCTGTGCATATAAATCAAAAACTCCATAACATGTGCACTTTGGCAAATGCACACACCAGAGCATGATAGAAACTTTGCAAAGCTGCTATCATGTCATCACTGCAGCAAACACCAAGCCCACTCAACACACTGGAACAGGAGAAGGGGAAGTACCTGGAACACTGCTGCCGTGTCCAAGTTCCTGTCAGTGAGGAATGTAATTAGAGCAAATTAAGCAGCATCCTGAAAAGGGGAGGTCAGACAGAACTGGCAGGGTCGGGCTGGGTCATAACCAGGCATTTTTATTGCAGCGTGGAAGGGGGTGTTTTCCTTACCCCACACCACCGTGAGCCGGACTCGGGTCTGTGTCTGGGAGGCAGGATGGCTGGGTCGGCTCAACCACGCAGCGAGGGCTGGACTGGCCTATAGCGACCTGCAGATATTTCCTGGTGACATGTTGTTGCTTCTAAGAGAAAGGGCCAAGGCAGAGTCTGGCCTGTGACTGACGCTACCCCAGCCCTGCCAGTCTCTCGAAAGCACTGGCCTGACTGGAGATCTCGGAATTAACTTTGAAGCCAGTTTCCCAGCTGATCACAGAGCTTTGGTGGTGGATACAATGCTGATTTACAAGCACTTCTGAACAAACATTTCCAGGGTATATTTTATTTTATTGCCAAATGATTATAATGATTAAGGTATCTTAATCAAAACAGTGGTTTAATGTAAATGTGACCTCATCGTCTTCCAAAGATGTCCAGGAAACTTCTAATCGGGTCAGGAAAATAATATATATACTGCAACAATGATGCTGATCTTCCAGTAAAAATACGCTCAATCTGGCCTGGAAACATTTCAGGATGGAGGTAAATGGAGGTCAGAGTTCACTTACAATGCTGCAATCGGGCTCCAAACAAGTCATTGCAGAGCAAAACTCGTGTACGCGTGCCTCTGGAAAACTGTCAATCTGGATCCACAAAGAAACCAGCCTACTCAAAATGAAACACAATTACACGATCCTAAATACACTATCTTCTGCTGCACACAAAGACCTGGATTTTGAAGTAACCAAACACAAAAAAAGAAATCTGCCTGGCATCCTCCTTGGCCCCAAACACCTCTATAGGCCGAGGTTCAAAATGGAGCCACCATAACCCTTCATAATAGGAACATACACATGTCTAAACTTGCATCTCGGTGTCCTTTACTTCCAGGACATCTTAACAATGTCCAGTACGGTCTTGAGGGCTTTTGCCCGACTACACATTGTTTGCACAACCACAATGTTTCTTCATTTGGGAAGATATAGTCACCCTCATACCAACATCCATTTCTCTTATTGTTTGCATGTTGTAAAGCAACCCCTTGCTGCTGCAATGAGGTTATAACATATGTTCTGTGACATCATGCTGATATCATTTATGTATCATATTTCTATCATTGTAAGATGGGTCTTACCCTGCATCTATACTGGTCTGCTGTCTACAGGCTATGTTATCGAGTCAAGTGGCAATGTAGTATTTGAGTCCATCCAGTTCTTTCTCAAAAATCCAAGCACACAATTTTAAGGTCTGGCCTAGTGGCATATTTAGCTTCCTCTACAGCCTCATGTTTTCCCCCAAAAATAATAAAAGTACATACATATACACATATAGCGGGGCTTTCGGTCAAACTTCTTCATTCATTGGTCTATTCAAGTACCATTCACGTTTTGCTTTTGCCCACCACAGCCTACAGCATGGGGCAATGGGTCAGACCACTTCAGCCATTGGCTCTCTTGACTGTGATTAGTGGCATTTTTCTCATGCACATGTGCACATCCGCCTAAAAAAATGTCAGTTTCAGTGCCAGGGCTAGTAGGCAGATTTCTGCTTTCATTTCATGTTTTTTAATTTATTATTGCAATGGTTGTGTTTTTTTACTTACTATGTTTTTGAACATGCACAACATTTTAGATGTGATCATCTTAATTATTTTTTTAATGCTTTTAATATGCATTTCAAATGTTTGCAAAATAGATAAATTAAATAATAAATGCTATCTTGCCGTGGCTAGACCTAATGAATTTGACAATGATTTGTTTCATTATTTGGGTAGAGATGCTTCTTTGTGTGTGTGTGTTTCCTTAGTCTTTCTTGTCATACTAAATACATAAATTGCACTCATATTGATAATTCTCACTATTGAAGATTGAAACACAAAATCTTAAAGGACCAATACATTTAGTGAGCGTTTGTGTATACTAATTCTTCCTCTTTTGACATCCGAAAGGGATCCATTCATCCCATGAGACCCCTTTGATGACATTATCCTCTTCTAACTCATAGACGACTTTAGCAAAATAATGCTGCCTCCCAGCATCTGTTATTGACATATATAAAGGAATAGTGGATAAGTGTTAGTTATTTTGCACTGTGAGGAAGTCCAATCCCTAACACAGACCTGATGTGATAACATAAAGGTTTAAAAAGAAATATTTAGAATGGAAGAGAAAGCCTCCCAAATATTGTAGTGGCATGCTTCCTGATAGACTGGCTCATCCCTCATTCCATCCCATCCAGTAGGAACACAGTTTAAATAGTTAGATGCCTTTTTACTCACACGCGGGGGCAGTATATTCACATGTGTCCCATGATAAAGTTGAGTTTAATAATATATCTGGGTTCATTGAACCATACAGGAATTAGTGAATGGTTAGTGAACACAGTCATGTTTATTAATTATTGCAAAATTTGCTTGGATCACTGTCTTCTTAGGCATTAAGGCATTATAACCATTGGTTAGGTAAGATTTACTCCTACCTAAACACATAGTTGAACTTAATAATTTGAATACGGATCCCATCAGACCTGACAAAGGCTGAGACCATGCGAGAGCTATTACTATGGGCCTAAACATGTTGCCACTTGTGAGGCATGACTGAGACATAATTCTCACTTTGCATCCTATTTCTGTTTTTTAATCCTGCCATATGAACCCTTGAATAAAAAGGACTCTTTTGAGTATACATAGATGTCATTTTAACAGTGATCTGGATATATGCTTGTCCAGTACATTTATTTTGAAATCCCTCTCGTTATGTTTCAGGCTACTATGATGATACTATTTTGTCATGCTGAGATGAGTCAGCCCATGATGAAAGGAATATGTATAAAATTAATTTACATTAGTATTTAACATAAAATGTTTTAGGAATCTATTATAATGTTTAATAAACATTTTAAATGTTCCCTAAACTTTACCATAGGAAGATATCCACCCTGTCTGTGGATTGTCCCTATGGCAAAGTATAGGGAAAAGTAAAAAAGTTTATTTAACACAAATAAAATTTGTAACATATTTTTATGTTAAATATTAATCTAAATTAATTTTGTATATTTATTTAAGATGTACAATAAAATGACAAATGCTACAGCACTATTAACTTCATTTTGAGTTACTTTTTACATTAATTTAAATCTATTAACTTAAATAAAATGTATTTTCTGAAGTTTAAATTAAATAATAAATTCCCACCTACAGTACAAAATATGCAATACTAATGATTTAAGTGATGTATAAATTAATTTAAATTAGTTTAATTATATGCTAATAAAAGTTAATATTTTATCAATTTACAAATGCAAAAAAAGTTGTTAAAATATTTAATAATTAAATAATTCATATGCTTTATGTTTAGTTGTTCAACATTGAGTTATATTTGTTTATATGTTAACTACTTTAAATAATTTAATTTAATATTACATTATATCCCATGAGGTTCTAGCCTAAGTCCTTACAGACATAATTTTTTGGGGAGGGTGTTGCAGTACCTGTGGCTGGCCATGTGCAATGCTGGACTTACTTCAGTTCTGAGCTGGAGTATTTGCTATTGTGTGGCTCCCTTTTTGGCTGTAGTAACTTCAGAAGTGTAGTTTGTGAATAGCAATGGGCTTACTCTTTTGTGGGTGGGTGCACGTCCCTCTTTAAACCCCACGGTAATCCTCCTTAAACTCCTCCCTAAACCCCTACCATTTAATAGTATGCCCATTTTTCCAGACATTTCCTTGGTCCCTTCCACATTTACTACTGAGCAGTAAACTTACATGTGTACAGCTCTCCCCATAGGAAAGGTAGAAGAAGTGGAAGTGGTTATGTGCAATCAAAGGTTTATGAATAACATTTTGTAGTACTTTTGCAATACTACTGTGGGACTCAGTCAGTCAGTCAAAATCTTTATTCGGCTGTATGCCAGCCATAAAAGAAAGCATCATAAAAACGTTTCATCAAGTAAAATACAAACAATTGATGATAAATCCATAGCAATAGCGGTTACGAGTGGCCCGATGTAAATCTCTTGAAGCAATTTAATCACTGAGAGCTATGATGCCAAATCATAACAACATTTCAGTCATATTAATACCAAACACAGTGAAGACATCTGTATACAAAATCCATGTAAGTGTTAACTTCGATTTCCAGAATTAAACAGGATCATATTAAATTTCCACATAAAAGAGTCTTAAGTCCTAGGCATGGTAATATATTCAATATACAAGATAATCATTTTCCAACAATGTTCTGATGCCGAACAGCCGAGGAAATATACTTGTACACCATTAAGCAGATGAATTCATCATTTAGAAGTTGTAGGTGATGTAACGCAGCCCGACACTTTCGAATATTTAAAAATCGTAAACGTGGTTTTAAAAAGGCACATCTTGATTTAGTATAAAGTTTACAAAAAAACATAAAATGCAAAGTGCTCTGAACTGACTTTGAGTCGCATGGACACAGATCCAGGTTAGCATCACAATGCACATCGCGTGGGTATGAGACCAGTAAGTGGGAAATGCCCATCCTGAATCTTATCAAATAAAACATTTTGACATAACTAAAATAAAAGGAGAGGTAGGACGCAATACCTGGGGCACACACTAACAAAGAATGTTCAGTGACCCTTTTTTTTCCCCTCTCCAGGTTATCTCTGACCAGATACGAGTGGGTTAAAAATTCTTTTTTCAGCCTAGCTCTCGGTATTTTGGCTATGCTGCCAGGACTATTGAGGCAATCTAACAATCCCAGTTTCTCAAGCTGGTCATTTATATAAGTGAACCAGGGGATTTTTTTAAAACAGTCCAATTTTAAGCAATCTAAAATGAGAGCACGGTTCAAGGCTGCTTCTTCTTTTGCCCAAATGTTGTGCCATAGCAATAAAGGGGCTAGTTGTATGCGGAATGACAACGGGGTCACACCAAGTTCGCTATGGCAAATGGTGGCAGCAGTGCTTTTAGGTACTGTCAAAAGACGTTTCATGAACGTGTTCTCTACCCTCTGTAGGCCCTTGATATTACTGGAGCCCCAAACTCCAGCACTATACAGAGTAACAGCACACGTACGGGCTTTATAGATATCAATGATTGCTTTGATGGGCCTAGAGCCTAACGTTTTGGTAAATCTGAAGATAGCCTCCACATTTTGATTAAAGCCCCTAATCTTAGCCTCAACTTGATGACACCAAGAGCTTTTTTGATTGAACAAAATCCCTAAATAGGAAAAGGTCGGCACATAAGACAGTTTTTCATTTATTATGTAACATGTCTTTACAATCTTAGGAGATTTGCCTGCCACCATAATATGTGATTTCCCTACATTCGTTTTTAGGCCAAGATCATTCATAAAGTTATTAAAACTAGTTAAAAGCCTCTGCAGCCCCACCCCAGTTCTGGACATCAATACACAGTCATCCGCATATAACAGTGCTGGTAGTGACCTACGACCTACCAGCGGAGAATCCACATTCCCTTTTTTAATTTGGCTTTCTAGGTCATTTATATATAAACAGAATAAAAAGGGAGCAAGGACGCAACCCTGACGTACCCCACGATCCATCCTTATTGGGGCAGTAAGTTCACCACCTGCTCCATATCGAACTCTCCCAGTCACTTCCTGATGCATGGCTGCTAGAAAATGCACGATGGGCGGATCAATGCCCATAAACAACATTTTCTCCCAGAGCCTTCCTCTCTGCACCCAGTCAAAGGCGGACGTCAAGTCCATGAATCCAAGGTAAAGAGATCCAGGCTTGGCTAAGGTGTATTTGCCTATGACCAGGTGCAGGTTGAGGCACTGTTCGACTGTGCCCAGGCCACTCCTGAAGCCATATTGGATGCCAGAGAAGCTCCCACTTTCTGTTACCCAATCCTCCAATCTCTCCAATATTACTCGACCCATAATCTTACAAGTACAATCAATTAGAGATATGGGCCGGTAGCATTTAGGGTCCGACCTGTCTCCCTTTTTAAAAATGGGAACTATTGTCACTACTCTCCACGATTCAGGAGGGCCCTGGGCTGGCTCTCAGCGGCTCAGCTCAAATGCAATGAAGATAAGTCAGAAATCCTTCTCTATGGGAATTTTCCTCTCCGGTTTAGAGAATCTCTTTGGCCGTCCGACTATCCACTGCCATCCTCCTCTGGCCAACCAGTTAAGAACTTGGGTGTTTGGTTCGATGAGCAGTTTTCCTTCTCGACCCAAATTAAAAAGCTGGCCGGGGGCTGTTTTGGGATACTAAAGTCCCTTAAGAAATTCCCTTAAGAAATTTCTTCCTCTGCTTCCTAGGGCAGCGAAGGAAACGGTGACCCGGGCGCTGATCCTGTCTCGCATTGACTATGTCAATGCGCTGTACATTGGCCTTCCGGACTACACTCTCAATAAATTGCAGGTGGTCCAGAATGCGGCAGCTAGGCTTTTGTTTAATATTCCTATCAGATGCAGTGTTAGGCAACACCTGCGTATGCTGCACTGGCTACCGGTCATTAAACGTATAAAGTTCAAGGCCTTGGTTGTCACGCACGTGCTTTACATGCGTTGGGGCCTGCATATCTAAGAAAGCGCTTTGCGATTTATACTCCTCTAAGACATCTGAGGTCTGCATCCCAGCTTCTTGCCCAGATACCCCGTGTTCGCCTCCAAAGAATGGGGGGCAGGTCTCTCGCCTTTAGGGCGGCTACAGCCTGGAATTCCCTGCCTTATTCTTTGCGCAGCATTCAGGATCTGGGGCAATTTAAGAAACAGCTCAAAACATTCCTGTTCTAATCAGTTTATCACTTTCAGCACCTCATGGCTTGCGCCGGGACACTCTTTGGAGTATCTGTGCACGTTACAAGCTTCAGTAACATAACATAGCATTTAAAAATGTTTGTTAACAGTGGGAGCCACAGGGGGATATTGGCCAGAAACAGATCCGCGGGGATGCCGTCAGGGCCCGAGGCCTTATTCTTCACAGTCTGAGAAAAAGCCCTTTCCACCTCGTCTATTGTCGGAGGTGCGAGGGTTGATGCCCCATATTGAAGATTGGTGCTAGAATATGAGTCGCTACCAATTTTATAAAGACCAGAGAAATGTTCTACCCAAATATCAGGCATGATTGTGACATCGGTACTTCCATTATTGGTACCATTAAAGAAATCCTGGTTAACAGTTTGCCAAAAAAGCTTAGAGTCTTTACTCCTACATGCTACATGTAGTTGCTCCCAAGCATCTTGCCTAATTTCTTGCTTACGTTTTTCTAGCGCCTGCTTATATTCCAGTCGAGAATTTTTTACCTCAAGTAAATTTCGGGGTCTGACTTTTAAAGTCTTGATTAAATTATTGTGTAGGTGTGTGCATTGACTATCAAACCACCTTTTATTTCCCCTTGGTCTGTCTCTTTGTTTCTTAGTCAATACCACCTTTATTGTCTCCGTTATAGCCTCGAAAGATGTTATCATAACTTGAGGATTTATGCTGTCTTCCAGGCAGATTAAGACTTGACTTAAATTGGTTTTTATAATCTGATTTAGAACCAAATCAGGATCTAAAGTGCACCACTTCCGTAATAGCCCCTTATTTTTATCATGAATTAATGGGGGTGTTTTGACCAGGGTGGTTAAATCAACTGGTTGGCTCTCAAACTCCAAAGTTAAGGGATAGTGATCACTGAGACAGATTTTATGTATAGTAAAAGTCACAAACTGTGTATTAAAATAGTCAGACAGAGCAATAAAATCAATTAAAGTGCCTTTGCCTTTACCAACATAAGATACTAAATCAGGGTCTTCCACTTCACTAAGATCAACAGTTAAGAAAAGAGAAAATTTTGACAATAATGAGTTAAAAATATCCCCACAGGGATTATGATAAAAATGACAACCGCCATCAATATCCCCAGCTACTAAGCAGCATACTGATTGTTTCGAGGAAGGACATAATTTACAATTAAAATCACCTCCCCAAGAAACCACAAAATCCATATTTAACTCCTCAATGTGTCTTGATAGTGCAACTTCCAGCTCTTGAGCAATACTGATGTTTGTATTGTTAAAGTTATTATGATAAAAGTTTACAAGAACCAGAGTCAAATTTTTCTGAACAAGATGTTAATAATCTGAAAATGAGGTGAGTCGAGCAGCATTTTTCCTAATTTACCATTCAGTGTGGTGGAAACCAAAGTTAATAGGCCCCCTTTATCATGACCACCCAGTGAGGCTTTAGCTGGCGTATGGATAGAATAAAAACCATTTATGTGTGCAGAATCTTGTAACCAGGTTTCCTGTAGGCATACAATACTATATTTTCCAATAAAATCGGCCCATTCTTTGGATTCTAGTTTAGTCTGCAGTCCGGCAATATTCCAAAAGAGGCTGCCATGCATTAGCATGTTATTTTGACTACTGTCCCTTCTCTTTGCATGACCAGCATCTGCCGTTGCAGTTGGTGGTACAAAAGAATCCGACCCACCGAGCGATGATGCGTTACATTGCTCTAGCGGGGTATCTTTTGGATCGGGAAAATTCGGACTATCTATCTTGTGCCTATTAGGAGGGGTTAAAGGTAGAAGACGTGGAAGTGGTTATGTGCACTCAAAGGTTTATGAATAACATTTTGTAGTACTTTTGCAATACTACTGTAGGACTATTAAACACACTACGAAATGCAATTTGTGAATAGGCTTCTGAGTTTGCAGATTAATATGGGAAAAGTCTTCTTTATCTGCAAAGATTACATTTTTCTCTCACATTCTGTGTGCTACTTCCTCCAAAGATGAAACACCCAGCTCCGTCACCGCATGCTTCTGTTACCTGCAGGATGTACTATAATGTTATAACAACTTGATTCAATTACTGCCACCATTCTGTGAGGGAACGTTTCCCCCCAGGAAAAAGTGGGTGAGTGCATGGCCCAGTGCACGTGGATACAGTGCGGGGAGTGGAGCTGTGCAGCAGATTTACATTAAGTCTGCTGACTCCATCACTTCACAAACTCCTGTAATTGACTTTCTTAAAAAATGACATTAGCATTTAAATGGTGCTATCGTTACAAGGGTGAGGGTTCAGCAAAATATGATCAATTTATTGAGCTCCTCAAATGCTCTTTTGGTATTTGTTCTTTGTCAGGCTGCAGGGCTTTTTCTGTCAGAACACAGTGCAAAAAAAATCTATTCCGGCGACACGTTTTGTAATATGCTCCTGTTAAAAGTGTATTCATATCAGACAAAAAGCTACCGGTCGTGGACTGGTTTACGAGATCCTATGGGCGGTTGTGCAAACTCGCCCAGAGAACAATACAATAATCGCACACAGAGTTATTGTTTTTCCCAATCCTTCTGGGAGCTCCAAAGACAGTTCATCCGTTCTCATGGGAAAGCGACCGAGTTACCAAAATGTCAGAAATGGCGTCACAAGATGGCAGCTGATAGGGTCGTTCGCTTCTTGGGATATTTTTCCATGCTGTTAGACTTTGTGAACCAAAGACTATTCTTTAGCAGTACAAATTAATACCTATTTCACTTTGATTGAGAGGAATGTAGCAAAAATGAAAGTAGGAACTTTTTCTAAGGAAATTCATCGGAAATTTAAAAAAAATTGAGAGTATGTAATATTCTTATCACTCTTGTTATAAGGCTAACACTGTTGGCTGGTAAGGGAACTGACATATTGTGAGTTAAAGTGTTTTGCCCAATAATGTGCATCTTGCAGAAGTATGGAAGCTCAGATTAAAACAATGTTCAGCATCTAAAAGAGCGTCACACCAAAGACCATCACCTTCAATCTTTAGAATCGTGCGACTGTATCCTACATCTCACAGTTCTTCACACTTTCCACCATCTCATATGAGACATGTTGCCAAGACTTATTACGGCTCCTCTACATAAACCTGAAATGGTATTGCTTTGGTCTGAGAGAACCACAAAGCTGTCCTTCTAATGGCATAGACATAAACACACAAAACTCATCACCACCAAGACTTCGTCTATGACCCAACATATGAAATCACCTATCATCCGCACGAGTGACATAATTTATAACATAAGTATACAATTGTGTGCCATGGTGCAAAATCTCTTGTCAAAGATGCAGGTGCTTGATATCCGAGCTCATGTTTTGCAAACTTGTCATGGGTATGTTGCACTAGACATGTTGGCATTGCAGTTCAGATCTTGCCTGGAACCCCCTGCTTGCACACACTGGTATGTGCTTATCCGGTATTGTTGCAGTACTCTGAATGTGGGGTAATGAGATGACAATTTGTTTGGTGGAGGATATCTGGAAGGTTGGAGTCAGTGTTTGGACATTTAAGAAAGAAATATATGTTTAAGGAGACATAAGTGTAACCGGCATGAGCATGGCCCTCACAGCTATCTAGTCTATGTATTTATGAGTGCATGTATATATGGCTATTTCTAGAACACAGTTGTGAGCAGTAGATCCCTAGTGCTGAGAACCTCTAGGTATGATTCAAGGTCATTTAGAGTGAGCTATAATACTGGTGAGAAGAGATTCCTGTCATCCAGTAGTGCTCTCTGAAGAGGGGAGCCTTCAGGAACTTTCTAAATTACAGAAGGGTTAGGGCAGTTCTGACATTGATGGGCATGTTGGTTCAGATCCTGGGAGAATAAATTAAGATTGGCCTTCTGGGTTTCTCTTTTTTTTGTTTTGTTCCCACACTACTTGTGTGCTGCTCTGGTGTATTTGTGTTTGATGCAGATGGTTTAGTAGAAAATGCAGGAATGCGAAGCAAGTGCAATTCCAGGGTAATGTGGCCACACCTGTTTAGGCTTTTGATAAGATGTGCTGCAGCATGTAAGATGCCTGTTAGGGGTACCAAGATGAAAAACAGGTAGTGTGCGTAGAGCATGGATTTGCCTTCCTCCAGGTGGAAGAGCTAAATTCCAAAGATGGCCTCAGTGAGGCAGAGTTTCATCTTCTTTAAGAGAGACAGTTGGTACCATGCTGTCTGAGTTTTCCTGTTAATATCTTGTTTGAAGGAGAAACATCTTTGTTGAGGATCAATTCAAGACATTTAGCATTGGCTGCGATGTGGAGTGAGAGGCCTACCAGGCTAATTTCGGAAAGCTGGATTTGAACTTTTGGTTGTTTTTTGGATTGTTTTTCTGTTGCCTCATGAGAGATCTTCTGTCAGGATGAGGTTTAGATAAATGCTAGACATACAGTTTTGTATGAAGCTGAAGCATGTCTTGTGTTGCTTAATGCAGCAAGGAGTGGAGACTTTCAGTTAGAGGTACTGTGTATTGATGTGTTTTGATAATGCATTTGTTCACGCTGAGCTCTTGGGAGTAACAAGGCACTGTGGATATAGGACTGAAGTGCATTCTTCTAATGATGCGCTGATGTCCATATGATTGTTGAGGGTGATTTAGTATGCATTGAGGAGTGTGTTGGAATCTGTTGCTTCCTGCTGGTGTTTCATTACTTCATGAGTTGATCTTGAAATGAGTCATGGGTAAGAACAATATGTTCTCCATTGAGGTTGGCTGTAGCATGTTGGTGTGGCATGCAATGGGTAGATGGTTGGTTCAGTCTAGGGGTGTTGGTTTTGCACTGGATTGATGGAGAGTGAATTATGATTAAGCCAACTCTGTTGTTTTTTAAATGAGTAGGCTTAACAACACGTTTTTAATTTTTGTAGAGTGTGTGTCTAGCAAGGTATGTGCAAAGAATGTGTTGAACAGCGACTGTAGTGATGATGTCTGAAATTTCTTCCCTGAGGTTCTTGTTAGTTTCATGTCTTTAGAGCAGAATGAAGGTGTCTCAATCCGATGGTGAGAGCAGGAAGGTGAAGGTTGAATGCCTTGAGTGTTACAAGATCACTGAAGGTGCAGCATCAAGCCGACTTGTGTATGAAGGCAAGCATTCATCCTTTCCTGTGAGTGAAGTCTGCATGTTGGATGCTGTAGCCATTGGAGAGGGGGAAGTCAAGATGTCTGTGGATATGTTCTGGCATGTTAAGCCAAAAGAAGCAGCATCCTTTTCTTGGATGACCATTAGCTCTGGACGCCCATCTGGTGGAATGCCCTGAGAAGTGTGCCAAGATGAGTGTTTAGGGGGCTCATAGGGAGCAGAGAGCTGGAAAGGGTAGCTGCATAATGGAATGGTATATGTAGTTGTTGTGCCTATAATGTGAGTGAAGAAAACAAAAGTGCAAAAAATGTGCATTTAGGGCATGTGCACCATAATGTGTATCGAAGGCCATGCTTGCCTCTTTGAAGATTATGCAGGTGTAACTGGTGGTTGAAAATCACATAGTTCTTAGGTATATGTGTAGGCAGCACACTCACAACTTCTGTAGTTCTAACTATCCAATCTATCCTTGAGTCGGCTGTCATTGATTTTGTCATGTGTGAAGTCATGAACACTGCATTTGGGAGAGCTATGGCTTTCTGAAATATCAAAAAGTCTTTATTTTTAACTTTGCATGTTTTGAGTTTTGATAGATGAACAATAAAGTTACTTTGTATTGAGTGAAAATGTGGAAAATACTGAAATGAAATATTTTCCACTATGAAACCAGCACTATTTTGGTATTGACAATATCCATACCCCTTCCACATACAAGCATGCCTGTCTGCATGAGTGTGCATGCACACAAACACACACACACACATAAGCACGCACACACACACGCACATGCACACACGCACACACACACACACACACAGTGGGTTTTACATAGTCGTTTTTTAGTTTACATTCTTTTTCGTGTTGTTCAGGGTTAAAGTGATGCATAAAAGCCTGAAAACATGATTCAGTGAGCTCCAAGTTAACCACAAATTTAGGACATGTCTAACAACTTTGCAGCATTCTGGAATGCTGGAAACGTTCTCAAGAAACTACAAACAGACATCTAGTGAACTGAATAATATACTGTTGCTACCAAGCATTGGATTTGTTCAAATTGACATAACCTTTTAAGTCAATTGTGTTGGATATCCTTATCACTCACAAAACATATAATGTGGGCATGTCGCGGAATTCATTCTCAATTGCCCCTAATTTTACATGACACAAAATGAAGGTTGTAGTACTGCTGCCAAAGGCAGTGGGCGTGTCTCGGCTGTATTCCTGAGCTGAAGGGTTGAACCCCAGACACTGAAGTGTGGGAGGAAGGAGATAAGGGTGCCTTTAGAAATCCTAATGTATCTTGTTTTAGCAGGGGATTGCTGATTCATCCTCCTGAGCACTGCCATTTGGGTTAATGTTAGAGGAATGGTGATGAGTCAGCTGATTCTGTTTTTAGAGGGGGGAGGTTTCTAGGCAAGTCCTGCCCTTTTGTCTCTCCTTGAGTGTTAATTCAGGTAGGTTGATGACAGACAGAGGCTTAGGATTCACATGTCATTGTGCTTATCTTTTGGATACTACTACCTGGAGCTAGCATCTTCACTACCTGCTCTGAGACCACCTCTTTTTAAAACGACAGTGTCTATGCTGCAGAAGAACATGAAATATGAGAAGGAACTACCCAAATCCAGCACCTGGGCACTAAAAGTGGGATGAACAACCTTTATCTGGGAAGTAAGTATAAAACTGAGACCCAAACTACCCCCATTTGGTTCAAGTCCCAAGTTCTTCAAGATCACTGAAAGGAGTGCTCTGCAGACTTCTCAAACTGCTACAATCCACGGCTGTTGGCAGCCAGTCTCCCATGGTTGTATGTGATATCATAGAAAAACATTTCATGGAATACCATTACTGAGAAACCATTTTGACCTAAACTGTTTAATAGCAATTTGCTGGATGAATGGCATTTACCATTACATAGAAATCAATTAGTTGAATGCCTGTTTTTTTTAAATTGGCTTTTGTATGCTTATTTTGTAAGGTGCAATGGTTGCAGGTCTTACTTTCAGAAATATTGTTGTTGGAGGTATTTATTTCAGTACTTTACTTCAGGGGACATTATTTTGGATTTATATCTTTTATTGTCAATCAATTGTTTTTATACGCTTTTAATTTGTTGACCACTCTCCACCCTTAAACACCATCCAACGCTGATTCTCTCACAATCCCCATAACGCATCCACCCCATCCTCTAAAAACCCTTCACTGTGCAAACTACACCCAACTCTGACCCCTAAACTCCATCCATCGCCAACCCTAAGAACCCTTTCTACCCATAAAATCCACCTTTCCCTGAACCCTAAAGTCCCTCATTCCTGCTAAAGTCTACCCACTCCTGAACACTAAAAACCCCTTTCTACACCTAAACCCTACCCATCCCAAAACCCTTAAAACCCAGCACCACCCCTAAATTCCACCCATCCTGGGACCCTAAAAAATCCTCATCACCCCTAAACATTACCAATGAGTGACCCATAAATATTCCTTACCACCCTAAACTTCACCCATTCATGATCCATAAAACTCTTTCTGTACATAAACTCCACCCATCCCTAACCCCTAAAACACCTCACAACCCCTATACTCCACCCATTCCCGAATCCCTAAAAGCTCTTCACCACCACTAAACTCTCCCTATTTCTGATCCCTAAAAAAGCCTCTGCACCCCTAAACTCCATCCATCTCTGAACCTTAAAAGCCTGTCAACAACCTACACTCTCTAAACCCAAAAACTCCTATTCACCTCTAAACTTCACTCATCTGTGAAACCTAAAAACCCCTCACCTAATCTCTACCCATTCCTGATACCTAAAAAACCCTCACCATGCCTAAACTTCACCCATCCATGAACTCTAAAAAACTGCTAATGCTGAACTCCACCCATCCCTGACCACTAAAACTCTTTATTATCCCTAAACACCACCCATCCCTGAACATCAAAACCCCTCATTACCCCTAAGTTCAACCAAGTTGAATGTAATTTTGGACTTTTCCTTACAGTTATCCTTCCTTTAAAATGTTTCCTTTCATTTTTGACTTTTTTGAACTTTCTTAAAATTGTATTTCCTTAAAATGGATTTTCAATAATTTAGTTTCTCCAGTGTGGTTTCTCAGTTTTAGTTTTTCCATTAATTCACATACATCACTCTCCCAGAGGTGAGGGGATATCACCTGTAGTCTGCACATTTTACTGGAAGAGCTGGGGTTTGACTATGACATGGGAGCCTTCCTGGCCTGCTGAGGAGTTGGAGAAGCATCTTTGACCCTGTAGGAACTGACTGCAAACATAGGAGGAGTTGACCTAAGTCTGCCTTAAGGTCTCTTGGTCATCCTGAGTATTTCCATGTTTTAGCAATGTGAGCCATACAAGCTCACCGACCTCCACAGTGTTCATACTCCACCAACTACCATCAGAGGAAGACAACCAAGTTTTCTGATTCTAGCTTCTGCACACCAAGGCAGAGGACCACAATACAGCCCAGAGGACAGAAGATAACCTCTGGGAGTGCCAGGATTTAACTAATCGGAGATGACTTCTCCAGAGCCACTGTCCGTGAACCAGGTCCTGCACAAAGGGGTGCGGGGCCACCTGGCAGGGTTGTTGCACAGGCAAATGTATCTTTTAGTCCTTGTTACTGTGGCCTGCGGGCTTGCGCTTAAGCTTAACACGTGCCTGCACCTCAGGTAGAACCATCACCTCAACTGAGCATTGCCTATGAACTCTACTGCAGAATTATGTAGGATCCATGCTTTAAAAAAACCCTGCAAAAATAGGAGTGTCTAGTAAAGGAAATATGGACTGACTTGTGGGTTGAAGACACCAGGGTAGCTGCTTGTCTGCACCCCTGCTGAGCCTACACCTGTAACTTAATCTAGCCTACCAATTTCTATGCAGATAACCCACAAACCACTCACAAAATGCAACCATGTGGCGATTACCATTTCCTGTGTGTAGTATATAATTTGATTAAAGTACTTCTCTTTTTATTGAAGGAAAAGTACTGAGTTGACAATAAACTATTGTGTCTGTTAATTTGAATATTTGAGCTCTGAGTCTCTACCCCCCACATCTCCTTCCTGAGAAGCCTTTGACTACTACTACTTGCTACCCTGAAAGTCAAGTTTCCACAGTCATTGTATGGACATGGCTGTAGTCCATTAGCCTCTGCTTTTCCTGTGGCCCCCAGATGAGGTCTGACACCACTCCTTGACCTGTTCAGTGGTGTAGACCAGTTTCTGGCTGCAGTGGGGTTTATTTTTGGGCCCTGTTAGAACTGGGGGTCTCTAGTTGGCTGAGGTATGTGCCTTAGTCCAAATAGGGACCCTTGCTTCTAGTCAGGGTAAGGAGGGACACACCCTTAGATAACCCCTGCTCACCCCCTGGTAGCTTGGCACGAGCAGCCAGGCTTATCTCCAAGGCAATGTGTAAAGTATTTGCAACCACACTCCCAGTAACACAGTGATAACACCACAAATGGACACCACACTGGTTTCATAAAAATAGCAGTATCTTTATAAAAAGGAATACGATGAGACCAAACGATAGAAATCAAACATATGCGTATTCGTAATAATTCACTTGGCCGGTATTAGGCCAGCAATCACTTGTAGGTTCTTGCGGTATTAATGAGCAATTTATGATCTCTAATGCAGTCCTAATGCAATGCTATGCAGTTCGTAATGCAATAATAGGACAGTCCTTAATGCAAGAATCAGGCAGTTCGTAATGCAATAATAATGCGGTTCGTGATGCAAGAATCAGGCAGTTCGTAATGCAAGAATAATGCGGTTCGTAATGCAAGAATCAGGCAGTTCGTAATGCAATAATAATGCGGTTCGTGATGCAAGAATCAGGCAGTTCGTAATGCAATAATAATGCGGTTCGTAATGCAATCTGCGCGGTCAACTCGGGCACCACTAGGCTCCAACAGCAGAGACAACGGTCATAGGCTTACAGGGGAGGCCCCGGTCCTGGTGGGCAGGTCCGGGCCGCTCGGTGACTCGGCGCGTCTAACGCAGTGCAGCGGGAGAGAGCTCGGAGCACTCCTGTACTCCTCCTGCACACCTCCTCAGGCCACACACGCTTGCGGCTCCTGACCTGAGTCCAAGCCTTACCTGGGGGGGTGCGCTGCCTCGCTCTCTCTCTCTCTCTCTCCCCGCTCGTCGGACATCCCGCTGGGCGATCCCGATCACGTTGCGGCTCTGTTGCTAGGCCACGCTATAGCCGGACAGGTTACGGCGCGGCCTTCTCCGTTGTTGATGATCTTGGGCAGATTCCTTTCGACGAAGAACGATCACGATCCCTTTCACCTTGCAGCTTCCTTAGCTTCAAGAAATCCTTTAGCACGTTGCGGCTCGGGTCGGCAGCGGTGATCCTTAGTCACAACCTCACTTATGATGACGGCTCGGGCCACAAACAGCAATACAGCAGCGTGGACGATGTTTCACGCTGCGGGGGCAATACGATCACGGGGCACCTCGTAAGCAGTACCAAGGGCCACACGGCAGTCTCAGGCGTGCAAGAGCACCACGCACACAGCGTCGCTGAGACACAGTCCTCAGTTTCAAGTGCCCCGTTAGCACGTTGCGGCTCGGGCTGGCGGTGGCGATCTTTACTCACAGCCTCAGTTACGATGACGGCTCGGGCCACAAACAGCAATACAGCAGCGTGGACGATGTTTCACGCTGCCGGGGCAATGCGATCACGGGGCACCTTGTAAACAGTACCACGGACCACACGGCAGTCTCATGCGTGTAAGAGCACCACGCACACAGCGTCGCTGAGACACAGTTCTTAGTTTCCCACAATCCTTTGGCACATTGCGGCTCGGGCCGCGGCGGTGATCCTTCCTCACAGCCAGTGCTTTAAATGGGAAAAAAATAGTGCAGGTACTCATTTAAATGTGGCGAGTGGGCGGGGCTAGGGGCGGGGCTAAAGGCAAGACATGCGAAGCTTATTGATTTATATACTAGTTGCAGCACATACCAAAACACGAGAAATTTGTTTCTATAAACAAAACAGGTTAATTCGTTATACAAAAATAAACAAACACAGTGATATTTTAACGTCCTTATTTTGTAATATTTCTCTTTTCTCACACAAAAACACGCACGCACAAGCAGACAAACATAAGCAGACACACACAAAAGAATCAGGTCGGATTAAAGCCCTTTCAACCTCCTTACCTCCCATGGCTTTCCTCATTGTGCTATCACTGGGCTGCCTCGATTCCTTGCAACACAGCGTGACGGCGAACACCCGGATATCATGCAAATGATCCCCCGCTGAATAGTTCAGCGGGGGCTCATCTCAGGGCTATAAAAGTGCTTTGGCTGTCCGTCAGAGAAGGCATCTGACAGACGAAGACGAGACTCTCTCGTAGAGACAGGTTACCACCACCACAGGCCAATGCGCCTACCCTTCATGAGTACCGGTACTCTCCACGGCAGTAGAGAAGTGCCGGTACTCAGAGGGAAAAAAATAAGAAGTGCCGGTACTCAGTACCTGTGAGTACCGGCCCATTTAAAGCACTGCTCACAGCCTCAGGTACGATGACGGCTCGGGCCACAACAGCAAGGCAGCAGCGTGGACGATGTTTCACGCTGCGGGGGCAGTGCGATCACGGGGCACCTCGTAAACAGTACCACGGACCACACGGCAGTGTCAGGCGTGCAAGAGCACCACGCACACAGCGTCGCTGAGACACGGTTGGAAACTTTTGTGTTCCTGAGTTTCCACAACAGGGGACCAGCACTCATCGGGCCCTTGGAGACACGCTACTTCAGGACACAGCACACAGCAAAGTCCTCACAAGTAGGGGGAAACAGCACACAGCAAAGTCCCTTGTCCTCTCCTTAGTCAAACCAGCAAACTGCAGGCCAGCCCCAGAACACACAGCAAGGGCAGTCCTTCTCTTCAGTCTCTTCAGCTGTTCTTCTTTGGCAGAGGTTCCTCTTGAGCACCAAGTAGGTTCAATCCTTTTTCAATATGGATTTCAGTCTTGCGTTCAGGGGTTTCAGCTCTTACATTTATACCCCTAAATGCCATTGAAGTCTTTGTGTTCAGGGGGCTCTGACCTCGGTCCAAAACCAGACCTGGGTGTCTTCCTGCCAGTGCACACCCTCCTCCTTTGATAGTCGGGGTCTGGGGCTCAGACGGTCAGCAGGAGGTGGAGCCATCCTTTTATGGCAGCAACACAGCCCTCTTCACATCCAGGGGGCTACTCCTCCCCCTCACATCAAATGCAGGCCAGCCTGTTGCTGTTTCACCTTCTCCTCCCTGGGGTCAGACACTTTCCAGACCCTGTCACGTCTAAACCCAGGCAGGCAATATACAACCAGGCAGAGGCACACAGGATGGTTTAAGACAAGAAACCAGCCACTTCTGAAAGCGTGGTTTCTATACACACAATTCAAAAACCATCTTCACAAAAAGATGTGTTATTAAATTCTGAGTTCAGGCACACTAAACTCCATCCCTCCATCTTATGACTATGGAAAGATATGCTGGAAACATGGGACACAGCATTCCCCATTCTGTCCTATGGGCAAGATGGCCTTGCAACAGTGAAAAACGAATTTGGCAGTACTTCACTGTCAGGACATGGTACACACCTCAGTACATGTCCTACCTTTCACATACACTGCATCCTGCCCAGGGGGGTACCTTGGCCTACTATAGGGGTGTCTAATGTGCATAAAAAGGGAAGGTAAGGCCTGGCAAGTGGGTGCACTTGTCAGGACAACAAGGCAGTTAACAGACTGCGCGCCGGCACTGCAGTGGCAGGCCTGAGATCTCTCTTTAGGGCTACTTGTGTGGGTGGCACAATTAGTGCTGCAGGCCCATTAGTAGCATTTGCATTACCAGCCCTGGCACACATAGTGCACTTTACTAGGGACTTCACTAGTAAGGCAAACATACCAAATATGGACAACCAATTATCATAACACTTTATACAGGGAGCACTTGCACTTTGACACTGATCAGCAGTGGCAAAGTGCCCAAAGCATCTAAGCCAGTAAAACGAAATCCATCACAGCATCAAAAATCGAGGAGGTAGAGGCAAAAAGTCAGGGGTAACCACGCCAAGAAATGCCAGGTCTAACAGGCCCCCTTCACACAGATGTGTTTTAGCACTGTCTCAGCAGCCCACTTTCTCTAGGGCTATTTAAAACATGTTGGCATGTTTCTGCCGACAAACATGTTTATTAACAAGCTAATGTAGTTTCGCTTCAGATACTGACTTCAGTGTGTTTGTCCATCCTTGTCATTGTGTTAGCAGGCATGATTTGGGTTTGTTTATGGTGGCCTTTGCGGTTGTTTAGAGTTTAGGAATGCCCCTGAAGTCCAACGTTCCCCCTAGTCAGTCTAAATCCACCATTTATAACTATTTGAGATTCTATAACAAGGAAGCTATCTATAAGAGGTTAAATTCATATTTAATTATATTTCACATATAGTGACATATTTCATATGTAGCCTCCCATTGCTTAATTGTACCTCTATTTCATCAACAAAATACGTTGAAAATCAGATGCCTACCTGGTTCTGCATTAAAAATAGACCACACAAATGAACGAAAAGATATATTATAATAAGATTCCCCAAAAGGTGTAACGGCTATCCAAGAAAATGACCCTGTATAAAATCGTTTGACCCACTGAAGAAAAAGCAACTTCATAATATTCACCCACAGAAAAAGTCTTGAGAGATTGGGAACGGTTTGCAGAATGACTGATGAAAGACAGATCGGTTTTGGATTGCCCAGGGCTTACAATTTCACAACATTCCAATCACTGGCCCCATATCGGAAGGGATGGAGCGGTCCCTATCTTTTTTTTTAAGTTACTTGAGCAACTGCTATCCATTGCTAAATGCCTGGAGCAAGTAAAACCAGAAAAAAGGCCTCGGACGTGAGATCTATATTGAAGCGTACAGTTCTCGAACACACAAATTCATCTTACCATGACCCCCCTTCACCCTTCCTTGAACTTCTGTGATAGGACTCTGATGTGGGTCAGAAAGCACATGGGGCGGAGGGCAGAAAATAATGACTGACGTTATTGTTTAAGTGCGTTGGCTTCCAGGACCTTAGTCTTATAAACGTTTCTGGGCCATCAAAGTGTGCACAATCATATATTGTGAACTGTTGAGAAGAGTAACGCAATGCGCAATGAGTATTTTTAAATAATGGACAAACATTCCTGCCAAAAATCAAAAAAACACACATAGCGTGTTTCTGAAAAGACAAAATAATTTCCTCTCTCTCTGTTTTTCTTCCATATACATGTCGCACAGCTGCTCTGTGACCCACAGCAAGGCCCAATCAGAGAACAGTGGAGGGAGGGCAGAGGGTCAAGCAGGGATGAATAGACATGTGGCAGCAGCCTTTTTTCCATTGCTGGATCTTGCTCAAGGTGATCAATCTTTGTAAAGCTTCGGCTCCTTTTAAAGGGCCCTTCTGATGAGGCTGATTAATGCAGATAAACTGCTCTGCAAAAATACTGTGCAAAAGGACTGGCCATCAATAGAATATTGCAGAACAAGGCACATCTTTCCTGACCAGATGACTATAAGATCTATACAGTACCAAACATAAGGGCCACCGGTTGAACATCATAAAAAAGGTGACATTTTACGTTTTCCCCAAATTTTTGTCATGCTAAATGAAAACGAAAATGTATGTACATATATATACATACCAACCATGAATATACGTTTGTGGCATTTATCACCTCTGGAAGGATTAATCATATTTACTTTGAAGCTAAAGTAAGCCACTCCAGCTGCACCCAAGACTGAATGTGTTGTAAGGCTTCTTGAAAGACCTGGCTTGTTGCACCACGATTGGGACTGGCAAGTCATTTGATTGCCTATTTGTCTGTTTATTTATTTATTCATTCATTCGTTTGTTTTTAATGCACCACATCATATCGCAGATGAGCTTATCGAAAGACAATGGACGTCCACAGCATTGTAGGATGAGGGATATCATTGCAAGGTTTTCAGAACTGATCTTCAGTGGGCCCAATCTACAGAAAAGTTCTAAGTACCAGTCGCAGTGTTTAGTGATGGGATGGAAAAAAAACTCTCTTCAGAGGATGGTCTTCGGATTTTTTAATGAAAATAATGTTTTATATCTTCTTTAGAAAGAAAGGAAAATTGGAGGGGATTGACACTCTCATCGAATCCTTGTTCATAACATTTTACAAGCAAGGAATGTGCATAAAGGATAAGGGTTTTGGAATATGTGCAGCCTCATTGACTCATTGTTCTCATACATGGATATCAGTGCCATTAGAGTGAGTTCCTCTGTGATACTGCAGGTCAGTTACTATGCTGATTCTGCCAGGGCAGGGTGATCTGCATAACCAGCGGCCCCTCTTCACCCACACAGAATAGAAGGCTCTACCATAAGCTGTGTTATCTCTCGCCAAATAAAAAAGCGAACCGCCAAAATATGGAATTGACTACGATCTGACCAGATTTAATATCTACAATGAAATTAACGAAAGAGCCCATTTATTGGGAAATGATGGCTTCCATTATTATTTTTATTGCAGGTATTTGATTGTTAAGAGAGTGAATTGTGATAATACAAGGCCCTTACAGATGACACTACAATCGTTGGGGTTGCTTGGGTATTGTGTGCTTGATATATACTATAGTTATATATCCCCCTCCTCAAAGTTTTATTGTGCTGGTCTGTCCACCTATGAGTAATCAGCTCCAACCCTCACTCCCCCTCGTGTTCAGGCTTTAGGCCACACAATTAAGTGAACATCCCATGGAGCACTCCCTAACATCATTGGGGGAACCACTGATGGCTGTTGGCACCAAACGCTGGTACTGATGATATCTCTCTACCTTGCCATGGCCAACCCAGCTACTGCTGAGCCTGTGTTCATCTAAAGGCAACATAACATATGCATTTGTAAAGCGCATGTTCACTCAAGGGTATATTGGCGCTGAATAACAGATGTTTATTGTTAGTCAACTCAATGGTACTCATTTTAACGACCTCAGAAGGATGAAAGGCAGTGGTGGCTCCTCCGCTAACGCGGAGGAGCATCGCCCCACTGCCAGGGCAGCAAAGAAAGGAGAAAATGAAATGATAATAACAGAATGTTAATATCATTTTATTTTTTCCTCCTGCTGCAGCAGTGCGTGATGGGGTGGGCGGGGCTGCAGGGGAGGAGTGGTAGACACTCCTGTGCGCAAGGACTGTTTGGTCGGCCCTCTCGGGCTACCCAAAACAGTCATGCGCACTCCCCTGTTCTCCATGCAGGCTGCAATACAGCCTGCATGGAGAACATGCCCACCCCTATAGCCCCTGGCTGAGCACTGTCTCACGGGTCTCAGACCACTCACAACGCTCCATTGGAGCATTGTGATTGGCTTAGGGCTGGGAGCCTGGCTGCCTACTTCCTGTTCCAACCTGGAGTCGGACACAGGAGAGAAGATGCGGGACCCAGCTACGGCGACGGCAAGGTAAGTTGTATTTTTTGTTTAAGCAGCCCGCGATGGCAACTCCCCCCCTCGAGTCCGCCACCCAACCCGCGAGCCGTGCCGGCCGCCCCTGATGAAAGGATGACTGGACCTGCCAGGATTTGAACCTGTAACCATGAGGTTGAACACAGGTCCTCTACAGTGGACGCATTAGTCCACTAAGCCACCAGACAGGTATTTGGCTGCATTGTCATGGCGCCACACCGATGCAGGCAATACCCAAAATATATGGATAGTCACTGTCCTGCATCTATGGAGCTGCTGGTGGGCACTTATAAAGCAAATTGCATGGCTTTCTTTGGTACCCGCATCTTACACTGTCCCCTCCACCCACACCCACAGTTATAGGGGATGCTGGAGTTCAGAACTGAAAGCTCACAAATTTGTGAAGTTTAAAAAAACAGATGGAGTGTGGTAGGTGAAGGGGGATTTCTCATGCAGAAACTTCTTTCTCCAAGGAATCATGCCCACAGGTAAATTTATGTGAAGTTGGCTTACATTGCGCCTTGAAGAAGTGCATAATTGACAGTTTTGTGCCATTTTGATGGCAAAGTTGTAATATTACAATCCATTGTAAATACATAAAAGCCAAGGCCTTCATTTACTAAACATTTGCCAAGCACTTACTCAACGCCATGTGACTTAAAAGATAGTGTTAATTTACTTTTCATTTAAAAGAAATAGATGCGCAGTGCTAAATTGTGTTGCATCGCTCGGGTGTCCGTGCAACCTTTAGTCAGGGCCACTGGAATTATGTGATTCTGCGGCCACAGTGTTTTTCGGGTAATTATGGATTTGTCTCATTTGTCACATAATCCATCATCTGCTGCATAATCTACAGATTATAACAAAAAAAAACGTTTTTATCTTAAACGAATCAAAAGTTACAAAAAACGTTGAGACGTGTTCATGCGCAGTGGAAAACCCTTCATTAAGATTAACTGGTCATCTTTCAGTCACTTATTTCTGTATTTGGTTGTTGAACTGGTACTATTGAGGTGAAATCTTTGCACAGACAGTATTACCATGTGTAATAAGGACAAAATAATGAAGTAATGTTATTTTAAAAATGCTGCATTATGCCGCATAATTTGACTTTTATTGCCGCATAATCTAGTCAGTCCTGCTGCATATCTTGGTGCTACATCACCACGTAATTTCAGTGGCCCTCTGCCTATAGTGAATTAGGGCCTAGGTGTGCAGTGCATTACCTTGTGCTGCCTCATTACTGTTCTACACACTGGATGTTGTACTCGGGACTCACCAGCCCTTACAAACACAATACAGGCTCATCATGGCCACTCGTGGT
Source organism: Calotriton arnoldi (assembly GCA_963921515.1). Lineage (NCBI taxonomy): Eukaryota > Metazoa > Chordata > Amphibia > Caudata > Salamandridae > Calotriton > Calotriton arnoldi. Next base: position 2,620,456 of record CAWUFW010000569.1, read on the forward strand.
ACAATCAAGTGCTCTGTGAAGCACTGCGTTTCCCCGCAGCTTCTTCGAGCTAAGAACGTTTTATATCAAACACTTAAAAGAATGGCGGCAGTGAATGTATATTTTTAGCCAGAAACCCTGCCACCTGCTGACAACACGATATTGGAGTAAATGGCCCCAGCCCCACCACAACCTACTCTAAAGAATCCTGAACCATGCAGCAAAACCTTTAACAAGTTAGGTTTGTCGGTTTGCCGCGTATTATTTTGTTTTTGAAAACAACTGCCTTGCTAAGTCGAAAAGCATGTCCCGTCGAGATTCATATCTCCTGTGAGCAACAGAGGGCGCCTACATTCGCTGTGTCCGGAGCAGGCGCACGGTGAAACCCCCGTGCTGCAAAAATAACAATACCTTTCAATAGTAAACTTCAGCGCAGCCAAGGTGCCCTTAAGCGGCCACATATTTTGATGTATGACACATTTTTTCTCTAGATACACTTTTGCTATATATTTGGGTACCAAGCTCTCATATTCTGACAAAAAATATTAATAACGAGTATTGAAAATAGCAACAGCGATTATGAAATTACGATTATTTGCTTGGCCACACTTACATCTGATTTAAAAATAGGAAACTAGTTCACGCGACATATCAGCCTAATTCACTCACAAAAAGCTGAATGCACTTTTACCCTTTTGTTTTGGTTCACAAAGAGGTGTAATAATTCCACTGAAAAGCCATGCCAGGATTATGTTTTCAGGCCTACTATTATATCTGTCATGTGATTTTTTTAAAGTCACGTGACAGCTATAATTGGACATAGGGTACTGTTGTGTCTTGTTACTATGTTATGTTATGTTATTTATATTTGTAGCGCGCATGGATACTCCGAGGAGTGTCCCGGCGCGAGCCTTGAGGAATGCGGAGATCAAATTTAAACAAAGAGAAATGTTTTCAGGTTTTTTTTTTTTTAAACAGAATGGGGTCCTGAAGGAGAGGAAGGTTGTATATGTCATCTTGTGATGCAATGTTCCAGTAGCTGAAGGTTCTGGAGGGTGTGAACTGAACGTGAGCAGTTGTAGGTTGATCGTGGTCTTGTAGGGCTGGTGGTATGTACTGGTCCTTGAATAAAGCCAACCATATATATTCAAGCGGTGACTACCTGATTATTGACCTTAACAGCTACTGTACAGCAAAGTGGGAAGGCCAGGTGACTGTGCAAAAGCAAATTTAGTTGTTCTTATTTTCTGTCACAAAAGTTCTTCACCTACACAGACATGCCACAGCCGGCCCAACAAAATGACTCCAGTGGAGCTCTCGCTAAGCTCCAACTCTTTAACCGCGGCGGCAATTCCGCCGCGGTGCGGCGGTTTAGCGGAGTGGGCGGGGCCGCGTCGGCCAACGGACGTTCGCAGCACTACAGAGGTAGTGCTCGCGACGGCCGTTGGCCGACGGACGCACGCAACATTAAAAGAGAGGCCGAGCTTGCCTGTGTGTGCAGAAAATGAGCCAAGCTACAGCGAGGCAAATGAATAAACTTTTTCTACATCTGGCATCATCATTTAAGAGTGAGACTGGTCATCATTGATGGCTGCAGACATTGGAGCATCAACACTGCTGGTTGAAGAACCGGGGTTTACATCGCTTTGCAGGGATTATCCTGCATCCCCCATGTTGTTAATACCCATGGCAGACTCTAAGTGATATAGATTCATAACTGTGCGCTATCTATTGTTGTCCTGATGATGGCCCATTAAACTGCTTGAGGGACGAAATGCCATTGAAATACACAGCTACAAAGATGTTTCTGGAAGTTAATCTAATGTAGTGTTTGCCAAATTGAATATTATGGACTTACCAAATAGAGCCATCTTCTGCAATTACTATGTATACAATCTGTCACCACCCTTTTGTTTGATCAGTTTTTAGGGCTGTTTTCTCAGTTCACCGGCAGCATGTGTTCACTTTTGGCTTTGAGCACATTTAGGTTTTTACGTAAGTTAATTTGATGTTTATCCATGTCTTAACCAAGGCGGAACCAGGAACTCGGTCACGTCGCCGATATGGCGGTGGTGCCGGTCCCCTGTGCGATTTTCCGGCGGGGAGGGGGCGGGGCCAGCGCCGATGCCGCGCAGGGGTCTCCCCCTCCCTGCCTTTTTTGGACCCCATGGGTTAGAAGAGGGGAGCGTACCCCGGAAGCAGTTGTTTGCGCTTCCGGGGCAACGCAAGGAAAACGGGTCCCGGAACTAGCCGGGACATTGTTTTATCCAGATGAGGGGCGCTCTTTAAAAAGAGCAACGGAGCGGCAAGATAGTCTCTTCTTCGCCGCTCTGCCCTCACAGCACCTCGCCAGCGCACACGGATGACTGCTGTAGCCTCCGTTTTTTCTTTATCTCTCTACTGCAGGTCTCGGAGGGACAAGAGGAAGATTACCGGTGATGTGCCTGTGATTGCAGGAGGAAGCGTGTCGGCTGTGAATCGACGGGAACAGCTGGTGCCCGGTTGGGGAAAGCGGAGCAGGCAGGCGATACCCGATCTGCGTGAGGGTAGCGGTGAGGAGGCGGGAAGCGGTTTTCTTGGCTGGGGGGCTGCATTGTTTTAAGGTACTGGTCTGTAGCGAGCATGCAGCGTATTAAGAGTGGCACAGGAGTGTGGAGAACCCGGGGAAGTTTCTTAAGAAGGGTGGTGCTCAGTAGTTGGCGTCACCTCATGTGGGCTTCCGCATGGCCACGGGTGGGGTATGTGTGGGCGACGGCACTCATCGCTATTAGAAAAATCCCCGAAATGTGGGTACCTCAGAGGGTGCGCAGCAGCCCTATGCTGTTTTTTCAGGGTTTACGGAGGGATAATTTACTGCATATTTCCCCAGGTAAATCGCCACGGTATTGGCATATTGCAACTACTGCTTTGAGTCAGGAAGCGGGGGAAGTGCTATATGGCAGATTGGGCATTACAAGCGTAAGCGACCAGAATAGTAATGCAGTTCACTGTCAGTGCCTTTTGCTGCACTCATGTAATGTCACTGAAGGTGTAGCAGGCTGGCTGTGCAGTATTGCCGTGAACTGGAAGTAACTTTTGTACTGCGGTATTGTTGTGCACTGAAGTTGTTTGCGTCATAAGCTCTCTGCGCTATTATGCAGTGAACTGAAGTCGCATGTGAAATAATGTAATACACTGAAGATGTTGCTGCCGCAACCTACTTGTACAGTAATGCAGTGCGCTGGAAGTGTTTTGAGGTCTAGGCTGTCTGTGCATTAATGCAGTGCACTGAAGGCACCTGTAAGTTAATGTTGTGCACCGAAGTTTAACCGCGCCATATGCTGTCTATACAGTAATGAAAGTGCACGGAGGTAGCTATGTCAGACACTCGCGATGCAGTATGGCAGTTCACTGTGGGCCTGTGCTGCAGTAATGTAGTACACCGAAATTGCTTGTGCAGGAATGCAGGTGCACTTATGGAATGTATACCCTAAGCTGTCTGTGCAGTAATTAAGAGCACTGAAGGTGCTTGTGAAATTGTGCTGTGCACCAAAGTTGCCTGTGCCGTACGTTGCCTGTGCAGTAAAAAAGTGCACGGAAGTATCTGGGTCATACACTCCCTGTGCTGTGTTGCGATTCACTGCCGGTGCCTGTGCTGCAGTAATGCAGTACATTGACGTTGCCTGTGCATTAAGCTGCCTGTGCTGGGGTGCAGTGCACTGACGGTATCTACGCCCTAAGCTGTAAGGTATATTCACAAACATTAATAATTTTCCCCAAATGTTTGTTCATTTACATGGTCTTTGCTGAATCTGTTTGCTTTGCGTTCAGTGCATAGTGTGATATATTAATTAAGTATTTCAGTATAACTATCCTTCAACTATTTTTAAATGATAGCTTGTTTCTTTATACAGAGGTGAAGCAAAAACATGATCTCTTCACTCTCTTCCGTAAAGAAAGTTCTACTTGTAAGAAACATGATTTATGCCCAAGAACTCAACATAGTTGAAGGATATTACCACCAGAGTCAGATATCTTCCTTGCTTACCACATTATAATCTTATGTCACAGGGGGACCTTAATGCCTCCCTCCTTCAGGGCAAAGCTTAGACATGTACATAAGAAACTAATTACAGGTCTTCAGAACTTCACATACTATTGGTACATCTCTAACTTTCTATTCAGTAAAGGCAACTTGGAGAAAAAAAAACTGCGATAATTTATTTGTTCTTGGAAACCTGTTCCACAATCGTTAAAATGAGTTAGGGTGAGATACAGGACCTGAATCAGCAATTATGGACATTTTCAGGTATCTCCTATCTCTACTCGATGAGAAAAGATAGGTACGTTTAGCCTCATGGGCCTATTGACTGACTATGTAATGGCAGACCACAGTAAAATGTCTGCTCATTTCTGGACAACTTGTCAGTTGTATCAAAGTGGTCTTCTATGACTAAAAGCAGGAATTATGGAATGGCATATTAAAAAATGAGTCCAAATTGAGTACCTGTGGTTTATCCCAGGACTCCTTGCCTTCTTTGATGTTCAACATGTGCACTCAATCAATTGCAGCAAATTCTTGAGCAGCAAAGCCTCCGAATAGCAGATCTAGAAGCTTCAGACTGCTCGGAACAAGGATGGCAAATTATGCTTCAAACTTCAGAAGTAAGATCAAGTGATAGAGACCCACCGACGAGGCACTGGGCACACAATCAAAAAATTGCCTGGAAATTAAATTCAAGTTACTCACCCAACTGAACAGAAATGGAACAGTCTACTTCAGCCACTTACGAACCAAATAAACTACCAGCAGCTCACGAAAGAGATGAAAATATTGCTCTTCACACAAAATTTTACCTGCCTAATTTTACATGAAGTCAACATCCCTTTTTAATTTGGGATTTGTCGTCCAAACAGACATGAATAAACAGCTGCTTCCTCAAATTCAATCCTGCCCCCTACTGCAAGAACTGTTGGGGCAGCAGTTATCAGCCAGGCCAGAGAGCAAGATGCTCCAAATAATCCATATTTACATCGTCACAGATAGGGTCTGAAACTAAAACAACTATCAACTTTTACCATGTCCGAGCTCACCTGGCTTCAGCCTAGGAGAACTTACAGTGAACCTGTGACCCAAAGAAACTAAACTGGATGAAAACTACACATAAATCTGATTAAAGAACCTTAAATAAATAAACCCATAGATCGCAGCTACTTTATGTAGAGAGCATATCTTGTTCTAATCAATATCTTTTCCCCACAGACAACAATTTCCCTCATCCTAACTTTTCATACTCCAGGCCAATCATCCTCCAAATCGATTCTCCTGAGGCCACATATCTTTCAGATTAACCTCCTTCAAGCCATAGCTCTGCAAGGTCGCCCCTATTCTGGCCAGCCATCCTCATTACAAACTCTTATCCAAATCAAATCTTTTAAATGATGCATCCGTTATCGTACATCCTCAGACCACTGTTCCTCCAGGCTGTACAGAGAAAGATGAGGCAGAGTGATATTTCTACAGCTTACACCTCAACTAGAATGTACATAACTTCTCTAGTCTTTGCCATCAGCAGATTACAAAACCACCAGACCGGGCCTCCTCTGGACCATATCTCCGCCACACCATTTGACCTTCAGGCAAACCCTTCTCTAGACCAAACCTCCGACGGACCACGCTAAAACTAAACCATCCTAGCTATGTTTTGTATAGTTTGTAGACTACTTAAATGTTATCTATCTATCTATCTATCCAGTGATCTAACTATCTATCTTGCTGCCTGTCTGTCGGCGTGTCTGATCACCCATACTTACTCCTCATCCAATATTTTGGCCACACTGGTTTGGACAGTGGTCAACCAAGTGAAAGCATTGTTTCAGAAGTTCTTGCCAATGTGCAAGCGACTTAACTTAATTTTGCACAACTGCAAACACTGACTCACAAGTTAATTATCATGGTTGTGTTTGTGCATTGCACGTGACACTTTTTTTGTTTGAATCGAGATATACAATAGCAGCACAAGCTGTAGGTCGGATTAACTGAAGAAAAGTGTTTTAGGGATAGCTTTTCTTCATATTAGGCTTGCACAGGTGTTAGCCATAAATATTGCATCACACATCAACAAAATGCCAGATAAGGGCACGCACTAGAAAGTTTTCTGCAAAGATAACTATATTTGAAGTGAGAAAAGTTTGTCATTTTTACCAAATGATTACATATTTAATGGAAAGATACTCTATCATCACAAGTAAAAGAAATTCATACAGATGTTTGAAATCTTGAGAGTATCAAACCCTAGCTCCACAAATAATTTGCCCAATTTTACAGATATTTTAAGTACATAATTCAAATATGGCATCCTTTATTGTCTGCAATTGAACAATAGACTGCAGACTGGGAGCCTCCGCAACCTAGCCACCCCTCACTCAGGTAGCTGATACTAGCTGACCACATTGCCAAAAGCACAAAGATTTCCTGTGTTTCAGAGACAGTCAATGTCGTTATTGCCCTCCTCTCCTCCAAGGTCATGATCAGCTCTCCTCGAATGAGAAGGCCGCCTTTCAAACCAGCTGCAGCGTCCGACCTGAACAGTAGCACCCCTTATTCTGTGCCTGCATTTGCTGTCCTGTACCCTGAACATCTTCTTTCATTGAGCGCTCTATTGTGACCAATTTGCTCTCTCCGCTCTTTTTAGCCAGTTTCATCTGGGATAACTTTTTTATTGGTCTTCCGAAATGCTGTAAAATTGTGGGTCCTGGACAGCCTGCGTACACTTTCTGGAAGCCGAAACACTTACAAAAGGTGTTCCCGTGGTGTCCATCGCTGAGCGCTCAGCCGGCGGAAATAACTCGGTTGCCACCATCCCTTTAATAGAACTCTCCAGTAGCAAAGTGTCAAAAGCTCGTGGTATATATTTTTTTACAACACTACAAACCATGGGCAAATATACAGAAAAGTAAGTTGCCCATTGATGGAGGACACTAGTGTTTATTGACAGACACTGCTGTATATGGCTTCAGCAGGCCTCTTCCTGATGGGCCCGAGACTGCTCTGAAAAAAAACTCTGTTCTGGACACTAGAGTACTATTTAATTCATTTGCATTGAGTGCCACAGTATATTTATTTTCAAGGGGCTTTCGTGCATGTGAGAGTTTCAATAAATACTCTGCTGTCACAACTGAAACGGTATTAAATCTCCATTTTTCGTCATATGAAGGAATCTAACTGTTGGCTTTCCAGACGTTTAGTTAAAACAACCCTTTTAGTGCTCTACTATTCATTGTGTTCATCATCACCTTTCGAATTCAGACTTTGTTATCAAGTTTTCGGAGGCACACATACAATGAAATATATTAAAATGATTTGTTCTCACAGTCTTGCAATTTTATAATCCTACAAATAGCAGGTGTAAGTGGTAAGGTTCTCACATGTAGAGGGTTAAAGCACTGAGTTAAGCCACCTTAATTGAAACTTGTGATGTTTAGTTAACATATACATCTTTGCAGCACTTATATTAAGCTATTACACTGCCTTTGAGGCAGACTACTAAAGTGATAGCTGCAACAATAATCGGCTAAGCTTTTTGGACCTATTGGCTTTGCCAATGTCTTTTAGAAATGCTATACAGTTTTGGCAAGGCTCTGTCTAGCATAGCAAAACATAAAAAGCATAATGACATGTGCATGCTCTATTATGCATGTGCGCCTACAATATGACTGGGTGCCATTTTCTTTTTATTTATGAAATTGAAGTAGTCAAAAAGTGATTTTAAGGTGGACAAGCTGACAACAATTTGCTGCCTGGTCCTCTGCCCAAAAAATAAAATAAAATAAAAAAAGACTGTGGTTTGGGGGGGTGGCGGGTAGCAACAGGGAGTGAGCGTTGGGAGCGGGAAGCACCATTTGAGGGAGAAACACAAGAGTGAGACAGGAAAGTCTGATGGATAAGCACCAGAGGACAAGTGCAACATGAAGGGGGTGTGGAGAAGGATACAGGTGCAAGAGAGCAACAAGGAGAGCGGCAGAGATGGAGACAGAAGTAGAAGGAGACAGATGGAAAACACATGCACTTTCACGAAGTGCCCAACCAAAAAGGAAAACAAGTAGTGCCTGAAAAGTAAGCAGTAGATGGACACAAGTAATAGGACACAAGTAATAAGGCTGTGCTCCAGGAGATAGACAAACACATGAACAGAAAGGAATGCTTGTGCAAGCTAACGTATAATACGAAAGTATGCATATGAGAGTGACAATAAAGCCAACCAATGGTAAGCAATTAGTGGGCTCTAAGCCCACTGTACCTTGACGATAGTTCTTTTAGCAAACAGACAGCTTGTGCTATCTGGTAGGCGAGACCTAAAAATGGCACTCTTATCATGATGCCTATGTATGAGAACTTGAAATCTCTTGTGGCCAACATATGCACATAATGGTAGACCTCTCAAGAGGATATTAATGTATGCAGAAAGGGCCGAATGGTTCCTTCCAAGGTATAGAGCTGCGTGGTAATGCAATAGTCAGACATTCTCAACAATCAGGACAATATTCATGTGAGCTCTGTGGGTGGCAGAAATCGCTCTCCCACAATGGACAGCATGGAAATAATCTCATCCTCAACAAGCACTGGTAAAGCCAGTAGGTATGGCTTTAGCAAAGCCGCAATTTTTAAAAATTCTTTTTTTGCAAACATGCAGCATGCAAAAAAAATAAAAACATAAAAAATATAACAATAAAGGAGTGGCCCAGCAGCCCAGCATGTTAGCTCTGGATTACAAAGTCAACTCTAGTCACAGCCGGACTGGAAACCAAAAGCAGCCCTGGCAATAATGTTCAAACCAGGCCCTCTCCCTTCGTCTTCTCGATAACTCTCTCTCTCTTTACATCCATCCATTCATTCTTTCTCCTTCTTTCCTCTCCCTCTTGGATCACTTTCTCTCTTTCTTGCCGTTGAGCTATGGAAAGTGACAGACGAACAAGAAGTGTTCCTGGCATTTCAAAACCGGCCTCGAGTCCAATGAGGAAATGCCTGGTGGAATGAAAGGTATATCAGGCCTTGGCTCCAGTGCAAGGATTTCCAGAGCCTCAGGAAAAGTGGCATTTTGCTATTTTGGTGCTCCTCCTTTGTAATTATGGAGCCATATTTAAGGCTTTTTGCTGCAATCTTGTGCACCTTTAGAATATTACCATAAGGCGGCTTCCATTAATCAATGCGATATAATGCTGGCCCTAAGTAAAGCAATAGTTAAGTGCCCAGATAGCTGATACAGATGTAGTCATACAGCTACAATTGACTGAAAAGCTATTCTCATTAGCACTGAATGCTATAATAACACCCACATACCTGCATTGGATGGAATGACAAGCGTTACTTGCCGTACTAGATGGTAAGGTGATACTCACAGGTCTAAGAAGTAGCAGGAATGACACACTCACAATGGACTGTCTACCAATATTCCTATGCCCACAATGGATGCTGTGATAATATCCTGCACAAACATTGGACAAACACCCATACTTGCATGCCTACAAGACAAGAGATAAAAAATGCGAGGTAAAGAAAATAGAAGGGGAGAAAGGAAACTTAAATAGCAAGAGAAAGGGGTTGAACACGGGGGTGGGAAGTGCCACTTAGTGTTCTGTACTGAGTGGTGAGCAGTGATGGAAACATCTGAAAGCCTATACAGAAACAGAAGATCCTGCTCAAAATTCTTATAAGATAATATGCCACATTCACTATTCTTCAATGTAATGACTGTACCAGAGATCAATTAGATCTCCCCACTTAAAGCTTCATAAAGCTTGGTAAACAAGAAATCCCCTTTGAATGTGAAAGAATAAAATACACCTGCAAATTATACAGTGGGCCGTGCATGAGCTCGTGTTGCTTAATTTGAATAAATAAATAAATGAATGAATAAATAAATAAGCAAGTAAGTAAGTAAATGCAGGGGCCCAAAGTTTTTCTTAGGATTCTGCAGCTGGTGCTACAGGATTCTCGGGCGGAAGAGCGCTAAGGCTGCCTAGTCTTGATTCCACCTCATGGCTCTTTCTCCCACCTCCACTTCTCGCCTCTTTTATATCTCTCATACGTTCTCCCTTGGTCACTGTTTTTCCATTTTTCTCTTTCTCCTTATTGTCCCCTCTTCTGTTGTCTCTGTTGCTCTAGGTCCAAGTCTGAAGAAAAATAAGTTCCAGTGCTCAAAGAAACGAGTCCTGGTGCCCACCACCCTCAACCCCCGGCACAAATTAAGCTGTAAATCGCTTCAATCTAATACAACACTGGAGCGAAATGTGCACAGCGGGCAATCAAAGAACAGGTATTCAGCCGATCTCAGCACAAAAAAATAACTTCACTATCAAAATATGTTTGTCTTGCTCGGTTTTACTTCGATTAGGTGCTCTTACTTCAGCTCAGATGTCCAATCGTTATGAATCCATGACACAGCAATCTGCCCGGCCGCCCAGGCGTGCTCGGGGCTGCTCCAGCGAGCTGGGAGGCCGGCCTGCCTAGCAATGCTCAGACCATGACCGGCGGGAACAGCTTGATAAATGGCCAGTTTATAATGCTGTCATGCCCGTTTTGCCCTATGGGAAATGTGGGAGTCTCTCAAACCAGCTTATTACCAACCTGTGGCTGGAGCAATGATCAATCACGCTGATCAGATATGGCAAACACAGTAACTGATATAACGAAGATGTCTTACACCGCACGGTTGAGGTGAACATGACAAATGGTTGGGGCGGGAGGAAATGACTGAACAGGAGGAGACGAACGAGATAGCGTATCTGCTGGTGAACACAAAGATCACCGGGGACCGTGGGGCTGCGTAACACCCTTGAACAAACACACGCTCTGCAGATCTAATTTACGCGGCTGCGCCCATGCCTGCCCTCGTGAACGTCCTCCTGACGTGACCAATCAGCGCAAGCCCTCTGCTTTTACTTTCTCAGCGCCTGTCGCTAACTCTGATGCCAAGTGGACGGGGAAGATGTACATTTAGGGCTTCCATTTGCATTCAGGGGATGTGCGATTTACGCTTACTCCCCGCTTCCACGTGCAGCTTTAAATGCCCCTATGTGCTGTAACTCCAGTTACTGTAAATAGCGGAATTCTGAGATGTGCAGTCAGTACTGCATCCTCCGACCTCCTGAGGTTTATCCCGGGGTAAAGTTTGGCAGGTCAGACCTGCCGAACCTCCAAATGCACTTTACATACTGATACATGCTGAATTGAGAACGGTGAATGGTGAATTTCACATTATGCCCCATTTTCAGAGTAAAAAGTCAGAATAGGAGATATCCCCAACTGATAAATAGCCGATCTTTCACTATTGATATTTCTTTAATAGTGTGGTAAATACTTCACATCCCCGTCACCTCCAATCAGAATCAGGGCCTAAGTATGTTACTGTAATTGCCCATCTTCTTGAGTTTTGTTTTTGTTTGGGGGTGTGGGTGCCCTTTGCAAGATTTACAAGCTGAAATTGTAGCTGTCTTTTACAGTAGAAAAGGTTCCCACACCTTATTGACAACTTGCCCCACAATGAATTTTCTCAAAATACATTTTTAGTAAAGCTTCTCCATATCACATTACCACCTTCCAACTTAGACGGCAGGCATCCACGGCCAATTGTGAGTGTGTTTCTCTTTTAGCAAAGTTGATAAATGTTCCCTTGAAAGTGGAATCCTAAATGATTCTATCTAGCATGTGTATATGGCGCACCTGCCACTAATATGGCGCCCTGATGCACAAACTACGAGAGGAAATTACTGGGGGGCATTTATGTTTGTTAAGGGACTTTGGAGTTCGTAGTATGTCCGATGAGGGAAATGTTTTGTGAGGTTATGGCATGTGTTCTGGTCATGTCATGGTGAACTTGCTGGAAGAAATTCTGGCTCCACATTAAAGGTAGCCGCACCTTTAGTTGGGAGTGGCTTTTCATAAGTCTCCTTGATCAGTAATTTGGTACATCATCCGGACTTGGAGGGAAGCACTTTGCAACACCCCTAGGAGTGTGTGCAAGGGACACGTCTCTCTTTGTTTCTGCTTCACCATCAAAGTCAGGGTCAGGCCTAGCAAGTATAGGAAGCCATTGCATTGTGACCTTGAACATGAAGGAACATGTAGTGCTTAGCGTGTAACGCAACAGTCCGCTGCAAGGAAGATCCAGAAGCCAGCCCATTGAGGTGAAGCCTAGTTGGAGCTTGTCCTAAAGAAATGAGCTTCAAAGGAACCATGATGACTTTTAATCCTGGAGAACCCGACCTGCTGGACAATCTGGGCAGTCAAGCACTGTCAGAGTGGTGAGCTTGACTTGCTTCTGTCCCGTCCCACCACATCCCTGACCCAGTAGTAGTGTCAGCACTAGCTGTAGCAATTGAAGCACTTCTAATGGTACTACTCTTGGTAGCTATTACAAATGGAAGGGACCTCCTGCTTAGATATGGTTCCAAGGCAGTAAAACAGCTAATATTGCAAAAAGAGAACCCCGGCAACCTTAATATTTCGGTTCACGCATACTGATACTCAATAAAAAAATGTATGGCCCCAGAGAGGGAAACAATTACTTTACATGTGTCTTTTTATTCATAAACCTGTTATTATTATTCATTCAATTTACATTTATAGTATTTCTTCACTGTATATAGATAATATCCTATGAATCATGATTGCATATCATTAGGAAAAATAAAAAACATTAATTCAATTGTAACCTCCTTTTAATTCTCTTCATTAACCTGATTCATACTTATTACATGCCCACATCCGACATTTTAAACCCCATTAATACATTTCTTATTTGTTCTTGGGTGTTTGTGATCTCTCCTATATATTCAGCTTACTTGGCCCTTCCTGGGGGTCAATTACACTTTGTATTGCAGGCTATCATTTTGCAGTTAATCCCACACTTTATCATTCTTTGCTATACATCTGTGATCATAGCGTTTATACAAAATAACACATCCAAATATTCTGTATTTTTATTGATACTGTGGCTACTGTTCATTCACTTCTCAGCATGCATTTCGGTGTGAAATGCCTTCTTCATGAATACCACATGTTCAACTCAAGACCTCTCTTTAAATTCAAGTGACCTGCAATCAAATTAGAACCTTCCTAAGCCATACATTGCCAAAAAAACCTTTATAAAATGCGATCCTTCACTCTCTCAATCGGTCATTGGACCCATCACCTTATGTCCCCACCCAGTGCCTTCCCCCTTTTTGTGGGGAAAAAAACCATTATTTTTGTGTCTAGGGCTGTCCTCAGTGAACCAAGCAATACTGACCCACCCGTGGAGCCTCATGCTTTAATAGAACCATGCATCTGTTCAGACCAGTTTTACATTGAAATCAAATTTGATGAATGAGGTTATGAAAGAGAATGAAAATGAGGTTACAATTGAATGAATGTTTTTATTTGTCCTAGTGGTATGCAATCTTTTTTGCAATACTACTCTGGGTAGCACCAGTTTAATGCTACCAGTAGTATAAATAACAGTAGAAGTACTCATAGTAGCAGTACCACCTGTAGTAGTAGTGCCAGCAATAGTACCAGTTTCAATAGTTCTCAAGGGTGCGGCATAGTGGAACCTGTTGTATTAATAATTGCAGCTATAGTAGCAACATCAGAAGTATTTATTTATTTACATAAACCAGGGGCAGAGAATAATTGTGGTATTTACAGCAGTACAACTACTAGCAGTTGTAGTGATAGTGGTAGCAGTAGTTGCTATTTGAATGGTAATAACAGAAATGTAGTGCTAGTAATGCATGCAGTACCGGCAGATATAGTTAGTATTCAAGCAGTAATATTACTAGAGGCTGTAGTAATAGCTGTTGTACTAGTTGGAGTAGTAGCAGTGTTACTAATAGGACTAAAGGCAGAACTGCTCATATTAGTGAAGGGTTTCTTTGTCATGATAACACATTTCTAACCTGCTTATAGACCATATAAGACACACAAGTTGGCCTGCCCCATTATTTCAGAATTAGGATAATCCCATGAATTAAATATTTTGGAACACAGCCATGATATTGCTCTAGGCCACTTAAGGAAGTGTTCCCACATAAAATCGCTCTGCCCTCTGCTTTAGCATTAAATACATGCTGAAATTCGAACTAGGCGTAGGTGTGGTGAAACTCTGAAGTTAAGCACAGAAGAAAATGTTCACCATCTTCGTCCGAGGCATAGTTTTACTTAATCAAACCTATTCCCCGGCTGCTGTGGGAACTGTTTTTGCTTGCTGCCACTCAGGGCTTGGCATTTCCGGCATGGCAGCAGGGAAACACAATGGCCGCCACTCTGCTGCTGCACAACCGCCATAAGTCCTGCTCTGGTATTTCTGGCAGCGGGGAAATGTGAGCTGTGCTGTACCACTGAAAACTAAAGTAAGCCCCATAGAGGTATGATCAAAACCCTGACCAAGTTTTTAAAAAATTCCAAACTAAAGAGGTTTCGAAATTCGCATTTTTGCACACCCTTAATTTTATAACCATTGGAGTATATGACTCCTTTCTTGGCCAGCTTGGGTAGCAGATTTCCATGCTCCGTTTTCTAGACCTTGAGTTCCCCAGCATCAAGTAAACTGATTAATCTGAAATAATGGATGGATCGAACTGAAAGATTCCTTTAAAAAGTTTCATTTAATTTACAACTCCTTTACCTTCTGCAGCGCAAAATAATTACTGGCAACAACAAGATGTATTTGTAATTATATTAAAAATACACATTGGTGGTACTGAGTCTTCAACGATGATCTGAATAGAATACAAATTATCTCAAAATATTTAATTTCTTTTGGCAAAGCTTTTTAATTGCATTTTGGTTGAATTATGAGACCGAAATGAAGATACAGACTCCAAATATGAAACAAACTATACGGGAATCCCGCATGTGTGCTATTTTACAAACATCACATTTGATGCAATGAGTACACATGCAAATCAATTGCTGTTGTTGCTGCGGCCTGGGGGGCGGGAGCGACTTAGTGCAAAAGACTTGCCGAAAATGGACCAACCATTGAAATATAATTCACACCCTTGGAGTGGAAGTGACTTACTCCCCAGGACACTGGTGTCTCTGTGGTTAGCAGTACATAATTATAGAGCAAATGCAATGTTTTTTCTTCAAATGCTTTTATGTAAAGAATGTTTGAGAAATGTACATGACTCCCTACGGAAAAGAAATAAGCAAATTGCTAAGCTGGGATAAAATAACAAGTGAAAAACACCTAGAGGAAGTGCATGCACACTCATAAAAATATACTAGTTCTTTGGGTAGAGAAATATATGTTTCATGTTCAGAAATTCTTTTTTTTTTTTATTGTGGCCTCTTGAAAAATTATGTTCACAATTCTCACTAAATTAGTAATAGACTAATTTGAAACTGTTGTGCCTTTGCAATTGTCTCCTTATTCTATCATTGTCAACGTATCAATACTTTGACTAGACCAAGTTGATCAACAGATAGCCCCTTGATTAATAAGTGTGAGGTGTAGGTAAGATACCTCCATGATCTGCTACCCTTTTTTGTAAATTTATTAAAACAATTATTTCTTGGAGATTCCTTTACCATTTAGTCAAAGTTGTCCTTTTCGAACCGTCACTGAACATCGTGGCAATCAAAATCTCGATTTGAAAGTCAACCACATATTAGTAAATCCTAGAAGCAGCATGTTAATAAGTTTATGTTAACCCATAAAGAGACCTATTTTGGAATGTTAAATGAAGGGTTGCAATTCGAAAAAAATATAAAAATACACACCTTTGAAATAGTGCACTCACTATATGTCCTGCCTCTCACAATCAAATGGTTTGTAGGCTTATTGACAAATTGGGTGCACCTTTTTGTATATGCAGGGAAATTCCAATTTATCAAGTTGTTCTGAGGTAATCGTAAGCCACACCATACAGGGGCTATCCAGATCTCATTTGTTTCTATTCACTTTTTTTCATTCAAATTTGTCATTCATTCATATGAGAGCAATCTTAAATGACTCAGAGCTGAATGGTGCATGAATATATCAAGTGAACTGCCAACAATTAAACCACTGAACAACTATGTGATATTGTCTATCATATTCCTGCTTCACATGCTTGACTTTTGTTATCCCTCACTGCTTCTACCACTTACTGTCTATATCTATATCTATACCTATATATAAATCTATATCTATACCTATATCTATATGTCTATAAATCTCTCTCTCTCTCTCTCTCTCTATATATATATATATATATGGATGGCACTGTGCTAATCCTATGCTTAAAGACTTTGATAGAAAAGCAGACATTTGAGGTGAGCAAATTTAGAGTGTCGCTGGTGTTGAGAGTGCTCTATACAGGAGCTGTTTTCCACCTAAACTTGAGAGCTATCCAGAGTGCTCTGCTTTTTTTGTGTGCATAATTTATGCATCACTCTATGCCTGAAAGAGTTTTGTTTTGACTTATACTGGGTGCTCCCCCCTAGTGTCTGGACAAAGCGATACCTTTCTGAAGAGCTCTAATGAGAACGAAACATGTGTCAGGGGTTGCTTTTATTCATTTCAGGTTGGCTTGGATGGTATTTCACCAATCCAAAGCTGTAATACTGTGCCTGGAATGGTAAAAGGCTTTGGTCATTTTACAGCTTGGCATGGATAGCACTGTGCTAATCCTATGCTTAAAGACTTTGCTGTAGAAATGGCAAAATACTTTGTCCCTTTCTATCTCGGCATGGATGGCACTGTGCTAATCCTATTCTTAAAGACTTTGATAGAAAAGCAGACATTTGAGGTGAGCAAATTTAGAGTGTCACTGGTGTTGAGACTGCTCTATACAGGAGCTGCTTTCCACCTAAACTTGAGAACTACCCAGAGTTCTCTGCTTCTTTTTTTTGCATAATTTATGTGTCACTCTATGCCTGAAAGGGTTTTGTTTTGACTTATAGTGGGTGCTCCCTTGTATCTGGACAAAGCTATACCTCTCTGAAGAGCTCTAATGAGAGCAAAACACGTGTCAGACGTTGCTTTTATTTATTTCCCGTGGCTTGGATGGTATTTTACCAATCCAAAGCTGTATTACTGTGCCTAGTGTGGTAAAATGCTTTGGTCATTTTACGGCTCGGCATGGATAACGCTGTGATAATCCTTGGTCACCCTATCCATATGGCAACTCCCTGAAATCCACCCAAGACACTTCACACAAATGTTACTACTGCCAAGCGTAATTTTTGCTGTGCTCCCATGCTGCAGAGTGAGCTCTGCATTCAAACCAGAAATAAAAGTGGAATGGCTGAGATCATTGAGATTTTCGAAATCACTAATATTGATTTAAAACCCACAATCCCCCAGATTGTCAGTGGAGAAATTAGGTTATCATTTGCAACTATCGTTACTAAGTTCTGAGTCTGAATAAGGAGATTACTAAATTGCATACTTAACTTTATGCTACAATAAAAATGTTGTGGGGAAATGTAGAGGCAAGGGTTGCAAACCCAGGCCCAGGAGAGGGCAGCTGAGGGATAATCATTGTGAGGTTGAGGATGCCTTCTTTCCCCAGAGAAAATGCATGGAAAATATTACAGGATTCTCAAGCCCGGAGGTCCAGGTTAGTGAAGCTCCAACTTTGGTGTTGAAGGAGTCAAAAAGATGTTTAGAAACAGTTCAATGAAGTTAGGATTATACCCAAAAGGCCAATATCGTTACACACATACACACACACACACACACATTGATCATATCAGAGTGTGTATTTACTATTCTCACACACACACACACACACAGCCATTGATCATATCAGAGTGTGTATTTACTATTCTAACTCCATAGACATTTTGATACTTGGGTAGGTTATAAAACAGACCAAAGCAAATGTAACTGCACTTTTACTCTTTGATACACTCACTCAAAAGAACATAAAAACACTTTGGGGAAAGGTTCTCATAGTGCACCGATCCTCATAAAGATGGTGCTTGTGTGGTTCTGCCAGTGTTTACCAACACTAGGAGGACTGTCCTGGTGCTCAAAGCATGAGACTCATTCACACACGCACGCACATGGAGCGTGCCCACACACACACTCTCTCTCTCTCTCTCTCTCTCTCTCTCACTCTCTCTCTCTCTCTCTCTAGCTCTTTAGTTAAAATGTCAAGGCTACTTAGTAAGGCTTGATACTATTCAGTGTCATAAAAAAGAAATACTCCGTGAAAACTTCAGTTGAAAAGGCTTTATGGTTCCATGAAATCCAAATCATAAAATCAACTGACATGTCCTAATACGATCCTTATGACCTCACACAAGACATCATAGATCACATCACAATTTGCACCACCAATGACAGCACTGAAGAGATAACTGACTGCACGTTTTCACATTTTGTGCTGCCAGTGGAAATACAGCCATACTTCTCTATTGAAGTTCCACAAACATATCTCATGTTGATGGTGCTTTTACTATTCCATACAAATATGTGCCCAGAATCCAACAGTGCAACGCTATAAAATGCTTGTAACAGAAAGTAGTATATTATCATAAAAAAACACCTTTAAGGGTCTTATGCTATGTGATTTTCCCTATGGTTGAATGCAATCAATTTTAGAAACTGTCTATAAAGTACTTTTAACTTTATGCATATTGTCCCATTTTTGGACATTTTTCTAGAAGTGCACAAACTTTTACTATGGCGGATGCATTTCGTGTTTTCTGACCACTCTTTCTGGTGCCACCTCTGTTCAGTTCTGTCACTGAATTGTGAATTCTTAAATGACTGAACTGAATAACGTTTGATGACAAAACCTTCTAGAAGTGCTTAAGGTTTGCACATTTTTCAGTGATACTTTGGTAAGGACTGGAAAGCGTTGCTTGTTCCTTTCTGCTCCTGAGGATAATATTGCGCTTCCAACTATGAAAAAATCAAATGTTGCAAAGCTGATGTCTGTAGACGACGGCCTCTGATGCGACGCATCTCTTTCCTACTGAGTTTCGTTTCTCTCTATGTTCAAGTTTCCATGTTTTGCTATCTATAATGCAGGCTTCTCTCAAATTCTGAAGAAACTGACACAAACTGGGCAGTGCCTTTAGTCAAAAACAAATGTTGCTCGCTTGATAAGAACCTGCAAAATGTAGTTGCTTGAAAAACAAATATTGATTAAAAAATACAACTAAACGGGACAATTAGTTAATACTTCCAAGGTGAACTCTAATCAAAGCAGTATTCACCTGAATATGCTTTTCAAAACACCAGGAATAGCAGTCTCTAAAATATTCATATTTTTTTCCGTTTGATTTTTTATTCATTTTTCCTATTTGCGGGCAGTGACCAGCAATGGAAGGGGTATGGATTTAGGGTTTATGCTCTCTCGGCACTGAGAAGATGCATATATAGGTAATCATCATACACTCAAACATTCTGCATGCAAAAATTTTTTTTTTTAAATCAGGTGTTGTGTTGCCTGTATCTGACTGCCTAACTAGTAAACCATGTTAAGAGCTACATGAGCAGGCATTGTTTACTTGAGCACCCTCCCCCCCACGAGATTTTTAAGTCCCATGTGGCTGTAGTTCCCTAATGTGATCACATACGATGTGAAATATTGATGGTTTTGCTTTCAAAGGCTGAAAGAGAGTGATGGAGAGAGAGAGACGGAGAGAGCAGCAGCTAATGTTCTAAAGAATGTAATGGGAAAGCAAGTAATGCAGCAGAAAATAATGCCCTGATAATGGCCTCCAAACTTGAAGAGTGTCAGTTATGGTTACTTTGAGAGTCTATAATAGTCACGCAGCTAAGATACAAGGTCTCTCGTTTTCAATAACCTACATGACATGACTTGGAAGGCAGGTGTTACTGTAATTAGCTATTGTTTGACTATCAAAAGTCAGAGCTGATTAAAGCCACTAAGTACCAGCGCACTATTTTATTCCAAAGAATATTATGAAATGCATGCTGGGGCTCTTTCACCGCGGACCTTCCTTCCGGAGTCTGCTAAGAGCCCATGCCAGCAGTAATCAAAACGGAAATCTGCATAAACCTTCGGGGTTTTTAATTCAAGCAGAGTCTTTTCATTAGAAATATGTTACTTTATGAAATCTGGTCGCCGGCACAGGGAGAAAAATATGTCTTCTTAAGAAAAATGAATGGCATCTCTTTAGTGATTAACCCAAGATTAATGGGAGCTCCCACTGGTAGACCTAAGTCCATTTTATTGCTAATTCATTTAGGTACCATTTCATACGTACTTGTCGCTAGTCACCTGCTAAGAAGTCATGTTTTGGCAAGCGAGGATAGCCATTATGGTCAAATCCTAAACACAAGTTTTTTTTATTAAAGGATCTTTGATAAGACCAATGTATTCGTCAGTCTTTTTCGGCACACATTATTTAATGTGTTCAGTATGTTAAAGCTTTTTAGGGCTGATTTAATAAGGCAACGTTTTCCTTGACTGTTCTGAGATATTTGCTAAGAATTTGAAGTGTGAAATGGTGGCGATGTGAAAGAAAAGCACAAAAGGAAGCTGGGACTGAAATAGCAGACTAAACCTCTACAAAATTATTCTTGGATTTTTTTTTAACTACAATGAACTGTGAAAGGGGTGGTGGTGATGACAATAGCATCACCTCGGTTGAACTATTTTAATATTTCGTTTTTTCTCGAAAAATATATTTTCTGCACTTCAAAACTTCATGTTCATAATTACATTTGTATTCAGTTGTCAAATGTATAACCCCCCCTTACAACCTCTGTACTATTTAATGCACTTGGAGTCAAGTACTCTAAGTACATCCTGTGAATTCTGTGAGGCCCTGTTGAAGGGCAGGGCTTACTGAGAGTGGAGTCACACTTTTAAAAATTTAGTAAGTGTGAATTTGTGAGAAAAAACATTGATGTTTATCTGGAGAAGCTCTTCAACTCTAATTTATTGTGCACATTTGCTGTTCTGTGATTGTGGTATGTAAGTCAGAAATCACAAATACTTTGGTGTTAAAAATTCATTTTCCTTTCCTTTATCATAAAATACTTATATGTAGCAAAGGAACAGCCCCATAGTACCTGGTAGGACAATTTTTTTCCAGTTTGTCCCAAAGGCCAGACTGATTATGGTTCTACTTAGGGCTCAGCAATTGCATGCATTATTTTTAGAATTCTAAATTATTGAAATTTTTTGGGCTTAATCATCACTTTGGTAGAATGTACAAAAATGCTCACAAATAATTTGCAAAGGTGCACTACATTGAGAAAAGTAAATCTAGAATGTAGTAATATAGTTTTGGAAATGTGGTTGAGTGGTTATAGCCTGAGTCTTAAATCTCAATTTGTTATTCATTAAAAAAAGGAAATATTCTGCCAAGTACATGTAAGGTCACGCTTACTTCCCAGTCCCTGTCAGAGAGTCAGATTTTAAGGAGGGACATGTACAGGTTAGGCGGAATCAACCCAATAAAATAGCCAGATAATTTCCTTACATATGCTTCTGCTATGAAGTGTGAAACCAAAATGGCTTCTTCTTTTGTAGTCATATACCCCTTCTGCTAGAATACCAGTTAAGTAGATAGGGGCGCCTCCGTAAGATGTCCTGTGCTAAATGCACATACATTTTACACTGACTTCTACAGCAAGGAGTATCCACAGCATGTGTTTTAGGATACTGCCTAAAAGGGTGACTATATTGGCCATGCAAGGCCAAGCAGAGTCTGCAGGGCACTTCTCATGCTGAACCTGTTTAAATCTGGCATTTAATTTTTACTGTGAGCAGTACAGGCACACTGATTTAATTCACAGGACATTAGCTTCTTAACTGTAAAGGGGTATCACCCCGGTCCATGACCTCCTGATAATATTTTAAGAGATGGTCTACAGTAAATTGATATCTAAGAATCATGATGGCGGCTACTTTTAGTGAACTGTACTCATGCAATAACATGTGAGAACATAAGGCTCCCAAAGTGCTAAGCCAACATGGGTAAGTCTTTCCCTATTCTTAAAGGAAGAAATTCATTAGGGTTAATTTGCCTTATTGCAATTGGGATGGTAGGAGGAGACAATGATTGTGTAATGTGAAAAGCTGATCAGTTCCTGATCAGATTTTGTCAATGATGCTAAACACTGTTAAAAACCCCACATCCCCACATTATGTGCTTACATTCTAACTTGAGTAAACACTAATCTTAATGTCGTTATTTTTTATGTAATTGTCGGACGAAGATTTAACCATTTTCATTTCCACCATAAAATAGTCTTCTGTTAATATGTTAGTACATATTTGAGTATATTTAAATCTCAGGACAAATGTGAGGGACATTTAGGACCATTCTGTAAAATGAAAAAAAGTCAAAATTCACAGGAGTGAAAGAACCACAGCCTTCTTCTTCTCCTCTTGCTTTTGCTGATGGAAGCTTGCAGAAGGGTAGTGAAGGAAGTGAGTGAGTGAGATCAATTTCAGCACCTGGAAAAGATATCACAAATGCAGCACGTTCGTGCTTTTTGGTACATTCTATAAATTAAGATCATCTTTCTCAAGGTGAAGAGAGGGATAAAGTTGGATCCACATGTTTTGATCTCTTACTGTCTTTCTGTCTTGTTCTAACATATCAATCCTGTGGAACTATAGGTATTCAAACCCTGAAAGTGTACATTTATTTTTCATTTTATAATGTTCGAAGATTCCTAATTATACCAACAAAATTCTTACAATTAGTGAATGATCATCGTCCCTGAGAGGGTCCTGTAAATCAAGTGAAATTTACAGCACTACTGTGATGCTTTCTCATGTTAAACCTTTCTTCCCCATTGTCAATGTGAACAACGATAAGCATGTAATATCGTACTGGATGATAATGTTTATGAAATAATGTGCCACCTGCCAAATATTATAAGCTTATTGTCAGTCAACAACGGTTTTTCTGATGAAAAGTATTGAGGAAAAAGGGCAAGTTAATTTATCAAATCACAGAACTCTATGCTGAACAGCAATATCCTTTTTACAGCACATTTGCCATATTTTATTACCTAAAGTTTATTTTGAATCGGAAAGCAATCCATAAAACACATTTATACCAATAAAAAGCACTGGATATAAATGTGATGATGTATATAAGAAAGATCTAAATTCTTATTTCATAAATACATTAATGCAGCTCATCTGTACACCTTAAGTATATATACATTAATAGATCTATATCAAGTGCAAAGGTTCAAAATAGGTAATTTCCTAATCGATTCATTAGTTGATTCAACAAGAATATATTTTCCTCTTTGATACCATTCCTTTAGAGGTGTATGCAAGACAAATAAATAGAATATAAAGGATTTTGGCTGTTTTGTGTGTGGTAAAAATAGAGCTAGGCTGTCTTGGAAGCAACTCCAAAGACCACTGAAGACAAGCAGGCTGTTTTACTATTTCGCATAACAACTGAAGCATTTAAGAGATCTAGCTATACCCCTGATTGAGGCAAAATGGAGTCTGTTTTTAAGTGTGGTGACAAATATTCACTGGGGAAGGTTACGTATATACATGTTCTGCATCTAAGTATTTGAAAAAGGATATAGTAAAGGCATTAGAAAATGCATCAAATGTCTTTGATGCTCTTAACAAAAATGGGGTATTCTCTATTATGGGAATGGTAACCAATCTGGAATTCCCCGGGTGCACTGGAATGTTTAAAGTACAATTAATCCCTTCCACTGCTTTCATTTGGATGTGCCTTCTATGGCAATCTGATTGGCAATGGTTAACTTAAGCATTGTGGCCATTTATATAAAGACCCTATAGGGAAATTGAGAAGATTTATATAGTTGTAGTTAACGTTCCGGTCTTCTTTGGAGCATGTAATGTTGAATTTTCAATCTGCAACCAGTTTTGAAGAAGATGTTAGGTATTCAGTTCTTCTATGTTGCAAGATGGTATGGAAACGTATGTGAGGCAGCAGAAGAAAGGGTGAACCTCATTGAGCAAGAATGGCCCGATTCCTTGCCAACACTGGTTGTACACAAAAATGAACTGAAACAATAAACATGGTTTATAAAATGGTTCAACCAGTTACATTTAAGATAAATCAATTGTTTACACTTCACATAACATGCTGGATGATAGAGAAGCTTTCCAAATTTCCATCTACCACTTCTGTCAGTTGTCTGAAATGAGATCTCCTCAAGGCAAACAATGTAGACATGTTCATATCCTGCCTAGTTTTAGACCACTGCTGGTCTAATGTGAGTATGCTTATTTCTAATATTGTCAGTCAAGAAATCAAGGTAAGCGAGACCCTTGTTGTTTTTTGGCATTGTAACTGATTATGTAGAATAACTAATATTCTTTTTCGTGCTTTTAGAAAGAACAAAGAAATTGAAGTCTCCAGGTGCTGCTCCTGAAGGATCAGAATGGCTCAGATCATTCAAATGCATTTATTGGATGAGATTTAACAGCCATAGTCAAGGGGAGCCAGAGATTGTGACCCCTCTTTAACACTGTTTGAGTATGAAGAATAAATTGTCTGTCCCAGTATTATACTCCCTCTGTTTGCCTGATGGCTGGTGTGCTGTGTGTACTCAACAACTGGGTTTCAGGTAAGCCTTTTCAATTCCATGACTGTCTAGATCAGAGGTCTTCAAACTGTGGGGCGCGACCCCCAGGGGGGTCGTGGAGTCCTAGGAAGGGGGTCGCAGATTCCCCAGCTTCACTTGTCCCTGCAAAAAGACAGCCGTCCTGGGATGGCTAATTAAGATCGTTATCAGCTGCTTGCCTGAATGAAAGGCAAATGTGCCTTATCTGTTAATCTGCAAGTGTAAATGATGCTTGGGAGCAGTTCTGGCTCTTTGTAAAGACAAAGATGTGTTTTTTTGAGTGAAGTGCAAAGAGTTAACAACTGGGCTGAGAAGTTCTTGCTTTTAATTTTAACAGCATTTACACAGCCCTTAGTGCCCCTAAAGAGGTGTTGAAGGGACAGTTATGTAAAAAGAAAACTGCATTACATACGCTCTGGTATTATTAAAACCTACATTTCGAAAGCACCATTTTATTGTAAAACTATTCGCACATTTTGCAGCATTCTATCTTACCCTGTGTGTATTGTAATGCAAGTATAAAAAATTGACTTACATATTCACAGTGCTTTCCGTCACAGGCTGTGACTTCGTAGCACTAAAAATACACATCACTATTCTCCACTGCACCAATCAAGATTTAATTCTGTGGTTCTCTGGTTATACAGAGACATCTGCAGTGCATTAACTAATAGAGGTTTCATAATGTACTACAGTGCATTTCCCACTGAGTAATAACTTTTTTAAAATTTATTTTTCATTTACGCTGCCCATTATTTTATATGTAGATACCTAAAGGTGAAAGACCTAAAAACGTATAGAATATTTTTGGCTTATTTATGAGAGGCTTGCATCGCCAGAGCATCACTTTTTTTTTGATGTTCCAGTGGCGCAAGCATCTCAACCATACATATGAGGCAGTGCAAAGTCACCCTGCATGGCTTTGCCTCATAGATATGGAGTAAGACATAGCAGCGCAAGTCACTGCGTTGCCTTACTCTGCGTCAAGGTGTTCCATGGGCTTTGCGCGGGGTTCCCACGCAAAGCCCATTGATTTTGATGCTGCCCCATATTTACAAAATCACGTAAACCTGGGGCAGCTCCAAAATCTGCTGCCTCTCCAGTGGAGGCGTAACGAGGAGAAATGTTTTCATTTCTCCTCGTTTTTTCCTCTT
This sequence comes from Calotriton arnoldi, assembly GCA_963921515.1. Lineage (NCBI taxonomy): Eukaryota > Metazoa > Chordata > Amphibia > Caudata > Salamandridae > Calotriton > Calotriton arnoldi. The sequence goes on from CAWUFW010000569.1 coordinate 2,646,104, forward strand.
CCCATGTGTGCTACATATTGCAGCTCACATAGAAATAGGAAAACGCCCCTCAGTATTGTTTTGGTGAAGGAAGGTGCCTCTTCCTGTACTAAAACAATCCTGCCTATCTTGGTGCTGGGCAGCAATATGTGAAGGTAAAGGACTAGAATGCACCGTATTTCATAAATACGGTGCATTCTCTGCCCGTTCACATTGGCATAGGGCAGGGCTGCAAGAAGACTTGCAGCGCTGCCCTATGCCAATTCCACATAAATGAGGCCCTTAGTTTTTAGCTACACCTTTGGCTACACCCCTACGCTCAATGACCTTTGGTTTGCTAAACACTGTTTAATATAATTTCCCCACCCTAAAAATTATTTGCTAAGGTAATTGGGGGCTGTTAGAAATGGAAGGTCTCTAGTTGGCAATGGTTTGCACCTTCGTCCAAGTAGGGGCCCTTCCTTCTAGTCAGGGTAAGAGGGATACACTACTGAAATTACCCCTGCTCACCCCCTTGGTAGCTTGGCACGAGCAGTCAGGCTTATTTCAGAGGTAGTGTGTAAAGGATTTGCACATAACCAACAGTAATACAGTGAAAACACTACAAAAGGACACCACACCAGTTTAGAAAAATATCCAATACTTTTACATTCAAAACAAGACTAAAACGATAAAAATCCAACATACAGTACTTAAAAATATGCACTTTGCGGGGAGCTGGCATCGGTCGGTCCGGACTGCGGTGTGGGAAGGGGCAGTGTGTCACAAGACTTACGAGCAGTGCCCCCAAGCCACGGTGCGGTCACGGTTGTCGAAGTCAGCGACGGCGTCGGTGAAACCAGGGCGGCAAAGTGAAACGAGGCGGTGCGGAGTGCGGTGCCCACAGGTCACGGTGCAAGCAGCAGCTCGGTGGCCGATGTCAGTGAGACCGGGGTTGCGGTGCAGGATACAGCGGTGCCTTCAGGACACGGAGCCAGCAGCGGAGTCAGTGACGGAGTCAGTTGCTTTCCCCCTCTGTGGCAACTGAAACCACGGTTCCAGAGGCGGTACCCAGAGGTCAGTGAAGTCTTTGCGGTCCCTGAGACTTCAGAACAGGAGGCAAGTTCTACTTCAAGCCCTTGGAGATACTCAGCAACAAGTAAAGAAAGTTCAGTCCAGTCCTTTCACTGCCCAAGGCAGAAAGCAACTGCAGGCCAAACCAACAAAGCAACAACACAGCAAAGTTGCAGTACTCCTCTTGGCAGTTCTTCCAGCTCTTCTTCTTGGCAGGTTCCTTGATTCCAGCGAGTTCTGGGGTCTGGACCCCAATATTTATACTCAGTTTCTCTTTGTGCTTTTGGGCAGAGAGTGCCTGTGCCCAGCCCAAACCAGTTCCATCCTCTCTGGCCCAGCTTCCTGGCAGGAGGTGGAGACAGCATTGTCCAAGGCAGACCAGGCCCATTCAGGTGCAAGAAAATCTCCTCCCACTACTATAAATACAGCCCAGGTCTATTCAGCCCAGCCCTGACTCATCCAGGAAAGGCAGGACACACCGTGACCCCCCCCAGTGGCTGTCTGATGAAAATGCACATCCCCAGCCCCTGTCACTCCAAAGCCAGACAGTCAATCCACAAACCCAGCAGAGGCACACAGGATGGCTAAGCAAGAAAATACACACCAGTACACGTCCTACCTTTAATATACACGGCACCCTGCCCACGGGGGTACCTTGTGCCTACCTTAGGGGTGACTTACATGTAAGAAAAGTGAAGATTAGGGCCTGGCAAGTGGGTGCACTTGCCAGGGCGACATGGCAGATACAAACCGCGCAGACACTGCAGTGGCAGGTTGGATAACCCTTTTCAGGGCTGCATGGGTGAGTGGCACAATCAGTACTGCAGGCCCACCAGCAGCATTTGATTTACAGGCCCTGGCACCCTCAGTGCACTTTACTAGGGACTTACTAGTAAGTCAAACATGCCAATCATGGAAACACCAATCCATAATACAATTTACAATAGGAACACTTGCACTTTAACACTGAACAGAAGTGAGAAAGTGCGCAGAGACACTGAACCTGTAAAAACAGAGTCAAAACTAGGAGGTCAGAAAGGAAAAAAACAGGGGAAACATACCAAAAGATGCCAGATCTAACAGGGGCATTTATGGTTGTCGATAGATGTTGATGATGAGGAGAACCAGTTTCTAGAAAATGTTGTCAGAAGGGGTCCTTATGCCTAAAAAGGTTTGACAAGGGGGTCTCGACATCAAAAAGTTTGAAGACCACTGGTCTAGATGTAGGTGTCTCGCAAGACTTCCACCTGAGGGTGATATTAGGACAAAATTATTGCTGTGTCTTATTTATCTGTAGTGTTTAGGTCTTGTTTTTTTGTAAGAAAGCAAATGATTAACATTATTTTAGATCTGGTTACATTGTGAAAATAGATTCGAAAACTGGAATGCTACGATAAAACATGTGAGGTTGATGCATCCTGAAAAGTTAGCTAATTACAAGGAAAATATCTGAAATTGTTACAAGAAGGGGGTAACAATTTCTAAATGAAACCTTTTTTTATCAAAGTTCTTATATGAATAGTTGAGTGATTGCCCACTTATGCACCTTAATAAATCTGCAGAGAAATAAGAGGATTGAATGGGTTAATATTTAACATTCAAATGTAAAACTCTATTGATATCCAAAGTGCCTATGAGAGACTATGTAAACACATTTTACATAAATAAGTGAACAATTACATATGATAAATATGTTTTCAATGATTATTTGTTCATACCTTCACTTTTCAGAAGGAAAGCAGGGAGGATTATCAGGGTCTGATGCACAAAAGCAGTTCTCGGCCCTTTTGGGGCCCCTTCTGTAATATGGGTTACACAGTTGCACATTTTCCACTTACGGGATTTATGTGTGTGTTCCCCTTATTTACTCGGAGCCATGTCCACATGCAAATGAGGAAACTCCATTGTCCCTGCAAACTCATCATCTTATCGAAGGCAAGCACAAAGGCAAAGACACTGTTGGGTGTTTCGCTCAATGTGCACCACAGAGGAAGTGGGGTCCCTTCTGTAATATGGGTCACGTTGGTGCACATTTTCCATTCACAGGATCTCTGTGTGTGTTCCCCTTATTTACTTGAAGCCATGGCCACTTGCAAATGAGGGAAGTCCATTGTTCCTGTAAACCCATCATCTTACGGACACAAGCACAGAGGCAAAGATAATGTTGGGTGTTTCACTCACTGTGCACCACAGAGGAAGTGGTACACAGTTTGTACATTTCCCGAGTGGGCCATTTGGGTGACAGTGCCAAGGTCATAGTGATCTAGAGGCACTGTCTACTAGGTGGGTGTATTCTGACTACACCTGCCAGCGTGGAGAGTCCAGTGAGGAGAGGCCTATCCTCTTTTACATCTCAGGCTGGTTACACTGCATTGCAAGCCAGACTAGCTGGTTATCTTTGGCATTACATTCCCTATTAACTAATTGTACCTTATCATAAAAGAAGTAATTCAAGAAATTAATCCTATGTGCCGCTCTTGTGGTCGGGGTTTCTGGATGGAAAATTTTGCACATCTAGATTCAGGCCTACCACTCAAGGATCATTAAACATGGACCATGTTGTGAGATTACGTAATAAATACTTAACTTTTGTCACCCATAATGTCTTTTGTGATGTCATCTTTTCCTCGTTTTTGGGCCCACAAAGTAGGCTGAGGACACTGAGTCCTGTTGCATCACACAGTTCTGTGATTGCATCATGATATACCATGCATGTCACTTGCCACTGTGTGCCTTGTGACATCAGTGGGACACAATTTATGTTGTGCTACTCTGCAGGGTAATGCCCAGGTCACATAACAATTCACATGCCACATTACAGTCAACCACTCTATTATCATATATAACAATTTTCTTCTTAAAAAAAGAGAGCTGTGTTTGCTTTTTCAGTGGCCATTTAATAATTCATTAGTTTTCTTTATATTCTTTATTCTGCATTTTTTTTACAAAAGTGAAATTTCTTTCCGGTTCTAAATGTTATTTTCCTTTCTTTTACCCTTATGATTATGATAGTGGATGGGGCAAATAGAATGAACGCTGGGGACAGAAAGGATTTGTTTTAACCAATCAAGTTTAATAACATTTTCCAATATTTAAAGATGCACTATAAGTATGATGCACTTAAGAAGGCAATCATTTTATATAGGCACCTAATTCATTTGCAGGCACTCATTTTCAGACATAGGGACAACGTATAGCACTTTCACTGAACTCCGGAACTCATGCTTTCATTGTAAGAGAAATCTTTGACTAGGCAAGGATCTTTAAGTTATCATTCGATAACAAGGATGAATTTACTTGCAGTTTTACGAGATCAACCAGGCATAAGAGTGCTTTACATAGAATTGGGGGGGGTAATAATTACTTTATTTCTTTTGGTGACTGGTGACAGTTCCACCTCCCCTGAGATGTGTTTAAATTGACTAACTGGTGGCACTAAGCGACCATTATGGTGTGCACACGCACTAACCTAATCAGACTCATGCGATCGCCTAAGCAAGCTTCTTGTCTCGTTGAGCAATGTGTGTTCACCTTCCTAGACCTTTGGTGAATCAGTGCTTTATCCTAACATCCCTTGTGGACCAGCCCTTTAAAAGAGTCTCTTAATTATCTTGCCTCAGATCTAATTTCTCCCTGTAGTCCTTTAATTAAGAGGTCACCATCTGAGAGCTTGTTTACCCAATAAGCTTTCTTTTTTTAATTATCCTAATTGCTTGGAGCCCAAGAAAGACCCTGGCCTCCTTTCACCCCTCACTGGATTAGCAAGCTTGGTGCAAATGAGACATGAGAGTTCTTTAGGCCCCTAAAACAGTTATGTGTTATTTCTTTATTTCTTTATGAAATGACTGACATTTGAAAAACAATATCAAATAAACTGCAGCATCTTTTCACCTCTCATTTCAGGTTAGCTATAGACTTTAACCTGGTGCTCAGAAATCGTCTTGTCAGAGGTACATGGGAGATGACAAATCAGCTCTAAATAAATATGGACACATGTTAATTGGGATTAATGAACCCGGAAGCAAAACACTAAATACTAACCTTATATGATATTATGTGCAAAACTTCAGTTCACGCTCCTGTCAAAAATATTGTGTTGTAAGATATTTGTAATTAGGAGAGAACAAGAATTGGAACTTTTAGGTCAAGGTCAATTTTCATGCAGGTGCTCATTTTTTTAATTGTAAGATACATTTGCAACCAAAACAAATAGAAATCATTACTTCAAATATTGGGTGACATTTGTAAATGACAGATTGGAAAACATTCCTTCAATCACTGGTTGCTTATCGAAAGTCAGCTGTTGGTGATGAATTTGAACTTGGTTTTGGAGAGGTTCAGTTCAAAGGATCTACTGAACACTCAGGACTTTGAAAGAGTGAGGCAGGTCTACAGTCGGTTGTGGATGCTTGTTTCTGTGCTTAGTTTGTAAAAGAATAAGTGCTGGTACCCAAAGGTTTCCTCGGAAGCCCACTGCTGAATGTTGGCATTAGAGTACCAAGGCTCTGTAGTCTTGATTCCACCTCATGATTCTTTAATCCACCACCAGACTCTCCCGGACCCATTCTCTCACTCTTGCGGGTTCCTGCTTTCTCCCTTTCTTAGAGTTGTTTCAGTTTTTTTCTTCCTTTGCCATTTTCCTTCTGTGTTTTTTCCTCTCAGACTGGTCAAAGCCTGATGAGGAGGAAAATGAGTGCTGGTCGCCAAAAAATTTGTGCCAGTGGCCCCACCCGCAACCACCAGTTCAAATTAAACACTGCTTATACCTAAGTAGACTTTTAATGGCTAGTATTGTGACGGCTTTATAAGGAGACCTTGTATTTCTATAATGTGTATACTATTTGAAGAAAAAGATGTTGTTTATTCTTCTTGACTGACATATGAAAGGTTTATGACCATCATAGAAGGACAAGCACTATCAAGCCCTGTTGTTAAACTGCTGAAGCTCACTGATTGTTAGGAAAGTTCCTTGTTAAATTTGAAAGTTTTTTATGGCATTATGAATGGAGAATGCAGTGAACATCTTCTCAGCAGACCTGGTGGAGGCAGAAACAGTAATTGAATATAATAAGCCCTGGGACAAATGCAAGGAAACACCAGTTGTGTGAAGGTAGTGGTAATGCTGGAAAGCATGTATGATCAATGTGTCCAGAGTTGGCAGCCAATATACAGGCAGGGTGTTTGGATGATTCTTACCTCTAGTTAAATTCTACCAATTCAATTTGCAGAATAAAGGTAAAGCAGTTGTATTGTACACAGTGCATAGGTTAGTTTTATGTATGTTCACAAATGATGATCTCTTGCTGAATACTGCAAAAGGACAAAGGAATCGTGTAACGTGCACTTTGCTTATACTACTTGTGTGTGTGTGTATAGTTCTTAAATACATTGGTAACTTACGCCTACCTTGCTCACCCTAAATATATCTAAGGTACAGGAGTTATACATTATTCATGAGCAGATATATCAAACTGCTGCAATAGCATAATTATTTGTAATTTCTTCCTCCTAATCTCTCATTTCTATTGTCAAAATAATATTACTTTTACAAAACATTGCATAACTGAGGTCCTGACTACACCTGGAATAATATGGTGAGTTAGACTCATGCATGTTTCTGTTTAATCTTGTTATGTTATTTAATGCTGTGTTATGTTATGCTATATAATACATGTCGTATTATGTTATATTATGCTATGTTATATTTAATCATGTTATGTTATATATTCGCTTTTCTGAAAGTGCAGTGGATGTGGCACTCGTCACAGAAACTAGTTAAAAATGTGTTTGTTTTAAAGTGTACACGTCTAATAACAAAAATGAACTGATCTTCAGACTACTCTCGTGTCTTTGATATTAGGAGATCATTGCAATATATGTAAAGTTGAGCTACCTAAACAACCAAAATGAATTAGAAACTGCAAAGCGCGTATGATTGATGCAGGGTGCATGGATGTCCCTGGCGCACGCTGATTTCTCCCCCTGGATTAGGGCGAGGGGTTTAATGGCTCATTTGATCAGTCTCTCTGCTGGTGCTTCGCAGGTCTGTCTGTGCCAGTCTGCACCAGTACTTTCTGGGTAATTCAAGTCTCTTTAATGAAGATTAAGACATCAGAGGTTCAAGCACAGCACCAAATCCCAACTTTATTAACTTCTACTTATAAGCTTTAAAAACAATGAGGCGTGCTACGTTTAACCGAAGGTGGTGGTGGCACAGAAACACAAGCGCGGTATGTGGGCCATGGCCTGAATAGCTTTAGCGAGCCTTATGGGTTTACCTACATGTGAAGTTCTGCTGAGCTGCAGTTTGCTTACCTCGTGTTACAGTAAGCATTGCTTCCAGCAGGCACTTATATCACTGCAGAAGCCCGCACTCCCTGGCACTCCATGACTTAGAGAACCACAATACCCAAGTTCTCTCTCCACCTTGTTCTACTTTTTCGATGTCTTCATTTTACTGTGGGCCATGGTTGTCCTAGTGAGGCGAACAATGTAATGCCATAGATAGCTGTGGAGATGCAGTCTAGTAGCCAAACTCATGATTTTGGAACAAGGGGTGGCCTTGATCAAACCCAGTGCTCCCCACATGACAAAAATAATATGGTCCTTGCCTGACGATTTCAATTTAACCCACTTCATATTGGCGTTCCAGCATATAAAATTTTGAAAAACAATGAAATTGGGCGAAATATACAGCTCTTAGATGGAGTACTTGGACGTACTTTCATTCAGGGTGCTGCATTTTAAAGTGGAGTTACCAGTTCACGATTACTTCAAGCCTGTATATATCAAACTATATTGCCCTCTTGCAAACAATTCTTTGACCTACATAAACTTCGGTGGTAGCTGTAAGTAAAGTTGTTATTCAATACTAACCGCCGTTAGGACATGTTTACATTCTTGCTGGACGACGCAGCAGATGGGCTGGAGATTGAATGAGCATGTGAGATGACCTAGAGTCTAAGCTGGCAAATATACTATCTTACCATGTTCCTCTGACACATCCTTTGTGCACGGTGATGGCTCTCACAGTAGGTAGTAAGGAGCTGGCTCCAAGCAAGAATATCCAAAAAGCAGGGCACACTGGTGAATGAGATATTTGCACCTGGCTCTCTTCAGTGTTCCTGAAGTAGTAATTGGGAACAGACAAGAGGGGAGGCCCCGCATAGAAACCTCCTCATGCTGATCTCTAGAAACTGCAGTCCTACTGCTCACCCCTGCAATCCACAAAATGGCAGTTCTCGAGAATAACTGATCCGCAGCCTTTACTAGCAAGGTTATCAATGAATTTCTACAGGTAGGTCTTATCTCCATCCTCCTCAGTTCAATGTTTGTATCTCCACACTTTAGTCATATGTCCTCCATTTTATGCTATGATAAAGCAAGGGCTTCCAAAATGGATCCCATTAGCCCTAGAAATCAAACTCTCACAACACACAGAGTCGAAGTACCATACATGTGCTACATACTCACTGCACAAACAAACATTCCACATGCACGCGGAATGTCTGAGCAAGGTTCTAGGTTAAACATACCCGTGGAATTTTACATCATAGGAGCCAGTAGGTTTTACAAAACAGAGTACGCTTTCACCACTGCTGTATGTGATAATCCAAGGTTCTAACACAAAGTTTTGCAGCCCTTTGTATATTTGAATGGAAAACTGCAGGTTGAAAACAAATATGTGCTAGCAACTGACTGCATGTATGTTTGTAGTTCCAGAAAATCCGTACAAAATATATAAGCAACAGAAAGTGGCACCACCAGTTTCTCTGCGCTCGATTTTATTTAATATTTAAAATCTTTGATGCTACAGGAAGAGAGCCCAGGTGTTACTTCTGTCATTTGCAAATTTCAAAGGTGTGTGTGTACTTGCAGACCTGATAGGCGGTCAGCGAATGCTTGGGAGGGGCGGTTATCAGTCCTCCATATCACTAGAGTCGCTCAACTTCTCACAAGCGCAGGGTTCCAAGCGCTGTGTTTACTTGACGTGTTAAAATAGACGCTTAATGCAGGGTAAATATGACTTACCAAAGGACTTTGCTTTCTCACCTATTCTTAGGCTTTTCAAGTCAAGATAATTAATTAGCCGGCTTATCCTGAGTGCTATCTGGCGGTTGCGATGTTTCCACCCCTAAGACAAAACATAGAAACCAAGCAATGCCAACCGCAAGGACAAAGGAATGAAGTGGGAAATTATTTTCAATGATCAGTTATTCATTATCACCGTGATAGGTGTGAGGTATCTGGGAAGAGCTTCAAAGCGTGTGCATTACAATGTAACGATTTTTGCTTGGTTTAGTAATCCATATGTCAATGATGCATGCATACCCTCTCAATGCTCGCGCCGTTGTCGCAGATGCTAAAGATTCTTTAACGTTTTTAGTGTAGCCTCCTTTTTCAGTACAAGTGAGGCCTACTGCTTATGGCAAAGCCATTGACTCAGCGCACACTGAGCCCTGGACAACCATGGCATCTCCATCTCTCTTCATTAGATTCCAGACTTTCCTGGTTTTCAGACCAGTGCAGTAAACTGTCTAAAGAGAGACATAAGGCGACTTGTTTCTTGTGCCTACCAAAGAAAAAAAAATGCATATTACTGCCTGAATATTATTTTGTCAGGATCAGTATTTCAATTAACGTCTGCCAGAATTAAGTATTAACAGTCATTCAGATTAACTAAATGCATTAGAATCTGACTAATACTGTGACAAGCATCTTTACATATTACTTAAATTTTCTACTGGTTGTTTTTAAACTTGTTCTTCAAAAAATAACATTGCAAATGCATATCTTTGTTTTCTGTTCCATCCCGTAGTACAATGTTATTTTTGATCTTTTTTTTCAAATCTTCCTGTTTAACTCAAAATGTTCTTCAGCGTCATTCTGCAACATAGATCACAAAGTCCCCATAAGTCCAGTATGTCAAGCAGTATTCCGCTTTCTTCGTTTCCTGTTGCAGTTTGTGTTTTGGTTGCTATGTGTCTGAATTTTCACCTGGGTATTGAGTTACTCTCCACCATTTTCAGACGATTCAGGGTTCTGGAAGCCAGACAAACTATTTTAAAGTTTGGGGGGGCATGAGCTCCTTGGCACTTTCTTAGCTATATCTTTAATGTAACTGCCTTCAGGGGAGGCAGTTCCCTGCAGGACAGTGCAAACTTTATTTTATTTAAATATCCTTGGGGGAGGGCAAGCTCAAATAGGACAGTGTGGCATTCCCTTCCTCTCATGCTGACATAATTATATTTCTATCATTTCTTTAAAGAAGGTGGTCCAAGATAACTAGATGGTCAAGACGACTCTATTTATAGTGGGACTCCTTTAGCATAAGTGTATTTGTACAGCTGGCAGCATCCTCCTATGCCATAGACAACACTGAACCCCTGATCTATACTAATGGGTGGGTTATCTTTTAGGCCCACACTGCCACGTGGGTGCCCATGTTCCACTGGAGGGGTTTTATAAAGAAAAACACTGTAATCCATGCATGGGGGCAGCTTTCCTCTAGAGGGCATTGCAAATGGAAAAATGCATGGAATTTGCCAGTTGGTTTGAAAGCCCTGCAGAAATTTGCGGCAGGATTTGCAAGCACAATAGAACCACAAATATGATTGGGTTTCACAGATTTCTCCAGAAGACTTTATAAGTATTCACAGGCCATGTTAAAAATACTGTTTATGCTTACTCCTCACTCCGTTACATTCCACAGTAAACCACTATAGTGATTGGCATGAAATCGGTACTCCAGTTTGCTGTCTGGCTTCAAGACCATGGCTGAGTTGAATTCTTACCCTATGAATCAGCTTTGAGGTGCTCTTTCAAGCACTTTGAGGAAGCTTTAAGCTGCTGCAGAGGACAGGTGCATCCATAGCTGTCAGTCTGTCACCTCCTACTTGTAACAAATCCACATCTTAAATAGTCCCAAGCATGTAAAAGGGACTCACTTTGCAGTATACTCTTTCCACAATACAATCAAATGCACACCTAACTCACCTCACATATGTTTCAGATTTTAGAATATTTGGTCAATTTCTATAAGTTTTTGCTCTCAATTTGTTATGCTTTCCGAAATGCAGCCCAAAATGTAATGAGATAGACTGCAAATAATCCATTCAAGTCCTCATTACTTCCCATTACTTATACCAGTGACAGACTTGGTTTCTTGATTTCTCGAAGAGAGACAGCTTTCTGTTGGGAAACCTCTTAGTGTACCTGTGACCAGTCCAGGTAGATCAGTCCACCTAAGTATGTCAGCATTTTGGCATGTGATGGGGCTGGAGGGAGGTAGGACTTTCAGAAGAGGTCAGCACTGATTAGTGAAGAATTTAGGCAAGAAGTGACATGAAACTATACTTTTTCTTGCAGCTGTTAAATAGCACAAACTTGACCCCAGGGCATTAGAGAGCTTTACAGGAGCACCAGATTACACTCACAAGGTCAAATTATTTTTCATAGCCGCAGAGAGATTAAGTGATTTGCCCAGAATCACAGGATGATGAGATGACTCCAGGACGCCGACCTAGTTCTCCAGTTTCAAAGTCAGCAGCTCTAATACTAGGCTACATCTCCCTTGCCTTTATGCATTCTTAGCTTGTGTATTTTTATTTTCCAAACATTGACATAATCTGCTTCAACACAGGAAGCTCTATCAGGAACACATTTATACAGTATTGCTACTCAATCCTGTAGTCACTCTTAAACCGTTCAAGACAGTTGTGAACTTGTTACCTCAGAAGGAATAAAGAAAGGATTCATGACATTTTTAGCTATTTCATGTTTTTTTGTATTCGCCGGAAGATTCCATGTTCAAAAAGAGTGACTTCAGTGTTCCTTGTGCAATAGTCACCAAACCTCAAATCCCCAACCCTATTCAATATCAGATGAGAATTTGTCAAAAACTGCAAAACGGGATGAGCAAAGCATGATTTGGAGATTCCATATGTGCCAGTGTAATATGGAAATGTTCTGTTTTTCATGGTGATAGTTTTGTTTCAACCCTGGCTCAATCAGTGAAATCTCTGGGGATGTGGATTGACCCTCACTTGTCCATGATAATGCCACAATCTGAACTCACAGCTACAAGAGCTAGCACAAGGTTACATGCACTGAAAGAAACTAAAGTTGCTCCTTGAACATAATGACTTTAGCAATCTTGCACAGTCACTGGTTCTACCCTGCTTCAACAACAGGAAATCATGGGTATCTCTTCAAATTCGCTAGTTCCTTTAAAAGCAGTCTATTCAACAGCTGGATTTTTAAAAGGCACTAGAAAACAGGACTATATTACTCCAATCCTAATGGATCTGCACTTGCTCTCTATATCCACCAGGCTAACATTTGAATAGGCCTTCCGCACTTGTAAAATAGTCCACTTACAACAACCAGAGCACCACAGATCCGACATTAATAATTCAAGCTCAAATTAAAACCAAGAAGCCCTGAATATCAACTGGAGATTCAAAACAAGTAAAGCTGCCGGTCACGCCACTGCAAGAGAGCTCTATCACTTTTGAACTACCCTCCCAGTTGGCATTCGGAAAACCTGATGAGCTTCAGAAAGAATCTCAAATCCTAGATATTAAAGCAATATCTCAATTAATATAATCCCCTGATCCGAAATGATTGCTATTTTCTGCATGTTTCTCATCTTAGTCCTATCTCCCGGCTTACATGTTTTATTTCTATTTGTTCTTTCTTTGCTCTCTCCTCAAACTTTCATATCCAATGCTTCACCTCCTCCTCCTCTGAGAGACTCGCTTCCCTTATACCTGCACCTGTTTTTTACCTCAGAGATCGTTTACTCTCCTACCACGTTTTCCACACTTGTTGTGAATTCCCCCTTAGATCCTGCTGCCCCCCTTTTCCTTGATGAACTATGCTGTTGTTCTTTGGGGTTGCTTACTGTTGTACAATGTTCAGTAGAGATGTTCTTCGAAGAGATATTGTTGCTTTACTTAAATAGCATGTTGATATCCTTAGGTCTGTACGCTATATAAAAATGTAACTAAATATAAGCCTATAGCCTTGGTAGAAACGGGTGGATGTCAAATAAATGTCCACAAGCCTTGCTACTTGGGTTTTACTAGATGGGATATAAAAAGACCTACTTTGCATGAAGCACTTTATTTACAAAGTACATATCATTGAAAGGGGCAAATATTAATTTTTTTAACTGATCCTCTCCAATGTGAATCAAAAGGAAGCATGTGATGGAGGTCGAAATTTAAGCAGGAAATGCTGCAGAGAGGATACCTGTTTGGAAAACAATCTAAGAATGCAAATAATTTGCATGTGAGGAGGAATGCAGCAGTTGTGATAAACAATTTACAAACTGATGATAAACAATAGTAAATGTAGGCTGTAAATTGGGAAAGAAAGCTAGACTAGATCAATGAATGCGGATGAGTAAAACTCATAAAACTGTGAGAACTTATTGCATAATTTAAAGACTCAATTAAGCATTTCTATTGACAAACTAATCATAGCTCAAACTTCATAATTGTCTAAAAAGGGGGATTTCACACAAGATTCAAAGCACAGGCACAATATGCTAGACTGTAATGCCTAGCTACAGTGTATTGCTGTTGAAAAAGCATTATTGAATAATATTAAATAGCACATGTAGGCATCTTCCGAGTTCCACATACTGCTGTTGCTGTCTCCCAAAGTACTCAAACGTTTGGACGCTTCAAAGAGTGGGAACACATATTCCTCTTTCTGCAGAATTTTTAGGTCTTGCCTGAGCCAGCGCATGCGCTGCTCTGGCGAGACATTTAGTGAGTGGGCTTTAAAAAGCCGACCACAGCTTTTTGAGTGGCATAGAGCGTGCGGTTACGCGCACAGGCACGAGCAGAGGCGCCATCTGGCTTTCCTCTCTCGTCATGGCTCATTCACTTTCACTTTCGCGGCGGCGCGGCCGCGTCACTTTCACGGCCGCGCGGCCCGCCCGCAGTTTTATCTGCATTATATATTGTTTTTTGACGAGCTAGCATGTGTGCTTTTGGAGGAGGAGTGGATTTTATTGGCTCAGCACGAAATGCGCTCAGCTGATGGCATTTTCAATTTCCATCTGGAAGGTAGCGTGTGTAAACAAACTTGGTTTAATTATATGTTTTTAGAGCCCACGCGGCTTTTGTTTTATCAGCACGGCGCCCACTTCATGGACGCCGAGCTTCATGATTGATATTCATGTGTTTTTTTTTTATACTGGAGGTAGCGTGCATGCTTTTGGAGGTGGAGCGGATTTTATGGGGTTTGACTATTTAGTGTTGAAGACCGTGCACCTTTTATTGGCTCGGCATAGCGCTCGCTTCACGGCCACCATGCTTAATGTTTCAGCATAGCGGCTGCGTCAGGAGGCTGTTCGCCTAACTTTTAACTACACTCCGCTTTCCGGTTTCACCATTGCAGACACATCATAGCTGGTGCGGGTACGTGAAGACACCGATCTTTGTGAATTAATGGAGAGGTGCCTTTTGTGTTTACTGCTTGTTGAGTATTGTCAGCGGGGCACATCATGATTCCTGGGCTCATGAGCATGTCCTGATGGTAAAGGTTCGGATTCCTCCCCTTGAGCCTGTGCTTGTGCCACCAAGGCTTACTTAACTTGGTGAAGGGCCGTAAGATGTGCCAGCTAGCATGGAACAGTACATTCAAATGGTACTTAGGTGACACTACTCTTTTGTTTGGCGATGCATTTTCCCCTTCTGATGAGGGAGTTAGACGAGGTCCCTGGTAGTCGGTGAATAACCTGCTATTGTTTAAATGTGTCTGGCAGGGTGTTTTGCTGTAGTCCTCTGGTCATATTGTTCTTCTTGGCTGTAGAACCAGTGCTGCTTTGATGGTGAGTGGAAGGGGCATACAATATCGCCTGACAGTTTTAGGTGTAGAAACATGGTCAGTTGTGCATGTAAACTATTTCTGAAATAAGGATGCTGAATACTGCACCGCAAGAATACTTTTACAAAACATGGTCATGTGTCATTGTTCTAGTCCTGTTTACAGTGCGCTTAAAGCTGGGCCCGTGTAGACAGGGCTCAATTAACAACCTTGTTAGCTTTCCACCCCACGTCACTTCACGCTTGTTGAAATTCCTTTTTTGTTTTTACCACAAATTATCATTGTTGCCCACCTACTGCCAGTTGTCATGGTACACCCTGGGTATTGTTTTACTGCTACCCAGGTTTCATTTTATATTTATGTTTTTTAGGGATGGAACATAACCTATGTTGTCTGTTCCTCATTTACATTCTTGACGTCGGGGTATATTTTGAGATTAGGTACGGGTCATTAATATAATTATGTGGAATATTGTAACTTGTGGGTTATTGCCTAACGTAAGGAAATGTCAACACTGTCGTAATTCAATTGTAATATTTTCAGTCCCTTAATACTTTATGAATGTGGAAAAATGGTCAATTTCATGCCTCATTCTTTCTATTTTATTACTTAAAAATAGAACATTGTTTACCTATTCTGAAGCCTCTTTGCTAAAAGTGACGTTGGGTTTTAGTTCTGCGATGCTTCTTATGGAGACCAAATGTGTATTGCACGCTGCATCTCTGGATAAAATGCACCAGTCTAAAAGTACAGATTTACTATTAATATATGTACCACTTATGTGTCTTTAATAGTTCATTCTAGTTATGCATTATCGCATATGAAAGCTCTTCCAGATATGCGAGTTCAGACTACCAGTTACACAAAAATAACACTTAAAATAAGTACTTCTCAATGCAGTGGTATAATGTGCCCATTAGTATTAAACCTTACACGTTAAAGAACAGTAGATGTTGTAGTACTCAGGATAATGTGATGCATGGCTTAATACTTATAAGGTCCCAAAGGCATGACCTATTGGCTATGCCAATGCTTGTTTCCAAATGTTCTTATTTGGCGGGCCCCTTGAACCTCCTTGGAGAAAGATGGCTGCACTCTTTCATTACAGTTTTACCCCGGTATGTTTCCCTCACCACTTAAGCAACTCTGCCAAAGTGATGTGGAACAGGAAGGGAGGAGCCATGCTGATGACATCACATCTGGTCTGACCAAGCACACAGTTCAGTGTGCTGCTCAGTATCAGAAAACTCTCTTGAATGGAGCTAGTCACCCGAGACTCTGGTCCCCTTCTCAAACCTCTTTAAACTAAGAGTGCTCTGATCTGCCTCCTAGCCCCCAGGAGGCCCTATAAGTCCGAAAGACACCTTTCTGTGCAAGAGCAAGAAAAAAGTTGGCATAGCCAATAGGTCTCGCCTTTGGGACCTTATAAGTATTTAGTTATGCAGCACAATATCCTTACTGCAACAACATTAACTGTTGCATGACTAAACACTTATAAGGTCCCAAATGCGAGACCTATTGGGTATGCCAATGCTTGTTTTCCTATGATTCTTCTGCCTGAAGGGGAAGCACACAAAGAAAAGGCACACCTCAACTCCTCTGCAAGGTGTGTGTGTGCTTTCTTGTCTATTGTGTGAGGAATCAGCTTCAAGTCCAGTACCGACATTGTTTCTCTTGTTTACCAAAGCGGATATGCGCACGAGTGCTGATGTTTACTGATTTAAAAAGAGACCTGTATTTAAGGTGGCACTTTTATTTAACTCAACCATATCTCCGTTTCACAATTACCACAGTGTGTGATCTTGCACAAGTAGCTATGAGGGAATTGTGTTAATGTCCATATGACCCTAGTCACTCAAAGTCTCTCTGCGAGTTAGAATGCGCTTCAGTGCATCTAGACACATTAGCCAATCCCTGTCTACAAGATTACATTAAACTGGCTAAATGCAGAAATCCAAAACCACGGTTTGGCTATAACTTTTGTATTTTTAGCAAATTCATGTGAGGTCATTGTTTGAAAGTTTTTAATATGATATTCTCTGTACAACAAACAAAAAGTAAACTAGCTAAAAACTGCCCGTATCAATTGTCACTATGCTTGACATGCCTCAAGAATTCATTCGCTCCATGGGTACACTTCAAAAGTGATGAACATCGTTCAGAGGTTAAACACTATTAATTTATCTCTAAGTCAAGCATGGGCAGCCAGAGTCATGTTTGGACAATAACTTAGGCCAGGACACACACACACACACATGCACACACACACTCAGAAAAACCACATAGATGCACGCAATCCAATGCAAAATCCATAAACTATTCCACCATATAATCAACAAATATAATTGAGCCCTTAGAATCAGATACAACAAACACAACAATTATAAAACATTCCAGCCCACTGACAATCTGTACACAAACACACACACACACACACACACACACACACATCAAAAACATACAACTCAATACATGATCAAATGTTCCTCAATCTCTGAATAAATAACTAGCAAGACAAGCCACGCACACACAAACACCCACTCAAAAACATCCCTCACACACTAAATCTATTCCACAGTCCACTGCTCCCCAGTGACTACATAAATATACAAGCATCGTTTAACCACTAATAAATAGTGAATTAAATCTAGCACACACACAACACAAAACAAAGGCACATCATAAATAAACCAGTAGCCATGACGTTGACTACTACACACGTTAACTCTTTAAATGGACATGTATTCTAGTGCAACTAAAACACTTGGAAACAGTCCACATCTGTTCATGCAGCTGAGTATTTTTTGAACAAGTGTGCCTGTGAATACGTACATTTAGGTCAAGAAAGGTCATTTGTAGGTGAATCACAAACATTGAAAAAACAGTGGAGCCATTTTACCGTCAACATAGATCCCTAAACACTATGAATATAAACATTTATCCAAGCACCCATTTGTATAGAGTCCTAATGGTTATTAATGGACAATGGAGAAATGAAACAATCAATGATAAGCATGACATGCATCATACATTCGTCCACGTGTGATTCAAACATTCATGTTCCAAGATGGATTTCAGCCCCAACTGAGCAGATGCTTCTGTGCACCACTAGCATACAATACAGCATGCCCCTCTTCCATGTCCACCATACACACTTTGGTAAAACATTCAGAAAATTGTGCATGTTCACAACTCACAAAATATATCAACACTTTTGCACACAGATTGAGCGCACATCCATATGACAATACGGGGACTCTCACATGTGAAACACTAAATTTATGTGAACAGCATACAGATTAGGAATGTCAAATCTACTACTCTGCTCGACAGAACTCTTCTTACAGCGTTTCTGTAAATGCAGAGCCATATAAATTTCAATACAATACAATGTCAAAGTTCCTAATAGTGTGTACATGCCCATATATTTCTAAACACAAACATGTAACTTCTTTTTAAGGAATTGCTGATTAAATGTGCATGAGATGGATATTGCAAAATGCATGACGTTGCATGAAAAAACATGACAAACTGTAACCTTTATGCATGAATAAATCCCTAACACTAAATTCCAACTTGTAACGTGCTGCAAGCCAGCAAAGTGCGTCATCAAAGGTAGTAGGTGCGATATAAAGACTCATACCAATACATTAGGTTCAAACCAAAAGAATTCAATGTCAATGTATTTACATAAGTTTTATAATACGATGGTGCCAATTTACCCTCTAGTAAAATTAAGCAAAATAACAATTGACTAACAGAGAAATACATCTCGACACATGACTTTAAATCAAGCCACTAACTGCTCAAAAACAAACATAATATGACAAAGAGTCAATCAAAAACGTATGAAGAAAGGGCCCAAAGAGCGATAAATATAGTATAATCAAACACAAAAACTACAAACAGTTACACAATATGGAGGAAGTGACAGTTAAAAACAATATAAATCTTAAAACTGTTCGTTCCACAAATTTATATAAATGTTCAGTCAACTCATAACCCCACTCACAATCAAAACTCTTGCTGCAAATATACACATACACACAACTAACATATGACAAGACATTATATATTTTTTTTAAATGCATAATATCTTAAAATGCCACAAAACATCACATGATACGAGAAACCAGAGAATAAATAAATCACTGAATGGTGGTAAGTAAAAATTGTATTGACAACTGACTTTTTGAAAATCCCTGCATTGTAGATTTTACGTTTTTGAAAGTTCATATTTTTGTTCATAGATAGATTGACAGCTATATAGATATGCACACAAAAGCACAGTTTGAAACTGCAGTCTTGGTCATTAGTACAAACAAGTATTAGTTCTGCTGCTCCTCCTTTGCCTTTTTGGTCTCACTGAGTGATCTGGTTTAAAGCATGCAGTGCAGCCACTCAGCATCCCATGATTATCTCACACAGAGAGGTTTCATCACAAGACAATGTGCTCATGTTAAAAGTCAATCTCTCATAACAGGGGCAGATAGAAAGTCCTCGAGCTGTCACTCGGCTCCCCTGCCAAGTGATGGGAAACATCTTTAGCAGTCAACCACCCCCTAATGTAATGTTCTTCAGGCTTGATTGGTCAGTACACAGGCAGTTCTTAAGTCACGTGACCCCCTCGACCATTATAGATATACAACTGCACAGAATTGACATTTTTTATTTTGTTGATCACTTATATATAGAGTATATCGAAGACCTTGATCAGACGCTCAATAATAATTTGTATATCCTTTTATGTATTGCACTCTTCTTATTCCACTTATTGAATTGGATGTTTGCAAATAAACAATAACATTATATGCACAAAAGCAATGCACAGTTCATACTTGTGCATAATGCATGGCTTTTTGGAAAATTACACAGATAATGGCAACTACGGGTATAAACTGGACTTTAATCACGTAGGTAGGTTATCTATTCATTTGCATATGCAATGTATTTTAGGATAGCAAAATTACACATTGATTTTTTTATTCTATTTTTATTTATTTCTGGCAAAATTAATGAAAGCCACATATCCCCTTCTAAAACTGCCCAGCAACCCAATGTTATAGATTCCTTAGGTGTACCTTAGGCACTTATGTATGTGCAATTCTTTAAAGTTTGAAGTTACAACTATGTGAGTGCTCACCAAAGAGGCATTCCGGGAGTCTGTCCACTTGGGACACTGCTAGAGCTATATCCTTTTCTAAACATTTACGTTGAACTGAAGAGTATCTAATTTAGCTATACTTTTTGTGAATTAGCCACAGATCAATTACACCTTCACGTGCACTACGTCTGTTTGTGAATTGCGATACCTTTACACTTGAATGATATTCTGGGTGCCATTCACACTTAATCTAGCCATATGTGTTTTTGTGTCCAAGGCAGGGCTACGTATTGTATCGAGTTGCAAAGGATGAAAGGTGTTGTTGCCCTGTTGACGTTATTATTTGTGACCAGCAACTGAAACATGAACCTTTGCAAGAAATAATCAAACTGCAGAATTACCATAGTGGATCAACCATGAATCTTTGTAGTAATTGCATGCTTTTACCACAAATGGAAATAATAAATTCCTTTTTTTATTAAAGCAGGGAGCCAACACAACACACAGTAGCATGTGTTTTCATTGTTGCACGTAATAACACAAAATAAGTGTGCATAAAATATGAAAAAAGAACATTTGTGATAAACTGAAGAACTGAAAGGATTAAAAAATAAAGCAAAGGAAATAAAGACCAATCAGAGGTGACAACACATAAGTAAATAAAAAAATCAGAAGTGGCAAACTTTAAATGATATTCTATATTTTAGTCACTAGTCTGTGCCTCTTTGCCCCTCCAAGCCATACATACCAATACTTATCCAAAATCAAAATGGCAAAACAACTGTTATAATGAGAAGCTCTGATCATTGAGACGCATATTGAAACATCATTTGAATTAATTTTTATTTTTTCCCATCAAGAGTTAGCTGTTGTGGTTTAGAGACTGGCATACGGCCTATATTTATCCAACAGACAACAAATGTGTATTCAGTGCTTTTTGTGAATTGAAGGAATCTTATTTAAGAAATATCGAATCACAAAGACGCGTACATATTTAAAATTAGTATTCCATATTTACAGTTCAGGATTTATTTTCGTGATGACACCTGACACCTAGGAGATCATTTGTAGGCTTGTTGCCATGCCATTGCCTGATTTTCTTACTGAGAATTAGCTAGTTTCTAAAGCAGCAGTACAGGGGCGGCTACTCCACTAGGGCAGAGGAGCGCGGCGCCACTGCTTTCTCGCAGTGCGAGAAAGCCAAAACATAAAATGGTAATAACTTTTAGTTATTACCATTTGTTGTTTCTGTGCGCATTCGGACCTGCACTGCTCTCCGAGCAGGGCACGGCAGGAGTGGTTTGCCCACTTCTGAATGCGCAAAGACTGTTTGGTCAGCCCTCTCGCGCCGCCCAAACCAGTCATGCGCACTCTGCCCTCATCCATGCAGGCTGCATTGCAGCCTGCATGGAGAACATGCCATCCCCTACAGCCCCTGGCTGCGCGGGGTCCCAACCAATCACAATGCTCTACGGGAGCATTGTGATTGGCTTAGGTGAGGGAGCCTGGCTGCTTGCTTCCTGTTCCAGTCGGAGGCAGGAGAGCAGGAGCAGTGAAAACGCAGGACCCGGGCTGGCAGAAAGGTAGGTTTAATTTTTTTTCATTTTTATTATTGACCCCCACTCCCCGCGCGATCCCGCGCCCGCCCCCCCCACCCACAAGCCATGCCAGCCGCTAGTGCAGCAGTATGGCAACATCTTTTTCAAAAGCTAATAGCTGGATAAACTCAAGTAGTTATCAGAATCTGATTAATGAAAACAAACAGGAACCAGACAGGTACAGGTATTAATTAGACTTGTTAGGAAATCCGGAGACAACATATGCTTGCTGTTTCTTATGAAATATTTCACTACTGTGGGGGATGAGTCAAAATAATATTATACTTTTTGCGGGTGACTCCATGTCTTCCCAAAAGTAATGAGAGTCCATAACTACAGAATGTTCTCACTTCAGTAGAGCAAGTCCAAGAGATGATCTGTCCTTAATTAATCCCACCTCCTCCTTGAGGACCACTGGTACCTGTCAAAGGAGCAGAACTGTAGTAATCGACAGTAAATGCATTATGCCACACTTAGTAGGATCTACAGCACATGTAGTCTCATTCAGGAAAGCCATGAACAACCATTTTGCAGTGGGTGGAAAGTGAAGAACCATTCTTCTCACACATTCACCACAGTCTTTTCATCAGAAAAAAATCAGACAATAGTTTCAGGGATCTAGTAAGGGAAGTACAAATTCAAGACAATTATCTCAACAAGCTTATTAGCCCCATACTCAAAAACACTGAGATTGCTTTGTTTATGGTATTACATACCATTGGTAATACTATTCTATAAACTAGAGTACGTCCTACAACCTAGGGTATGCTATACAATAATAAGAGTCTTTATTTATATATATTTCACTGCTGTCGATAGCACCAGTATAGTTATGGTTGAGCCAGTGTTTTCAGAGGAAATGCATTTATTGTTTTTTTAATTCCTCTGGTTTAATTTGTTTAAATCTGTTACATAATTTTGATGAAATTGCAGTTTAAAAAGGGACTAGGGTCGGGCAAAATGGGTTTAGTTTTAGAAAAATATAAGTACACTGTGGCAGTAAAGAATCTGCAGATATCTGCAGATTCAAGAACTCAAGGACATATTTTCAGAGGGAGCTTTTTCTCCCATCGGCCACTTGGAGTCAAGGATCCAGTGATATATATCTATATCCATACCTAAATCTATATCTATAACTAAATGGCTGGATAGATAGACAGACAGACAGACAGACAGACAGACAGACAGACAGACAGATAGATAGATAGATAGATAGATAGATAGATAGATAGATAGATAGATAGATAGATAGATAGATAGATAGATAGATAGATAGCAATCCACTCAGAATGCATGATGGAATCATGAAGTACTCCCTTTTCCCCAAAATATAGAAAAGTGAAAGAATGGCCAGGGACGCTTACCGTCAGCCTGTTTACATTGTACCAATGATAATCTCAAGAACACTTAATGCTACATCATTCCATGGAATCACGTCTGAAACCTATTTTTAAAAGAATTTTAAAGACCCATTTTGTAATTT
Source organism: Calotriton arnoldi (assembly GCA_963921515.1). NCBI lineage: Eukaryota > Metazoa > Chordata > Amphibia > Caudata > Salamandridae > Calotriton > Calotriton arnoldi. The sequence goes on from CAWUFW010000569.1 coordinate 2,669,163, forward strand.
TGAAACCTGTATTTGGCCTTTTGATGGAAAGTTGCTCTACTTAAAGCAATAAAGCCTATATAGAATACAATGGAATATCTTGAAACAGAAATTCAGGGGCTAGCTATAAGATCTGTGGAAGGTTAAATAGTCATGACACAGGCAAATAAGTCTTCAATTTAACTAGTACTTCTGTTTACTGTTGGATATCTCTTCAAGAAGTTGAGAAACAAGTATTTAAAATTTTACCTCTGAAAAAATAAATATGCTCTAGAAATGTCAGTAAGATATTCACGGTGAGGAGAAAAACATAGAGAGGTTTACATGATAGTTATCTGGGTATTCAAAATACAACTATATAAATTGCGTAATGGTAGAGTTTAGATAAACATAAAAACTCCCCTGATGATCTATGTTAGTATTTCCATTGAGATTAGGATTTACATTGGTTTGCATTACTAGTAAATACAATAAACGTTTGCAGACAGTAGACTGATGACTTCAAAGCATCTAATTTAATGTTCCAATATACATTTTATTATAGTATACATCTCTTTGGAAGCCCATTTATGTTTCACACACATGAATAGTTTATGCCAGATCACATTTTACAAATATTTTACATTGTTCCAAGAATTTGTAACAGTTTACACTCATGTGAGAAATCTGCAACCATTCTCAATGTCTCATCTTTAAAAAAATCTACAGATTTTAATCCTAGTGAATTATCCCTAAAACCTCAATTCTATAAGGTTCAGAAAATCGACATTTTTCCTTGATTGACTCTTCTGTTGTAATTATTATGCATTGAAATCAATAATTTATCAATTTCTGTCTGCATACCTCCATCCCTACTCCTACAGCAGGCAGATTGTTTGCTAGTAACTTAATAGAACAAGACCAATGAGAATCTGTTGCTATTTCCTTCATCGCTTTGTCTGTAGGAATAGCATGTGTTGAAAGGGTAAATCTACACTGAACATTAATCACACTACCATGAGGTAGAAGGATAAAGTTCACATTTATGCAGTTGGCTACAAGAGCAGCCTTGTTAGTGCACCGATTTAAGTTTATTCTCGTCCTGCCTTATCTTCAGGGTTGTGCAATCGTCTCTGAGAAAAAGGTGTTGGTCATACAGTAAAGTGAAAAGGCAAGGTGATGGTTATCAGCACATGACGCTGATAATCTCTGGACCATGTGTGAAGCTTTATTATGTGGACTGTAAATGCATTAACTTTTTCAAAGTCATCTTGAAGCCTGCTGGGTCACGTGGTTTGCATGAACTCTTGTAGACCTGAGCAAAACGTTTTACATATTGCTTAGCAGAATGTCATCATTTCGGTGATATGTTTTTGATAATTGTTATTTCCCAGTAGATTTTATTAGAATCATATCAATAACTATAACACACTTAAAATGCAAAATTGAACTGAGCATAAACATTGGATAATAGGTAATGATACGCAATACTGTGCACTAAATGGCGAAGATGGCCACAGTCATTTTTTTGAACAATGAACCTTTAAACATTTCTTTTGCGCCTTTCATGAAACATCAACAACTTCAGAATCCTAATGCTGTATCCGAGCATTTCTAGTGTAAATATTGGGTTCACTTTATTTCCTTTGCACAAAGCAACACGCTGTATCACATTGGGTCCACTTTCCAGGTGAAAGATGCAAGACCACTTCTAAGGTGCCTCCAAAGATAGACTAGGATCTCCAATCAAATAGGCGCCCAACTCAGTATTACCATTACCCTTTCCATTACCATTTCCAGCAGGTCAAACCTGGGAAAACTATTCTGGGCAAATAATAGACATACATACCTTGGTATGATATCATATGCTATATCCGTGTTCTTCCCCATTAGGACATACACAAAAAGAAATCAGGTGCAAATTGTGCACCCAGAAAATATCAAACACCCCGCCCCACAATCTCTATTTACTAAGTATGCATCCTGCGCCTTCGAAGGCTAAGAGACTTGCTGGTATCTTTTGATCAGGGCCTAGATATGTTGTCCTTGGTAAAACCCTACTACTAAGTTAATAGAAAAAGAGAAAGCACTTCAGTAATGAGCACACTTCTATCAGTAATGAGCACACTTCTAATGCTGTAACCTTTTCATATCAATCAATCAATCAATCAATCAATCAGGGGTTTGTAAAGTGCACTACTCACCCGTGAGGGTCTCAAGGCGCTGGGGGAGGGGTGAGGGGGGGGATTTCGGGCAGCTCCGGCTCATCCGAAGAGCCAGGTCTTGAAGCTCTTCATAAATGCTTGCAGTGTGGGAGTTCGCCTGATGCTGAGGGGGAGTTCGTTCCAGGTCCTGGCCACAATGTAGTAGAAGGATCTTCCTCCCATTCTGGTTCTGTGGATGCGTGCGATTTTGGCCAAGGCAAGGTCGGCGGAGCAGAGGTTCCTCTTGGGGGCGTAGAAGGAGATCCTTTTGTTGAGGTATTGGGGACCGGTGTTGTGGAGGGCTCTGTAGGCATGTGTGAGCAGCTTGAACGTCACTCTTTTTTGGACAGGGAGCCAGTGGAGGTCTCGTAGGTGCTGTGTGATGTGGTCTTGTTGTGGGATGCAGAGGATGAGTCTGGCTTAGGCGTTCTGGACAGTCTGGAGTTTGTGGAGTAGAGATTTGTTGATTCCGGCGTAGAGGGCGTTCCCGTAGTCCAGTCTGCTGGTTATGAGTGCGTGGGTGATGGTCCTTCTGGATTCGGGGGATCCATTTGAAGGTCTTGCAGAGTATGCAGAGGGTGTTGAAGCACGTGGAAGATACAGTGTTGATCTGTCGGTTCATGGTGAGGGAGGAGTCGAGTATGATGCTGAGGTTTCGGGCGTGGTCCGTGGGAGTGGGAGGGTTGCTGAGGGCAGGGGCCACCAGGTGTTGTCCCAAGCGGAGGGGGTGGACCCGAGGACGAGGACTTCCATTTTCTCCGAGTTGAGCTTCAGGCAGCTGCTGCTTATCCAGGATGCGACGTCCTTCATTCCTTCCTGGAAACTGTGTCTGGTGATGTTGGGTGCCTTGGTATGGGAGAGGATGAGCTGGGTGTCGTTGGCGTAGGATACTATGCTGAGTCCGTGTTTTCTGACGATGGTTGCGAGTGGGGCCATGTAGATGTTGAAGAGCGTGGGGCTGAGGGAGGATCCTTGGGGTACTCCGCATGTGATCTCTGTGGGTTCGGAGAGGAGGGGCCGGATTCTTTGAGTTCGGCCGGTGAGGAAGAAGCAGATCCAGTCAATGGCAGTTCCCTGTATCCCAGCGTCGTGGAGTCTGGTGGCAAGTGTGAGGTGGGAGACGGTGTCAAAGGCTGCTGAGAGGTCTAGTAGGATGAGGGCTGCCGTGTGGCCTCGGTTGAGGATAGTGCGGATGTCTTCCGTGGCAGCTAGGAGGGCAGTCTCTGTGCTGTGGTTGCTGCGGAATCCCGGATTGAGAGGTGTCGACGATCGAGTTGGATGCTATGAAGTTTGTGAGCTGGCAGTTGACGATCTTCTCGGTGACTTTGACGGCAAAGTGGAGGAGAGAGATGGGTCTGTAGTTCTTGAGGTCCGTCGGGTCTGCGGAGGGCTTCTTGAGGAGGGGTTTGACTTCTAAGCATTTCCAGTCATCGGGGAATGTGCCTGTTTTGAGGGTGCAGTTGATTGTTTGTTGTAGTGCAGGTGCTATGGCGGAGGCCGCCCTGTGGAAGATCCACTACCTATTTGTAATTACAGCAGCAAAAATTATTGTGGGGTGGACTCAGATTCTGTTGGGTAGAAGATGATGGTTTTGCTCCATGACCAACTGGGTTTCAAATGTACAGAAGAGACTGGGTTAGCAACACATCTCAAAGACTAAAGATTGCATGTGGTTCACAACCACAACTGATCGATAAACCAGTTAGCCACATTTCTACATGTTTGTACATTGCAGTGCTCATCACTGCAGTCCAAATTACACTGCTTATAAAGTACCAATATTCAACTGAAAGAAAGGATTTCTGAGCAATAGTAACATCTAATGTCTGCATCATCCTTGCCCACTCAACACCTCAACCATCTCTCCATCTTTCTCCATTATTCACTGAACTCAATGAAGACATTTTAGCAAGCCTCGCTTTGAGTAAGGAACCAAGGGAGCAATACTGTTTCCAGACTAGAAAGACTGGTAAAACCTCAACCCAGGTAGAGCAATAAGATGGAACAGAGTCTTCAAACTCCGAACATATTCACTCTAAAGATTTGGACAAAGTTGAATCTGTAAAATCAGGAAAAGAGGTATAAAATGGAAATAACATGCAGATGTTAAATTTCTCAATGAAATGAATAAAATGTATGGGTCAAGTTTAATATTGAGAATGCATGAGTCTAAAAGTAGAAGATTATGCTGTAATACTGGTAGGCTTAAGGATCAGTGAACCACAAGGATACTCTTTATAAAGTACATAGAGGTTCCTCAAGAAGTAAAGTTGTGAGTGACAATGGCCGTTTGAATGTAGGAATGACTGGTTAACACCGTGGATAATGCTTCTGACCTCACATATTACATCACTCTCAGCCCCCATCCCTGATCCTTCTCAGGCCCTGGGGACTTCATCCCCACAGGCCTGTCCATTTTTCATAAGGGAAGAGGGGCCATGCGACCTCCCTCCCAGAACCTTTTGTGACTCAGGGGAACCCATCCCTGGGGTCATCCATTTTCTTTTGTCAAAACTGTTTTTATTATTTTCCAAACAATCATACAGTGCAAGTTTTACATATAGCATAATCATTTTCGCAATACAATATTGCCATTTAGATACACAGTTTCTACATTAAATTGAATCAGCCAATTTCCAATAATCTGCGAAGCATCTGTACTGTAAGTAAAACAAATAAAGTGAAATAAACCAACCCCTCTACCCTCCGTAACCCACCAAACCGTAACCCATTAACTAACTAGTGGTACTTCGGGACATCTGTGATGATATAGGAGGGCTCGACACGTCTCCCGGAAGAAGGGTCGTCAATTTTTTTTAAATGGGAGCAGGCCACATGGCACCACTCCCATACCCTTAGTAGGCCCCGGGCACTCCATTCCCGAAGCCAAGTAATTGAAAAAGTGGGTGGGTATGGCACGCCCCAGGGTTTTCCAGGGGTTGAAATTTAAATAACGGGGAGGTACCATGTGGCCCTCCTCCTCGAGCCTCATTAGTCCTGGGGACCCCCATACCCGAGGGCTCTTTTTATTTTAAAGGAGAGGGGCATGCGTGGCCCCCTCCCTGAGTCTCATTAGGCCCTGGGGACCCCATCCTCTGGGTCATTTTTATTGTAAAGGGGAGGTGGGCCACGTGGCCCCTCTCCCTAAGCCTAATTAGGCCCCAGGGACCACATCCTCCAGCGCCAAAATATAAATGAAAGGGATGGGGCCATGTGAATCCCCTCCCCGAGCCACATTAGGCCCTGGGGACCCCATCTCCCAGGGCCTTTTTTATTTTAACAGGGATGTGGGCTGCATGGCCCTCCTCCCTGAGCCTAGTTAGGCCCCGGGGAACCTATCCCCGAGGGGGGAAATGTAAATAAAAGAGGAGAGGGCCATGTGGCCCCCTTCACCAAGCCTTATTAGGCCTGGAGACTCCATCCTCCAGGGCGGTATTTAATTTTAAAGAGAAGGGGGAGCATGGCTCCCCTCCCTGCGCCTCATTAGGCCCTGGGAACTCCAACCCCAATGGTCATATTTATTTTAAAGGGGAGTTGGGCCGCATGGCCCTCCTCCCCGAGTCTATTATGGCCCTGGAGACCCCGTGCCTCAGGTCCTCACTTTAATATATGTGGGAGCCCACCCTCGTCACCCACAAATATCATGCTGGGGGCCGCGGGGAGTGCCAAGATCCTCGCGGTCACAGACAGCTCCCCACATGCAGCGGGAGCCGGCATTGCTCCCGCCCACAGGGATCAGCTACTTCTGCTACTCCCTATAGGTGGGAGCAATATTTTGTTCTGTTTCCCTGCCAGCATCAGAGCAAGCAGGGAAACAGAAAACAAGTCTGATCCCAGCCGGCGGGAGCATTTTTAAAGCTCCTGCCCGCTAGGAGCAGACTTTGTTTTTGCTCCTGTATGGCAAGAGATTCAAAAATGCTCCCACCAGGCGGGAGTAAACACAAGTTACCCTGCCCACGCTGGTGCAGGCAGGGAAACTGCTGTGTCCCGGGGCTGGGTTCCCCGGGGCCTAATACGGCTCGGGGAGAGGGGCCGCACACACCCCTCCCCTAAATAATTAAGTTGGGCCTCAGGAAATGGGGTCTCCGGTGCTGAAATTGGCTCAGGGAGGGGGCCTGCGCAGCCCCCTCTCCTTATAAAATGTACTAAATAATAAACCTGGCCAGGGGGATGAGGCCCCTGGAGCCCAAAATGGCCAAGGGGAGGGGGGCCTTACTTACACCCTCCTCCCCATATAGTTAAAAAAAATGGCAGCTGGCGTTTTTGCTTTGGATTTTTTTTTATTTTGGCTTGGGGGGTGCCTTTAGGTCCACCCTATTTGGCCTAGGTGGGCAGGGTATCCCTAACCTGCCACTTTATATTAATATGTGTTTTAACAGTTCAGGACAGGTGACTAATTTTCTGAGTTCCTGTAATGGCTGCTAGCAACATTTTTCTCATGTTGCTGGCAGCCATTCAGAGTGCTCACTCCCACAGTACTCTGCCTCCCACAGGAGCAATGGCCCAAGAGGAAAGAATCTCTATAGGCTGATCAGAATGCTACATTTTTAAATTGGCGATCCCACAAAACTCTCACAAGCCTCTTGCAGACCCAACCATCCAGATATATAATTATTTTTCACTATAAGCACGCTTTCTGGACTAAGATCTAGCTTCCTGATGACAAATTTGGTGTAATTCCGTTCAGCAGTTTTTGCAGTAGCGCAGTCTAACAATGTCTATGGAAAATCGACCGCCACTGGATACTAACTATATATATATATATAGTGGTCCAGTAGAAGGCTGTGAAGCTGAAACGCGTAGACCATCCTTTCAACCTGTTTTTGCACTTTGGTGTGCTAAATAAATAATTCTTGAAAATCTCACCTCTGTTGTGGTGCCGTGTATTCTCGCTGGAGGAGAAGGACCAGCGAAGAGTTAATTTGTGATATATATATATACATACATACACACGCACACACACATATAGAAAATAGATATTTACATATTTAGATAGATAGATAGATAGATAGATAGATAGATAGATAGATAGATAGATAGATAACAAAGTGCCGGTCACCACTTTGTAGATATATAGTTAGGGCAGAATGTCGTTAGGAAGAGCGTTTTTCATTTTGCTAATAACTTTGGTGCCATTTGACCAATGTTCACAAAACTTTCCCCAAAAAAGTTCATACACCTCAACACTTTCCATGAAAGTTTTAGGGTAATCCGTCAAGTGGGAGCTGAGAAGAAGGGTGGTCCCAAAACATTGTTCTCCCATGTTAATTCCCATATGAACTTTTGGGACAAGATACCAAAAAAATGGATTTTACAGAATTCCATCAAATTTGGCAGACGTTACAACTTTACTTAGAAAGTGTGCATTCCCAATCAGCCGTTTTGAGAAATTTACGTTTAAATTATATAGAGATATCTGGATGGTTGATTCTGTGGGTCTCCCATAGGATTCCCACAATACCTCAAATTAAAAGAATTGAGCCATGTGATTCGCAGAGAGGGCTTTTTTCCTATTTAGCTCCCAAGAGACAGGTACCATCCCACAGGGCTGAGTGTTCTGATTGGCTGTCCTCAACCTGAAGAAACATTTTGCAGCCCTCATTACAGGATCCTTGTCCTGAAATTAAAATTAAAATAACATATAGCCTGACTCTCTAGAACTTGAGGGGTTGGCAGCGGGGCTCCCCAGGTGTCAAAAATGTGAAAAAACTTTATTTTTTCATGCCACAGGTCCCATGGAACTAATGCTGGACCCAGTGCGGTCCCTGTAAAGTACATGGGACTCCCACATGATCTAGGTTTCCAGGGGTAAAGTGAAGTAAGTGAAGCTTGCACAACCGCTTGAGCTGCGCTAGCCCAGGAGTATCGTGGTACCACAATTTGCTTTTAAAAATAAACAAGAAAACTGTGGAGCTGGGTTCCTTGTGCGACTGGCCACCTACTTGGCCACCTGCGTGGAGTTGGGCCTGCATGGCCTAAAGCTGTGTTCAGTGTTTGATTTAGATAAATACAATAAAAATAAAAACCCTAGAAGTTCCCTGAAAAAACAAAGGTTAAACTATTGGTATGTTTAGGTATGCTGATAAGATCTTATTTTAAGTTTTTAAAAAACGTAGAAATTTACTGAAAAAAACCAGATATTAAAGTGATGATATAGTTATGTATGGTAATAAGCTCTTACCTCTACAGTTCAACTAATAACGTGTCGCATACATCAGTACAACCGTCATCAACATTTTACTCTGATTCCTAATTTTAGCTGAATAACTACCAGATTCATGCAATGTCACATGTTGCTTTTGGCATACAACACCATTTTGTATGTATCAGACAATATCAGCATGTTGGCATTATTTTTTTTTTTTAAAAAGCAAAATAAATAGATAAAGAAATCTAGGGACAATTCCTACACCCATACACCTTCATTTTAATGAGCGTGAGTATGGTGGTTGAAAAAACACCTTGCTATAAACACCGTTTGCTCAGCCTTTTGGTCAAGTTTCCCATTTGTCAGGTAATTTGATACCAAGATTAATTGAAAGAAATTGTGGGTTAAAAAAACAGAACAATTCTAGCACGGAAAAGACCATAATCTTATTTTACTTGCTTGATCGCTCAGAGAACCTTAAACTAATAAAATAAAATAAGAAAGTCAAACCAGAGCTCAGGTGGAAATGTAGTGTCTGCGTTCCCTTTTTATTACTGCAGTGTTTGTTTCGCGGCCTTTCACAAATTAATGGACTGAGGCTGCACAGATCATTGCAATGACACTATTTTTTGTGAAAGAAAGGAATAGCTGTTTTGCTTGTAGGAACTAATTCTCTCCCCATGCACCCCCTACCGTTACTGTCTGGGCTTTTTAGCAGCACAGACCTAATAGGCGGACTGCCTGACATCAAGTTTTTTTTCCGCCTTCTAATAGTGTCGCAGAATTTAATTAAATGAATATCGCACACACCTGAAGCTTACAGATTTTATTGACACCAGCATCTGGCTTCTATAAGGCTTGTAATGTAGACGATAAATCCTGCCTTGAAATGCAATTTGGGCCAGGAGGGTGTTCTTCCTCTTTGTAATCCATCTTTTTAACTAGACTAATATGTGTGTTGCCCGTAAACGGATGCTGATAGCTGCGCTATCGTTCTCACTGGTTGGTTGCAGGATTCTGACTGCGACGCTGGCTTGGATTTGGCGGGATCTGAGTTGACGTTGTGTGTAGCGCAAGCAGTACCAACATGAATAGCCCGCAACCTACTCTGATTTCCAGATGAGGGCATAGGGGGGATGACCAGTACCTGGTGACTAGGCCTTGCCTATGAAGCAATATGGCATGGTCCAAAGGGTTAGTCTCACAGATCAGTGTATGGGCTTTTTTGACAGTTTGTGGGCCTGTTTTATGGACCAGTGGGCTGTTTTTTACGGTTGATTGCTCTGCTAGTACCACAAACATTGTCTGCAGCAAGCACAAATGCATGCAGTCTCCCATACCTTGCAAAACACCTATACAGCTTGTGTTTACAAGTCTAAAACTGCCATGATTTGCAATGGGGACACTTTTAATTTGGTGCCAGGGCCTATTTTCTGTCCCCAGTCCGACTGTGGCCTTGTGGGTTTAAAATTAGTGCTGTTACGTTTTTTTTCTGAACTTTTGGTGATCCGAACTGGGCCTGAGGTCCCACATCCCAAGCTGAACATGCCACGGATGAGATCAAACTCTTGCATTATTTACCTTTTTGCTGGTTCATGCACAATGTGTGCCTCGCAGGCCACTGCTGCCAGATTCACAATGTTTTGTCTACCCCTGGTGATTTAAAGTTTGTCAGGGAATGTCAGGGAGGCCATAGGCCAAGGGCTTCCTGATGACTGCAGATTTTCTTTCACATGACCTTCCTGAGGTTGATTTTGGGCTCCAGACAGTGCTGCCTTCAGCTCTGACAGGGTCCGGCTGGCAGCAGATTCACAGGCCTCCCCTGGGCTTTCTGGCATGTTCCAGCTCCCTTCACTCTGCAATACCTTCTAATCATGCAGAATATATATTTCACAACCCATCGTCTGGAAGGCAGAAAATAGGCCTTAGCCTGGATTTTTTTAAACAGCATTCATTTAACAGTTTCCAAGTGAGTTACTTCCTTTTACAGCAAACTATGAGCATTATAACCACAAGCAAAGCCCCTGAGCTGACTGCGATTTAACTACTTGACAGTTTCATCTTTGCTTTAAATAGTCTGATTTCTTGATTCAAACTGTCCCCAAAAATGTAATGGTTTGGATAAGAAAAGGGAAATGTGGATTATAAAAAGAGGCATTACCTTTGATTCGCCATACACGAACACGCGTCACACATCATTTTAAGGTACAACTGCATGAGAGTGAATACATGGACACAAAGTGGTGGCTAGCTAGGAGAGCCACCAATTACTTTTGTGAAAAGTATATGACATACTAGGTAACGAATAAGCATTGGCAAAGCCGATAGGTCTGGCTTTATTATACCAATAAATATAAACACAGTCATTCATAAATGCATTGCAGCGTGCGCAACGAAATTCGTTTTATTTATTTATATGTCTACTTACCTCTATACGGCCGTATTCCGCACTTTACTACCCCCTCCCCGCCCCACGTCACCGCCCGGCAGCACACCCACCACGGGCCGCTACTGGTAGTGAGGTGTTTATAGGGATCAGTGTATCGTTAAAGTGTAGTGAGAGGTTTTTAAGGTTCAGGGAAGGGCAGCATTAAGGGAAAGAAAGGCTGTGTGGGTTGCATGGATGGGTACTTTTCAGGCCCAAAAATGGGTTTTAGTGATCAAGGGAGGGTAATATTAAGGAGTAGTTAGGTTTTTAGTGTTCAGGGGTGGGTAGCTTTAAGGGAAACTAACGGTTAGTATTGTTTAGGTATCGTTAAGGGCTTTTTATAATTGAGAGATGGGTGAGGTTAAGCTGGAGTAAAAGGTTTTTAGGTTAAGGGAAGTGTAGCGGTAAGGGGTAGCAAACGTTTTAAGGTTTAGGGAAGGATAGTATTAAGGAGTAGCAAAGGTTTTTAGCGTACAGTGATGGGAAGAGTTAAGAGGTACTAAGGGTTTTTTACAGGGTCGGGGATGGGTAGCATTAAGGTGAAGTAAGGGTCTATGGTTCAGGGATAGGTAGCGTTATGGGTATGAGTTTGTAAGGTTCAAGGAAAAGTAAAGTTAATGAGTAGTAAAGAGGAAATTAAGGTTAAGGGATGTGTAGTGGTAAGGTAAATGCGCTTTTGCGGTTCAGGAAAGGGTAGCAGGAAGTGGTAGCAAGGAGCTTCTAGAGTGTCATGTTTAAGGTTTTGTGAAGGGTAGCTCTAAGGGTAGAAAATGGTTGTTTGGGTTTAGGAAAGAGTAGGGTTAAGGGTTTTTAGAGTTCTGGGAAGGGTAGCAGTAAGGGGTAGCAAGGAGCTTCTAGGGTTCAGACAATGGTAGCTTTAAGAGGTAGTACAGGTTTTTTAGGGTTCAGGGAAGGGTAGTTTAAAGGGGTAGAAAGACGTTTTTAGGGTTCTGGAAAAGGTAGTGTTAAAGAATATTATGAGTTTTTAGGATTCCAGGGTGGGTACCATTAAGGGACGGGAGGAGGTTTTAGGACTCAAGGAAGGGTATTTTTAAATTACTGTAATCTTATAAGCAAATTAATTCCATTTAATGTGTACAAATATTACATTTGAAGTAAATTAAATATAATATAATATTAGTAATGTAAGTTTAAAATATTAAATAATGAATTAAAATAAAACATTAAATGAAATTTTGGGAGCAGAGAAGTTTTAAAAAGCATCACATGCCCATAAATCTTGAAAATTAGAAAGAAATAACACCATTCTCTCAAGCAGTGCCATGATAAAGTATCTCTGATGTTGATAAGGGATAGGGAAGGGGGTAGTTAGCTGAGACTGCAATTCACAACACATTCCTCCAGACTCCCCTCCTCCCATCTGTGCTGCTGCCAGAGAAGAACAAAAACACCATAATTATCTAATTATTTAGGAGACATATAGAATTGCAGTGTCATATGTTTGACCTAAAGGTCAAGCTCTGTTGTAACACAATAGTTTAACTTGATAAAGGGCTCTGGCAACTTGATAAACAAATGATTACAGCTCTTGGAGGGAAAGCACTTTGTCTATGGAAGCAGACAACTTCAGTCCAATCAAAACATGTACTCCTGTCCACCAAAATGTGGCTGTTGACAAAACCTCTCTCTGTTGTAATCCTTAAAGCGTTTTTTTAGGTTGATCTCATAAGGTCTGGTGACAGCAGCGCTGTCAAGGCAGACCTAAAAAAACAACTATGATCCACTAACCAATTTCTAGTCTCAATGCATTCTAAAAATTTGTAGAATACATCAACAGGCGATTTGCGGTCAGTCAACATTCTACACTACCTGCTGCCACTGCACTTCGGATGATACAGAAAAGCATGCTTTTTGTCAGGAAAGACTTAAAAACACTGTTGTGCCTCCAACCTGTCTCTTCCCAATCTTTGCTTGTTCACCACTGGCACAGAGACATGTAGCTTGTGTATGGGCTCCCTAATCCATATCATCAATCAATCAGTTACCAATTATTGGAATCCTATTTTATACTGAACCTCTTTTCAGTCATTGCATGGAGACTTCTTGTGGGGGAATCAGGCACAACACCTTCGCACAGATAGACACTAATGCAAAAATAATAATCATCCTGGACTATGCATCCGTTGCCATGACACTGTCTCCATTTGAAGAGTCTTGGATAGCCTGTACTAGCCCACTGGTGCTCAAGGAAATGCTCCTGGTGATTGATATGTGACAAAGCTCAGTTGATCAAAGTGGCCCTTTTGTGTGTAGAAAACAACAAGGTTATAGAAGGAATGCTTAAATTAATGTCAGCCCTAGCAATCGCCCAGGCTGCATTTCTGTCCTCAAGTAAGGCCAAAACCAGTCTTGCATTACTTGTATTCCTATTTGGAGGAAACCTAGCATAGCTGTTTGCGCTGGACTTTCCCTATAGGTGCAGGGCCTGATTTGCATATGGCTGTCCATTGTCTAAAGTGGCATAGTGGTCAAAAATGTAATGGGCTGCAATTGAGCCTGAGCGACTGTCCATGACTGAGATTAATTAAAGCATTCCTTCCACTTTGTTGTTTGTTGATTTAGACACCCTAAGTGCAACGGGTACTACCCAGAAGAGCATCCATTGCTCAATGGTCCACAGGACTCAAACTATACCACACAGATGAGGCCTACGTAGGCTGAAACAGGTCTGGGGTTGCTGTGTTCTTGTCTGAAGGGGACCTCACCTGGCAGTAGAAGATGGGAGTCAGGATTTAGCTGATCTTTAAGGGCATGGTGTTACAGATTCTCCAGACTTGAACAGAAATACTCCCATCTCCACTGCCCATGTGGTTGTGGTGAGGCAAGAGTTTGTGTATTTATGCTTTCTTAATGGGGTGATTATGCTGACACTATAGTGTGCAGTGCTTGCTCTGAACATATATGTGAGATAAAGGACTTTAGATATTTTTTGGGCAATCCCAGCTGCCAGTATTCTCTTTCAAGCGACAGGGTCAGTTTTCCTTTATAACTGAGTTTTGCGCAGTGACTTTCAAAATGCTCTTAGCACAGGCCAGAGTCTGATTCTGTTTTGTGAATGTGCGTAAACGGTAGATGAGTATGCCTGTTTTTCAAGTGTTGTGAGTTTTTAGCTGTTGGTCGGTAAGGCCAGAAGGCAAGAAGCTGATGGTAGAAGTACTGTTGGGTGCTTTAACAGCCAGTATGAGAAGTTTGTTCCTCAAAATGCCTCTTAGCCCAGTGCTTAATTTGAGCTGCTGGTTGCCGTAGAGGCCAATTGGCACTCATTATTGGACACTGGTACTTATTTTTGATCATCAGACTTTGACCCAGAGCAAGAGAGAGAAGGGCAGAAAGGCATAAAAAAAGAGCAAGAAAAATGAAGGGAATCAGTGACAAAGGGAGAAAAAAAGGATGAAAAATAATGTGCAAGAGTGAGCTAAAGGGGCAGGAGTGTAGGGTGATGGATTAAATTGACATGAGGTGGAATCGAGATTAGACAACCTTGGCATTCTGCAAACCCGACATTCGGCAGCCCTGGAAACAGGCTTCTGAGAAAAAAATGTGGGCCCCAGCACTTATCCTCTTAAAAATTAAGTACCACTCTTAACACTGTGACAGGATCAAAAAGCACAAGGAAAACAGGAATAATTAATTAAACAACGCAATATGCTTATTGGCGAACATTCCTTACAAATTTTTGGTAATATTGATTGAGCAGTGAAGCACTTAATATTTAGACTATCATTTTATAATAGAACTTGATTGCTGAAATGCACATATGTACACTGATATTATCAGGTAAATTATGTTCAAACCCGGATTTCAGCTCGACGTGTGGTGAGATAGTTAAAATTCACCTACAAAGTTTTCTGAAGAAATTTCTCACACTTCAAATGTTACAAATTTGGCAAACTTTAAACAACTTTTCCCACACAAGGAAATTCTCACCAAAAAAACCTTGCAAAATAATTTTTCTTCAAAAATCCTTTGGCATAGAGTTGCCAAATTCTTTACACCAGCCCATCTCTCATATGTGCATATACAATACATATGTCCTAGAAATAATGGAACATTTATACATTTAAATTTAGGTTTCAAAAATACAGCTTCACAAAAGCTCCCTGACACATAAACATTGTAGTACAAAACAGCAGAGCAACAACATCGATATTTCCTTACCAATAAAGCTGCACCTGAAAATCCAAGGAAGCCATTCGTTTGAAATCGTTTTCTAGTTTGCAGATGGGGAAGGATTTTAAGACTGGCATTGCAGGTTAATTGTCAAAATGAAGATGTGAGTCAGCATATTTTTGGGAACCAGTAAAATGCAATGTGTTTCATGCAAATCTCTTAAGCTTGCCCACATTTATAATGTAGACACGTTATACTCAGTGCTGAATTTGAGCCGGTGGTTTCCGACGCTCGGCACCAGCACTTAATTGCCAACACCAGCACTTATGGCAGCTGCCACATGATGGCACTGTTTGTGTAATTTAAAAATGAACACAAAAACAGTTGTTTACTAATTCAATAGGTATTGTAAACAACTAATACCTACCTCCCAAGCCATTCTTATAGCTTTGGGGGCCTTGAACAGTCTGAATTGTGACACTAGTAGCAGTGTGATGGTTAGGAGTTGTGTTAGTACTGCCATTGGCAGCGCTGACAGTGACAATATGTGGTACTAGCTGCCGTGGCCTCCTGACAAGGGCCCTGCCACTTATTTGTTTACAAATTAAGCACTGGTTATACTACAAATAACCAAAAGCAAACCAGTGGAAGATTATGTTGCGCCCTCTCCTTTTTTTGTTGCAACCTCTTCTCTTTGAGGGCGTGAGATTCACTTAAGTTGAGTCGTTTAGCCCTGGTAGCTTCATTGGTGATTTCCATTTATTTTGCTGAAGCTGGATTTTTGTGGCTTCTCTTTGCCTACATTGGCCAAGAAGCAGGTTTTTTTTGTTCATTGTGGCCAATGTCGCTTAATTGCTTAAGTGAGATGGAACCCATGGGCTGTATTACAAAAAAGCCTATGGGGCGCAACAGACATGCGCACCCACTTTTTACACCCCCGCAAGGCACTTTGTAAAGGGCAGCAGACGCTTGCCCGGCCCCTTCTGTACTATGGATCGCGCTGGCCCCAAATGCGCATGAACAGTATTTCAAGGGGGTGTGCCTGTGCCTATTTAGAAACAGGCAGTCTTAGTATGAAAGCAAACACTTTCATCAGCTGCCCAGGGCCAAGTGGTCTCTTTTTCTAAAGTTGAAAGACAAAGGGAGCATCAGAAAGGGCCTAAAGGTCCTTATTTAAAGCCAAATGAGGAAGGAAGTCTGTTCTCACTTCTTCGGATGCAATAACTCACAGCTAAAAGGCTAGTTCAAGTTGGCATCAATCACATTAATCTGCTCCTGTATTGGCAGCATTGAGAATTGATCCTGCCAGGGAGCTGCTGAGTTAGGGCCCTGGCTGCTGCACACGGAGGCTCACCTACTGAGAGAGGAAAATGATAGATGGCTCGGGGAACTAAAACAGCATTTCAAACCTGATCTAATTCGAGTTCGAGTCTGCGCAGAAAGGGCCCTGGGTGCAGAGGACACTCCCACTGAGATAAAACAAACACAATAACACAAACATATTTGAATGCAACACAGGGAGTAGAAATCCAACACAATCATACTGGAAAATTAATTTAAAGATTGTTTTATCCCCGAGTTTCGTTTCTTGTATTGCATGCTTCACTGTGGCAAAACATACTAGGAAGCAAAGTTCTTGGAAATACTTGGTTTCCATGGAAACCTGAGCTGACCTCAGCATTATTGTTCTCAAGAGGGAGCTGACTTTACTATATGTTCATTCACTGAATTAATGGAGTCCGGGTTTTTTTTCTGGAGAGTCTGAGGGCAATGTTAATAGGCCGGTGTTGTTAAAAAAGACTGTCATTTGGCCAAACTATCCGCTCTTTTGTTGGCAGGGAGCAGACCCATTGAGTGAGAGATTATAAAATTCAGTTTAATTCCGCCTGTGCTTACGTTACCTAATCACACGCATTTGTACGAAAATGTCTTCTAATGAACTGCCCACAGCCACCACAAACTCATCAACCGTTGCAACAATCACTTTCTTAGTTGTCTCCAAACTGTTTACAAAGGTTCAGGCAACATATTTAAGAGTTGCAAAGTGCTACATAAAGGTGAATGACCAAAATATTGTTTCAGAACTAACATAGTGCAACAGTATTGTGTCAAAGATATGGCCATAGCAAAAATATTGAGGGGTAGTATGTAAAAGGTAGTAAATTGTTAAATATATATTATAGTTTTTTAAATATCATATATAATATAGTTTACCTAATATAGCTCTGTTAAATATTGTTTTTTGATTAATTTAATATTTATGAATTATTATATAATTTTTAGGTATTTTCATTATTATAATAATTGTTTTTTAATAAAGTTTGTAAGTTTTAACATGTTGTTAAAAATACATTTAATTAGTAATTTATAATTTACTAATAGGTTTTGGGGTTTATAGGGGAATAGGATGGGAAGTTATTTAAATGATAAATTATTGTTTTTTAGTTTAGTTTTTTCATTAATTAAATATTTAATTGTTAATTTGTTATGCTAGTTATGTTAATTGGTTAATCGTTATTTTATTTATCAAATGTATTTTCCGATGTCTAATGTGTAATTTACATTTTCCACAGTTTAGTTACTAATATGTAATTTACTAGTGGGTTATTGAGCTTGTAGGGGGTTAGGTTGTTAATTTGTTGAAAATATTAATTATTGTTTTTTATTTGTAATGAGTAATTTAAAGATTAGTTGATAATTAATTATACAAATTAGTTAATTGATTATTTGTTGACACTTATTTGTTGTATTTTAGTGTTGGTTTGTTGATAAGTGTTTTTAAGAATAGACTTTTTTCAAATGAATTTTATATTTAACATTTGTTTAAATTATATTTGTTTTATTTTATTACTATTTTAATGTTATTCGTGTTTTATTTACATTTTTACGTTATTGTTTATTTTTGGGGGATTTAGGAAGAGAATTTTATTTATTTTAAAATGTATTTATTTTGTCTTCAATTTGGTAAATTATATCTATATTATTACATTTTAATTTTTGCTATTTAATTTAACGAATGAAGAACTACACGAGAGATATAATACTTGGAAACAGGAGAATTCAGTAATAGAGACAGAGTTTGGGGTGAGAATCCACATATGCTCAGGAATATACATTAGGTATAGAAGATAAGTTTGAATATAGAAGGAAAAGGTAATACAAGTTGTGCTTCTGAAAACATTGGATATAGCTCAGGAAAAGCTTCTCCGGTTTGCTGTCATAGAATTTCAACCAGTATTTGGCCAATCAGTATTTGAAGGCTTCCAATATGGCCAGAAAGAAGCTGGCTCGGGCAAATTTTAATTGGAAAAATTTGGCTTCAGGCCTACCATTATAACCTGACTGTAACAGTGCAAACCATGCATTACGACCTGTTAAAATAAACTCTTTCACAGGTACAAAACTCCCTTTTAAATATTAGTAAGTTACCCCTATCTGAGACTTGTAGCCCACAAGGTAACATGCATGGTATTAAAAAGTGGAACATCTAGAAAATGTATATTACTATGTCCCTACAGTGGCAAGGTCCTAAAACCTATTTTCACTGTGGCAGGTCTGGCTGACCTACGTAGAAAACCAGAGGACCAATGAAAATACTAATACTGCATATCAGAAATGGGACCAGCTACAAAAATAATTAAAAAACTATTTTAATAGTTAATAATATTCATTTAAAATCCAATTCCATGGTGAAGTTGATTCTATAATAAATATTAAGGAAAAGTATATTTTATAAACTTACCCTTTAGCTGCCTGAACTGTCATAAGGCATAAGTCTCTGCCAGCTCTCAGCCTATGCTCAGCCTTGAACAGGTGTGAACGAGGTGTGAAATAACTCCAAGGAGCAAACAATAGGCTGACCTGAATGGCAGAAATGACTCTTCTAAACTCCACAGGATATGCTGGGCGGGGATGTGGGCATCCTTTTGATATTACAGTGTGAAATCCTACTTTACAGGTCTTTTGGGCCACATACAAGACTCAGGACATATTTGAAAAACAGAGAAGAGGATGTAAAGACAATTATTGTGTATCCACTGTCTGGTTGCCGGAGAACTCGGCTTTTGTCTTACCAGAATTCTGTCTCTGAGTTTGTTGTGGTACAGTGGCTGCCTTCATCTGGATTTTAGTTTTAGATATGGCAGGACAGTAGGATTACCATTGTACACTCCACACAACCATCCCTCAGATCCCAAGGTTAGTGTGGCAAAAGACTTTCACCATCTTGAAAATGCCCTGACATGTGGCCTGTTAGCATTAAGGCACACAGAGGCTGCTGCAAAAGTGGCATGGGTTACCCCAGAGAACTTTTTAACCCATTGGTTAGGATGTTGCAGGGAGTCATTTCCACCCACCAGTTAGTGCCTGGCATTAATGGCACCTGCAGGCACCCACTTCAGAACACTTTCTGGACCTGCAGAAGATCAGAAGGGGACTGGACTCTGTTCTGTGACTGGAGGAGCCCCAAAGGACTGGGCCTGCTCCCTATTGCACCGAGGACAAATAAGTGCACTCCTAGGGTCATTTGAATGACCTCCTATGTGGCTACAGGGAGACAATAAGCTGCAAGAGGCCTTTTCCTCGAAGTACCCAGCTAACCAATGGCAACTGGACCTAGACTGGACTCTGTTGTTGGCCTCTGTCTAACAGCCTTTGAGTCTCTAAGTGCCTACCCAGAGGTCCAGGGTGGCTTTAGAAGTGTACTCCTGCATTTGATTGGTACTTGACAAGATGAGAAGTTTGACACTTAAAAAACTATGTCAGAAGGTAAAATCTTTGACCAGGACAAACCTGGAAGGTCTATCCGTCCTGTGCCTCATATTGCACCTAGGTCCCGGTCTAACATTGGATCTATGTGCTTCATGGCACTATTTTCACTTTAATCTTTCAAAACTCATATCTCTAGCTCGCCTTATTGGATTTTTATCATTGTGGTGTCATTATGGTTATTACATTTTACTCTGTTCTTCTAATTTGGAAGCCGATGCGGGGGAGCGCGAGTAAGACCTCTGACCCTCGGTCTCAGGCCTACTCTCTCCCCAGCAGCTCCGCTCCACTTACTCCGCCGCTGAGCCACCAGCCTCCTCCTGGGAGGTGTTCAAGGCCGCTGTCTGCAAGATTCCTCCGTGTGTGCCCTGTTCCTGCCTCTGCCTGATTCCATCTCCTTGGTGGGTCAGCTGTGCTTGTAATTCTTGGTACTATTTTGTCAGTATTTGTTTATAGTTTTAGTATCTGTTTATTTCTGGTTTGTGTGCCCGCTCCGCTTTTCCCCGCTTCCCCCTTCCCGCCGCTGCTGCCCCTGCGGCCCCACACCCCTGTCCACGCCCGTTTCCCGCCTCCCAGCTGCTCGTCCCTCACCCCTCCCCTACTTAATGGCGGCCACTGCGTGGTCGCGCAGAGGCGCGCCTAAGGCAAGCCCGTCTGCGCCTGTCCGCGACCCGACCGCGGCCAGCGCCAGGAACCCTGGAAATACGACCCCCCGCTACGACTCCGCCGCCCTCCTCGCACTCAACCCCGGAAGAAACAACAACTGCCAGAGATCGACGCCGAACACCACCCACGGCCAGTTCTCCTGCCGACACTGCCGACTATCCTTCACCATCAACAGCCCCACCACGACTGCTGAACCCACGCCGGACGCCCGCACCACCAAAGCCCTGACATGCATCCTCCTCAACGTGCACTCCCTACACAGACACGCCATGGAGATCTAGGACCTGCTCGACACCCTCTCGCCAGATGTCGCCTTCTTCACGGAAACATGGACCAACCCCACCTCGGCCCCCGACATCGTCACCGCCATCCCCGACGGATACAAGATCCAAAGAAAGGACCGCCCCCACTGCCCAGGAGGAGGACTCGCCATCGCACACAAGAGCTCCCTCCGACTCTCCACCTCAAGCACAAGCGATCCCCTCTCCAACACAGACCACCTCCACTTCCAGATCCAGACCAGCCCCAGAACCACGCTGCGCGGGACCCTTGTCTACAGACCCCCCCGGGCCTTCCGCCTCTTCCGCAACCACCATTGCCGACCTAGTCGCACCCCACGCCATCGCCTCCACGGACTACATTCTCATCGGAGACCTGAACTTCCACCTCGACAACTGCAGCGACCCCGACTCCACCACCCTCCTCGACAACCTCGCCAACCTCGGACTGAAGCAGCTCGTCACCACCCCCACCCACAAAGCCGGACACACCCTCGACCCCATCTTCGCAGGAGGAACAAACATCCACTTCAGCCACACCACGCAGCCCCTCTGGACAGACCACCACTGCGTACACTTCACCTTCAACACCACCACCGCACCCAAACTCGCCCCGCGCCCGCCACGAAGAAACTGGAATAAGATCACAGAGGAACACCTCAACACCACCCTCCTCCACGACCCCCCCTCCGCCATGACCGACGCCAACTCCGCAGCCAAAGAACTACACCGCTGGATCTCCAGCTGCGCAGACAAGCTCCCAAACCTCCGCCACCCCGTTAGACGACGCCACCTGAAGGCCGCCTGGTTCACCACCGACCTCCAAGAAGCCAGGCGCTCCTGCAGATGCCTCGAGAAACTCTGGAGGAACAGGAAAACCACTGAAGACCAGAACACCTACAGGAACGCCATGACTGAATACCACCAGTGCATAAGAGCCACCAAGCAGACCTTTATCAAGAACAAAATCCACACCAACGCCAGCAACACAAAGGAGCTCTTCAACGTCATACAGCAGTTCACTAAACCCCCCAGCGAAGCCACGGACGTCACACCATCCCAGGACCTCTGCAACAAGCTCAGCTCCTACTTCCACCTGAAAATCAAGGCCCTCTACGACATCTTCAGTGAACAGACACCAGACACCACCCCCCTCTCCACCACCAGCAACCTGCCCACCATCACCACCTGGAAACCTGCTACCACTGAAGACACCGCCACGACCATGAAGAACACCCACTCAGGAACCCCCACGGACCACTGCCCGCCGCACATCTACCACAGAGCTGCCGCCGCCATAGCACCCGAACTAGGCTGGACCATTAACGCCTCCTTCGAATCCGGCATCTTCCCCGACAACTGGAAGCGGGCTGAGGTCAAGCCCCTCCTCAAGAAACCCTCGGCCGACCCGATGGACCTGAAAAACTACCGGCCCATCTCTCTCCTTCCCTTCGCAGCCAAAGTCACCGAGAGATTCGTCAACGCCCAGCTGACCACCTTCATCGAAGAGAACACCATCCTCGACTCCTCCCAGTCCGGATTTCGCGGCAACCACAGCACCGAGACCACCCTCCTCGCTGCCATTGATGACATCTGCATGCTACTCGACCAGGGCCACGCTGCGGCCCTCATCCTACTAGACCTCTCCGCAGCCTTCGACACCGTCTCACAACGCACTCTCGCAGCCAGACTCCCCGACGCCAGAATACGAGGAACCGCCCTCAACTGGATCCGCTCCTTTCTCTCCGGCAGAACCCAAAGGATCAGACTCCCACCCTTCCTCTCCGAACCCACTGAGATCAACTGTGGAGTACCCCAAGGATCCTCGCTCAGCCCCACGCTCTTCAACATCTACATGGCCCCCCTCGCCGCCATTGTCAGACATCATGGGCTTAGCATAGTATCCTATGCCGACGACACCCAGCTCATCCTCTCCCTCACGAAGAATCCCGAAGACACCAGACTCTGCTTCCAGGAAGGAATGAAGGACGTCACAGCCTGGATGAACAACAGCTGCCTGAAACTCAACTCAGAGAAGACGGAGGTCCTCGTCCTCGGACCCTCCGCCACCGCCTGGGACAACACCTGGTGGCCTTCCGCCCTCGGAAACCCACCCACTCCATCAGACCACGCCTGAAAGCTCGGCATCATCCTAGACTCCTCCCTCACCATGACCCGCCAGATCAACGCTGTCGCCTCCACCTGCTTCAACTCCCTCCGCATCCTCCGCAAGACCTTCAAGTGGATCCCCCCCGAATGCAGAAAGACCGTCACCCAAGCACTCAAAACCAGCAGACTGGACTACGGCAACGCCATCTAGGCCAGAATCAACAGAACCCTGCTACACAAGCTCCAAACCATCCAGAACACCGCAGCCAGACTCGTCCTCGGAACCCCACGACACAAGCACATGACCCAGCACCTACGAGACCTCCACTGGCTCCCCGTCGAGAAGAGAGTAACCTTCAAGCTACTCACCCACGCCTACAATTCCCTCCACAACATCGGACCCAAATACCTCAACGACAGAGTTTCCTTCCACGTACCCAAAAGGAACCTCCGCTCCGCCGACCTCGCCCTGGCAGAGACCTCTCGCATCAGCAGAACCAGAGCAGGCGGAAGAGCCTTCTCCTACGTCGCAGCAAAGACCTGGAACGAGCTCCCAGTCAACATCAGACGCTCCCCTACTCTGCTCACCTTCAGGAAGAGTCTCAAGACCTGGCTCTTCGACTGATCCGGAGCTGCTCCCCCCCCACCCCAGCACCTTGAGACCCTCACGTGTGAGTAGCGCGCTTTATAAATCCCTGATTGATTGATTGAAGGATTTATATTGTTGTGCCCTTTGACTTTGTTACTGTTTTGGTAATTAAGTTAAGTCGGTCTGCTACTAGGCTAGCACGCTCAGGTTAATGTAGTGACGTTGAGGGTTCACCCTGAGAAGGGATGTGATTATTCCTTGAGGTGGGAAGTCATCCACCCCCAAAAATAATCCAATAACTTACAATGTTTTCTGTCAGTGTTTGATATGGGTGTTTTTGTGGGTTAGGCATTTCTGTGATCTGATCGGCTTTGCGTGTATTTTTGCTTATGCATCTACGTGTTTGTGTTTTAGGCAGCTAGCCAGATTTGGTGTGTGTGTGTGCAGGTGTGTGGGTGTGTTTGTTCCTATGTATGTGATGTGTGTTTGTTATTTTGGTAGTTTGATGGACTTTGTGTATGTTTGTGCATCTATCTTTATGTGTATGTACTGTATAGCTAGGGTGTGTGTGAGTTGTTTCTACAGACTTTGTGTGTTTGGTATCCGTATGTATGTGCTTGATGTACGTATGTAATGTAACATGCTTGTCTGATCGACTTTGCCTCTGTGTTTACTTGCATCTGTGTACTTTTGACATTTGTGAGTGAGAGGCTTCTGCAGTATGGTGGTCACTGTGGCTGCAGTATGATGGTCACTGTGTGCATGTGTGCGTGTGTGCGTTAGTGTGTGTTTGTTTGTGTGCGTGTTTTTGTGCGTGTGTGCGCGCGTGTGTGAGTGTGTTTATGTGTGTCTGTGTGTAAGAGAGAGAGAAAGAAAGAGAGATTGATGTGGAGTTTGTCTGCCGGAGCACACAGCACGTCTGGATTGTGATGGACTGTTCAGGCCTCAGGCTGTGTGGCCTACCACGTAATTGCTCCAGTGAAGACAGTAAGCAGTTGCCTGCTCCTCCCTAACTACCATCCTGGCTACTTATTTGAAGTCTGGGCTCCGGCTCCTGGAGGTCATCACTCATCAGCCCGACGAACCCACAGGGCCGTGCCCAGGAGACCTTCACATCCTCCGCGAGCAGGGCCGGGCTCTGATAGCGGCCCTGCAGAAACCCGCGCCTCCGGCGCCCGGTGCGGCCACACAGCCCAAATAAGCGTTTTACAAATTATCATAATTAACAATCAATCATCTTATTTGGTGCAATGCCTCTCCAGATCATCAGGCGCCGGCTGTGACCTCTGATATTCATATGTTAAAAATAATAAATATGTAGAGATGCCTGGCCGGGTGACACTGGCAACAATATGCACCACACCTCTGTCACATCTACATTGTTTTGTATTTTTTTTAAGTTTGAGGTGATATAATGTCCCACCCTCCCTGATGAGGGCATAAGGTGGGCGATGCAATAGCGATGTGATTTAGGACAATGCAAATAAACCCAAGAGACAATATTTTTAAATGAAAGAAAGTAATTTGTATAAGTATATACAGAGAATGTGTTGACATTCTGCTTGTCCACGCCAGAAAACTAATTTCCGAAAATATTGGTATCTATATTGGCTGAGTGAAATTAATAGGACAAAATGGCACCATGCATATATTTTTGAAGTGTTAGAGACATATGCAAGCATACATCCCTCATACCAATTGTGTGCATTTTTATATTCTTACGTAGTTATTCTGGGCTTTTCCACATATGCTCCAGAGCATTGATATCAATTGGCCCTACTAAATGTATCAATGCGAACAGTTTTTCATAGATATAGATGTGAAAAAAATATGTATGTTATATTCAATATTGGTATATCTCTACCTGTTCTGTCAACAGCAGAGACATCCCCCGATAAATGTATATTAATCGCCGATATAGCGGTTTTCAGCACAAAGCGCTATTTTCTTCCTCTTGATTTCTAGCCAGGTTGGATGAAGCCATGAAAAGTGTTTTGTTTTCTCCCCTTGTGTCTTAGAAAAAGAATCTAAGCTGGACAGAAGAAAAGGTTTCTCTTTCTAACACAACAAATCCAATTTGGCCGCCAGCCGATGGTATCTGTCGCCGCCGTATCTTTTCCTTCTGTGGAAGGATGGCTGCCGGATCTCGGGGAAGGCCTAGACGGCGTTGGGAGCTTTTAGCCCTCCGCCTGGCCTATTGGATTTTGATAAGCAGGGTATTGCAGTTTAATAATGTCCTCTATCCATTCTCAGCCGGTCCTTAACATGCCTCTTTATTTGTCCCCAAAGCCTCTTCAGCGAGGCCTTTTTATTACGTCTCTCTCAGCCAGCTCTCCGGGGAGCCAGCCGGGACAAGAGTGATAGATAGATAACGCGATAGATTATGTCCCGCAGATGTTTTCTCTCCGCTGGCCCCCGGCTATTCCCTCTAAGTAAACAGAGACTAAATGGAGAGCCCGCGCCCCCCGGGAGCGCCTGTCACCGCGGCGCGGAAAAATAGTACATCCTGAGGAGGTTAGGAGGAGACCGGGGCTCGGCGCGTGAGCCCGAACATTCTGACGTAGTGACGTTTAGAAGACACTGAGGAAGGACATGTCCGCCTTTTCTTTCTCCCCGCAGAAGGCATCTTGTGGTGGCAATCAGTGCTTCCTGCACCCAGCAGGGAGGGTGACATCCCACCTTTCAACCTTTCCCTTCCTGTAGAAAATGACCCATGTAAAAATGCTAATAATAAAAATAACGATGGGCCAGATTCTAAAAAAAGAGTCAGAATTTGCTCTAGCACACTTACGCTTACGTTTTGAGGATATTTCAAACTTTTTTGGGGCATTTTCAAAGAATGTGACTGGTGCGCATCCCCATGAGTAATAAATAACGCATGAAAAAAATATCTTCACATGTGAAAATGTACGTATGTCACTGGGAAAATATTTTTCTTTATGAAGATTGAGTCACCTTAATACTTATGAATTTTGAAGGTGTCCCCTACCCTGTCCTACACTGAGAAATGATTTACTCCAATCCATGTCAGGAGTAAACCCATAAAACAGTAACAAACGCTCACGCTGGTATCATGTGAAATACAATCAAATGTAAGTGATTTTGGCTTCTCTAACAATAGGTTCAATCAAGGAAAAACAAAGTTCTAGTGACATATCAAAAACGCATTTTGATCAATGTATTTAATCAATTTAAATCAATGTGGACAATAATACTCACTTGCTGCTCTCATCAGTCCATCAACTCTTTCATATATACACGCTTATCATTTCACTTCGCTTCACTGTGTGCTCAATTAAGTAAGTATAAGCACCTTGTCTACATTTATATTTTGTATTATTATCTACACTAACATTTTATTATATTAGAATGCATTGTTTTTGGGATAAGGCATTAGAACATAGTTTTTTAGGCCAAAGCCTACGAGACAGCGCATGCAGTGGCTGTTGCAAGACATGTGGCTCATTAGGGACATACAGAGGTTTGTTGCTGGCCACATTGCTTAAGATTGGTTGCCTTTCCCAGTCACTCTCATTTGCCTGCTTCTTATTCGTGTCCCAGCTTGTCAATTTTGATTTTGCCTCTGTCATGAAGCATTGACTTTTTACAACTCTTTTGATTGGTAGCCTTTGCTGCTCCCACTTCTTGCCTTTCATGAACTTCCTTTTTTCTTTTGTATTAAGCACAACATGAGAGTGCATGTGTTTTTGAGCTGTCTCCTTTGTTTACTTCTCTCCCACTGCAATCTGTGTTGCTTTGTCTCAGGTCTGCTTCTTCATGCCCCCTCCATGTTGCACCCACCTGTTGCTACACCCCATTGTTTCCCCCACATGTCCCCATCGTGTTGCTTCACCCAACCTGTACCCGCCTTCTGTCTTGTCTGTTGATGCTTCCCCATCTGTGCCTTCCTTGTTGCTACCCACTAACCACGTGTTGCTTCCACCCCTCTTGCCCTTTGCGTGTTGCTTCCACATCTTCTGTCCTCCCGTGTTGATCTTGCATGCCCCACTGCTCTGCCCCATTTCGCTTCCAAGGCCGGTGTTGTTTACGCTACCCCCCCACTTTAAAAAATACCAATTTGTTTCTTGTTCCAGTCACAATTTAGTTAATCTTTAAACTTGGATGGGTATCTAAAAAGGCAAAGGAAAGTGTCCGCAACATTTTGCAGATGTGCGCATGCATCCTGTGCATGCCCACAAAATGACACGTGTGACCGCGTCAATTACTTTTTCTTTTATCCTTAGCTATGCTGCACAACATCAGAGATGCTGTGAAGTGTGGCTACAAGCAATTGCAAAGCCAATAGGTTTCAAAGGCGAGACCTATTGACTTTGAAACTACACATTTCTACATTGACCCTACTTAGAGATAAGCCAACAATCACTTACATTTGATTTTATTTCGAATGGTTCCACTTTGAACCTTTGCTGTTGTCTTATGTTTAATGCCCCTGGCTTCAGTTTGGTCTAACAGGCAGCTCCTGTTTTCGTTACCCAGGAGTAAATCTAATTTTAGGGTGGACAATTTCAAGTAAAAGGTTTGTTAATACCCATAACTTGCAATTTTGTAGGTGACTGCCACAATTTGCAGGTGTTGCTATTCTGTAATTCCCACAATTCTCTCCTGTAAACAGATTTTTTTGCCCCTTAAAATCTCGCCATGTTGGCAAAATGTTCTATTTGAAGAAATCCATTTGTGAGTGCAAACTCACATTTTGTTAATCACTATAGTGGATGTGCACTGGTAATGAAAGAGTATGTGCACTTGAGAGTAAGAACCTAAGAAAATTAAGGCCAGTGTGCTCCTTATTGAGGAATGCTATCTAAAGTGTTGCGCAAGGAATTTTTTTACAATTATAAAATTCAAATTGGCCTCATTTAATTGACCTCAGAAGACTGAGCAGCTCATTCCCCCCTTCAAGATTCCAAACCTGTGAGGTGCAGACCCCTGACCCCCAACCAGACACACCACACCTGGGACAGACAGAAGGGTTACAAGCACTAGATCCCCTGCAGCAGAATGTCCCGCCATTCTGAATCTGAAACTGCCGAATTTTTTTTATTTTGTTTATTTTTTTTAACTCTTTTTTATTGGTACGTATACAGTGAGTTGTATATACAAGGAGCAATTATATTATAGCATCATTCCTTTTGGTTATACATTTTCTAAGTTCTGCTATACAATGTTATTACTTACAACAATCTTGAATAATATCAACCATTTTACTCCACAGTGACTTCCTTATAAACCTCTGTATGTCTGCCAGGCCCCCCATATTTTCTCCCATTATTTAGGGCACCCTCTACTCTTGTATATTGTGCGTTCTGCTTGCCAGCACCAGTCTAAATCATTTTCCCATTCTTCTACTGTCGAAATGGCAGTCACCCCTCATTTCTTTGCGACATTCTGTTTTGCAACTACTGCTGCTAGTGCCAGCCACTGTCTTACATGTCTGGGCCAGTCTTCTTCTCCTGTGGTCAGCAACAGGAACCATTTGGGCGCCACCGGTACTTCAAAGCCAGTCATTGCAGCCATAACTGCTGTAATTTGATCTATGTAATCAAGTGTTATTCAATCTGTTGACCATAGCCTCTGGGTAAGCAATAATTCAAATATTGTGTATATATATATATATATATATATATATATATATATATATATAATAACATGATTTTAGAAATGATGAACTGGTGTTTGACAAATAATATTTTTCTGTTTGGGTCTGATCTTTACCAGCAGGAGCAAGGGACAGCCATGGGCACCTGCTTCGCCCCCAGTTATGCCAATCTCCATCTAGGCTGGTGGGAGGAGCAGGTGCTCAGGGGCCCCAGGCTGGAACACTGGATGGTAAACATATTGGTGTGGGTCAGATTTATTGACGATATATTTGTGCTGTGGCAGGGCACGACCGAAAATATTGATTTGTTTATTGATGACCTGAACAGCAATAGTTTAAATTAGAAATTTGTAGGCCATTACAGCAAGGTATCTATTGACTTTTTGGATGTCAGAGTAACCGCTAAAGGCGAAAAATTAGAATCAACAATTTTTAGGAAGTCAACAGCAGGAAATACCCTTTTACACGCGGATAGTGTCCACCCTGCACCACTTATCCGAAGTATACCCTTCGGTGAGTTCTTCAGAGCCAGAAGAACATGTAGAAACTTATCTGAGTATGAGAAAATTGAAGGTGAAATGATAAATCGTTTCACTCAGAGAGGTTACTCACAGGAAATAATACAGAAAGCATTGAAAAAGGCGAGGGATCTAAGCAGGGATAAGATACTTTTTGAACCCATAAGAACACAGATCAAAAAGAAAAAGCAGAAGGATTGTCCAGCCAATCATAGATTCATCACTACATATAATACCAAACACAATGAAGTACGGGCTATTCTGAAGAAACATTGGTACCTAATTAGAGGTGAGCCTGTACTGGG
The DNA here is from genome assembly GCA_963921515.1 of Calotriton arnoldi. NCBI lineage: Eukaryota > Metazoa > Chordata > Amphibia > Caudata > Salamandridae > Calotriton > Calotriton arnoldi. The sequence goes on from CAWUFW010000569.1 coordinate 2,698,881, forward strand.
ACCTGATAGTAGAAAATGCCCGGAAATAACCTATAAAAAATCAAGTACCTCAGTAGGTTTCTGTGTTAGTTACTGGTTACAAACTTACCTGTGGAATGAACCCTAAATACCAGGATGCACTTTGCTGATACGCCCAGGGGGCGAGACTTAATGAACTGCTATTTAAGAGTTTCGGCACGCTGCCTTTCCGCATTTTGCCAAACACCTGTGATCAAGGGCGCAAGACGCCCGAAACGCGTAAGTATTAAAATATTGGCAAAAGAATTCAGTGTGTTTGCTGGTCCTGAGCAGAGCTGCCTTGCAGAAATAAAGGATTACACAAGGTGTGTGCCTCTCCAAATCTGGTGCTTTGTGGTTGGAATTGAATTGCGGCCCGACCAGGGTCGCTGAGAGGCCCCCCCACGAATGTAGCGGTGTCCAGCGTGTTACTCAACATCGCGATATGGAGCTTTGTGGTTTCTGCACTAAAAGGAGAAAAACAGTCCTGCCGTAACCAGTAACTAACACAGAAACCTACTGAGGTACTTGAATTTTAATAATGTGGATTTGGCAGCCGTAATGATTACAAACTTACCTGTGATGAACTCTAAATACCAGGATGCACTTTGCTGATACGCCCAGGGGGCGAGACTTAATGAACTGCTATTTAAGAGTTGCGGCACGCTGCTCTTCTGCATTTTGCCAAACACCTGTGATCAAGGGCGCAAGACGCCCGAAACGCGTAAGGATTAAAATATTGGCAAAAGAATTCTGTGTGTTTGCTGGTCCTGAGCAGAGCTGCCTTGCAGAAATAAAGGATTACACAAGGTGTGTGCCTCTCCAAATCTGGTGCTTTGTGGTTGGAATTGAATTGCGGCCCAACCAGGGTCGCGGAGAGGCCCCGCCACCAATGTAGCGGTGTCCAGCGTGTTACTCAACATCGCGATATGGAGCTTTGTGGTTTCTGCACTAAAAGGAGAAAAACAGTCCTGCCGTAACCAGTAACTAACACAGAAACCTACTGAGGTACTTGAATTTTAATAATGTGGATTTGGCAGCCGTAATGATTACAAACTTACCTGTGGAATGAACTCTAAATACCAGGATGCACTTTGCTGATACGCCCAGGGGGCGAGACTTAATGAACTGCTATTTAACAGTTGCAGCACGCTGCCTTTCTGCATTTTGCCAAACACCTGTGATCAAGGGCGCAAGACGACCGAAACGCGTAAGGATTAAAATATTGGCAAAAGAATTCTGTGTGTTTGCTGGTCCTGAGCAGAGCTGCCTTGCAGAAATAAAGGATTACACAAGGTGTGTGCCTCTCCAAATCTGGTGCTTTGTGGTTGGAATTGAATTGCGGCCCGACCAGGGTCGCGGAGAGGCCCCCCCACGAATATAGCGGTGTCCAGCGTGTTACTCAACATCGCGATATGGAGCTTTGTGGTTTCTGCACTAAAAGGAGAAAAACAGTCCTGCCGTAACCACTAACACAGAAACCTACTGAGGTACTTGAATTTTAATAATGTGGATTTGGCAGCCGTAATGATTACAAACTTACCTGTGGAATGAACTCTAAATACCAGGATGCACTTTGCTGATACGCCCAGGGGGCGAGACTTAATGAACTGCTATTTAAGAGTTGCGGCACGCTGCCTTTCCGCATTTTGCCAAACACCTGTGATCAAGGGCGCAAGACGCCCGAAATGCGTACGGATTAAAATATTGGCAAAAGAATTCTGTGTGTTTGCTGGTCCTGAGCAGAGCTGCCTTGCAGAAATAAAGGATTACACAAGGTGTGTGCCTCTCCAAATCTGGTGCTTTGTGGTTGGAATTGAATTGCGGCCCGACCAAGGTTGCGGAGAGGCCCCCACACGAATGTAGCGGTGTCCAGCGTGTTACTCAACATCGCGATATGGAGCTTTGTGGTTTCTGCACTAAAAGGAAAAAAACAGTCCTGCCGTAACCAGTAACTAACACAGAAACCTACTGAGGTACTTGAATTTTAATAATGTGGATTTGGCAGCCGTAATGATTACAAACTTACCTGTGGAATGAACTCTAAATACCAGGATGCACTTTGCTGATACGCCCAGGGGGCGAGACTTAATGAACTGTTATTTAAGAGTTGCGGCACGCTGCCTTTCCGCATTTTGCCAAACACCTGTGATCAAGGGCGCAAGACGCCCGAAACGCGTAAGGATTAAAATATTGGCAAAAGAATTCTGTGTGTTTGCTGGTCATGAGTAGAGCTGCCTTGCAGAAATAAAGGATTACACAAGGTGTGTGCCTCTCCAAATCTGGTGCTTTGTGGTTGGAATATATATATATATATATATATATATATATATATATATATATATATATATATATATATATATGTGCTATTCTCATGAAATATATGCAAAATAATTTTCACCAGTCATCTATGTAAAAATATGCACAAGGGCATACCTTGTGCACAAACATTATGTGATATACCGTCACAATACTTATTTGAGCAGAAAAAGGCATGGTTGTGTGGTACACATCAGTTTTACAATACCCGAACATATTTTCTTTTCAAACTCACGTCCTTAGGCAAACATTGCACAAAAAAGCATAACCGAAACAAACCAACAATTATGCGACATACATGAAATCCAACAATTGGAAAGTCCGCAAGATTTCGCTTGCATAAAAAAAGAAATCCATGTGGACCCTCCTCGAGCCCCAGTGCATTAAAAAAATACAAATTCATAGCTCTTGTGTAGAGCCCAGCCTCCACTATTTAAACTGCTTTGGATGGAAATCAGCAGGCAACACTCACAGGAAACATCTGACGTGCAGTGAAAGACCAAAACCACTAGGGGGCAGCACCATGGATGGGGTGAATGGGTCATAAGCATGTCGGAAGAGCAAGTCTCCCGGTCCCACCATCTTAATGCTGCCTGAATGGCAGAACACATTCCCTTTGCCTGTCACTGGTATTGAATGGCAGTCGAAAGCGACACTCATGTTAAAACAGTGTCAGTGTCTCTGAAAGGCTGCCTATTATTTTAGTTGCATCAAAAAGCATGCGTGAGTTACTGGAATTTAGAAAATGCCAGACCAATACCAGTAGTACTCTTAGTCGAAACCCATGAGGATTCTTGCCTGGTTGAAGCTCAGGTTACCACCAGTTAGTGAAAGACAGTATTCTGTTTATAGAAGATGGTGAGGTACAGATATCACTGTGAAATCAGATCTCAGACGTTTGACCCTAGTCACCCTGTTAAGAGCAACTTGATAACAAGGCAAGAACATCTGGTGCACCCCCTGCCTGCACGTCACAAGCTGTGCTTCATGTGCAATGTTCAAGGCATAAGCTAGATGTGATTTTTTTTGTGCAGTTTTATAAAGCGCGAACTTGACCCGAAGGTATTGGAGCACTTTACATGAGCACCAGTGATATTACAAAAGGACGCTTTAATTTTTGGTAGACATGAGGAGAGTAAGTGATTTGCAAAGAATCTCAGGATGTTGAGCCGACACAGACACTCGAACCTGGTTTCCCAGCTCCAAAGTCGGCAGCTCTGGCTGTTGCGCCACATCCTCTCCCAAGTAGAGAATCAGTACAACCCCACAAATTCCAAAAGAAATGTGAGGCTTACAGCAAGTAGATGGTGCATAGGTAGGTCTATGGAGCGATAGCAGCCCTAGCGACTGATCAGTCATTGCCAAGCAATTGTACAAACGTCGCTGTTGCTAAGGGGTGGTTCGCCTTTTTTACAGCAGCAAGTTTCACTTAAATTCTTGAGCAGAATGGAAAATAATGATGGAACCTACAAGCTACATTTGGCATAAACATCACCCAGTTCACCCTGAGAAATAAGACTTCATAGTGATCTAAAACCGGAGATTATAGGGCCGGATGTACGAAACATGGATGTACGAAACATTTTACCGGGTCACTTGAGACCAGTAAAATGCATTTTGCCATGTACAGAAGGCAAAATGCAACTCTGTGACTTGTTAGCGAATCGCATTTTGCTTTTGTGATTCAGTGTTAGTAAGGAGAGTGTTTAGGTTGTCCCTTCCTAATACTTTTTTAAGAGCAGGCAGTGGTCCCATGGACCCTTGCCTACTCTTAAAAAATGAAAAGGTAGATTTTCATTTTCATTTTTGAAATGCATCCTGTTTTGTTTTAAGGGAAATGAGCTGCATTACCAAAAAAAAAAATGCTTTATTTAAAAAGCAATCACAGACATGGTGGCCTGCTGACCCCAGCAGGCTACCATCCCTGTGATTGTAGCCATTCACAATGGGTGGCAAATTGCGACCTGCCTCATGAATATTGATGAGGCAGGTCCATTTGCGACCCACTGCGAATCACTAGCAGTGTGAAAAACACTGTTGTACGTTGCATTTTGCGATTTCCTAATAGCGAATTGCTAAAATTCGCTATTAGGAAATTGCAAACACATGATTTCGGACATCTGGCCCTATAGTTCTTTATCTAAGATATAACAAGGGGAAGCAAACGTATTAAAGATAACACATTGTTCCATGTTGTGTTATGTTACCAGGTTTTTGTAAAGCGGGCATCCACCGAAAGGTCTCTTGGTGCTAGAGCTGCAGAAGCAAAGCTCCAATTATACGCTCTGACAGGTTAATCATAAGCCAACCTGAAAAGCCGGGTCTTCAGGAGTTTCCTAAATATGAGATAACAGGAGGCATACGTAATGTCAGGTGGAAGGGTGTTCCAGATACGGGGGCAAGTGCAGAAAATGTGGAACCGCCCAGTGTCTTTTTATTAAATATATATCATAAATCATAAATAAACACTGATTGATGAAGATAGTCCAGTTGCAAGGGCCATTTGTAAGGGAATTCAAGGAAAAAACTGCTTTATGAACGAAAGAATTTATTGCCTCAGCACAGGGTTAGTTTGCCTGTTACTTTTATGTTTTGTGGCTCTAATCTATAGCAAAGTTTAAGTTTTTGGAGCCATATGTATTTTGTATCTTGCAGCTGCCAGTTTCTGCTTTTCTCTCATTCTGTTACTCAGACTCAAAGTCTGAGGGTGAAAAATAGCTCCCTGATCCCCTAATATGAATCCTGGTGCCCATCACCAGCACAAAGGAAGCACTGCCTCTATATAAGTGTCCGAAAACTTTGATTATTCTTCTGATCTGCACCCTGGGGCGGACTCCACAATCCAAGATAGGATTGTGGAAACTGTGGCCTCAGGTCTGAAGTGAGTACTTGGGGTTTTGCCCGTGGACAGTCTCCCTTCACATTGTTAAAACGCACCGCAGCTCTCTGTTCTGTGAAGGTCTTCATTATATTTTTTATTAACAGTGCAAGGTAAGAAAGCAGTGCATGTTATGAAGTCTGGCTTCCAGTGGCGTAGCTAGGGTAGGTGACTCCCACCATCCCCCTGCCCCCGAGAACAAGTAGTCCGTCGGCCGCAAAACCCCCTCCACCTGGAACAAGTCGTTTGCCAGCCTCCGTTCTCCCCCCAACCCCACCCGCCTGCTCGTACCTGCACCGGGTGGCAAACTCAGGGTCCGCCCCGGGTGACAGTAGGTCTAGCTACGCCACTGTTGGCTTCAATACAATAATCATACATGTAACGTGGTTTTCCACATGCCAAGTTCCTGTGCCACAGAAGGAGTTCGAAAGCCCATGACTAACTCGTCTCAAACATAACCTGGGATCAATCTGTTCTATACAAACTTTGGTAGGCATCAAAAGCGCAACTTGCAACAGTCTTTGCAATTTAATTTTAGGACTGAAACAGGCCATACATCTCTTAAAACCCCTGTTGCTTTTATCAATAGTGAATGATTGTTGTTCAGATTGCTCCAGTGTGATTCAAACTGTTGGGTTTGCTATCATCATGCATGCCCTCCTGCCATTGGCTGAGGTCTCTTCTTGATGTCTTAATGTATGCGTAACAAGAGTTATGGAAACAACAGGGCAGTCGCAGATAAGTAGCAACGTTATTGTTGCATGTGCGTTATCGAAGATCATTGGAAAAATAGTTCCCAACGTGCCAGATGGAAGGATACATATATCAAGATGTTTGAATATTAATAAAATGTATCCATTTGGGGAGGGCATGTGAAATTGTATAGGGATGGGGGAGGGAGAGAACCCATCTTCTTCTGCTCGAAAAGCTGTCTAGTGATTGTCCTTTCACAACCCATTACATTTAGACTTGAACTCCTAACCCTTACAGCTCTGACCCTGGCCATAAACCCGGCCTCCCATCGCCCCATACATTTATCACCTCATAAATACTGGCTGGAGCTCGTGCACAACCCACATTTAGGAGTGGGGAGTGGGGCGTTATGGGTAACGCCCCCATTATTGTCCTGGGATTAACTACCTTTGCATTGGGAAACGAAAAAAAAATGTATTTCTTTGGTGAAAATCGAACAAAATGTGCTCCTATAAACACTGTCTGAAACTAGAGAAAGTGTTGCAGTGATGCACTGTCCAAGGACGACTACAAATCAAATGCTAATTAGTGATTGGTCAACCAAAGGCTTGTTTTGGCAAGTCACGTGGACCAGTGACTGCACTGTCGATTTTGAAACCATGAGACATGAGTTATAATCCCAACTCCTCATATGGCCGCATTGTGTTATCCTGGGAATATCAATTCATCTCCTTGCTGGTGGGTTCCCTCAGCTTCCAAAGCAACGAACTACTAAAAATAGGTCGAGTGCATGAACCAAAGGGTATTTGAAAACATAAACATTTAAATTGAAGTTAACCATATCCGAGAATCCCAGCTGCGTGTTAACAAAATATTTAAGCATAGATATAGGATTACTTAAAAGGTATTTTGAGTAAGAGCACATTTTTTAAGTATGATACAAGTTGAACATTTTTTCGCCATAGCAAGTTGCTGACTTAATGCTTTCATGCTGTCATTGTATTGTTTCTCTTTACAACTTAGTAATGATAAATATATATTTTTAACCTTGCACAAACTTCCAGGTGCACGGCAGTATGAAACACAATTTTGCCTCTATGTAGAATTTCAAAGCTATGGTGGCCTGGAGCATTTACAGAATTGTTTATGGTCACTGAAAAAAACATATTGTGACCATTTTTATGGAAGTGAGTGCCCAGTTCACTCAGGACAAAATGTAAATACACCACACTAGGCTCATGATGAAGATATCTTCGTGTGGTTGTACACGCGGCCTGCTTGCTCCGAAACGGTAGGATGTTATTTTTTTTATCATTGACTCTTTCCTTTCAGTAGTGTGTCAGAGAGATCACTGAGGGTGCATCTGTGATCTTGTTCATGCCAATAGCCTATGAACTCATCAACAGGCTTGCAGGCGGGGACGAACAGTCTCAACTTTTGCAATGTGGGCCACTTGTCACCAAAAAAAAAGAAACAGCTCTTCTTCTGCCCCCATTACCAACTTGTCTGTCTGGATGAAAGGGTCCCACAGCGACATAGACAACGCCCCATGAGTTATGGGGAAGGCAAAGGTAAAAAGTTCACTCCCATTGCTTCGGGTCCTTTCACAAGGTCAGGCCATGGTCAGGCTTCTTCGAAGAGACAATGCTCTTCCTCACTTCAAGGTTTAAACCAAACCAAATGTGAGCAAACCAGAGTGCGCTCTATGAAGAAATGACAGAAAGCCATCAAGCCACCTTTACATGCTCAACAAAACTACCCTTCAACAGGGGCGTAGCTTGGTCAGTAAGATTAGAGGGGGAGGTGTGAGCTTCGGGTTTTCCAACAACTATGCGGGCAGATCATTTCAAAGTATACCAAATAACCAACATTAAAATAACCAACATGTTCTAAGAACTTGAAAAGAGAGGGAGAGAGAGAATGTAAAAATCCTTGGTGAAATCCAACAGACTCCTCACCATACGCGACTGAAAACATCTGTACCTAACAATTTACTAGGGAATAGATTTATTAGAGGGGTGTAGCCCCCCTAACACTCCCCTCCCCCCCCCCGAAGGTATGCCACTGCCCTTCAACTCTATTGGGCAGAATCTTCCCTTTTTTTTAACCCTTTGTGCACCTGAATGCAACAAAGCACATAGAAGAGGACCATAAACCACCATGTTTGGTGCTATAATGCGCTATGAAGTAATTATGAAGTAGTTAGTAAATGATGTAGAAGAGTGTTAAAAACCGATATCATATAATTTTATTTTTAAAAAGAGCCAAATACGTCACTCAGCGGCTTCTAGATGATTAAAATCCAGGTAGTAAAAGGTGCTGTTCAAGCAGAAGGCCATTAGCCACCCTGATAAGTGTATGCTAAATCAATTCAGCAGGAGTACCTTGCCTTCTATTTGTGACTGCTGCAAAGAAATGAAATGTGACTTTATTTGCTTGATCTTAATCAATTTAATGCAGGAACGAGTTATTTTTTTATGGTGGCGAGCCTTGCAGCATGTTTGATTGGCTAATGAAAAATAATTACAGGCTGAGGCGCAAGCATTAGCTGTAGATGCAGCAGTGCTTAAAAGTGTGCGCCAGCTTCTTTAACCCCTTGGGCGCGGCCGGAATTTCCCCGCGGCGTGGGAAAATTCCACGCGTGCGCAGATCGGACGGCTCCCGGCCGTCCGACACACACGCCCACAGTGACGTCGGACGGCCGGGGGCCGTCCGACGCATGGAAGGGGTTAAAGCGGTTCTGCGGTGAATGATGTCACAATACATCTCAAAACCCAAGCTGACGTCATCAAACTAAGCAAAATTCAAGAATGCCTACTGTTGGCTATTGTTAGTGATGCTCGACTGGGTAAAGAGAACTGCTTTTTTTGTCTACTCTGGAGACTCGGCAAGTTTCTCAGGTCCATTCGTCATGTGTTGTTCCAGTCTTGTCTTTATTGAAATTCTGGGAATTGTTGTCGTGTTTGTTCCATTATAAAACAGGACCACAAGTCCCAGGATTCAAAGAAAAAAACCTGGACTGGAGTAGCACATCATGCACAGACCTGGGAAACTTGGCAGCTATGACACTGGATGGCCCCTTTAAATGCTGACCTGGGCCTTAGTGTCAAGAGACCTGTAGTGCCAGGTGCTTTAACTGTTAGTATTCTGTTGGTCATGCCATGTGGTAGTGCATGGGATATGCAGGTGATCAAAAACTGATTCATGATGCACTTTTTTCCTTCCACCAACTTTTCACTTGGTTTTGCACTTTGAATTCACAAGTCAGCACACTCTGTGCTTTTTTAATATCTTAAACCTCAAATTTCATCTCAAGCCAAAAGTCACAGCAATTCAAAGTACCTACTAAACAATAGATTCTCTGAGACAAAATATACATTAGAATTTGAGATGTTGTGATCGATTTATAGTCTTTTAATATAATTTGAAATTCACAAATCCTTGAATTTTAGAGCGTACTATATATAGCATTTTACAGAAACTCAAACCTAAAATATTTTAAATTTCAGGCATTCACTGTCAATAAGAAAGCTTATTTTCTCTGCTGTAATGTTTGATGAGGACATACAAGTTTTTTAGGAGATACCTTTGAAATAAACCCATATAACTCCTCGCTCCAGCTCCTTCTGCAAGCACATGGTCGAGCAGAGATGGTTTACCTTGGAGTTCAAGGGTCATATTAATCCGAAACGATTTGCTGCTGTGCAAGATGTCTCGAACTGATGAGAATTTTTTTTACGCTTACCACTATATCAATCTGATTCCAGTCACAAATAATTAGCATGCCATTTACTCAAAACAATTAGCATGTGGTATATTTAAAATAATTAGAATGGCGTTTATTTAATATAATTAGCATGCGGTTTATTCAATATAATTAGCATACAGCTTAATCAGACCAATTAGCACTCACGCGTCTGCAGATTCGCAGCTGCATGCAAAGTTGCAGATAGAAGGGATGGGTGTGCAAATCAAATCTGATATGTGCCCGATTTCTGCTGCCCCCTACAAACTCCTCGGGAACGTGGGGAGAGTAGAGGGTGGGGCGTAGTAGGAGAGAAGCTTCTAGTACCAGCGCTGCTTAGCTGTGGTCTACCGGCATGTGAAATGTAGGCCATAGAGTCTGTGGGTATTTGGAACTGTGGCTTTCTGTTATCACAGAGATATCTTTCTATTTACTCCATTGTGCTATCTCACGAGCTCGGCTGCTGTGATCAAACGAGGGGACAGGCATGTTGGAGTGATTCTATGGCAGACTGACTTCAGTGGCGTAACGAAACTTGAGCCCGCCCCCAGAAAAGTATACGGAGCCCCCCCCCCACCCTCCCGACCCAGTCAGGAGCTCTCAGGCCAAGGCCCGCCTCCCGTGCATAGTGCCAAAGGGGGCTCCCTGGAGCTCGGGGGACACCCCCTGCAGCAGGAAACTGTGGGGGCGAATGTTACGCCATTGACTGACTGCATGTTGCACAGTGACTACACACCTGTAGAAGAGGTGCCAGAGCTCACACCATGCACAGAGAACACAAGGCAGAAAAGAGGCGTCAGAGGTTATTATAAGGTGAAGCAAAAAATGATGAACATGAAAATAAACTGCACGCCACTTTCAAAAATAACTTTATCCAGCCATCCATAAAAATAATTCACTTTCAGCCAGCGTCACATGTTGTATGCTTAATTATGGTAATTCGTCTCAATCAGTAGTACTGATGCATATGACTGGCTATGTACATGCTTGACTGAAGACGCAGGAGTCTTTTAGAGTTTGGTGGAGTAGGTGCACTGCCATAAATTAGCCAATCATCCTCCTCGGCACACCCGTCGATCCCCTGCACTATTTAGTGCTTCGGGAACCGCTAGGTTTCAGCCAGAGGAGCCTCAGCTTGTTCTGCAAGTCGAAATCCTTGGTCTGCGGCCTATCACTGGGCCAGTAGGTCATAGTGGTGGTTGCCCCACCTATCACTAGATTAACCCTGCCTGGGACCTGTCAAGCTCAAACACCGCCAGGCACAGGAGTAAAACTCTGTGAAGTAGGGCTTTTGAATTATTCTGTTTCAATAACTGCCTTGGGAGTTAGTTTATTCTTGAAAAATAAAAAACTTTGCTGAACGGATGCATCAGACATGGCTCTGAAGATTTTAGAGATACTCGTCAGGTAGACGGAGATGTACAACTGTGGCAGATGGCCCTCCACCAGGGGAGTGGAGGCCGTGGCCTCTCGTGTCCAGAGACTTTAAGGTGCACTGTCACTTTTTGAGCCACGGTGCATCTTTGATAAAGTGCACCAGGGGCAAAAATGGTCAGTGCACCCTGTTACAGATGATGTGCTGCCCTCAGGGCACTGAGAAGCTCGCTCATGATTTGGGGTAGCACGTTAGTGAAAGATTGAGTGGGTCTTTGAAGTAGGCGCTCTGTGTTTTATAGTGAAGGCAGTACCCAAGCTGCACTTCAGAGGGTGGACAGAGATCCTTCTGCAGGCAGTGGAACAGTGAGTGATGGCACCTGCCTGCAGGGGGATGTGTAGGGTACCCATAGAACTTCTTTGCTCCCATTTCAGAGGGTGCACTAAGGGCAGGGGACTGACTATGAGCTACCTCTTTTTGGCAGAAAGTCAGTGCTCATCCTGATGGCCTATTTGCCTCTGTCCCTAAGTCCTTAAATTGGCATGGGTGCAAAGGCCAAGTGTTTCCCTCATTTGCATGGATCCACACCCACATGCAAATGAGGTAAAGCCTGCTTAAGATAGCACTGGCATTATATGTGCACCACTGCCGTCTGTATTACAGATGGAGCAGCATTAGTGCCACAAGGGCACAGAAAACAGGCTGCACATGGCCACTGTACCAATGAGCACTGTATATAATCGGTCCCTGGTGGACAGGTGAACAGACAGGCCTGCTGCCAAGTTCTAAATCGGGCCCTTAATGTTTTGGAAATAACACTGGGTCTAATTTTTTTATCCATATTTAAATATTGATTGTGGACATCCCTCTTACAAATATCCATTTGATGCGCCCTAAACCAAACAGGTTGTGAGTCGCTCCAAGTTCCTTGTATTGATACATTATAAGATGGCCCCCCATCAAATCAGAATTGCTGGAGCTGTGTCTAATACACCCCACAAATAACCAACAAATCAAATTAGTTCAATGAATTTACAACTAATAGTATTTAAGACAATTATGCACAAATAACATTGACATTTAAATAAAAAGTTGCTTTAACATTTAAAATCAAAAACTGCAATTTCAAAAGAATATTAAGATGGTGAGGGAACAATATTCAGAAGTGTGAGCCAAGCAAAAGCATTGAGAGGGACGATGTTGTCCCAACAACTGAGCCACCAGACATATTACTTGGGGTGTTGGTAATAAATGCATACATCTATACACATCTTATATCAAAGGCTATAAGGAATAGATTCACAGGTTTATGTGTTTTGGGCAGGGTGTCAGCCTTGTGCCCAAATAATTCTCAGTTACAGAACACAAACAATTCACCTTCAATGTCAGATGAGTGACACAAACATTTTCATGTAAATGTACAATGTCAAAGTGCAGATGCAATGCTCAGATCAGTGGTAGAAATAGGTTTAGTGTAACTGTGCTGAAGATGAAATCTTCAGTTCTGTGTCCTGAGTCATTATAGTGCACTAACAAACTATTTTTAGCACTCAACTAATTTGTACATTGGTTACTGTCTAAATGAGATATTAAGTATGTGCATCTATCACGTAGACGTGAACACCTTAAATATGCTTCTCGTTAGCTATGATGCTTGAAAAGTGACTACCAGTCTGAATACTTAATACACAGTTCCCCTGTACATCAGTTGCACAGTTCCCTATACAGCAGTTATAGGGCATAAGTAACGTTTGGCTCGTTGGCACTAGTATATTGGAATCCCCATTGAGGACTGTGGGGTAGCAGCCAGCCCTTAATGGCTGGAATAGGCCTTTCCCTTCAATATTCCAATGTGTGTCTGTCTGGTTCACCCATAAAACCTAGAACATTCTACTGTAAGTAGTGGGATATTGCAAATCCATTATAGCCCTTCTTTCTAGGGCTAAGTCAGTGGTAAGAGGCCTTTTCTTCGTAATTGGCCCTTAAATGTGGCTTAGAACAATAATTATGAAGAGGGCATTTAACTTACAGTCGCCTGGTATAATGCCACATGAATTGCTTTGAAAATGCCTACAGTCCCTATACTTCTGGAAGAACACATTGGCTCAAAATAAAATCTACCATCTAGCTCCATCGACCTGTTAAGTGGAGTCACTTTTCTGCACTTTGTAGCTTCTCATACCAAAATGCATTGAAACAATCAGATATGTTCCTACCTTTCGCATGCAGCCTTCTTGCGACGTTAAATCAGAGTCACCGTGTTCTTGCTGAAATAGACAAAGACATTTTTGTTTTTTAAATTTATAACAGCAAAAAAATAAGTATTTTAAAGATAATCTTTTTCTGTCTGGTTGTTTTTCTATTAGAGTAGGAACAGAGATGTTTATGGCCTTTAGCTATATTTTAATTAATGCAATTTCCTACTACCAGCCCTACTTTTAAATAGATTTGTATCTACCTGTCTAAAAAGTAATTTGCGATGTGAACACATTTAAAATTATCATAATTAATATAGTGTTTACTGACGCATCCTGCTTCAGTATAAGAATTTAAAATAGATGTGCCATTTTTTACCATATTGTTTGTTACTACTTCGAATTTTTACAGTGGCTTACTAACCAATCAAAAGAATCATGCAGAGAAGTTTATGAAAAGTGGCAAGTGCTTCTAGGGTGAACCTTAATTGGTTTACTCTCTTAATAAGAATCACTCAGACACACAGGGCCTGGTTCGCAAAGGGCCTATGCATTGGTGGCAGAACCCCTGCAGTTGTGGGAGAGACTCTTCACTAGGGGCAGAATCTCCACAATGAGAAGTTTCATTGCATTGACTCCCCCCACAACTGTGAGGCCTCCGCCACGGGTGCAGAGGCCTTTTGTGAATCAGGTCTTTAAATAACAACACAGGTTCACACCTCACCACATTTTCCCTCCTTCAGTGTTGTTTTATGTTGGCTGGAGTTTTGTGGTTAGTGGTTGGTGGATACCATGAAAGTAGTCTCAAATCCACAATGCTGTGCAGCATGGCTAAAGTAAAAAAAAATCCTTAGACACAGCCACCTGCGCAATTTTGTAGATGCATGCATCACGCATGTGCGTACCTACAAAATGATATGGGCCATTTTTTTCTTTTTAGCTACTGATCTGAGTTGGATCCCTAACTAAAAAGAAAAACAAAATGAGCAAAAGCATTTTTTTAAAGATGAACTTGGGATCAGGGCAGCAACAGGTTTTCAAAAGCAAAATGGGGGCTCTTAGGAACGGACATGAAAGCAACACAGTAGAGGGGGGGTGGAAATGAACACAGAAAAATAAGGGGAAGATGGACAGAACAGGCAACAAAGCAACATGGGGGAGGGCGGGGGAACGAATGTGAAAGTAACACAAGGAAGAGTGGGGGCTACCAAATGGGGAACCATTGCGGGGTTGGGGAATTAATGCAGAAACACCACATTTGGGGCTAGAAACACACAGGGCATGGGTGGAGGGAGGCAATAGGGAGACAGACATTGGTGAGCACAACAGGAAGGGGGCAGGCGACAAAGAGCAACAGGAAGAGAGAAATAAATAAGGGAGACAGCTTGAAAATATTTACGCTCATGAAGTGCTCACTACAAAAGAAAAAAGTAACGCTTGTAAGCAATGTGAAGTAAATATGTCAACCAATCAAAGTGGTGGTAAAGAGGCAATGCTCCAAGGGAGGGACAAACACAAAATTGACTAGCTGAGGCACAAATAAGAAGCAGGCAAATTAGTGTGACAAGGAAGGCCAATCAATGGTAAGTTTTGGGCGGGTTCCAAGCCCCTCTATCTTGTTAGTAAGCTACAACACACCTCACAAAAGACAGTGCATGTGCAGTTTAGTAGCCCCAACCTAAAAAGGGGGAGGAATGCCCAGTAGGTAATATGACTCATGCATCCTCATCACTTGCCAGGCAGAGGTCGTCACACTGTTTGTGGGAAATGGATTGCAAAAGACAGTCACAATTGAGGTGTAGTACCATACCACTGAGCCTCAGTGCTACTATTTCTGCTGCACAATTGATGGCTCTGCTCAGATGATAAAGTCCACCCAGGAAATATTTTAAATCCGCTCTCTTTCTAGAGATGTCAAAAACCACAAGTGAAAAGGCACTGAAAAGGGAATTCATATGCCAAGCTCCAAGAAATTAGAATCAACTCCGAGATAATGTGACACTGATCACTAATCTGCAATCATTTTGAAAGGTCCTAAAATCCACATTTTCAGATTGCATCTAGCAATCTAGATATTACAATGCCTGTAAATATTGTTCTGCATGTGATCACTGTCATTGGTTAATGCTACTTTAGTTTTCATTGTCTTACTTGTGAACCACCTTGTTGCCCATCCTGCTATGCATGTGCTGAAAAATATCAATAATGAATAATAATAATCCTCTGATCACCTCATTCACCACAAATATCCTTAGGAACTACTACTGGGTCATCAGTGGCAAGGTTCAGGTGAAATAGACTATTTTTCCTGTTCATAAAATGATTTCATGTCCAAGATGACTAGCAGTAATCGCAACACCTCCATTTCTAAGATTAGGTCCTTTTTAAGAATTCTATAAATTGAGATTCCGGGGGCAATGAAGTTGTAGCTTTCAACTCAAAGCAAGTGGTGGAAAAGGCTGACACTAGACCAATGAAGAACAGTGACATGTCACCCTGCTGGTTTCAGGACAGGCAGAGCCTGGCAGAAAGGCAGCAGAGCTGTTTATTCTCAGGGGCTTTGTTTTATGATAAAGCTGAGAAAACAAAAATGTCATGGTCAATCAGTAATTCGAGGAGCAATCAGTCAAATTGAAGGCAGTGTCTACACAAAACCGATACACTAAAAGGACTTCTGATTTCAGGAAAGTCTGAGCACCACTGTTGGGCCAGGTCCTTTTCTGCATGGTTATCCCTGATTCCAGAGTCTTCTCTACTCCCATTTACCAATCACTATGAGTAGGCGTTAAATGGCAGCGTGGATCTATTAGGCTGTAGGTCAGGTTAGGGGGTGAGGAGGTGCAAGGAGGGTGTCAAGGCAATTTCAGGGGCTTATGGGGTGGAGCTTTGGATACTTTCCTTATTCTGTAGGAGGAGGAGTGGGGCAGGGGCAAGGCTGCACGTCTGCCCGTGAACCCTTCAAGACTCAGTGTGAGTCTCACCTGGTAAAAGCGGACTGGATGTTCCCACAACCATATGGATACACAGCACCTCTCATGATTGGGTGGAGCATTATCCTTTGGAGACGATATCACTTTGCCAAAAGGTAATCATGCCCTGTGCCACACTAGTTGCATTTGAGCACTATAAAGATGGCAACCCTTGGTTTACGACAAGTGGTACCATGTGAATCTCTTGCCTCAAGAAATTGGTGTTTAGAGCGTTGGTGCCATTCACAGCTAAACTCTTGAAATATATACTCATTCTCTTGGGCCTAAATCAAAGACCTGTTGTAAAGGGCGAAGTTACCAATTTCTTGTAAGCAGTTCAGTACACAATGAAGCTGAAGGAAACGTACACATCCATTGTTTAGGTGTGCAGTTGGATTCCAAACTTTTGCAAGGTATTAATGGAATGGAAAAAAATGTATTAAGCGCGAACAACTACCTGGAGGTATCCAGGGGCTACGTAAAAAAAAGAGTAGCTGACCCATAGCTTCCTAATTCTGTGCAAAGAACCACATTTTCTGGGACTTTCTGAACAAGGCAAGCGACTGAGCTGATTTCAGCTCTAGGGGATGGCAGTTCCAGCATAAAGCAGCAGATCTGAAGAAACTGCTCCCTCCATAAGAGACACACTTGAAAGGTGGAACCACCAGATGTTTTGCATAGCCTGAGTGCAGAGTCCTACCGGGTGTATACCATCTCAGATTTTTCTTGAAATAGGATGGGCCCATGAAGGGTCTTATAGGCCGTACAAAGTGCTTTGAAGAATATATGTTGCTTGACCGGTAACCAGTGAAGCTGTCTGATGGCTGACCTTGCAGATTGACATTTAGGAATCTTTAAGATGAATCTTGCCGCAGTGTTTTGAAGAGGTTGCAATTTCTTTAGTAGACCCACTCCAAGATCTACATAGAGGCTGTTACAGTAGCCCATTCTAGTTAATACCAGTGAAATGACTGCTGTTTTTAAAAGATCGAAAGGAATGCATTTTTCGATATTTTTGATAAGTCTCAGAGCGTGAAAGGAAGCTGAAAAAACCTTATTGATTTGATCTTTGTATTGCAGATCAGAGTCCAGAGTTACCCCAAGGTTTATAACTCTGGGTACTGGAGTTGGTAAAGATCCTAACTCTGATGGCCACCATGTTGGAGACCAAAAGGATGGATTGTTCCTGAACAGAATTACCTCAGTTCTGGAGGAGTTCAGTTTCAGGCAATTCTGGTCAATCCATTCCCCATGTCCCTTTGGCCGGTCGTCTTGCGACGGCCAGCCAGACATGCACACTTTAAACCTCTTAACCTAGCTGTCTTGGACAGCTGGGTTAAGACCGAGCAAAGGCCTCTAGTGCTGTTTGGAACACTGAGAGAGCCTGTTCCATCCAATCCGCATGCTGCTGATGAGAGCAGCACCAGGATTGGTCAGAGGAGTTGCCTGGGGCCCTTGTTGGAGGAGTGAAGGACACCGGACAGGACAGCGGATTTGCCACAAGGTAGGTGAGTTTTCTTTTGTGTTTTTAATGTCTTAAATGTATTTAATGCGTATTTAATGTGCACCCAATCGCCAACGTGCATCACATTACCGTTTTAAAGTTATGATAATGTAATGCATGTCGGCAATGTTGTTCATGTAATGTTGCCATGCACCGGCACCCACCTCCCATTTGCCCACCCCACCACTCCCTGTAGGTGGAAGCCAACCTGTTGTGTTTCCTGATTTTGTTTTCAAAATCATAAAAAAATATTCTACCTCTGTCAACAATACGGGAGAATGTAACTGAGGGTTATCTTTGCCCAAAAAAGCAATCAATTTACCTGAACACCTTCAACCACATCCTACACCTATCAGAAAAAAACTACATTCCACAGTGTAGCAAACACTGCAAAAATGATTAGCTCAATCAGATAAAGCAAACGAAAACCAGTGATTGACATTATTTGTCCTTCATTTGTTTCCTCCCTGAGATGATTAACCTCGTTTTACAATACATCACACACAATTTTTGTCTTGCTCAGAATTACGATCTTTCACTTCATTGCAATTAGGGTATCAAAAGCTTTTCAACCCACATACGTATCGAACGTCATTGGTTCCAGGTGTATTTACTTTGCCGAGCTGGAGGTCATTTTGTTTTAAGGAACATAACTTTTTATTCTCTGCACGGTGTAACCTCTTAGTCAGCCGCCAAGCCCCAGTTAGCACTTACTATCCCTACAAGGTCAAAGTTAGTTGCAAATCACATGACAGGTAAGACGGATGGTTCTCCTTCCACCTTTTGTAAATATTAATTTTGCAGTTCATTCAGATCTTCCTGTTCACATTATATTTGTTGCAATAACACCTCTCCCTGAAATCTCAGTTTATTTTCTGTCTTGCGCATATCTTTTGGCTGTATTCCTGTTTGGTCTCTTGTTTTAAGTGCAAAAAATATTTCCAAACTTAATTAGAATAGGTTTTTACTGTGGTGCCTGTTAGAGTAAAAATCACTATATTGTGCAATACTGTCTTGTATTATAGCATTTTTATGCAATTCATTTTCTGGATGAGGTCGTATAGCACTCAAGAGAAGAGCATGATAATTTAAATACCAAACCTGCAACTCCATTTCTAGCTTCTTCTGAATATTTCATTTCCAAGCTTGAAGATTATATAGATACTTAAATGTTTTCACAGTGAATGCACGCTCTTTACCTATTCTTTTAGTATATGTTTCACATTTGTTTAGTCACTTCCCACTCCCACCACACTGGCTGTGGTGAAACAGGAAAAAATACAAGTCATAATTGCTCGAGAAAAATAATAGAGTTATTAGCCAATATTACAGATGAGAAATAGCATTTATAGAAACATGTATCACTACAACCACTCAACAAATTTCCCATGACAATGTCTTATCAAGATTGTGTCGACAAGCAACGAAGGATGTAGGCCATTTCCTTAGCAATTGTCTAATACGGATGATGAAATGATGACAAAGATTTATAATTTTTGAGAGGTAATTAATGCAAGTTATAAACATGTTTGTGCTGGGTACAGCCTGCACATTACTAAAATCTAGATTTTGGAAGCACTTTTAAAAATTTTAAATCTAAATCTTTTTGCGCTTTTTGTGGCAGCCTTCTACTGTGTGCAGAAGTGGATTTCCAAATGATTTGTTTAACTTGCATTTATCTTTCATTTAAGGTGTGCAGCATTTTATATGCAGTTGCCTGAAGGTAAAAGACCAGCAAAATAGTTGAAGAATATTTTGTTCTTCTTTTAGCCACACCTTTGACTCCCGCCCACACGCTTACTGACCCCGTCCCATTGCACTCAGGATAACATGTTCCCATTCTTTTTTTTAAGTACACTTCGACCGATGGTTCATATTGCTGAGCCTGAGAGACATCAAGAACATCTTTTACACCGCAAGGCTTAAAATTCTTCTCAATGGGTATGCGAATGGCAAATGGGTTCCCAGTAATTGATTAGCGAGATGTCAATGATATCTGCATCTCGATCACTAACTCTCGTTAACATTATAGTGTCCTCACAGTCAGTGCTTTAAATGGGCCGGTACTGCCCGGTACGAAGTACCAGCACTTTTCAAGAGCGACGTAATGCTTTTAATTGGAGAGTACCGGCACTTCTCAGAAACAAGCAGGTAATCTGCTACAGAGTACCTGCACTTCTATTTTTCCCTTTCAAGCACTGCTCATGGTCTTACCATCAACAAGGAGTGCGATCATTGAAGGCTGCTAGCACATCGCATGTTACTCATTTGTGATGCATCATTCCCAGGCAAAGATTAGTTCCAGCTCATTGCTAAGTCATCTGCTGGGTATCAGCAAGCTAGGGCGGTTACATAGATCCTACCGAATCTTTAGAATTCGGACAAGGACATGCGCAGTACCATTCATTCATGCAATTAAAGGGAAAGCTTCTGAGCCGGAAAGCCTATCACCTCCTTTCAAAATGGCGGATGCTGCGTACAAGAGAGAACGTGCTGCCGCTCCAGGTGAGCCGCCTGCTGCTATCATCTCTAATCCCGAAGCTCTTTTTGGTAAACAGAACCTCCTTTGGTGTGCCTGTCTGTTTGCTTTGTTGTGCAAAGCTGCACTCTTCACCTGAACCTTCTGACATTCGCCAAATAGAGCTGTGATTAATGATACGTTTTCTCTCACTATTCTTCTCTTAGAAATACACGGCATTCACATACTGCTGTCTCATGCAGGTGTTTCCTGCGATCAAGATCTTCAGATGCCCTCCCAGGTGGGGCTAGCCTCAGGGATGAACGTGGCATAAGTCACCTACGCGCCTACTAATGTCAAAAGGAGACCATTGAATTCGATCTGTGCTTGCAAAATACCTACACAGTTATACAACACTGCATCACTGTCTTAAGTTATATAGTACTATATACCCTGTTGTAGCTCTCAAAGCACTTTAGAGCTTAGAGTAACTACTACCAAATTAAACTGGTGCTACCTGTGTCGACTTCAGAAGGATAAACCACTAAGGGGATCTTTCAAGAAGAACTCCTCCTCGCATCATACAAGTGAACTTCCCTTCAATAGCTTATGTGTGGCCTAGTGACTAGAACTACCGACTTTGGAAGATAGGGCAACAGGTTTTAATTCTGGCCTCGACTCAGCATATCCTGGGACAATGGGGAAATCACTAAGGGACCTATTACGAGTTTGGCAGTCCAACCGCCATAGTACCGCGTCCGTGACCGCTGCGCTTGTGGCATTCCGACCGCCGTATTATGAGTTTCCCGAGGGGCCAGCAGTGTGTCTGCAGCGGTCTTGCGTCGGTGGTCAATGTTTTTCCATATATATCAATGCCTGTGTGAACCTTCCAACTGCTTATGTGTCGAATACACACATATGCATAATATATGAGGAAACATACCACCTACCCATTGCCGGAGTACGACCCATCTGTGGGCAGTCCCGGTAATGGGTACATGGTACCAAAGCACTAACCTGTATTTTGCCAAAGACGGGGTCATATTCATCGGGGTGAAGATGCTCCTGTGTAAGGGGACCTGGAGAAAGGGATCCACATTGAAATCTGCTGAGAAGAACTGGAAAGGGGTGAGTATCCCCCAAAAAATCCTTCGTTTCTACTGGCCTTTGGGCGGTGGTCCAACTGGAAGTCAACTCGTAATACGGAGGCTGCCTTCCCCCGGTGGTCGGTGGTGTGCTGGCAGTGCCAGTGGTCAGCCGTGGTCTTCGCACAGCCAATCTGCCCAACTCATAATACAGCGGACAGCTCATCACCATCGGACTGCCACTGCCGGGACGGTGGTCTATGGACCGCCGAACTCGTAATAAGGCCCTTAACCTCCTTGTGCTTAAAAAGGAAAAAAAATGTGTTGTGTAGTTGGGTTCTGTTGTAAAGCTCTCCAATGACCTTAGGCCAGGTTTGTGCTGTAGAAAATGAATGTGTGTGCACATTTATCTATCTATCTATCTATCTATCTATCTATCTATCTATCTATACATACACACAAACACACACACATTAGTTATAGTTACTTTAGGGCACTATTTATAGTTCTTGAGATAACTCTAACTGGTGAATTTCGGTGGTTTTGTTAATTTAAAATGGCATGTTTTAACTGACATTTTCACCAAACTATAACGTCCCTTTAACCTTTGATTTTTTCTGTGAATTTCCAAGATTTTTTAATGTAAAGTAGAATATACTTACAATTACTAACTATAAGGTCATGTTAACCTTTGATTTTATTCAGGGAATTTCTAATTTACCATAAAGTAATATTTTAATATCAAACATAAAGCCAACCCCACGGTATGCATGACCTTCAGCCGTGTGCCACGTGGGGTTGGCCACATGTATGGCCTCTGGCCTTGTGCAGTGTAGGGTTGGCCACAAGGCCTGGTCTGCCGCTCGGTCCTATTGTGGGCAGCCCCCACTGCAAATGGCCTTTGGCCATTCGCAGCGTGGGATTGGGTGTAAGGCCTGCCGTGCTGCCAGGTCCTGCCCCAACCCCCTGCATGCGTCCAAACCCCTTTTTTACTTTTTGTGGGTTCTGTGGATTGGTGGATCCTCTCCAACACCCAGCGCAACACCCCTGAGTGTCCCTCCGGGTCCCTCTGGATCCGTGGATCCAGAGTGACACCATGGGGTGTCGGGCTGGGTGTCGCAGTGAACCCTTGGATCCACGGAACTCCCCAAAAAACCCAAGTTTTAAAATTGTTTACCACAGGGTGGTTCCTCTGGGTCCCCCACAAGGCCCAAGGGAACCCCTACCTTGGCACCTTAGATTTTGTTTTTGTTTAATTTTTTAGGACTCCAGACTGAGCTCCATTTGAAGGAACTTAATTGAAACAGCTGGGGAACTTCTTGAGTTCCCATTGGTGGAGTTTTAATGGAATGGCTGGGTTCCCACCTGAGCTCCCTATGAAGGAGCTTCATTGAAATGGCTGGAGTACTACCAATGCTCTCATTGAATGAGTTTCATTATAAATGGCTGGTTACTACCTGTTCTACTTTTGAAAGAGCTTCTTCGCAAAGGCTAAGACACTATTTGAGCTCCAATTGGAATAGGTTCATTGGAACAGCCTGGGTACTAACTGAATTCTCTGAAGGAGATCCTTTCAAACAGCTGGGTCTGTATGAGCTCCAATTGAAGGAGCTTCATTAGAACAGCTGGTTACTACCAGAGCTCCCGCTAAAGGCGCTTCATTGGAATGACTGGGGTACTGCCTACACTCCCATCGAAAGAATTTCTTTGCAGCGGCTTGTAACTGCCTAAGCTCCTTTAGAAGGAGCTTCTCTGGAATTGTAGAGGTACTACTTGCTCTCCCATTGAAGAAGTTTAATTGGAAAAGGTGGTTACTAACTCTCTTTCAAGGCGTTTCTCTAGAACGGCTGTGCTACCATCAGATTTCATACTGAAAATGAATTGGGACAGCTGCGTACTACCTGAATTCCCACTGAAGGTGAGGTACTGGAAAGGCTGGGAACTCCCCGAGCTGCCATTGAAAGAGCGTATTTGGAATGGATGGAATTCTCCCTAAGCTTCCTTAGAAGGAGCTTTATTGAAATGACTCAAGAACTATCTGACCTCCCATTGAAAGAGCGTCATCAGAATGGTGGTCCACGGTCCACCTCTGAAGGACCTCCATTGAAACAGCTGGGGCTATTACTAGAGCTTCCACTCAAAGAGTGAAGGGGTCTTCAGTGGAACAGATGGATACTACCTTAGCTCCCAATGAAGGTTCTTGATTGGAATAGCTGGGTACTACCTGAGCTCCCATTGAAGGAGCTATATTGGAACAGCTGAGTTACCAATCGGAATCCCATTGAAGGAGCTTCATAGGATCAGTTAACGTTCTACCAGAGCTCCCACCGAAGGAGTTTCATTTGCAAATCTGGGTATTACCTGAGTTCCCACTGGAGGGAGTAAATGGAAAGGCTCAGGAACTTCATGAGCTCCCAATGAAGTAGCTTCATTGGAATGGCTCGGGTACTACCTGAGCACCCATTAAAGGAGCTTCATCAGAACTGCTGAGTCTTACCTGACCTCCCATTGAAGGAGCTTCAGTGGAACAACCAAGGAACTGTCTGAGTTCCCATTGAAAACGCTTCTTCAAACCGCGGGGGTGATGTATGAGCTCCAACTAAAGGAGCTTCATTGGAATGGCTGGGGTACTCATTGAGCTCCCATTAAAGGAGCCTAATTGGAATGTCTAGAGTACTCCCTGAGTTCCCACTGAAGGGGTCTTCAGTGGAACAGATGGATACTACTTTAGCTCCCACTGAAGGAGCTTGATTGGAATAGCTGGGTACTACCTGAGCTCCCATTGAAAGAGCTTTATTGGAACAGCTGAGTTACCAACTGGGCTCCCATTGAAGGAGCTTCAAAGGATCAGCTACAGTTCTACCAGAGCTCCCACTGAAGGAGTTTCATTTGCAAATCTGGATATTACCTGAGTTCCCACTGAAGGAGGTCAATGGAAAGGCTCCGGAACTTCCTGAGTTCCCAATAAAGGAGCTTCATTGGAATGGTTGGGGTACTAGCTGAGCACCCATTAAAGGAGCTTCATCAGAACTGCTGAGTCTTACCTGAGCTCCCATTGAAGGAGCTTCAGTGGAACAACTCAGGAACTGTCTGAGTTCCCATTGAAAATGCTTCTTCAAACAGCGTGGGTGATGTATGAGCTCCCACTAAAAGAGCTTCATTGGAATGGCTGGGGTTCTTATTGAGCTTCCATTAAAGCAGCTTCACTGGAACAACTAGGGATGAATGAATTGAATTTACAATTTATAGAGCCCCTGGTTACCCCGAAGGGAGTTTCCCTGCGCTAGGCATTGGCATCTAGTATGGATCTACCTGAATTCCCACTGCAACCGCCGGGGCACTCCCTGAGCCACCATTGAAGGAGCTTCAGTGAAAGGACTAGAGAACTATCTGAACAGTGGCAGCCATCTTTCTTTATCAAGATTTACTATAACACTGCCGCGATGCAGACACCCGGAAGCATCTCGCCGACTGCATTTGTAAGAGGTCTGATACGCTGAGGACTTGAGACTTTCTGCCAAGACAAACAGAGGAGGGCACTGATTAGAAAATGTCGCCATTCCTTCTGCCAAGCTCTCTGTGGCTGGTAACAGGGTTGTAATCTTGCGGCCTGGTGCATTCTTTATGGGAGCCTTATCGGATTCTTAAAGTCCACCGCTAATGAGGCTGCAATTTGCACCTTCAGCCATCATTCGTATTATTACAGTCTCTATCTGTTTCCTTGTGGTTTGCAAGGTTGTTAAAGGTAGGCCTACTCTTTTCAATGTGGCTACTGTCCGGAACAAACTGGCCAAAGGGATATTTGAGGGAATTGTAGAGCCACTAGAGTGCCCCTGTAGGCCAGAAGGCCAGGGGAAGAGTCAGTCGCATGTTTGCAGCAGAACCAGGGACATCTTAAGGATTCCTGGGGCTCTGGGCCAAACAAATTTTGGGGGACCCTGTTCATGACAACTTTGAATTTATGATTTAATTTCAGCTTTTTTATGTCCTCTTTGTCCAGGTATCTGACATGGCACAGGCACATTGGTCCAAATTCTAAATGTATTTACACCTAATATTCAGGGATAGTGTTTTCAATATTATAATTCAGCAGCAGCTTACTAATAATATTGTTAATAATCTTTGTGACCCCCCTGCCATTTCTCATATGTGAGGTCCTGTTTTGATCTAAAAGACACTGTTTTTATGGCTGTCGCATGGTGCCGAAAAACAAACATTTCTCTGTAAAATGTGTGTGATAGACTCCAATACATCACCCACATTGAAAATGCATTAAAGGAAAACGGTACTTAAAACAAGCTATTAAGAATTATTCAAGGTCATCAGGGCAATGACAGAGCTGGTTCTATCCCCTGAAAGGCTGGGGCCCTGGGACTGGGCCCACTTTGCCCATGCCTTAAAACGTCTCTGAGCAGAACAGGCTTCAGTGCTAGGGCAGTCGGACACATATCAATGAGAGCCTGACTGACTCTACCTTTACACCTCGTCGTGTAAAACCATAGTCACGAGGGTAATTCACTACGAGTTCCTTCAAGCCAGAGTATCTCTGGCTTCTGTACATAACCCAAACACCGTTCCCTTTCGCGCTTTCCACCTATTTGTCTTCCGTCACTTAGATGCCTTTTAATAACCTCCTGTTCTCACAGATTTTCATTAGACAATGGAAAGCTGTGTGGCTTTTTCCATAGCCTGCTGATAGCGCTGTACAGTTATAATTAAATATTTGTTTTTTATTAGGTATCTCCTGCACTATCTGATGTCCTGGGACTTTAAACACTGCAACCCTTGATGCTCTCGCCTGTATCAGCGAATAATCAGTCTTCTTTTCACTCCGAGGCTGGGCTATGTGCTTACTTTGAAGCTGACTTATTTAACCCCTTGACGGCCAGGCTACTTGCTGCAAACATTTTCTACGGGAAACAAATTGAAATCTGACTTTTAACCGGGCACCACGCAGGTGATTCGACTAAAAACACATATAAGCATGCCTTTGCTGCTTTCGTCGGAAGATTTGTGTTACATGGGCTTGCCCTTGGCTTAATTGAATGCATAATGCGGTGCCAAGCTGGGGTGGGCTGTTTAGGGCATGGGCGTATGATTTTTAATGTTCTAAGTTCCCAAGCGGGTGTGGGTGCGAACAAGGGTGATTTCACAGGTCAGCTCTCTAGTGGTAAGAGAGGTAAGAGATTTGATCAGGCCACTGGAACAATGTGAGTGGGAAAGGTCAAATTATGTGGCAAGGTTAACTAAATTATGCGGCAGGAAAAGGCAAATTATGTGCAGAAAAGAGACAATTTTGTGATAGTATTACTTAATCATTTTGTCATTTTTAAACATGTTAACACGGTCTGGGAAAAGGTTTCACCTCTTTAGTACCAGTTTATCACCCAAAGACAGGAATATGCTACTGAAAGGTGACCCGCAAAATCTTTCAGAGGGTATTCCACTATGTAGCAACACGCGTCACCACGTTTTTAGTAATTTTTGATCTGCTTGAACTAGGAACACATTTTTTTGTTAAAATCTGCAACTAATACAGCAGATGATGGATTATGTGGCAAAAATGGCAAATTCTTAATTCAGTGGAAAATGCAGCAGCACCAGAATCTCATAATTAGAGTGTCTCCGCATTAGATTAATTGGAAAATCAGACTACAATCTCTCTGGGTCAGTGGAGTCACTGTAGGACCTGTCTGCACTACAGGACTGAGGCTGAAGATCCCCTAGAATTTATCGCAGTATTCTGATTTTGGAACGTGCCATGTTTTCTTTGGGAGGGCATAAGGCAAATAAAGCTATTTGACCTAGCAATGTCTACCCCCTGGGATGGGGACTTAGCAGAACATTGGAGAACACAAGAAAACAAATTGAATAAATAAGAGAGGTACACCTTGATTATAACAACTTAGGCGTGCATCCAGTACCTTAGCTCCAAAGGAATGGTTTGAAGAATGCAACCTCTGTAGGTGAGTAAACAAAATGGTGTTCCTTGCCTCCAGTGTGTTTTGCCAGAAAAAACATCAGAAAGGAAGCATGCACAATCTGATTATTTTTTTAATAGTCCATTGCACTAAAGCCCTGATTTTGAAAAGCCTCCTTTGTGGGAATAGCCTTTGAGGATACAGCTCTGAGGCCTCTTTCCTCACCGGCATGGCTTCCAAAAATCTTCTAAGAGACTGGCTTTATGCTGTTGAATAAACAAGACCTTTTCAAAAGGTAGCCAAACGTTTTGAGATGTGCCTTTATGTCCCCCATTATATGTCTGGTTATGTAGTTAGTAGAACCGTTTAAAATCAGTCTTAGATAGGAAGAGATGCTCTTAGACTAGGGAGGAGGTGTAGTGGCCTCCTGAGATGGCCGTTGTTCAGCTGCTCTTGGAGATGATGCTGGCCTCCATAGAGATAAATGTGTTTTTGGGTGTGGTGATGTAGGTGTTTTGAACTTTAGTACAATGGGAAGCAGCAAGGAGTATCATGGGTACTGCCAGTAGTAGGGAATTCGATGAGCACGGTGATACCACCATCCATGCATACAGTGCTTGAAATGGAAAAATAGAAGTGCAGGTACTCTGTATCAGAGTCCCTGCTTGTTTCTGAGAAGGGCCGGTACTCTCCAATTAAAAGTATTACGTCGCTCTTGAGAAGTGCCGGGACTCTCCATCTCAAAATAAAAAAGTGCCTGTACTCCATACCGGGCAGTACCGGCCCATTTAAAGCACTGCATGCAAACGGTTGCACAGCGATTCCAAAGTTTATTGAGAAGAAAAGGCTGAATTCTGTAGAAAAGTGGCAGCTAAAACCAATCTTGTACCTTCATCTATTAGTTGTTGCAATTTTACATATAGGAAGTCAGAAAAATGTTATGTGTGGGAGCTGCCACTTTCACCGTTCCTCTACAACCCTGTGTGGTCAAGGTTGTCATGTGTAGTAAAAGAGGGTGCACACGATGTGCTCCTCCAAACCACGAACACCGGCTTAATGTTGCATTCCATGTCATAGGAAACACATTGGGCCTGATTCACAAACCTCACTTTGTAGTACGTTCTAAAGTACCACAAACATACCTCAAAAAGTACGTTTTAACTATACTTTTGTATGTGGAGTTCTCTGCCCTGACTGCGGAGTCTCCGCATACGTAAGTATAGGTTTAAGTAGTAAATGTGGAAAGGACACAGAGAAGTGGGCGGGAAAAAGGGGCAGGCTTACTCCTACAAGGAATGGGATTAGGGAGGAGTAGGAGATGTTTCGAGATGACACCCACCCACACAAGAGCAAGACAATTGCTTTACTCTGAGGGTGGAGACATGTAACTTACACTTTTGTAGTAAGGTTGCACTCAGAGTTTGTGAATACCAAATGCAGTAAACTTACTCTGAAGTGTAAGCTTACTCAAAAGTATAAGTTACCTTTGCGAATCTGGACATAAGTGCACATGCATGATTGTCCTTTCGGCGAGGGGTAAAATGTCAAAAACCTACAGAACTTCCTTTGAGGAACTGGAGGCAGGAGCAGATGCATCACAGAGCCTCGCAGGGGACCCTTTTTTTTTTACCAACAACCACAAGTACCATTTTGATTAAAGTATATACATCTACAGTCAAACGTTTTTTTACTACACAAATTCGAGTCAATCCTCAGTGCCATGTCAATGAGCGATATAGTGTGTGGACTTCCCAATTTGAGGTGTTTGTGATACAAAAGACAGCAGATACATCCAGAAATATATGTTCTTTATTCCTTTAGGAACAACCAAGAACATGCACAGAGTCTCGCTTGTAAGATTAGGCTTTAATAGAATATCCTTCACAATTGCATATTTTGTTAAGTGGACTAGGTGCCTTGAGTAAGATTGCAATACACCACATATGTTTCAAAGTTACAAAGACTGTCAAGGAATGTGTTTCTTCACTTTTGGCAAAGTTCTATGTTATGTTATGTTATGTTATGTTATTCGGGATTTATAGAGCGCACGGCTACTCAAATGAGTGTCCCGGCGCTAAACATCCTGGTCGTGGCTGACAAAAAGGCACTAGGCTCGCTTAGATGAAATACTATTGCTGAAATAACCAGGTTTTTAATGACTTCCTAAAGATCAGAAGGTCCTGTGTCAGTCTAAGTGCCGGAGGGAGACTATTCCAGAGGTGCGCTGCATGCACCTGAAAGGAACGACCCCCTATTCGTGCCCGATGGCATTTAGGAATACGTGCATTCCTCATGGTGAAATGATCACATCTGGTTCGTGATGACTCACCCCAATACCAAGCAACACACCGCTCAAAAGACCATTATGGGTAAAAAACCCAACTTAAGTGGAGAAGACACGGCTTCTTTATTGAACGACAAACCCAAAACAATACCCCTGAAAAGACCCTGGGTAATATGAAGTCACTGCAAGAGACCAGTTTCAAGTGCCACTTTTCTACATTATTCAAAAAGCTTCTTGTAAACAAGTATTGGCAAAGCCAATAAATCTCGCCTTTGGGACCTATTGGCTTTGCCAATGGTTTTTATATATGCAAGTCAGCATCCCTGATGCTGTGCAGCATGGCTAAAGAATACAAAAAAGCCTAAGTCATGCCATTTTCTAGGCACGTGCACCAACTTTTTAACATTTTTATTTACTGATCCAAGTTGGATCAGTAAAAAAAAGAAAAAAACCCTGTGAAAGTATTTTTTAAAAGTGGGTGGGGCAGAAACAAAATGGAAGGCAGAAGAAACATGAGATGCATGGGGGGGAAGCAACACAGGGGTGCGAGTAGGGGAAGCAACAAGGTGGGCTCTGGTGGGAGGAAGCAACCCGGAGGGCACAGGTGGGGTGAAGCAACACAGAGGACATGGGTGGGGGTCTGAGAAAAGCATACAGGAATGAGAGAACAACATGAGCAAAGGTTGGGGAAAAGCAAACAGGTGAGAGAGAAAGCAACATGGAGCAAAGGTGAGAGCAAAGCAAACAGGTGAGAGAGAAAGCAAAATGGAGCTGAGGGGGAGAAAAACACGGGTGAGAGAATAACGTGGAGTGGAGATGCACATAAGGGTGAGCGCATCACAGAGGAGCAATGGGAGAAGCACACAGGCAAGTGAGAGCAACATGGAGTGTAGTGGGGGAATAGAGAAGCACATTAGGGAGATAGCTGGGGACAAATGCACTCATGTGGATGGCTTAGAACAAAAGTAAAAAGTAGTTCCCTAAAAGTAAGCTTTGGAAGGACATAGGTAAATTGGCTATGCTCTAGGGGAGGGACAGACACAAGATGGACAAGGCAAGATATCAAATAAGCAGGCAAATAAAGAGTGACACTAAAGCCAACCAATAGAAAGCAATGGGTAGGTTGCAAGCCCCTTTATGTTCTTGGTAAGCCCACATCATGTCTTTCACATCGAGACATCTGTGTTTTCTGGTAGGCTTGACCTATTAAATGGCTGTAATGGGACAAGAAGCATGTACTAGAAAGGGAGGCAAGTCCCTAGTGGCATTAAATCACAACTGTTAGTTCTGCGTATTTCTTGTATTTTTTGTTTTTCTTCTGCTCAAATATTTTGTGTAATTGTCACATGGTTCGAGTAGAAAAAGCAGAAGTAACCTGTGAAACAAGATGTGAGGCATGACCACAAGCACTGCACTAGCAACATTTACCACGTGACTTTACAAACTGCAAGGAAAATACATTGCATGATTTTTGTTGCATGAAAATGTTGCATGATTTTTGTACATTATGACATGCCTCATGTATAATCATGCAAACACTGCCCAAAGATATTTTGCGGTATATGTGTAGTTATTTCAAACTACCCATTTATGTGGAATTTTTGATGTGATATATTATATATTTTGCCCACCGCATCGTACACTGAGTAACTCACCTCTATGTATTTATTTTCATTACATTTTATAATTTTGTATGTAACCCAACATGCCCTCACTTGCTTAGCCAAGAACTGACTTAGAGCTCACGTATTTCATCACAACTTTACTTATCACCCATTGTAATTTCTTCCTGCCCCTTCACATTACTTTCCCTTACACTTACCCTCACCTCCTATCAAACACCTATAGAGTCACAGTTTCTCTGATTCCTCATCAGCATTGTCATTTCCACTCAGCAAGACATATTCACCAACTCTCTCACCATCACAGTTCCACACATACAATATTAGCCGCTGGAACTCATTCATTTTCTTGACTTGCATTACAGCATTTATATAGCATTTACTACCCCGTGTGGGGTGCTGAAATGTTTGCCTATATGTAGGGCATGCAGCACAGTGCAGGGTGTTTGGTAAGAAGGATTGTGTCTTTATTTTGATCCTATCTCAAGTGTTTCAATGTCATGCGTGATAACCAGGTGTGGTTATCATGTTACAGGACGCAGCGTGTTGGGTGGATGATGAAGTGTGAGAGACAGACATGCAGTTTTGTGGTTTTCAGTATGCTGGTAGCTTTTTAGCAGCTCTGCAGGTTCCTTTATGGAATTTCTTAAATTATCTGCTTGAATTCTTACAGCACAGCAGTGGGTTGTCCAATCTGAGTTTTTATGTATAGTTGTGGCCCAGAGCTGGCATGGTTGGAGGGAGGAAGAAATGGAGCGATCTTTTGCGATGAGTATTTTTATTATCATCCCATATCTAAGTGTCATTGTGAGATGCAAAGAAGTGATCGGAGTGTATAGATATTTGAGACTATATTAAAGTCCTCTGAATTTTTCAACAGTGTGACAGTTCTCTTCAGTTATTCCATACCTGTTAATTTGGTGATGTTTGTTTTTTTTGGTTATGCAGCCCTGGTTACGGACAACCCTCAAAAAAGATATGTTTTATATGAATGTAAGAGGTTTACGTTTCAATTTGCTGCTGAGCACTGCATATTATGGTCTTAGTATTATTGTGGGACATATCTATTACCTTTGCAAGGACATATCTATATAATGCCTTGGTGAACCATAGGCAAGCCCTTCTTAGCTTACCTGCATATCGAAAGCAGCTTGCTGACAGAGTTGTTTCCAATCTGTCAGTTGTAAGGTGAGGATTGATGTTGAGGGCACAACTGTTTTCTCAGCTCTGTTGCTGGGAAGTGAGGTGGTGCACTTATCTAGGAAATAGCCATGTTTCAATGGTATTCAGACATGTATACCCTCGTGGGTGCTTCTAATACTGGCTGGTAGTGAGTTCCAGAGCTTGGCGGCATGTACTGAGAAAGCAGTGCCTCCTATGACTTTCTTATGGTAAGATGGTATGATGATAAGTAGTGCAAGCCTGGAACGCAGTGTTCTGTTTGGTTTATATTACTAGAATTTAACTTGACGGTATAGCGGTTCTTTTCCTTGGGAGACTCTCTGGGCAGTGCAGAGTGCCTTGAGTATTGCCCTTCTAGCTATATGTTGCCAGTGGAGCGATTGCAAAGCCACTTCAGAAAACTCTAAATAGACCACCTATATCCTTTCCCATACTCGCACACTCATGAAATCTCTTCTTCATGACTGCATGGTCCCTCCAGCTTTCCACAAAAAGGGTCTATCTATTGATCAAGAACACCTTGCATTCACTTTTTATTCTGTCCGAGTGTCCCGATGCCATGGATTCTCCATGCATGCTCTTCACTTACCTCCTCTGTACATGTTCTCTGCTCTGTTAAACAGATCGCTATTATTATAGGTTTGCATCATTATCCATAAACTCTCTCCTTTAAACAGACTGCTATTGTGATACTCGGACTGTCTACTATTGTCAGTCTTTCAACTTGAAACACAAGAAACTGATCTGTCTGTCAAATTTATGTGCTGTGCATAGAAGCTGGGCCCTTGGCATTTGCTGCACATCAAAAATGTTAATTATTAAATAAGTAAATGCATGTAAAACACTCTAAAAGTATAGCGCAACTTAACATAGCAACTGCATTCTCAACCAATATACATGCATGCAAGAGATTCTGCTTTCCATCTTATTTTAAAGGACCAAGCCTAATGCTATACAAAACAGTAGTTTTACATCCAAGGTGCATTACATGGCAATCAAGATGGACCACTGTTACTTTGGGATTCTTTTGATCTGTAAAGCAGTATTGCTACTGAAACAACTAAATAGCCAGCCTGTGATCCATCAGCAAATGAGATAGAACTGTTTCATCACTGTCATGTGCACGGTTGATCCTGTGCAAACTCAAACAAATTCTGTGTTAAGTATGAGGTCTTGTGGACAGCAACAGGTCATGGGGTTTGCTGACGGAGATCTAGAGGGCAACCTGAAGTCTATTGTTGTGTTGTGCCTTTCGATTAATGATGCCTGTGTCACTTTCCTTCTTGAATAATCTCGAGAAAATTTACACATCTATACTTTGGATCTTGTTTAGTGAGTGGACGACCTGGTAGGTATTCGTATGCTTTACAAATGACATTCATGGACTCCTTCATTCATTATTTAATAGACATATTTCTTGTATGTGATGCTGCGTTGTAAATTGGATAATGGCCTCCAGTATTGACAGACGGCTCAGCGGAAGGCAGATGCTCTCCAAACGAATCCAAAGTCGTTAAAGGGTGCATTGATTTGCTGACTGCACGATGCGCTAAGAAGACCATGATGCACAACTAACAAGCGGACCCAAGGTTTTTCTGTACTTTGAAATGATTTTCAATCAGAGAACAGTCTTTGATCCCATGATGCAAATGGTGCCCTGGACTTACGCCTTCACTGAGTATCTCAACCTTTCCTAGACGTAGCCTAGGTGACTGAGTGAAATCCACTCTCCATAATGTGATTGTTTATTAAGTCAGAGTATATTTTATTGTATGGCTTATTGAAACTATTAAAAAATGTAAAAATATAAATCAGACATTTCCAAAGATTGTTAAAAATTAGAATTTGGACATGAGGATTAATAAGTGATTTTGAGAAGTCTCTTCTGTTAAAATAGCATTAAAAATGTCAAACTCCCACTGGCTAGGCTCATGTCCAGAGAATTAAAACATTGCGTCTCTGCATGTTATTATGTTTAAGCCTAAGTCGAACTCGCAAAATCTCAGTCTAGCCAGTTCCTGTTTTGTTTTGAGTGACATTGCTTCCTTTAGGTGGAGTTGGACAGAGTTTTGTGCGCAGGGATATAGTAAAGTGCTGACATGCATGAGGATTAGACAGACAGAGTTGACTTGTGCAAAGGGGCAGGCTCGGTGTTGTTTTTTGATTAGGACTTTTAGTTGGTGCCACGGGACAGGAGTTCCCAGAGTTCTTCCATGTAAGGCATTTTGATTGAGTTTTTGATTGTTTATCAGCTGGACTGGCAGCAGCTTCACTGTTTTCCAATCTTATGATCTATGTTACTCATGTCATATCTCGCCAAACCCTTGTGTTTCTTCTTCCTAAAGCTCTGCGAAAAAATACATGAAGAGCTCTATTTGAGGGAGTGCAATGAGGTACCACAGGGATCTCTCACCATCCCAAAGAACATGGCCCACTTCCTGTTCATCTGGTTAATGCATAGAGATCTGTGGCGATGGTTGCAAATATAACTGCAGAAGAGAGGAATGCATGGTCCCAGATCCACCGTTGATTTTTTTTTTCTGGCTACAGATACACAAGAACTCCTCTGTGAAAGTCATGCTGGAAGAATTCATAAGTAGGTCCCCATACAAGAAGCAAAAAGACAGATGCAGTTTGAGAAGCTCTTTTCCCTTTGGAGTGACACTGATTGGTTAGGATAGTGTAACAACAGAAAATGAAGGAAGCATATTTTGTTCTGGCTATCGATACACAAAAATGTAAGTCCGTTTTTATATAGCGCAGCTACTCACCCTTACGGGTCTCAAGGCACTGGGGGCCGGAGTGGAAATTAAGTGAGCTATTGCCCAGAGTCACATGGTGTTGAGCTGAGCTGCCGCCGGAGCGGGGGATCGAACCGTGAACCCTGTGCTCCGAAGTCAGCTGCCCTGGCCGCTGCACCACACCTCTCCACACAAGGGTGTGGCCCCTGAATATCAAAGACAGAATATTGTGGTATGGTACTATGGAGGACAAAATATCGAAACCGAAATATCAAAAGGTAAGTAAGCATAGAATATCTATATCTGACTCCACATATATCTACCTTGATGATGTATATGTTCAAGGTGCATACATGTCGAGTTAGGAATAGTAAATCTATACTTCCTCTATATGCATCTACCTTTCGATAGTTTGGTCTTTGATATGTTGTCCATGATATTATTATATCACATCATTCCTATTGCCGCTATTCAGTGGTATATCCATGCACAAGAAGTCCTCTCTGCAACAGCCACATACATGCTAAAGGAATATCTGAGCAGGTCTAAGGCACAAGGTAAAGAAACAGATGCAGTTGGTGAAGGTGGAATTGAATGGTGTGGAGTTGTGCTGATTGGTTGGATAGAGAAATTTTAGCAAAATGGAACAGCACAAGTACAAATAATGGACTGCAAACCAAACTGGGTCAGCCTCAAACCAGAGAACAAATGCTTTTCCACAGGAGAATCGATGCAGGACAATAAGCACAATAGGATGCCGGAAATGACACACACGGTCAAAGCATGGGGAGAGGATGTGGCCTAACGGGCTAGGGCGGTTGATCTCAAATCTGGGGAACCAGGTTCGAGTCTCAGCAATGACGCTCAACATCCTCTGATTCTTAGCAAATCACTTAATCTCTTCGTGCCTACCATATATGAAAGTGTTCTTGTGTAAGGTACCTGCTGCTCATGTAAAGCGCTCTGATACCTGATACCTTTGCGTCAAGTTTGCGCTATATAAAACTCTGGAAAAAAAAACAAAAAAACACCAGGGCCTCTCTGTGCGTCTTGGCTCACAAGCCACACCAACTTGAATAACAAGTGCGTGTGCGAACCCTGAGTCAGGGAGAAGTGACGTAAACTACAAGTGCCTCTAAAGCATACACCACATCCCGGGAGCACAACAACAATGCCTAAAGGCCACTAGCATTACACAGGAGCAATGCAGCTAGGCAACACTCCGAATGTTTCTGTCAAAACTAACCAATTGTGGGACATAGAACTATGGCCCTGAAAGCCACTTTGACCCCTAATATCACCGTAGAGTATGACTGCATCACATTGTAACACAAATATTTGCACGTGATTCGTGGCTGTCCTATTCCGAATGTAAGTGGGTGATGGCTCTTCTATTAGGAATAAAAATGAAATAAATAAATTGCCATTCACTTGCCACCGCTTCTCATCCGTGAAGTAGACAAAAACTTGGGAAACTGAAGAAGATCGTCCAGGAAGGACGGAATATGTTCAATCCGAAGACAGAGTCTCTCCCAGGATGGCAATGTCAAATATTGGAAATTGGATGTTTCTCCAACAGCAAAAAGTACAAATTCACAGCCACCAATGGAAACTAGATCCAAGACATTTGAAGAAAGGAAATTAGGACGTCTCAGTTTTTTGTGGAATAAAAATTCCACTGAAAAAGCATATTAGGATTTTGAAAGATTCCCTACACAAGCGAGCTTCTTTGGAAAATTGCTGAATACATAAACAGCGTGGCAGTGTTGAGTGCAGTAGACCGCAGTGCACCAGCGCGTAGAGCAAACAAATGGGAAGGTCAAGTTCTGGGCATGTGTCTTTAATTTATCTTTTGCTCTCTACCCTTTCAAGAGGTAACAATGACCCTGATATCGACAAAATAATATAAATGCATTTCTTTGGGACTCTGCTTATTGATGGCTTGTTTTTAAAATGATCACTAATAATCATAAGTGAATAAGAAGAGCCCATATATCTCCCAGTAATGGCAAGGCTGACATTGGCTGGTTCCACGCTATTGGCACTTCCAGAGTTAGGGGTGAAAAGGCTGTTTGTCTTGTATAAATGTAACACAGGCCATGGCATCGTTACGTCTGATCTTTTAATTTTCCTTCTTTCTTTCTCGATTGTGTTTCCCGTCGGGTGCGTCTTTCTTTCTTTCTTTCTTTCTTTCTTTCTTTCTTTCTTTCTTTCTTTCTTTCTTTCTTTCTTTCTTTCTTTCTTTTTCTTTCTTTCTTTCCTTCTTTCTTTCTTTCTTTCTTTTTCTTCTTTCTTTCTTTCTCTTCTTTCTTTCTTTCTTTCTTTCTTTCTTTCTCCCTTTTTCCCTTCCTTCCTTTCTCGTCGTCCTTGTTTCTTTCTTTCTTTCTTTTTCTTTTTTCTTTCTTCTTTCTTTCTTTGTTTCTTTCTCTTCTTCTTCTTTGTTTCTTTCTCTCTTTTTTCCCTTCCCTCCTTTCTCGTTGTCCTTGTTTCTTTCTTTTGTCTTTCTTTTTCTCCAACTCCATAATTTTCTCTTTCCTTCCTTCTCTTTTCCCTCTTGTCATTTTGTTTTTCTTTGTATCTGTGTTTGTTTGATTCTTTCTTGGTAGTCAGTCTTTGAACCTTTGTAGATTACCTGAAATATTTTTTCATCTACAGGTCTGAAAGCTGATCACAATACAATAAATGGTGAGATATTCATATCTCAAACTAAAGTGATCAATTTACCTCTTTTTAAGAATACCCATATATTTGATCTTTGAGACAGTGAAGTCGCGGCTTGCATTTCTCAAGGTAATATTGACGCGCCGTTGTGCACAGATGTTGTCAGCTGTGGCTGAGTATAATATGAAGATTTACTGTCTCTGAAGAGGTTAACGAGATCTGACCTGAAATGCCAATATTTGAAACACTGACTTAAAATACACAGCAGGCATGTCCAATATTTATTTATGGCGATAATAGGTCAGAGCTGCTCCATTATTCTTAAAGACGTCTGCAGAAAGAAGAGGCTGGGATGGGAATGCTTTGGGATTCGCGTCTGGTCTAAAGAAAGGCCTGAAGATTTCTGTCACTGGGAAATGTGTTCAGCCAATGGCAAATCCCTTGATCTTGTGCCAAGTGAAGGTCTCTTAAAAACTCTAGAAAAGTGTCAGCAAGTGGAGATTAGGTTTTTTTGTAGTGACTTTGCTAACCTTCAGTGAAGATAGCTACGTATAGTCATCGGAAGATGGAGCACAAACTTTAGAGAACTAGGGATACTTCACAAAAGTCCTATCAATCTTCAAGGAAGGTGGGTTGGGGACGTGTCAGTCACATGTCAGACTCACCTTGTTAATATTTTCGAAAGGTCAGTATACACTTCGCCTGCTCTATATGCTGCAAGTGCTTCAGGGATTAACAATATTTACTCAATCGTTAGTATAGGCAAACCGAAGATTGAGCACCATTTTCACTTTTTGTAGCATTGCAAAACGAGGAAACATCCCATAAAAGTTTGGTGCTTCAAGGTTAAATGTTGTGTTTCATATTCCCCAAAAAGATGTGATTTGTGCTAAAATCATTTTAGGCACTAATTGCTTCTACAATTCCTATTGATCTGAAACAAAGCAACCCAACATCCACAACAAAGGAATATAAGCTTTAAAACACCTTAATTTGCAGACTACTTCTGAAACAGAAAAATGGTCAACACTAACTCTTTGCCCAAAACAATTCTCAAATAGCCATTCAGCTCTAAATACTTGTCCATGCGGTTTGCTCCTATTTACAAGGACAGATGTCAATTTCTCAGTGGCATAAATATTGCTGTATAGAGTCAGCGCTACTGGAATTATGCGATTCAGCGGGTACTGCTCTTATCGCATGATTATGGATTTTCCACATCTGCCATATAATCCATCATCTGGTGCATAATCTGCAGATTTTCACACAAAAAAATTGTTTCGAGTTCAAATGAATCAAACGTTACTAACAACGTAGCAACATGTGTTCGAGTGCAGTGGAAGGCCCTTCACAGAGGTTAACTGGTCATCTTTCAGTTGCCTATTTTTGCATTTGGTCGTTAAACTAGTACTAATAAGATGAAATTGTTGTCCAGACAGTATTATCACGAGTAAAAACTCCAAAATAATGAAGTAATCCTTTAAAGAAAAATGCTGCATTATGCCACATAATTTGGCTTTTCTTGATGCATAATTTATTCAATCCTGCCACAAAATGTGGTGCTCCTCTGCTGCATAATTTCAGTGACACTGTATATAGTCCATTCATACAGCCGGGGGTTTGGGAACGAGCAGGTAACTATGCTTTTCACATGTTATATGACTTCTTCTTTCTAGTGTAACCCCTGGCCTGTTTCTGACGATAGTTCAAATCATGTACAATGAGAATAATGCCCAAATGGTAATCTTGGTCTTAAGGTTCATGGCACTCTTGACTCATCTCTCTATAAGTGAGTTGATAGTCAGTGCTTTAAATGAGAAAAAGAAGAGCATAGACTAACCAGAGGCTGATGTCGAAAAGTTGGGCTTGGGGTTAAGGGGCGGGGCTAGAGGTGGTTTCGTTTCAAGGTCATCAGGCAGTATATTTTGTGAAATTTCCCAATTGTGTAGGCGTGCGTGTTCAGATCAGCTGCCTTTTCACATGGTGTTGTTTTTGCCCTTGCATATGGAAAATAACAACTTTAGTATTCTCTTATAATCACCCCTGCAGACTGGGCACAGAGGTACACCACCTTGTCTCTGCCTCCTGCCCCGCCAAACCCTCCACACAGAGGCTCTCTTTCACAGCATATTCTATGCAAGTAGAGCCCTTAACATACATGTCTACAGATCTTAAGAGCTTTCATGCCAGCTAGTCTGATAACCCATTGTGCCAACTGAAAAATATTCAGGGCTAGACTCAAAAATTGTTAGCCTCCGAATTTATGATAACTGAGGGAAATGAAATAGCCAACAAGAATAGCACCAGTGGAAATTAAAATTAAGACTTGAATTGCAATATCTATGATGACTGACCCCTGAATCTCGCGCTGAACATGCCTAACAAATTGGGAAGATTATGCAATTTAATTAATTTGAGTTTAACTACCTCTGGCACGAGGACGCAACACCACAATTGTTTATGGTGCAAAACTCAAGTCACAGGAGTTTGTCAGAACAATGAACATGTTTTCAGTTTTTGTATAGGTAGAATCTAGATTTGGGAATCAAAATCTAATTTATTTGTTGAAATATAGTAGCCCCCGACTATCTCTTTACTTGCGCATAAACATGTACTAACACGTGTCCCTACACATGCCCCTATGCAGCCGATTACATTTAGAACACTGTGAACAGCAGTCACGAAACCAGGTCACCTCAAGCGTGTTTCAGTATCAAGAAGGTGCAAGTGTGGTTAATGATTCATTATTATCAACAGCACCATGTGCCATTTGCACACTAATAATAGAGCACTAAAAGTCCTCAATAAATCTATGGCACTAAATTAAGCAAATATCTATTTTCTGTCTTTGCTTGCAGCCAGCATTTCTTCGGTGCTTCAATAGTAAGGTCATAAATCGAGAACCTTGGAAGACTTGACCTCTACCCCAACCAATGATCACCAACACCTCCAATTCAAAGTTCAGATTCAGCTGCACTATGGATCCATCGCGCCTCTCGCACCGCAGTGAGGTCACTGCTGTGATCAGTGAGTCTCACCCCATGTGACACGACTTGTCTCTCTAAGTCTCACCCCATGTGACACGACTTGTCAAATGGGACTCTTGCCTTGGGTATGACATTTGGAAAATAACAATGGCTGCTAATCCCACCACAATGTCTTGCCATGGAAACCGACCGCAAATACCAAGAATGGGAGCACAAAAATCTAAGCAGTGGAATTGTCTTTCGTGGCCTGGAGCAAAGCATGCTGGGCACGAGGTCCAGCTCTTAATCCCGCCTTGGCTGTTGTTCATCTCGTACAATGGGTGAAGTAAGCCTCCATATTTATTTGATTTAATAATCACTGAGTAGCTCTCCTAGAATTCCTGGACACACTCCACACCTTCAGAGTAGATAGAGTAGTGCATGTGTACCGTGAACGTCAATTTCGTCTGAGCATCACCAGTCGTTGGATTTACTCAACAAGTATATGTAGGAACATAATTGCATGGATCAATTAGAAATAGCCTAACAGATATGGTAATCAGTAAAATTGTTAAAAATTCACTGTAACGTGCAGATGAAAACACTAATTTTTGTACTCACTTCACCACCCTTCTCCAGCTGTTTACCGCTGGATTTTATTTTTACCCTAGCCAAGACACAAGCAGACCTACTTTAAATCTTCAGAGATTTCAACGATAATCAGCTTGAACACAACCTCTGCTTGTGGAATGTGTCTATTGTGTAGCTCAAGTTAGGAAATAAATGTGTACGTCAATTGCAAAATTCAGGATTTCTCTAGTGCTTGACCCATGAATTGTTATGGCTCACAGCACCCAAGGCTTCTAGGAACTTACACATAGTACAGGAAAACAAACAGATGAAGCAACAGGTGAATTTGTAAAGCTTACTTTGAAGCTTAGGGGGCTTTTTGCGCTGTTGACCAACAAATGATGTTTATTGTTGTCCATCTCAATGGTACTCATTTTAATTGACCTTACAAGGATGAAAGGCTGGACACTAAGAGCTCTTCTGTTAAAAAAAACATTTTTAAATATTCTCTCTAATTTCGTTTTCAAAATTGGAATCTTCATCACTCCACACAAGATGTTTTTCAAGACCTGGCACGGGCCTTCTTTGTTGTTCAGAAGTTCCATTTTTACTTATAGCATTCGTACAATGTGCAATAAAAGTTATTTTCATTGCCACAAAATGCATATTCTTCCAGACCCTCTGGTCCTTTCATTTGGAGTAATATAAAGTTCTCCCACAGATTGGCAATTTTCTGATTTTCACTTCCCTCCAAAATTTGACCAAGATTAGAATATTGTTCCTTTAAATGTCGGTGTTGGCCATATAAAAAGTCCCCACGCCTACAAAAAACGTATCAAGAGTTGTAACATTAGGGTGCCTGGCATCTTTTGGTGGGGAGTCCAGCTCCCGCCCGGGGAGCCGGGAGTTCCTCTGTCTGGGAATGCCGCGTGCATCCCTCCCTGCCTGGCACCCCGACAGCCAGGATGGGAAACGTCAGGTTGATGCCCCTCAGCGGAAAAGCGCCAATATCTCCCCAACATGACAAGGTCGTTGTCAGTCCGCGTGATGGAGTGAGAAAAATGAGCCCCATTAGCGCCCCAGAAGGAGAGCGCACGAGATGTCCGCGGTGAGTTTGCTCAAGGCTGCAGGATGGAAAATTGGTCCTTGCAGGAATGTGACAGATGTTGTGGACGTTTTGTTTACTCTTCAGACATTTCGTCCCGTTACAAACCACTCGATGGTTATTATTAC
The DNA here is from genome assembly GCA_963921515.1 of Calotriton arnoldi. Classification (NCBI taxonomy): domain Eukaryota; kingdom Metazoa; phylum Chordata; class Amphibia; order Caudata; family Salamandridae; genus Calotriton; species Calotriton arnoldi. Next base: position 2,741,279 of record CAWUFW010000569.1, read on the forward strand.
AATACATGCTACGTGTTCTATTTCGAATCACCTTACGCAATAGAAGAGCATAAAAGGAGGCATAGAATATGTAGTGGATGTTATCACAAGGCATGTGCATGTAGACAATGAATCACCCCATGAACAACCCGAATGCCTGGTACATGTACTGTTAAATGTTATTACATTACATAATATTATTACATTCAGATGATAATATTGCTAACATGTAAACGCAGATAGCTCTGCTAAAGAACTAAAAGCACCAATATGCCATTTCGTGCAATGTATTAATGGTTTCCAATACTTGTACCCTACAAAATACCTCATAATATATATATATATATATATATATATATATATATATATATATATATATATATATATATATATATATATGTGTGTATATATTTAAAACCTTATAATGTATATATATTTAACCTTATTATATATATCTATATCTATCTCTCTCTCTCTCTCTCTCTCTCTCTCTCTCTCATATATATATATATATATATATATATATATATATATATATATATATATATATATATATATACACACAATTAACAACCACTTTGCTATGATACTGAATACTGCTAACAATATTTAGGACAAAGATGTTAAAGATTCAGCACTATCACAACATTTCCAGCAAATGAAATGGACATTTGCTGCTGTTTGCCTCTCAGTCAATAGTAACCTTGGCCTTCCCTCCATTGTTGTCAAATGTTATTTCCTGTGCATTTGTATTATCATTCCCCCATGCTTGCTATGCAAACCTTTACGTATACAGGTCTGTGATCTCCGCCAGGGTTCTCATGCTGAACCTCTCAGATGAGGCCCAATCAGGCAAAAACCTGTTTGGGGTTGCTGAGCCAGGGGTTGCAAGTGGGCCCCACCGGCACTCATTTTTGGGACCAGCACTTATTTTTCCTCATCAGATTAGAGCAAGAGAGAGAAAGACACAAAAGTGGGATAAAAGGAGAAAGAAAGAGATGGAAAACAGTGACAAGCAAAGGAAGCAAGGATGGATAAGTACAGATAGAGTGAGATAAAGTGGCAGAGAGTGTGTCTGGTGGTGGCTGAAAGAGGTGATAGGTGGAATCATGATTACGCAGCTTTGGTTTCCGCCACTTCGACATTCAATAGAACTGCACACAGGATTCTGGGCAAAACTATGGGCACCAGCACTTAATATTTTACAAATTACACGCTGGTTGCTTGTGTGCCCCTACAGATGGACGCGGCCTAGGAGTTCATGTTGGGTTGCTCCTTTTTGTGGGGCCTGGGTACAGACTGATTTGCATATGCATGATCGCTAATCGAGGTGTACAACGAGTAACACCGCCGACGCCAGCACCGGGGACACCCTAAAATGCATCCTCCTCAACGTACGCTCCGTACACAAACACGCCATGGAAATCTGGAACCTACTCGACTCTCTCTCGCCCGACATCGCCTTCTTCACAGAGACCTGGACCAACGCATCCTCCGCCCCCGACATCAGCACCGCCATCCCAGACAGATATAAGATCCAGAGGAAAGACCGCCCCAACCACCCAGGAGGGGGCCTCGCCATCGCCCACAAGAGCACCCTCCGCCTCACCACCTCCAGCGAAACCTTCCCCTCCGCCGAACACCTGCACTTCCAGATCCAGAACACCCCCAAAGCCACACTCCGAGGAACCCTCATCTACAGACCCTCCGGCCCCCGAAAACCCTTCGCCACCACCATCACCGACTTCATCGCACCCCACGCCATCGCCTCAGCAAACTACATACTCATTGGAGACCTGAACTTCCACCTCGACAACCCCAGTGACCCCAACTCCACTATCCTTCGTGACAACCTCGCCAGCATCGGACTTAAACAACTCGTCAACACACCGACCCACAGAGCAGGACACACCCTCGACCCCATCTTCGCGGCAGGAAACAGCATCCAATTCAGCCACACAACGCAGCTGCCATGGACCGACCACCACTGCGTACACTTCGCCATCAACAAACCCAAGGCACCCAAACCAGCCCCACGCCCACCTCGAAGGAACTGGAGCAAGGTTACCGACGAGCAACTTAACTCCACCCACACCCAAGGCACCCGACGCAAATGACGCAAACAACGCAGCCAGAGAACTCCACACCTGGATCTTCAACTGTGCAGACGAGCTCGCCCCGCTACGCAACCCCGACAGACAACGCCCCAGGAAAGCCGCCTGGTTCACCACCGCTTTCCAAGAAGCCAGACGCACCTGCAGAAGCCTGGAGAAGAACTGGAGAAAAACCAAGACAACCGAAAACCACACCACCTACAAGGACGCCTTGACGGACTACCATAACCAGATCAGAGCCACCAAGAGGAACTTCATCCACAACAAAATCCTGGCCAACTCCACCAACTAGACAGTAGTCAAAAAAGAAAGAATCCCCCTTTCGGCTAATTATTAAAATGCAACAATGACACACATCAATATCACTCAATCACCAGAACAGGACACTAACACCCTCAATAGGCCAAGTGTTTGCAAATACAAATGTTTATTCCAATTTAAAAAATGTTTTTACTACAATTTATCATATACAGTAAATAATCCCATGATTATACATAAAATAAAAACAATGTTAAAAAGGTTAAAAACATATATTCAAAACACAAAAAACAAACTAGGGAGAACAAGCAAGAAAAATTATTTTCTTATCGATCGTAAAGGCAGAAACATTAGATCAAGATCAATCGTTTTCTATAAAGTTCTTGTTCGAAAATACTTGATTTATTTGAATCGCAAATGTCTCCACAATCTATAGTCTGCCTTCTTGAAGTTGCGTTGACGCGTTTCGGTGGATAGCACTGATTAAAAACCACCTTCTTCAGGACAGGAATTAACGTCTCCCATGTACAATTTTCAATCTATATTCAATAATAAAATTTCCATTAAAAAACGAACAGTTAGCCCATCAAGAGTGTATGCTACAGAGAAATATACATAATAACACAGCTTATACAGTACATAATTTTATCTAATCCTAATTTAATCAATGTAACATATCATCATAATATAAAAGACAATTCACCCTTAACTGGTGACAGCCCTAATTCAGAGGTAAATAAATGAAAAGTAGTGTTTCTATCCTGGTGATCCAACCAACCCATCATTCATACAGGTACACAAAACAATCTTCATATAATGGTGATATTAGTTAACCCATGCCTCAATATCTCTCCAATACACTAGGTATTTATATTTAGTAAAACTATATCTCTACCTGTATTCTTGAGGCACAACACATCCAAAGAGTTTTTTCAGGTAAGGAAACTTGCAGTGCCGTATCGGAGGATGGGTATCTCTCCCAAAGGCCGTACTTTATAACTGGCCAATCAGACTGCCAACCATCACTTCTGATAATTCTGGGACAGGATTATAGAAAATATATATCCTGCAATTTATTAAAAATAAATATTTATCGGAGGCATTAGTGACTCATATAATTCTATTGTCCACTATAATTTGAACATTTATAATGAGTAATATTACCTTTATATTTAGATTGAGCATAAAGCTTCATAGATAAGTTGTGATCCTCGGTCCATCTGTTACATGCCCATTATTGTTTCTAGATTATTTATTGATTACTAGAAAAACAAAGAAACCTATATTACCAAATTATCCCATTTTTAAATGCCTAATAGTGCTCACTATTAATTGAAACAGACTAACCTCCAAACATGAAAAGGTGCCTAATTTTGAACGTTTATATATATAGAGGCTACCTTACTATTTTTCAAACATAAAGAATGTAGAACTATCCCGTTTTTCACTAACTTAGTGTTCGCTCACGATAAAATCAGACCGACCACTGAAATAAAGAAGTGCCTAATTTAAAACATTTATATTTAGGCTACCTCAATATTTTTCAAACACTACCACAGTCAAGGATATAGAGATCCTTCACCTCCCTATGTCTATTCGCATCAACTCATAGTCATTTTTGTAGCAAACAAATAAAAACATCCGCTGTAGATATTCCAATAGTTTCTGCCAGAACTGGCTATTTTTTGCCATTCAGTTGGTCAACCAATATACCACTAATAGGCTGAGCACCATGCAACTTAGCTATAGGTTCTGTCCTACCCAAATCAAAAAATATAAACCTAACTCAACTCTAGAAAAATAGTAATACTACAACTCCTGAGTTAAAGAATTCCGTTTAACACGCACAGTACTAAAGCACTATGTACTCGTTAGTGGTTTCAAAGAGCCCCCGATACCAAACTGAAAGGAAGAAACCGTCACAGTAATTCGCTATCCCTACCTCTTACCTATTGTCCAAGCATATTGGCCTCGTACCGGGTAACAGCTCCGTGGTTCAGAGATTCTGATCCACACGGAAACCTCCGTCCTTTTATTTACCAATACCCTCATTAGTTCGCTCAGAATAAGGATCAGCTGAGTTTCCTCGCGAGATACAACGAAAAATACCACAGCCGTGGCGGCCATCTTAGCCTTCCCTCTCTCTATATTCCACCAACTCCAAGGAACTTTTCAGTGTCATTCAGGAATTCACCAACCCACGCAGTGAAGCCACATACATCACACCATCCCAAGACCTCTGCGACAAGCTTGGAACCTATTTCCACCTCAAGATCAAAAACCTCTATGACAACTTCATCGACCATCCACCAGGTGCCACAGACGGCCCCCGCCCCCCAGAAACACCAGCCAGCCCACCATCTCCAACTGGACACCGATCACGGCTGAAGACACCGCCTCGACCATGAAAAGCATCCACTCGGGGCCCCCACTGACCCCTGCCCCCCTCACATCTACCACAGAGCTGCGGCCGCCATCGCACCCGAACTACAACGCACCATCAACACCACCTTCAAAACAGGCACCTTCCCAGACGACTGGAAGCGCACAGAAGTCAGACCCCTGCTCAAGAAGCCCACAGCTGACCCCATCGACTCAAGAACTATCGGCCTATCTCGCTCCTCCCCTTCGCAGCCAAAGTTGCAGAGAAAACAGTCAACAGGAAACTGACACGATTAATTGAAGAGAACGCCATCCTAGACCCATCCCAATCTGGATTCCGAAGCAACCACAGCACAGAGACCGCCCTACTCGCCGCCACAGAAGACATCCGCACCCTCCTGGACAAAGGCCACTCCGCAGCCTTCATCCTACTCGACCTATCAGCGGCCTTCAACACCGTCTCCCACCGCACACTAGTCGCCAGACTACATGACGCAGGCATACAAGGAACAGCCCTGGACTGGATCCGATTATTCCTCACCGGAAGAAGCCAAAGGATCAGACTCCCACCCTTCCTCTCCGACCCCACGAAAATCACCTGCGGAGTCCCACAGGGTTCATCACTGAGCCCCACCCTCTTCAACATCTACATGGCCCCCCTCGCAGCCATCGTCCGACAACACGGCCTCAACATCATATCCTACGCCGACGACACCCAGCTCATCCTCTCCCTCACCAAAGACCCCACCACTGCCAAACTCAACTTCCAGAAAGGAATGCAAGACGTCGCAGTCTGGATGACCAACAGCTGCCTGAAGCTCAATGCCGAGAAGACAGAAGTCCTCGTCCTTGGTACCACCCCTTCTGCATGGGACAGCACCTGGTGGCCGACTGCCCTTGGAAGCCCACCTACCCCCTCAGACCACGCCAAGAACCTCGGCATCGTACTCGACTCATCACTCACCATGAACCAGCAGGTCAACGCGTCACCTCCAGCTGCTTCAACACCCTCCGCAAGACCTTCAAGTGGATCCCCCCTGAGTCAAGGAAGACAGTCACCCACGCACTCATCACCAACAGACTGGACTATGGAAACGCAGTCTACGCCAGCATCAACAAGTCCCTACTCCGCAAACCCCAAACAATACAGAACACCGCTGCCAGACTCGTCCTCGGCATCCCCCGACACGAACACATCAGCCAACACCTACGAAGTCTCCACTGGCTCCCCATGGAGAAAAGAGTCACTTTTAAAATCCTCACTCACGCCTACAAATGCCTACACAACAACGGACCCAAATACCTCAACGACAGAATCAACTTCCACGTACACAAAAGAAACCTCCGATCTTCCAACCTCGCACTGGCCGAAACCCCGCGCATCCACAGAGCCAGAGCAGGCGGAAGATCCTTCTCTCACATTGCAGCCAAGACCTGGAATGAGCTACCGGCAGACATCAGACGCGCCCCCTCCCTGAACACCTTCAGGAAGACCCTCATGACCTGGCTCTTCGGCTAAACAGATCTGCGGACCCCACCCTCAGCGCCTTGAGACCCTCATGGGTGAGTAGCACGCTTACAATTCCCTGATTGATTGATTGAACACTGGAGTCAAATGTAACCTAACATATTTAACAATGGAACAGCTTCATCTTGACCTTCTTGAATGCATACAATGTCTTAGAGGTGAACTGTATTCCAGGCAGCAGCTTATCCCTTTATAAAGCTCTTAAACACAATCAAAACCTTTTTGTAGATTAGGGCTTATGATAAAGCAAGGGAATACCATGAATTCTTCTGGAGCAACGCTACAAGAGGTTTTCAGGTAGACCTTTTAGCAGTAATAAAAATGGGGTCATTGGAAGGTTGGTGGTTACCTTACCAAGGTTATCAAAACTTCCTGCTGTGGTCTTGGCTTGGATCACACCGGAAGTGTAATAAACAGGATGGAAAAGAGGCTTTGATACTTAAGTTTTGTTCATGTTTTTTGTTTTAATGGTCCTTGCCGTGCTGTGCTAGCACTTTGAGGGAAGGTTGGTGGTACCTTTAAGGAGTTCTTTGAGCACCTCTCAGTTTTCATCTCCAGGAATGTTTGACTTATAATTCATTCCAAAATCAATCTAAGGAAAGCAAATAAAATGTAATGGTCACAAGTACCTGGGGGAATGGCACCCACAGAGTAGAGGAAACAAATACTCTAAGACCACCTACTCCTCATATACCCCCATTAACAAAAGGTTTCCCCACCAGAACCCCAGAACCAAAGCATGCATGAGCGAGTCAGCAAGCAGAACACCCATTTGTTTGCTATAGTGTTTTGAGCTTAGTTATTTGGCTGCAAAATAATGTTGCATTGGCAGCCTTCCTTCACCACCAGGAAACGGACAAACACAAAAAGCATGGCTTTGAGTTAAGCTTGATGAAAAGTTAGTCTGGTATTGGGTACTACAAGAGGCCATGGATGGAGAGTTCACTCTGGCAGATGACCTGTGGGGTGAAGGCTTGCAGAGGGAGCAGTTGCAAAACATTTGGCAAGTATTGATGTGTACATTATACCCAATTGTTAAGCCAGCTTGGTTAAGGAGAAATCACTTTTTTTCACTCCACAGGGCATACATAACACCAGAAAGGTTGTCAAAGATGGCAAAAGGAAGATTGGCCAAATGCATGAAATGCAGATTAGAAAAGGCATCGGACGTACATATGTTTCCACAATGCCCGGGTATTCTGAAATTCTGGGAGGAAGTGGGTAAGACCATCTCAAGCATATTGGGGCTCCAGGTTGAGGTAAGCCTCTCACTGATATTCTTTGGAGTGGTGAAGGGTATTACAGGTCCCGCCAGAGATCTCTTGTTTTATGCTATAATACTGGGTAGAAGGGAAATCTGCCATAGGTGGGTAGAAGATATTTCTCCACAACACTCAGAGTGGTTAGAATCTATATTTTAAATGTCTAAAATGGATTTAATCGGGAAAGCGTAGAATAAAAAGAAGACATTTTGGAGTTTCCTATTTAGATGGTCTAGCGAACAGTTGGGGGGGGTAAAATTAAGTTGTGGAAAAGAGCGTATGTCTGTTGCCCAGCGATTACACCTAAGCATCTCTCCAAGCTGTGATGGCCTTTCCACTTCGAGCAGCTGCCGGTTACTGGATAATTCTGGGAGAGACGTGCCCATTTCTGGCAATGTCCACATGTCCGCATGCGTACCGGATGGTGGGCTAGCCCCACCCCAGACCTATGGACCATGGATATGGGCAGGAGGAAGGGACATTGAAGTCAGAGGTGAATGAGGACAACAATAAAAAGCTTGATGAAAGGTTAATTTTAAGGCCATCTTTGAGATTAGATAATCTCGCCTATCACACTCTCTGCTGGACACTAGACCAAAGACAGGGATAATTGAGTATCCATTTAATTGACAGTATACTGAATGTCCAGCTTTGATGGTGATTAATATGGGGAATAGCCATGTTACCAAGCACTATCATTTTTCTTTAATTCAAATTGATATTTGGCCATAAAAAGTAGCAATACATTTCAAATTGTTATTATGTCTAATTTGATTCATAATTTGATACATGAAAGGGGGGAAACATTGCCCACCAAACTGTGGAACAGCAGTAGAAGTACATAAAAGCAGAGATCAGTACAAAAAATAAAAATATATTGTCTGTATACAATACCCTAGATGAACAATCAAATATAGTCGCCCAGATGTATTGAAAACGTCTATACCTCTCAATCTCCTTAAACTTAGAAATAGCTTCCTCAAGCTCAAATATCTGGCAGAAAAATGGTAACCATTCAGCAATGCTAGGCGGGTGGTACTAATCCATGCCTTCGCTACACATAGATGAGCTACAGTAATGGCAATAGAAATAATAACAGATAGTCTAGGGTTAATATCCAACCTGTATATATATTATTATTCTTTGCTGATATCTGTAAACCCAACCCCAAATGCTGAGAAAGAAGTGCAGACACTTTAGGCCAATAAGAATTCAGAGATGGACACCCGACAAACATATCTACAATATCTGCTGCCTGAAATCCACACTTTGGACAATAGCACTTACTACTAGTTTTAATAATGTCCCACTTTGACATTTTATCCAGAGTATAATAAAGCATACAAAGAGTTTTATGTTGCTGGAGCTTGAGGATAACTGAGGAACTGAAGAGTTGAACATTTCTAGTGATTCAGAGATATCTTAGGGTAATACCATCTGCCCTAGCCTATGGCTCCACTTAGATTTTAAATTGGGTAAATCATTCTCTCTGTGATCACACATAATTTTATATAGAACCCTGATCTTTGGCCTACCCATTGCTGTATAGAGGAATATTAAAATAGCAGGGTCTTTAAAATTGATAATATATGCGAAATTCGTAAAAGGTAATCACAAATTTGAAGATATTTTAAAATATATGTTGCGGGAGATCATAAAATGCTTGCAGTGTGGCAAACGTAGACAGCCTGTTGTCATCATATAATTGCCCAACCAGTTTAAGACCTAGATTATGCCATGATCTAGCGACATAATCATGAAAAATAAAGGGAAGTTGGGGTTACCCCATAATTGTGTAAACAAGTAGATTAAAGGGATTGAGTATTTGGAGCAAATTTGCCCCATACTTTACTATCATCCTTAATTATCTTAAAACTCACCCTTTTCAAATAGTTCGGAACCAAAATCCTGCATAAAAAAGAAACTTCCATTCAGCCCCTAAAGCCATTTCATAGCCCAGAACATAAGAATCTGACTCATACTCAGTCAACAAGTTCTTAATACGTGTGCAAAATGCTGCCCAATACTAAATCCTAAAATCTGGCAATGAGAGCCCATCCTATTTAAAAGAAAGCTTTAAGTAGCAGATACCGTGTCTGGCTCTGTTATATCCCCAAACAAAACTACTAATAGCCCCTTTCAAATGAATAAAAAAGAGGTCTGGGAGACATAATGAAAGTGCAATAAACAAGTAAACAAATTTGAGAAGAATATTCATTTTAACAATACTGCACCACCCTATTCAAATGTAAAATTCGCTCCAAATTATCACTAATCTTAACACCTAGATACGTCGCAGCCGGGACAACCCCAGTAACCACCTATCTGTTTTAAAACTTAAAATAATATTTGTCTTAGTCAAATTCAGCCTATATCCAGAGACTGCTCCAAATTGTTCAGCCTCTATTGAGATCTGATCAACTGCTCAGAGAGGTCCGAAGAATAGATGGCAATTTCATCCGCATAAGCACCAATTTTACTCTCTAAACCCTTAAGTACAATTGAACGAATAAAATGGTTCCTAAAAAGTAATCTAAAATAGGGTTCAATATATAAAGCAAATGGTAAGTAGGCTAGAGGGCACTCTTGGCATGTACCTCTGCAAATACTAATTGAGGAAGTGCTGTGATCATCCAAAATCATCCTAGCTGTTGGGGCTTTGTAAAGACTTTTAACTGCAAAAACCTACTGCCACTGGCCATAATAGACATAGTAGAGCAGAGAAATACCCAGGAGACCTTATTGAAAGCTTTTTCAGCATCTAGCAATATCATCACGACCCTGGCCCCTGTCACTTTAGCCACATCAAAAACTGACATGCCATTATTAACATGGTTGGTTGTATCTCTATATGAGATAAATCTATGTTGTTGTGATGAGACTAAAGACTTGTTCTCTGGAGAGAGTTGGGACACTAATACTTTAGCATGTATCTTTACATTAGAATTGATTAACGAAAGAAGCCGATAGGACCCCCGATCCTCAGGCAGTTTCTCCTTCTTTAGGAAGACAGTGATATTAGTATGATTGCAGGAATCCGTAATTTCGCCGCCATCATCAACATTTGTAACTAACTGCAAAAAGCAGGAAATAATATATCCATAAAAGTTTTATAGAATTCTATGGGGATAGCATCCTCACCAGCCCCCTTCCTGGATGTTAAAGATCTAATTGCCTCAACAACATCCACTTCAGGTATGTCATCCTCTAAGGCTTGTACCTGAAGCATACCATCTGTAAAAATCTATTTATATCAGATTGCATTATTAACATATTGGTGCCATATAGTTCTTCATAATAATTCCAAAATTGATTAGGAATAGCTTGTGTACTGTAATGACAAACTCTGTGTCCCTAATGCAATTTATTGAGTTCCTTTGCCTTATTTCAGCGAGCGTATGTGCTAATACCCTCCCAGTTTTTTCTCCATACTCATACTGAAGTTCCCGATTAGCCTTATACGTAGCTGCAGCCTTTTCACTATAACCAAGGTCAAGAATAGATCTATTTTCTAGTAGCTTTTTATATATTCCCTGCTCACTCTGATTTTTATGCAAGATCACCCGGGTGTGTATTTGCTCCTGTTTCTGAGCCACTAATCATATTTTGCAAATATTATCTTTCTCCTGCTCATACCTCTGTAAAATACATTGCATTGTAGCCCCACAAACATATGCTTTATGCTTTATGCTCCGTGCCACATCACCCAGGGTGCACGGAGCCTGACCAAGCACTATCATTTCAAGCAGGAAATTGAAGTAAGTCCAGTGAGGAAAACTGATTAGCCAGGTAACAGTGATTTGGATGAGCTGGTAAGTGGAATGTAAAAACCATGTATGCTGGTTTGACTATTGACAATTTAATGATTAGATGCCCGTTCCTCCCAAATTAAAACATTACAGCACCAAACATATTATCAAAAATGTATCACAGACCACACCAAAGTATCAGCACGTTTATCTTGGTTCAAGACTTCCACTGTAAACTTGAATCCCCACTTTAGCAGTTAATCTAATTATTAGCATAATATAATCATGTTGATTACAAATAAAACTAGCATTTGAGTAGTTGGATGGTAAATTTTAGGTATATTTCTTGCGAAATGGTACCAACACCCGATAATTTAGCAAAATTAACTTGCGGTTTTTTGACGCTACCCATGTCCTGTTATGAACTATACATTTCTACCCAAAAGATTCTCTCACTGATGTCAATAGCCACTGCACATTGTCTGGCATCGCCTCCTAGAGAGTCTCAGATTTGTGTTGTTAACCCAGTCATGAGCACCACTTCAAACAGCCTTTTCCTGAACATACAAGGTTATCCATGTCTTCTCCATTGTCATTCATGGATGACAGTAGTAAGGCTTCAATTTGACCATGTTTTAATGGATGTAGGTGGGCCTATTTTGGTGTTGTGCCAAGAAGTTTTTTTTATCCTTTCTCTAGATCCCAAGAAGGCACTGAGGGTCCAAGATTTGCACATTGTGACAGGTACAATTTTTCAAAAGACGACTTACAAAGGCGGCCATTTTATGCAATAAAAAAGCGCATTAGGAATTGGCCATGGTAACAAGGTGAGCGCAGACTTTGAGCAAAAGTGGAATAAATAGCCCCAAAAAGGTTGTGTTTGCAGGGAAGATTTGGGATTTAACTGCTGCGTTAATGATGTCTCCCATTTTGAACCTGGCAGGCTTCGCAGGCGGCGGTATTCTCGAATGGTTAACGGCACGCGAAAGGGCATATTTCTGCCTTTCTACGAGAACAAACAAATGCATCACAGTAACATTCTCCACTGAGATATCACATTAAAATTTAAATTCTATGCACTCAGTGTAATGCCTAGTTATTTATTTCCTGTGGATTTCATACAATATGGTTCTATTATGAATCTGATTGCTTTTTTCCCTCGCACAATATAAAAGCCTTCTATCCTTGCAGCGTTTAATTGTGTTCCCTGGCAGAGCTGGTATTTATCATTGCCCCTGCTGTCCCCTAGTCCAAAAGATAAACCATCCTCGGGGTAATAAAAGTCAAACTATGATTATTGATGCTTTCTGTGAAATTGATTATCTATTTGAGGTATGGACCCCGGTGATTTATGGCTGTCTCTTTAAAGTTGGGCCACTGCTTCCCCGTGAAAGATGAATCTTTTGATTGTTTCCATGGATTTTCTATTAAATCTGAAATTTTAAAAGTGACAGGCCGTGATGGTAGTGCTCTGTAAACTGCAGTGGCACCTGAGTGAGCTGAAAATCTTGGCCTGCAATTCTGCCTGCATCCCCCCGTCGCTTTCGGAGGGAGGGAGGTATGTCACTGTCACACGAAAAGAATAACTGAAAAACAGGTTGCGTTCTAGATGCTGCTCTCCTGATGGAGGCTTTATTGTCGGCTAAATAGCGCGTTCAGTGTGATTCCAAGCCTTCTGATAGGCCGGCAGAGCACGCGCCACTTCTGTCCCACACAAAGCCCTATTTCTGTTTGCCACTGCTAATAAACAAAGGTGCTAATACAGGCACATGAATATGAACAACAACCTAACGCATTGGTTTTTTGTTTTACATTATTTTAAATTTTTGCAGTGAAAACATTCACGGACTGAGATACTTAGAATCTGAGTTACACAAAAAACGAAGAAAAAGATATTAGTTTCTATTCTTAACAATGTGCATGAGCGAAGGAGTAGATTCGTACAGCGTGAACACGGATAAATTAGCAATACTGAAGCATTTACTTGCTGGATATGCTGGTAGTAAACAGTGTAAAGGCGTTGCACACCTATTATTTCATGACCTTTACCTAGCACCACAGTTATGTTATGTTATAGTGTTTGTAAAGCGCATAGCTGCTCCAGCAACAGGGCGTCCAAGCGCTAGTCTCAAAGAGACAAACTGCAGATGATGACCAAACGGAAAGGTACCCCAAGGAGCACTTAGATGGAAAACAACCAGGTCTTCAGGGATTTCCTCAGTTGTTGGTCGGAGCCAACCAGGGGCGCTACTAGACTTGAGCCTTAGGGGAGGGGGGGTTAACATTTCAAGCAAATGGGTGGGGCTAAAAGTCAAGCAAGGGGTGGTTCTAAGACTTCAAGCAATGGAGCAGAGCTACCTCAGAGGCAAAATGGAAAAAACGACAAAATGGAGCAGTAAAGTGTGCTTTGTAAACATAGTGGACAAAACTGATAAGATTAGAACAAATGTGTTTTTTGGGGGAATTAACACCTTATAGGCTACTGTCCATCATCTTTGAAAGGGGATTTAGTGTATTTAAAACTAAAAAGCTCCTCCTACCAATTTAATTATGAAGCATTTTAGAACCAATTTTTGCAAAGTTATTTCAAGAAGATAACACTTTTTGCGAATTCTCACACAATTCTTCTGGAGCAGGACAAAGTGCTTGTGAAATATTTATAATCGCAGGCAGGTCCAGGAAGGGGCTCCTTCTTGATTGTTGACTGAACATGTTTTCAGTCTGTCCATAAGGACAATTAGCATTTCTATGTTCGACATTGCACAAATGTGTGCACGTCTCCAAATATTGAGCTTTGTGGGTTAACACACATGATGTTGGGGCGAGGGGAGGGCGGGACTAGCAAATTACCGGTTTGATTTTTAACACACCTTTCCTTCCTCCTGAGATTGAGGGAGTGTCAATTAGTTGTCAATATTACTGCTTGTTACCTACCCTGCCATGAATCAGCGCTATACAGATGTTGTTAGTACCTCACATTAAGCAGTTCTCATATGCTTATGATACTTATCCTCAAGACATCTGCCTCCACCTTCAAATAAGTACAATAAGGGTTTTTCTGGTTGTTCTGAACTTGAACGAAAACCTTCCTCTCTGACAAAAACATGACTTTCCCGACTATGCAAGAAATGGCTCCGACTGGCCAGTAGGATGTCAGATGCATCATTTCTTGGACAGCTGTGAAAATCTACTTAAGACGCTTGAGTTCTTTGAGGGAATGAGCAACTGGAATCAAATCAATTTTTTCAGTATTACTACAGATTATTAGACCATACGTACTCCATGACCACATTCTCATTCCAAAAGACTGCCATGTTACAAGTCCTCCATTTCACATTACAAAAGCAGGGCAACAGTTCATAAACTCAAAGAGAAACAAGGGACTTGATACTACTAAATAGACTTTCTGATTCCCAAGTCAACAGGGGGATTCCAGATGATCATCAGTATCAGGAAAGTCAGTCTGTGGGTGCAGAAGATTCCTTTCGAAGTGAAGTCCCTGCAGGGAAGAATTCCGAAGGGAGCATTCATGGTAATGATCAATCTCCTGAATGCCATATTCCATAGCTGTATGTCACCAAAAATACTGGGTCTTGCCATTTGGACTTTGCTCTGTTTTAAGGGTCTTTGTCAAGTTGTTGGCTCCCATTGTTCCTCCTCTCGAACTTCAGAGTTGGAATATTTTCCTTTATCTGAAAGGCTGGATTCTAAATGCTTTTTCTCCAGAAGGGACTTTGAAAGGAATGGCTCTTGTATGACACTGCAAGAATTTTTCTTGAATCTTCCAAAATGCCAGACAGAGCCATCTTGAGGCCGAACATTCATTGGAGCCCATTTCGGCACAGACCTAAATATGTTTTATCTGCCTGCATTTGGAGCACAAAGATTAAGGGGCATATTTACGTTCCCTGGCGCATCCCTGCAAATCAGCAGGGATGCGCCAGGGAAGATGCGACACGCAAGTTTGCCCTTGCGCCACCGCCGATGCGCCGCATTTACAATGCGGCGCGCTGTGGCGCACAGAATGGCAGATGCGTGTCGCATCCCCGACGGAAAGGCGGCGCATTGCTGGAGTCGCGTCGCAAGCGCGACGCAGCTCCAGCAATGCTCGGGGTGCCCAATCCCTAACATGGTGCGTCAATCCTTACGCCTGCTTCAAGCAGGCGCAGGGTTTTGACGCAGCATAGGCGTAAAGTGACTCAGTGAAATCTTGTAGATTTCACTGCGTCACTTTTACGTGGCGTACCTGCGAGGGAACGCCCACCCTGCGCTGGAACGCCCACATGAAACCTGTCGCAGGTTTCATGTGGCGCAGGGGTTTACATCGTGACGCATCTCCCTAGATGCGTCACGTTGTAAATATTGCGCAACGTGGCGCATGGTTTGCGTCGCCGCTGCGTCACATGAGTGACGCAACGGCGGCGCAAAAGTGGCGCAAGGGGCTTGTAAATATGCCCCTAAGGACCACAGTAACATATTTACTGTCTCTCATTCAAGCTCCAGCCAGACTGTTCTTGAACGATCAGGGACATATGGTCCCATGCATATTTGCAGTTTCTTGGGTACATTTGCATCTTCACCCACTTCAACTTCATATTCTACATCACTGGAATCTGGAACCTCAGAACTATGACCTGTTGATTCCTGTGACAATTTCTATACATCCTCTGCACTGGTAGATGATCCCAGAATCCTTAATGAAAGGTTTTCCACTTTGTGCGGGTTTTCTTATGGTGCCAACAAGTCATTTCTTTAGGATGAAGTGCCACCTTGACACACTGTCAGCTCAAGGATGATGGTCATTGACAGGCCGCAAACACTCTTTAAACTGGATGGATCTGTCTGCATTATATCGATCTCTGTCACTTACAACATCAAATGAAGGAACAAAATGTTCTGGTACAGGCTGTACTGTGCTTATTTGAACTGACAAGTAGGACCTAAATCAAGTTCTCACTGTCTAGTAGCCCTACAGTAAAAGGTTTGGGCAGAATCGCATCTTCTCTCCTAAGGGCTTCTCACATCAGGGCCAGACAGATGAACAGATTAAGCAGGATAGTCCCGCCTCTCAAGATCTGTGCATTTGTCAATCAATCTTCAGGAGATTATGCCAAAGTTTTAGGGGAGTTTTGTAGATCTGTGTACCTCCCCTGAAAATGCCTAATTGCCCATGTTTTGCTCCCACTATCCCATGCCAGTGCCTTGGAAGTTGGAGGCTTCTAGTTTTCCTTTGGCTTCATCATCTACTCTGTGCCTATCCTCTTTTACCGTTGATCCCTCAAATGCTTCTTTGAAATGGAGTC
The DNA here is from genome assembly GCA_963921515.1 of Calotriton arnoldi. Lineage (NCBI taxonomy): Eukaryota > Metazoa > Chordata > Amphibia > Caudata > Salamandridae > Calotriton > Calotriton arnoldi. The sequence continues at coordinate 2,757,854 of CAWUFW010000569.1, forward strand.
GAGGCATTGGATGCTGTCTGGTGCTTCCATTCTGGCTATACAGGTCCCAGTTCCCCTATTTTGTTCAAGTCCAATATTTTAATTTGGAAACTCCCTCTGTTTCCCTTTCTCCTCAACTTCCAGGTGTGTTTTTGTGTAGGGTGTCTGTAGGGTGTCTGCCTCTCTTTGTGAGTGTGGAGTTTGAAAGAATTGGTTTGCAGAACAGCAGACTCACAAAACACCTTAACATGGCCACTACAATCAGAAATCTAGATGACCCTCCACCTTAAAATCCTATTTTTGACACTTAAAATCTATCCAATATTGGTGTACTACTCAATCTCTCTCTCCTCTATTCAATGTAAACTCTGTTCTGTAATACTTTTTTGCTTGGACTCTTGCTGCCGCCACCCTAAGAACACAATGGGCAGCAATTTGACCATTTCAAGATCCTTGGGTCAGTTTGGGTGATGAAGAGGTTCTGGTTTCCCATGTCCTGAAAGTTTTTTCTTCTTTTATTCTATGTTTAGGTTTTCTTATTCTCCTTGGGTCTTGCATATGGTCTTAGAATCAATTTGGGTCTCCCCTTTTAAACCTTTATCTTCTGTTGATCTTACATTTCTGACAATTAAGTTTGTTTTTCTGGATTTTAATTCTTCAGCTTGCTGGAAATAGTGAGTTTGGTTTCCTTTATTGGGCAGACCTCCCTTCCTGAAAATCCTTGAGGATAGTATTGTGCTTTGTTCAGATCTTGCAGTTCCTGATACAGAGATTGTTTTGTCTGTCTTTTTCCCTTCCCCTTTCTTCTCTGGATGGGGAAGCTTCACATTCAATTGATACAAAGAGGGCAATATTGATTTATTTGGAATGTTCTAAAAGTGTTTCTCTGATAATGTTTTTGTAACTTTTATAAGAGTTTGAAAGAGGTGAAATAATTCTTTAGACATTAGTCCTTGGATTTCTTCCACAATTGCTTTAGCCTACTCCTTGGCTTGTACTGACTTTCCCTCAGCATCTCTAGAATAGATGCACAAGGGTTGTGGCTACCTCCTTGGTGAAACTCCAGGGTTTTCCTTAATCTGAAATCTGAAGAGCGGCTACTTTGGTCTCTTCCCACACCTTCGTTCAACAGTGCAGGCTACAAAATCGATTGTCTGAAGGCTGCTCTTTTGGACTGTACATACGTAGTTCTGTCCTGCCTTAAATTGTGTATGCCACCAATGAATTAGTCACTGGGCGTTTCATTTGAAAGTAAGATACTGTGCGCATATTATCTTATGTTGTAGGTTGAAGGCTAGTTTTTGCCATTGGTTTAACTCCTGTAATGACAAGGATGAGGGATGCAGAGGTAATGCTGCGATTACTTACCAGTACTCTTTATTACTACTTATCCGAATCCTACTCATCTTCATCACAGACATTACAAAAACGCACACCATTCCTTGACATCAGCTTCCAATTTAGCTAGAATAAGTCAGGGTGTGTGTTGGGAAGACATCCCTTTTGTAGCACCCAGTAGAGTGAATGTGGTCTGTCTTTTCAACATGCTTCTGAGTTATTCTTCTCTGGAGATAGGCTAACCTCACAATTGATGAGTGTGATGAGGACCATTAGGATTACGAGTAATGAAGATTACTGGGAAGTAACCAGTACATTAATGATTCTGCCATATCATACTGATATGTGCGAATGGTAAACTTATTTCCCATGTAGACTACAAGCCCTAGGAAAACCTATGCAGCTTGGATTGGTAAGACTCAACATTTCTGTTATAGTTCTGGAATTGTATTTGTGATGTTATGCAGTCTGTCACTTTTGCCTTATTATTACTGATTAACATTAAATTGTCCACCAGCTAAAGAAATGCATAATTATTTGGTTGCCACAGTATAATGAATGACAGCTTCTTATCAGAAACAAATTAGCTGCAGTTCCACAATGTGAAAATAGAATACACTACACACTGGCATCCTGGGCCAGGTGTGGAAACTTAGCTGGAATTGCCAGAAGAAAAGCGGGACACCGTTAAATGTGAGATGTTATGTATGTTACCAACATCTGCGTAGTGTAGTTGCAGGATTTGTATGGCCTCATAGTGCTTTCAAATTCTGATGTGTGTGTGCGTCTACGTAGAAGATTGTGAATTTATTACTGCAACATTGTATAGGTTTTGAATTCAAAGGTGGAGGAACTTCAGCCCTGGTCCTCTCCTTCTGACCCCTATTTGAGGCAACTAAACTACATCTATCCTGCCCTGCTCACTAAAAAACGTCCTTTGCTCATCAGATAATTTATTTGTGAGATGACAGGTTCAGAAGAACCAGAAAATTCAGGAAAGGAGCAGTGTGCGAAAAAATATGTGCTGTACACAAGTGCCCAGCACCCATAATAAACATTCCTTGTGCTCACAATTACATAGGTAGGCCCATTCACTGGGGTTCAGTAGAAAAGATGGTGGGAGTGCAGGAGCAGTGCAGGTAAAAAGCTGAATCCCCCTTGTGAGGCTGATCTGAAGATGGCACACAGGAGGAACAGAAAGTGGGGTAGAGAAAAGGTGGGAGAGACAGATTCAATTAAACCCCAGCAATATAGACAGTTACAAGGCCCAAGAGTTCACCCAATCACCCCAAAACAGGTTCTGTGAAAAATAAAAAAACATATGCATGGCACAGTACAATAGGAACAACAGCACCCAAAATACACACTCCTTAAGGTGAATGTGTAAATCTAGCATAGGTTTTGTACTGAAAGGATATCATTTCGGTGGCCCAGATCTACTGAATGTTCATACAGCAAGGGAACTTACTGCTTTGCGTTGGGTGAAAGGGAGAGAGCAGAAATGCACCATATTTACTAACATACGGCGCATTTCTGCTCTCTCTTGCGCTGGGCCACTTGTGACAGCCAACGCAGGAATCATTGCGCCACAACGCAAGGGTGCCTATGTTATGGTTAGAATAGTTTTTGTGCAGAAAGATATACTTTCCGGAACAAATTTATTTTTGAAGCTTTATTTCTCTTTGTATGTGTGCTGCAAAATGCAGCACACATGCAAAGAGGAAGTAACAATGGGAAATAAAGATATTTCTCCTCGTCATGACAGAGAGAGACGAACCATTTTGGTGTAAACCCAGGTTTACAGACTTTAGTAATTCTGGGTTTGTTTCAAAATACATGGGTGGATGCACCGAAATGCAGATGCTCCACCCATGTAATGCCTTTCTGTGCTGCCTTGAGTTATTTGTGTTTTATTTCCTTTTACAAAGCTAAGCAATTTGGGCTTTGCAAATCTCAAAATGCATTTTGCATTGTGGCTGCGCTTAAAAAGTGGCGCGCCCACAACGCAAAATGTTGGTAAATCTGGGCCTATGCTTAGACTAACTTTAAAACTTTTACGTCGTTGTATGTGTGCTCTACAGTTCTGCAGAAATGCAAAGTTTGAAAAGTTTGGAGAAATAGAAACCTTTCTCCTACTTTGTGCATGTCTTGAGGAGGTGTAATTTTTGGCGCAAAGCCTTATCTAGCATTGGTAGTAGAGAGGGCTTTGTATAAAAAAAATTGGTTTTAGAGTGGGAATGCCCATGTGGGACAACCTATTGACACAACCAAAGCAAAGAAGTGCAAAGCGCTACTTTCCATTACCTTTAGGGATCTTTTCAGTGAAAACAAGTTGTGCACTGAAAAGTAAGGGGCAGATTTACTAATATTTCATGCAATGCAGCTCAGCAGTCAAATTAAGATATGGCCCTGCTGCTCTTTCATAAAGCACTGGCCCATGTTCAGGCTCCCTACTGCTTAGGGATTTGTGTAAAGAAACATGCGTGGTGACATAGGAATGCCCATATGCCACCGATGATATGACCCCTTTACGAACATTTGTGCATGGCTCTATTTGCATTACTTTTTATACAGCATTCCAGTGCTAAAAAAAGTTTTGTGCTGGGAGGTATATAGTTTACCAACACTTTTCGTCACTTTTGTGACATGGCATCAATGCAAATTGTTGATAAATCTGGCAACTGGTGTCAGAATGCAACTTTTCTTACTTTCACTTTCTGTTTAAATAGTGCCTCGTATTGTGAATGGCTTCAAAGCACTAGAAGTAAAGTCACTATTAACAGTTAAGGTCTAATTTTATACACATATTATTTTTACTTCGAAGGCAAAATCCTTTGCATGCTTAATCTGTCCCTCACTTGATTACATACTGATGACATTTTGACATTTCTGCCTTTTGCTGTAGCGTGTGGCAGTGGACCCCATCTATGTATTTGTAGATTAGGTGGAAGTACAGTGGCTATAACCCCTGCTGTTCTTTCCAGATACACTAAAGGTAGCCTTGATGGTTACCTTTCAAGGGGACTGAATAGTCAGTGAGAGAGGGAACAGCAGGGGGCCCGGCCAGCAAATGCAAAACAAAACAAAGTCTCAGAAGCAAGTAAATGACTTTTGAAAGGCCAGTTAAGTACTTTGGAGGAAGCTGACTTCGCGACCCCGTAGCCCCAGCCCAGAGCAGCCCAGGACAGCTGGAGAATTGTCATTCCATGCTGCAACAGCCCGGGCTGTGAAGATGATGGGGGAGGGGGAGGGTGTGGGACACTAAAGCCCTTTTAGTCCAATGGGCATAGCGCGCCTGGAGCCAACCATGGGTTAGTATGGAGTCCGCAGAGTATCTTATACAGTGAAATCGAAAATTGAGTTGTTTTTGCTTTGCATGGACCATCAGGATGGATACCTAGCCGCCAGGTCTTAATGGCCACCTTTTAATACAGACTTTTTCCAAGTGACCATGTCAGCAAATTGTACCCATCCTAATAACTAATGGGGGTGTGCAACGTTTTAATGGTTGTGTGTCAGTGTACGGAGGTCAACAATAATGCTCTACAAAAATATCACATCCACTAGATCCATGTAGCGCTATATACAACATTGTAATACCAGTCAATAACTATTATTCTTTCCGACATCTATGGTTACCTTGGGAGGTAAGTATAAGGGAAATTATGAACAGTAATTTGGATGCCATGTGATGTATATTGCATAAATATAGTGATGACCACCGTTTTTACCATATGAGGATAGTTTTGTGAGGTTTCTGCTTGTTGACCTGGCAGTAGCTAGCAGAATTTCCCATTCTCCCTTCAATTTTTTAGTTTTTTTCTCTTAAGACAAAAGCAAACATCACTTAGCCTTTTCTCGATAGTAATCTGAAACTTTGTAACTCTGGTAACACAATGACCTTTTAGTGAACGACTGCATACTCTACGCACATTTTCCACACAACCAACTGGACAATGGACACTATGAGAGAGCGCTTGTTATTAAACTCAATTTTGGATGCTAAAAATGATCACACGGAAAAAATGAAAAAGTCTTGTATTTCATATGGAAGGACCTCCATCTAAAACCTCACACACTTGATGGATGTTCTTTACTTTACATGCGATACACAATTATATCATAAGGAAAATAATTGTGTGACATCGTCACAAGCAGCCAGTGACAATCTGTAGCTTCACTCTAGCCTTACATTTACCTACACTGTTCTGGAGAAGTTGTCATCCAAATGCCTTGGTGTTCCAAATCTAAATGATTACTTTCGAAGGACACACTTTGCTTTGATGTCAGGCACCCTGGAGAAATCGATTTCCAAAGGTAGCCTCTCTTTGAGAATAACTATTAATCTCTAATTAATTATCCTATTTATTAACTAATGTGTAGAGATGGCTATGCCTCAACGTCAATCCAGCTCTTTAACCTAAGACCTGTCCATTTCTCATATACTCCCTAATAAATGAGATGCATAATGTTTTCACCGCACTGTAACTCTTTCTGCTGGTAATAGCCAGTTAATATCTTCATTCTCTTAACAAACCAGAAAATGCTGGTCCTGTCGGTGCCTAAGGTGACTGGACCCTGGTTTAACTTCCCTGCTCAGATTCTGGTTAATTGTAATATGGTAGACACAAGGAGATGATGGACGGAGTGCTGAAACTTTTCAGACACTCACCCCCAGTCACAGATCTGGGTTGAATCCATCATCGTTCTTTAGCTCACTTGCCACCTCAGTTCAGACCCAGCTATATGCAAATCAGTCTTGACCCTGTGCCTCATGGGAACAGTCCAGCCTGAACTGCCAAGCCAGGTCTTCCCTGAGCCGGAACAAGCATCATGGGACCGGTTTCGGGGTAACACCCCTCATCAGCCAGGCTAGCTTGAATACAGTGGCAAAGTGAGCAAGGGACCCACATCTGGGCATACCCTGCCAACTTATGGCGAACAAAGCAAACACAAGGAGATGATGGACAGAGCGCTGAAATATTTCAGACACTCACCCCCAGTCACAGATCTGGGTTGAATCCATCATCGTTCTTTAGCTCACTTCGCCACCTCGGTTCAGACCCAGCTATATGCAAATCAGTCTTGACCATGTGCCTCATGGGAACAGTCCAGCCCGAACTGCCAAGCCAGGTCTTACCTGAACCGTAAACAAGCATCCTGGGACCGGTTTCAGGGTAACACCACTCATCAGCCAGGCTAGCTTGAATCCAGTGGCAAAGTGAGCAAGGGACCCACATCTGGGCATAGCCTGCCAACTTAGGGCAAACAAAGCAAACACAAGGAGATGATGGACGGAGCGCTGAAACATTTCAGACACTCACCCCCAGTCACAGATCTGGGCTGAATCCATCATCGTTCTTTAGCTCACTTCGCCACCTCAGTTCAGACCCAGCTATATGCAAATCAGTCTTGTTCCTGTGCCTCATTGGAACAGTCCAGCCCAAACTGCCAAGCCAGGTCTTCCCTGAACTGGAAACAAGCATCCTCGGACCAGTTTCGGGGTAACACCCCTCATCAGCCAGCCTCGGTTGAATCCAGGGGCAAAGTGAGCAAGGGACCCACATCTGGGCATACCTATAATATGGTACCAGAGATTTTCTGTAGCTGGCCCTCTGCAGGTAGAAAGGGTGGTTAAAACATTATCCTGTGCCTTTATTTGACTGTATGCTTTGATTTCCTTTGGTTTATCTGTCTCCTATATGATGAAACATTCCATTGGTCCTAGTGTATGGAAGCATGGTTTCACTTGCTCTGTTATGATAGACTTAACATCACATTCATTTGAGGACATAACGGTGCTTTAGAAGCTGTAGCGGCTGTTACAGGGCAGTAGAGATGGAGCGGGGAGGGGAGGTTAAAAAAATAAATAAATGAAAGGGGGAAAAAAGAAAATTTCACTTACCTGCCGGTCGCCGCCTCTCCTCCGTCCTCTTTGGTCGACATAGGAAGTACACAGACTTCCAGACTCCCCTAAGCCAATCACAACGCTGCTTTCATCAGCATCACAGCAGCATTGTGATTGGTCTGAGCAACCTGGTTTGGCGCTCAGACAGGTAGTGGGAGCCTGTGCATGATCTCCACCCGGCTGTGCAATACAGCCGGTGGAGAATATGCTAAGTGTGCATGTGTGTTTGGCCGGCCCACGACGCCCTGCCAAACCGTTATGCACACTTAGAAAGTGCCCCCCACTCCTACCCCTGCTCTGTGGGCAGCCCGGCCCTCACCTACAGAACCAGTACTGAACCAGTACTGGAAAAAAAAATTATAATAACATAGTGTTATTATCATTTTATTTTTCCTGTGGGGTGACGCTCCTCTGCCTTAGTGGAGGAGCCACCACTGTTTAGACGGCTACATCACAGCTTACTGGCCACAAATGAAGGGACTTATCAATGGCCTACCTTTGGTGTTGGCAAATAACTGATTATTGAGGCTTTTCCAAAGTTTCTTCAAATTACACCCAGGTACATTGGAAGAAACACTTTATATCATTTTAGGAAGCAGAATTTTCCCTTGTTACTCCTCTACCTCCTCCAGCAAGTCTTATTTCATTTTTTTGATTAATTGAATTATAAATGGAAAGGTATGAATATTTTGAACAGAAGCACTTTGACAGTACCTGATCATTGATACATTCCCCCTGCCATACATTATAAGGAGATTGCAATTTACAGAGGAGTTCCATAACCATATAGAGGAATGAGGCCAAAGACCTTGTTCCTTTATAAAGTAATGGAACTCTAGGGTAACTTGAAATATCCTTATATTGTACAGCAGCGGATACTTTATCCCTTATAATGCATAGTCACACCACCACCTTTCCCACAAACCACTTAAATCATTGGTAGTAGTTCTTTCATATCAAAGAGAGTACATGTTTGCAAACATGAAGAATAAAAACAGAATCTCTAGTGGAATATGAAGTACATCAAAAAAACTGGGCGATATTTGTTGCAAGAATATGTTAGAATGAGTTTAATGCAAGTCAGTTAAAAAAAAGACAGTTACGTGAAATGTGTAGCAACATGCAGATAGATTCTAGCTTTTCTATAATTACCTAAGGAGTGCACAAAATAAACATGATGCCATAAATATCTCCTTTCTGGTTGTCACTGTACAGATAGAAAAACAGAGCCGAAGAAACAAAAGCAACCTTTTCATTTTTTGCTCTTTAAACAGCTACTTTAAAGACTGCTGATGGTGAACCCTGGACTTGGGCCGTCTTGTTCTAAAGGGGCCGGCGCGCTCTGGACAGCTTGTGTGTCAGCTCCGTCTTTTTCCCTATCTTTGCTCCTTTGTCCAACCCTCCCTGAGTACCTTACTAGTGTAGGGTCTCACTAAGGGAAATGTTCCATACGCTGTTTGGGCGACTGACCGTTGTCAGGTTGCCCTGGGATCGGGGAGTTGTTCACCACTGGGGGTTCATTTGTTGCTATTTGTTTGATTGTTTGCAGGGGAGGGCGGTTGTGTGCATGCGGGGAGTGGGGGGGTCCCTCCTATGGTTGCTGTAGGGCGAATCCTTGCAGGAATGGGGAGTACATCTAACACTCTGAGGTTTCTTACGTGGAACATTCGTGGGATGGGAACAATGGCTAACCGACATAATATATACTCCTACCTGCGGCGTAGAGACGTCCACATTGCGTTCCTCCAGGAGACGCATCTTAATAAGGAGGAGGCTGGGAAGTTAAAGAAGAGGTGGCGAGGCCAAATCTTTGCGACCACCTTTTTGGCTTTTTCCAGGGGTGTTCTGATTTGGGTGAGGCCTGCGGTCCCCTTCGCTCTTGACCGCTCATGGCTTGACACTGAAGGGCGGTATGCCCTGCTTACGGGATGATTGGCGGGGCGAGAGGTGACGCTAGGCACTGTTTATGAACCTAACCAGGACCAAATCGGCTTCCTGGAGTCTTTCTCCGCCTCCTTGGCTCACTGCCAAACAGGTTCTCTTATACTGGGGAGCGATTTCAATTGCGTGGCAGACGTCATGATTGACTGTTGCACCCTCCCCTACCGGGGACGCAGCCACAACGTACAGCGTCCGGCTTCAGGACTTGAATATCCCACTGGGGCCTGGTGGATGTCTGGAGACTGCAGCACGCGGTAGATAGGGAGTACTCTTTCTTCTCACCGGTCCACCAGGTTCATACCAGGCTGGACACATTCCTCTGTTCCCCAGCTTTCAATGATTCTGTTACTCACTCTGAATATTTGGGGCGTACTTTCTCGAACCACAGCCCACTGCTCATTGTATTTCAACCATTGGGTCGGCACCCTCCGATTCCTACTTGGAAGTTAAACCCGGTACTGCTTGATGATGCCCCCTTCCGAGCCTCCCTACTAACACTGATTGGGGCATACTTTCCTATCAATGCTGGCACCGCCTCCTCTTCACAGGTGGAATGGGAAGCGTTTAAGGTGGTTGTGAGAGGCCATTGCATGGCCTAGGCATGTGGGGCACACAGGGAACTTAATAGGGAACTTCTGGACTTGGAAGGGACTATTCGTAGATTGGACAATTTACAGGGTACAGACGACTCAGCCCAGGCATCCTTACAAGAAGCGCTGACACAATATAACGACGCATTGGGCAGACTAAGGTGCTACAACTATAAAGACTACCTAGGCAAAGTACAAAGAGAGGAAGGGAGGGCGGGCCGATTACTAGCACAACTAATCAAACCTGAGTTGGGGGGGACACCTGTCACACGGTTGGGACTGGACACGGGCGGTGTGGTGCACGACCCAGAGGCCATCAATGACTCCTTCTTAAGGTACTATGAGTGGTTGTATAGTGGCCCAACTGTGGCCCACTTGCCAGATATACAACGCTTCTTGGCCCCCCTGGGGCTCCGTACACTGGAGGAAGATGCAAGAGAAGACTTGGGAGGCCCGATCTCTGTACACGAAGTTAAGGCTGCAATAGCGGCATTGGCACCTGGTAAGACTCCTGGGCCGGATGGCCTCCCGGCCGAGTTTTATCAGCGGTTCACTGATACACTGTCTCCGCGTCTGGTCGCCCTATATGCGGAGGCATATGAGGAGGGAGGGGCTTGCCGGATTCCACCCAATCAGCACTTGTGATTCCGCTTCCTAAGTCCAAGCAGCCCGACGCGGGAGTCAGAGAATATCGTCCTCTCTCCATGCTAAACCTGGACTTTAAGATGTTGAGTAAGGTGTTGGCAGACAAGCTACTTCCGCATATGAAGTCTTTGATCCACCTGGATCAAAATGGGTTTATTCCCTCTCGTAACACCTCCTACAATCTCCGCAGGCTCTACTCTGTGCTCTATCAGAAGGAAGCGCCGGCACTCCAGCAAGCGGCGTTGTTATCCGTCGACCTAGAGAAGGCATTCGATTCGGTGTGCTGGGAATACCTATTCGATGTAATGTGCCACTTGGGATTGGAAGATGAATGGGTGCGGTGGGTGCAGCTTCTCTATGCTTCGCCTACGGCGAGAGTTAAGACAGGCCGAACCATATCTAGATCATATAAGATTTCCCGGGGATCCAGGCAGGCGTGCCCTCTTTCCCTGCTCCTTTTTGCCTTGGCTGTGGAGCCGTTGGCAGAATGGTTTCATCTGGGTGGGAGGGAGCTGGGGCTGACATTGGGTGGGCGTCAGCACCACATCTCCTTATATGCAGACGATCTGTTGCTGTACCTTACGGAGGCAGTCGAGGGGGCTGCAGAAGCTCTACGGATTCTGGGCGATTTTGCTCTCCTTTCGGGCCTTAAGGTTAACAAAACCAAGACTTATCTGTTTCCCATAGCTGGGCCTCTGCCCAGATCAGAGACGTTGCCGATTGACACACTCTGGGCACAACGCACTTTTAAGTACTTGGGCATTAATATTTTTCATGACCTGGACGATTTGAGGGTTGGGAATCTGGGGCGGGCATTGCGCTCCCTCCGTTCTTGTGTTCAGTTCTGGTGTACCCTGCAGCTGCCCATTATGGCCAGGATCACATTATCTAAAATGGTTATGCTGCCCCGGCTGTTGTACTTCTTCGTGAACCTCCTGGTCTTGATGCCGAGTAGCTGGTTTCGACCACTACATGCACTTCTGCGGCATCTGGTTTGGGGAGATGGTCGCCCGAGAGTGTCATTGCAAACTTTACAGCACCCCATGTCAGAGGGGGGTCTCGGAGTGCCCAACTTTGAATTTTATATGTTGGCTGCCCAATTACAGTGGTTGGCACAGTGGGTGGAGGGAGTGAACGAGGAGGGAACATGCCTGTCAGACCCGGCACTGAGTTGCGGACTGATAACGGCAAAGCTCCTGCTGCCGGCCAAGCCCACCCCCACCCCTTCCTGCTCCTTGCTCCAGAATACGGCCTTCCAGGCGTGGAGGCGATGTTGCAGCGGTCGGCAGCACCGTACAAAATATTCCCCCATGCTACCCCTGGTGGGGTTGCCGCACGGTGACCCACAAATTACATTTACAAGCGCCCAGCTGGCCAAGTGGTCGGAAGCCGGATTGGATGATGTTGGGGACTGCTATCTGGATAGAGAACTGATTCCTTTCGCAGTCTTGGCAGATGATAGTGGACTCCCCCCGGGTCAGTTTTTGCTCTATGAGGCGCTGATGCGTATATTTGCATGATTGTGGGGTACTGGGAGAGGGGAGCCTGATACGCACCCTGTCCTCCATGCATTGTTCACCCTTGGCACCGCGGGCCACCTGGTGAAATGGCTCTATATCGCATTAGTGGAGGCTTCCACTGGCCCCCTCGATGGATTACGGGCGCGTTGGAAAAGGATTGGTGGCAGAGCCCTCACTGATGCTGAGTGGCGCAAGGTTCTGCGCTACTCGGGAAAGGTCTCCCGGAACACCCGGTTGAAATACATCCAATTCAACTACATTCATATGACCTACATGACACCTCACCGGCTTAATGTGACGTACGGAGAGGAGGTGCGACAGTGTCCCAGATGTGCTCACCCAGATGCTGATTTTGGCCATATGACCTGGGATTGCCAATGGGTGCGCCCTTACTTGGAGGCGGTACTGGCCAAGATCAAGGACGTGCTCGGGAGGGAGCTGGCTTTAATGATCGGGCGTGTTTGTTGGGTCTCTTCCCCAGGACTCCTAAACGTAAAGTGGGCAATCGCTTGATAGACCTTGCACTGGGCCTAGCTAAGTGCAGGATAGCAATGGAGTGGAAGTCATCCAGGGGGCCACAGATTGCGGTCTGGAATAGAGATGTTATTGCATGGGCTGGGGCGGAGGGTAGAGCATTAGTATGGGAGGAAGCCAAAGGAGTGAGATTGCGCCCAATTGCTGAACAATGGAGAGAGGCGCTTGCCGAATGGGAGAAATCGATGGGAGCCAGTAGTGAGGAGGGAGAGTCAAAAAGTGATCCACATCCAGATGCCAGGGCTAATGCCTCGCGCGCGGGGTCGCCCGACGCCCCGGGGGACTTATTTATGTAAAGGGTTGCTTGGGCCTGAGTAGCTCTTGACTGTGTCAGAACAGGCGCAAGAGAGTCGTCAGCTGCAGGAGTGGGTCTCCCCATTAATCCCACTCATGTGAGGTTTTATGTTTCAATTTCCAGCGGATATTAAAGCCCGGACATGTGCACATTACTCCTCTGCGCGAATTGTTTAGTTTCTGCTATCCTTTCTTCCTCTTCTCTTGTTTTTTTTTCCTTCCCTATTTGTTTTTCTTTCTTTTCTCTTATTTCTCTTCTTTTTATTGATTTTAAGTTTCGAGCATTGTTTATGGCATGTAATGTTTATACCTTCAAAGCACTGTATATATGTTGAACTATAGCTGGACGACTTCCCAAATACTTATCTAGTTGTGAACGGTTGGATGGAGCATACACTGCAGAAAGTAGTCAAAGATTGATGATGCACCATGTTTTGTTTCTTTGTCCATCCTTATTGCACACAATGTACAGTTACGTAAAAATGAAAATAAAAATATCTTTAAAAAAAATAAACAGCTACTTTAATTATGCTCCGTGACCTGACCTGCCTTTCCCCTCAGCTGCTGGCTCTGGCAACAGGCATAGTGATGTCAGAACTCAACTGTAATAAGTTATTACAGTTGAGTTCTGTCGTCTATTCTGTGTAATTGGGGATTGGGTGTGTTACAAGTCGCAATTATAAAGAAATTTTGTAAAGGGACTGCTAATTCCATGTTTTATATAAGATTAATTTGCATATTTATTTTGGGATATATGAAGAGGTAGGTGGGCTGATGTCAGTGCACTTCCTGGGTAGCCACAAAATATTGTGTTAACGTTTGTGGACATGGTTAGTGCATCGTTTAGTAACACTTACAGTGGTGGTTATAGAATAGGATTTGAATGCAGCCCTGAAGGCTGCAGCTGGTAAAGATGAACTGAAGGTCTGCCGGTGGGGGCATTCCACTGCAAGGAGGTACATAGGTGGATTGAAGAGAAATAGGAAGGACAAGAGGGAGTCTTGGACACAGGACGTGAGGGTTAGCAGAGTGTATCGACCAAGAAGAAGGCTAGAGATAAAGAATGCCCTCAAGATGTGGTAGGGATAAGCCATGAATCACCATAAAAATCAAATAAAGTTTCTTGAACCTGATTCTGTGTCTTGCAGAAAGCCAGCCTGTGTGTTGCTGTTATCTGGGACATATTGCTGGTGTGCAAAATTAGGAAGTACCTTTGTTTAAAAATGGGAAGGAGCGCACCTCTGCCCACCATTTTAGGTACTCATGCCATTTGTGCTAAGCAGTGATTTGGCTTTGATGAATGAGAGGTGAGGGCAAATCTTTTTCAATATTTAACATCTGTAATTCAACAGCTTTGGACATGGCAGAGATGATTGAGTCTAGATGCGTTCATTGACGTTTCATTGTCGCTCAACTAGTTACTAGCTGAGTGTGAAGACATAAAAACATTGGGAGCTAAATATGTTTATCGAGCAAGGTTATAGAGCAGGAACCTGCTAAAAATACCTAATTTTAGTTTCAGAAAAATTAAGCAATAAGGGTTGTAGTCCCATCCAGTATTTGGAGATATGGTGAGTAGGTGATGAAAAAGAGAAGAAAATGTGTGCCTTACCTTTGAAGTGGTGATAAGAGAAGTTGAAAGATAAGATAAGGGTATCATGACTTGTGGTATATATTGAGAAATGTTGGGGTCCAAGGACCACAGTAAGAGGATTGAGCCTGTGCAGTGTGCAGTGTGCTTCTATATTCTCAGTACTTACATTGGAAGATAAATAGTGGTAACCATAAACAAGCAATTCAAAGCTAACAGATCTCACATTTGGGACATATCATCTTTGCCAATGAGGTTTATCCATACTGCCAAGCATCCTTGATTCTGTGGAGCATGTCTAAAGAGTTTAAATACAAAACTTTTGACATGAACCACTGCATCATTTTGTAGGCAGATGAGGAAGACAGCTCAAAAATAAACACACCCTTGTAGGATGCTTAGCTTAAAAGAAAAAAGAGACACCAAAAAAGTGAACCGTGTAAGGATGCAGTAATGCATTTGTGCTCAAGGGAAGTAAAGTCCCCACAAGCCATCAAATAAGAAGCAAGCACATGTGATTGACAATATGGCCAACCAATGGTAAAGAGTGGGTGGAGCGCTCTGATTGGCTGCCCGCAACATGAGAAAAATGACGCTTGCAGCCATTACAGAACTCGGGGAGTTAGTCCCCTGTCCTGCAATTTAAAAAAAATAGTATAAGGGAGCAGGTTAGTGATACCATGACCCCCTAGGCCCCATGGGATGCGACCCAGAGGCACCCCGTGCCAAAAAAGAAGACAAATGTCGCAATCCCACAAGACTCTTGCGGGATAAAAAAAAAATGGCATCCGGCCACATTTATTATGTTTATGCCCGGGGACCCCATCCATGCAGCTGTTTTACATGAAGGGGAGGAGGAATGCATGGCACCCCTCCCTAAGCCTCCAGAAGCCCAGGGAAGCCCACCTCCGGGGCGAAAATGTGTTTATATGGGTGGGGGCCATGTGCCCCCCCTCTCCAAGCCTCAAGAGGCCGCAGAGAACCCACCGAGGCAAAAATGTAAGAAATGCGGTGGGGAACACAGCCCCCTCCAGGAGCCATTAATGGCCCCAGTGACCCCAAACCCCTGGGCCGGCTCAGTAGCTATATCCCAGGGAGTCCACTACGTGACATAGCGGTTTCCTTGCCCGCAGCATCGTGGATGGGGAAACCTGTGTTTGTTTTTGCTTGGCGAGAGCATTTTTTAATTTCCCGCCAAGAAGGAGCAAACAACAAGTCCGCTTCCGGCGGGCGGGAGCTTGGAAAATGCTCCCGCCTGCTGGGAGTGGACCTTTGATCTGTGTCCTTGCCTGCACTGAAGGGGGCAGAGAAACAGATCAAAATATTGCTTCCACCAAGAGGGACCAGCATTAGGAGCTGCTCTCTGAGGGCAGGAGCAATGTCGGCTCCCACTATATATGTGGAGCCGGATGGGGTCTTGGGGCCTTGGAGCTCCTCCCCACCCCCCCGAGCTTGAGGGTCTCGGGCTGAAATGGGCACGGGGAGGAGAGCTGTGTGCCACCCTCCCCCTAAAAATCATGCTGGGCCCCAGGGATGGTGGCCCTCGGGCCGATATCTGCCCAGGGATGGGAGCCATGTGCCCCTCTCCCCCTGAAAATCACACCAGTCCCTGGGAGATGGGGTCCTCGAGCTGATAACGACTCGGGAGAGGGGTCATGCGGCCCCCACTCCCTTTAAAAAAATACACAACCATGGGGGAAGGAGTCCCCAGGGCCTAAAGAGGCTTGAGGAAGGGGGGGGGGGCGTTTACATATATGTGCGGCCTTGGGAAATGGGGTCCCCAGGGCCTAAAAAGGCTTGGGGAGGAGGGCTGCATGGCCCCCCTCTCCATTATTTAAATTAGTAGCCCTGGGGAATGGGGTCCCAGGGGCCAGTAATGGCTCATGGAGGGGGGCTGTGTGCCCCCCTAACCTTTAATTAAAGAAACAAACAGCCCTGGGGGATGGGGTTCCCAGGGCCTTACAAAGCTCGGGGAGGGCGGGGCATGTGTGGTTGGCCGCCTTTGGGAGGGTTGGCCACAAGCCCTGGCCGCATGCCAAGCCTTGTTGCCAAACCCCCGCGCATGGCCAAAGTCCGTGGGCAGTGTTTGGCTGGCTGCAGCCACAGGCTAGGCCTGTGGCCAACCCCCCGCTCCCAGCGACTGAAGGCATTGTGCAGTATGGGGTTGGCTGCATTTACGGGGGTTGGCCACAGGGTTGTGATATCATAAATGATGTCATAGAATATGTCATGAGTGATGTAATATGTGAGGTCATAAGCCGTGCATGGTGGGGGCGCAGGTTATAGGTAGCTGTGCTAACTATAAAGGGTGAATTTCTGTTTTTTTTAGTTCAAAATGTTAATGTTGTCACTGACATATTCACCTAACTATAACTTTACTTTAACCTTTGTTTTTTTTTCAGTGAATATATATATATATATACACACACTCACATACACACAGTGTCAGATTAGTTTAATGTGATAATTGTGTTTATTTAACATAGTGTACTAATTTAGCTCATGAAAGAATTAAATCCTTTGCTGTTAAGTTGGAGATTTAAGGAGCTATCCATGCAGAGTTTGAATTGCGCAATGCCTGCCCAGGAAGACTGGACAACTGGCGTGATCCTCTGCAAATCTGTCTACTTACAGCACCTTATTTTCCCTGAGCAAACAACCCGAGAGTACCATGAACTAATTCACTTCAGAATGTGTGCTATTCAAAAATGTCTGTAACGTCCATTAGGTAGCACTAATAACAAGAATTATAATGATATATCTTGGGACGGAGCCAGCAGTGGCAGCTGGGTGTTTTTAAAAAAAACCTGTGGGGCGATGAGGGGTTCTAACCATAGATGCATGATCACTCATTCCCACCCATCCACAAGCACACATGCTCACTTCTACCCAACCACAAGCACACACACTCACTTCTACCTATCCACAAGCACACATACTCACTTCTACCCAACCACAATCACACACACTCACTTCTACCTATCCACAAGCACACATACTCACTTCTACCCTACCACAAGCACACGTACTCACTTCTCCCTATCCACAAGCACACATACTCACTTCTCCCTATCCACAAGCACACATACTTACATCTACCTATCCATAAGCACACATATTAACTTCTTCCCAACCACAAGCACACATACTCACTTCTACCTATCCACAAGCACACATACTCACTTCTCCCTAACCACAAGCACACATGCTCACTTCTCCCTATCCACAAGCACACATACTTACATCTACATATCCATAAGCACACATACTCACTTCTTCCCAACCACAAGCACAAATACTCACTTTGACCTATCCACAGGCTCACATACTCACTTCTAACCACCACAAGCATACGTATGCAAACATTTTCACACCTACCCATTCACAAGCACATACACACACACTTGCATACACCCATCCATCCAGAAGCACACATACTCACTTCTACCTATCCAGAAGCACACATACTCACTTCTACCCAACTACAAGTACACATATGTGCACATACTCACACCCACTCATTCACAAGTACGCACTTGTACACACTCACACCCACACATTCATAAGCGCACACACACAAACACACACACTTACGTACACCCACTGATTCACAAGCACACGTGCGCACATTCGGACAAAAATATTTATACATACAGCACGCACCTAAACATTGAATGAACACTTACCTTGAGGGCTTCAGCGGTCATAAGGGCCCCACAAAGGCAGCAGCAGGGGGCAGTAGATGGGTGACATTATGGGCTAGGAGGGTGCTGGAGGCTTCAGGCAGCTTAGGCAGTTCCAAGTTGATCCCGCCTTCTCCTCTCTTTGTCCAACCCTGTTATGCAACAGCCAATGAGAGGGAAACTTTTCACGTGTAATTTGTACTTTTATGTCCCGTCAGAAGTGGGTGCCTGAGATCTCCCAGGATACGATTCTAAGGAGTTCCCTCTCGTTCTATTTCAGATCCTGCTCAGCTCCACGCGCTACTTGTATGGGAGCATGAGCTGAACTTCGGCTCATCGCATTTGTTATTCTTAGCAGAAGATAACAGGCTCTATAAAGTCAGCAGTGCTCGCTCACTAATGATAGCTTCACAAACATTTTTATGAGGCTGGAAACTGTAAAAGTTGCCTGACTGACAGGATAATGACACCAACCTCAGAGCCGGACCCGTGGATAAGCAACACCACAGGCGCATTTATTGTGAAGGCCTTGTGCTCAGCAGAGAAGGTTGGGCTTGCTTCGATTATTAGAAAAAGAAGTAGACCTGTAGAAAGATTTAAGTGCGACCTCTGGTGGTGATCGCGCTGGGGAACGTCAAGGCAGAGGTTGAGGTTTCAATTATATACTTGCCAAGAGGAGTCAGTGCTTAATTTGTAAAAAAAAAATAAGTGCCAGGGCCCTTGTCAGAAGGCAACCTCCGCTTGCACCCCCCAGTGCCATTGTCAGCTCTACCAATTAAATTAACACAACTACTAACCATCTCACTCCTACAGATTCTGACTATTCCAGGCCCCCAAAGCTATAAGAATGGCTTTGGCGGCAGGTGTTAGTCACTGTTAATGAATATTGACTGAATAAACAACTATTGTTGTGCTTGCCTCTAAATTACACAAACAGAGTCACCTTGTGGCAGACTGTCATAAGTGCCGGTGTTGACAATTAAGTGCTGCTGTCGAGCACCGTAATCCACCGGCTCAAATTAAGCACTGGTATACCTTCAAGAGAAACTCCACCATGTAAACGCTATTTGCCTCTGTAAATGCCTTCAGCTTGTATGTGATACAATCCAGGGAACTATACTTTTTTTATTTGGCTTGGCCAACTGGTATCCGTGAATAAGTGTGCCTTACTCTTGGAAATGCAGGTGTAAGTCTTGAGTGAAGCACCGGCGGCGCAAGAAAATTGTAAATAAGCCCCTGTGTTTTATGTGGAGATGAAAGCAAAACCCTGGGAAAGGACGTACGATTATGCATGTTTGACCTAAAGAATTGCATGTGCAATGATGGAGTGTAGTTTTATAGAAGTAAAATAGTCCTCATGCACCGCAGTGGAAGGAAGAAGGATACATTCAAACACCCAGTAGCATGAGACACATGAGAATCGAAGCAGACCTACACCTCTGGTGAATTGTACAGCTTTTAACTCAGTACATGCTTTACAAGGAGTACATTTCCATACATTTTTCCAAATAGTGTGACAATGCCTTTCCATTCATTGCACAAAAAATGTATTTTATTTTTGCCTCTGTTTATTCATACAATGAACAACAAGGTGATGGATAAGCAAATCAGCCTTGGTCAAGCTCCAATATGAAGAGTCCGGTCCGAACTGCCAGCCGGAACACAAGAAACCCAAGACCAGTTTCAGACTACTTGGACCTCTTCAGTCGGGTGTACTGTGGGTCCAGTGGAACAGTGAGCATGGGACCAACTTCTGGGCATAACCTTCGCACTTAGGGCATCAATTGCAATGAAGAAAATGGTGGTGGATGGAATTCTTGAATAAATCTCAGCCGCTGGCAATCACTCTAGGCAGCATCCCAGTCCATTGTTTTTGATACACAATGCCACCTCAGATTAGATTCAGCCATATGCAAATCAACCTTCGTACTGCACCAATAGGAATGGTACAGTCCAAGCTGCCTAGACAGGTCATCTCTGAACTAGAACAGAAGCAACTCAAGACTGGTTTCAGCCTATTTGGGTCTCTTCAGTCGGGTACACCTTGCGCCCATTGGCAGAGTGAGCACAGGACCAATGCCAGGGCATGCACTTAGGGTGTCAATTGCCACGAACAACAAGGTGATGGCTAGAATACTTGAATTAATATCAGCTTCTGCTGATCATTGGGCCGCATCCTACTCCACCATTTTTTGCCCACTATGCCACCTCAGATTAGACCCAGCTATATGAAAATCAGCCTTGTTCCTGCTCCACTAAGAACAGTCGAAATCTAAACTGCCAAGCAAGGACCTCTACAGTTGGGTGCAGCTTGGTTACGGTTGCAAAGTGAATATGGGGCACTTACAGCCTCAATAGCAAAGAAAGTCAAGGTGATGGATGGAATGATTTAATGAATTCTAGTCACTGGCGATTGCTTGGGCAACATCCAAATCCATCTCTTTTTCTTACAGCTCTTTATTCCTAAACAAAATTGGGACTGGGGAATATTTTGAAAGTGTAGATCTTTAACTAAACAATACTGTGTTAAATAAAACAACATTTAAAAGACAATTGGCCTTTAGGAGAGCTCCAGACAACTAGGTTGTGAATGATTTATTTAGAAGAATCCCTGACCTGTTGGTCCCTGCGCTTCATCAATTTAACACTGTTCTTCAACAAAACTTAATTAGCCTAAAGTGGAATAAAGAAATGGCATATCCCATCTTTAAAGAGAAACAGAGAGGCAACCTAACCTTACCGCTCCACCTTGTTCCTGGGACCCCACTTAAATCTTCTTTTCCATTTAAATTGATTACCTATTTGATGATGATGATAGTCTACTCGTTTTGCAGGCCAGTCTCATAGATGGGTTGGATGCATTAGAACAGCACTGCTTGCTCGATTTCACAGCCATTAAATATGTGGACCAAAAAGGAGACCTTGTAGTTGCCCTTTATTGACTTCAAACAAGCTTTTGGCTCAATTACTATGTGGTTTGCAGCCTATGGTTCACTTTTACAAAAAGCCCAGCATCTCGATGAGGGCAATGAAATTATTGTTCACTATGCAGCCAACAGAATGTTGATATGTGCATTCCAATGGCCATAAATGAGCAAACAAATGTGTGTCTTCATCAAGTCACTTTTTGAAATATGCTTTCATTTTTTTGAGTTTCATAATTTACATAACCGTACACAAAAGCCAAAGTAGGAGGTTTTCCTTAAGGGAAAGATAAGTTATACAATTAATGTCAGGGTCTATAGAACATACTTTGATATATCAAGGTTTCACAAGACCTTCTTACTAATATAGCCTTAGAGCCTGCTGTAGCGGGCTGTACCAGACATTAAAGGCCCTCTCCAGCGTTCAGGGAGAGCCTTTAACAAGGGAGCGGGCCTTTAATGACCAGTAAAGCCCGCTACGGAGGGCTCTAAGGCTATTAGAACATTACAACCCTAGAGGGCAGAATGTTCTAATTTGTAAAACAAAGGCCTCACGGAGCCCGAGGGGGTTAAAATCCCCTTGGGCTCTGTGAGGCCTTTGTTAAACATTGGAATACTGATGCTCTAGGCTTCTATCGGCCATTCGAAGCCCGGAGCTCTCCATTGTTTTCAATGGAACGCTCAATATTCCAATGTTCTAATGAGCAATAGATTTTGCTGTGAATGAGAAATAGATGTTGCTGTGAAAGAGATAAGGAAACCACAAGAGGGAGATGCAAAAAGACAGGGATTTGAGGTCGCTCAAACCAACACCCCATTCAATTAGAGTAAAGCTCAATGATCACCTCTGCTTTATTATTCATATAAATGACCTGGCCAATGTGCTTTGAAATTCCCAACTTTGGACCCGTGGACTTTTTTGTACTACTCTTTATTGGTGATAATACTTTACCTGCAAGGACTACAACTGACATGGGAACATCACAGAAACCAATGAACAGTTAATGCAGTACTAGGCAACTAATAATGAATGCTGCTAATTCCAAAAGTGTGAAATTGTGGAAGAAATACAAACTTAAATAGGACAGTCTTTATGGAACCATTACTCCTGGGTAAAGTAGCATTTTACTACGCTAACTTATAGCAAATCCTATGTAGGAAGCCACAGACCATCTCTCGACAGAAGTTGGCAAGGATACTAAACTTAAACAGATGTTTTCCACAAGCTGTGATATAAGAGGCCATAAATGGTTTGCTCTGGCCCAATTTATAAGCGTTAAGAGAACGTTGTAAGATATAGAAAGGCTCATCCTCAGAGGTCCGACTCTAAGTTTGGCATAGGTGGCATATATTGTAATTTGGTGTGGCACCTAGTCTTAGTTTAGCAATTGTTGTTCTACTATTATTAACAAACAAGCTTATTTTTTAGGACTGAAGTGTATCTTTTGAGATGATTCGTAGTAAATTGATTGACTATTGGGAATTTTTGCTGAACGCCAAGACTCGATGAGGAGCATCTGCCTTAAGTGATCATGTTATTTCTTTAAGAGAGCAGGGCTGCTTTTCACGAGACACCTGAGCAATGACCCAGTCGCAGTCCTATCAGATCACCACCTCAGAATGGAAACATAGACCAACACATTAACTAGAGGAACCTCTTTAGGGAAGCTGCAAAGTATACAAATTCTCAACTCTAACTGATGGTCCACAAAGCAACAATAATAAGCACCCAGCTACTTTAAACCTGGTAATACCAGTGCACTATGCACAAGCTTCCCAAAATGCTAGCTTAAGGAAACCCCAACAAGATCAATCCTAGACTGCAAGCCCATCCACTAGCATAGAATGCGTCTAGAGCAGTGGCGGCTCGCCAAGGGAGTGGTGCGGGCGGTGGGGTGGGGGAGGGCCAGGGTGGGGGGGTAGTGAACTCGGACATACGACGGACAGAACTCAGAGGGAGTTCTGTCCGTCGTAAGTCCGACTCCACTACCCCCCACCCGGCCCCACCCCCCCCCCACCGCCCGCACCACTCCCTCGGCGAGCCGCCACTGGTCTAGAGGTGTTTCAGTCTCTGGTGCCAAAAATACAAATAACACAATAAAATATAGGAAAACAACTGAATGAAGGGACTCAAAAAGAGTGGAAAACTGCCAAATCCATAATTTTACCACTCTAAGCTATCTTGCAAACCTTTAAATACAAGACTGAAGCACATCAGGCCTTTTCTTCTGCTCCTCTCAACATGAGACAGTTTCACTTTTGTCATAATAATATCCCCAATGTATTTCAAAGTGACCTAGAAAATGTCTCTCAACTTTGTTATTCAAATACAGATTTACTAGTCATTTGATTATCCTTCAGTTTAAATCTCTGCCAAAGATATGACATAAAAGGAAGTGAGTTTGCACACAAAAATACCATCTACTTTGGTTAGAGAGTTTTCTGTAGGAACAAAATTCATGCTTTGCCATTAAATCGAGTGGCAAAACAAGAAGAGGTCCTTTAAAATGTCCATATATTTGTGCCATAAATGTTTCCTCATGTCCGGGATAATCATGAACAAAATGTCAAGTTATGTCATGTTGGGTTGTAAACTTTTTATAAAGTGCGAATTGCTTTTAATAGTTGCTTCAGGACACTAGAGTAGATGGTAAATTTGAAAGTGCATGCTCGCTTGTTTCGTCGTCTAGATGGAAATAAAGGTTAATTAAAAGACTTAGGCCCTCATTACAACGGCGGTCGGACGCAGGTATCTGACTGACTATATATTAGCGGTCCCACTTCCCCGATTATAATGTGGCCGCTGTGCAGACAGTCGAAAAACTGCTCTTTTCCATTGCGGCTTGTGCTGCGGCCCTAGAAAAGGACATCAGCATAAGCCGCAGTGTAAAAGGGCAGTTCTCAAACATCCATGCACCGTGTGCCAGATACCATGTGCTGCCTGGCACATAGTGCATGGATGTTTGGAGGGGCACCACATGTGCCCCCCAGGCCACATTCCAGTGGCCCATGGGAGACGGGGGCCCTGCTTGGGGCCCCCAAAGTCCCTTTCTGTCTGGCTTTACATGGCAGTGGGATCGCCATGTAAAGGCTTAGGGAAAGCAACATCCTAATTCCTACTGCGTTGCCTCCATAGGCACCGCCCCATTGTAGGGATTAGGCTTGGCTCCCCGCTCCGGCAGGCTCCTTGAGCCTGTCAGAGGCGGCGGTCATTCCCCCTGTGCAAATCGCTCCAACTGCCGGGATTGTAATCCAGTGGTCTGGCCGATTCACTAGATGTCGGGCAGACCGCCACAAACGGCCTGTCGTTGGCAGTCTACCTGACATCGGAATGAGGTCCTAAGTTGTAGGGCAATGTTTAGCACTTTCAGACTCAAACTGGGTCACTCAAATTCAAGAAAACTGCACATACAAGTGAGGCTGTGCGAAATTGCTATTGAAAGTGCAACCTGATGCTAGGTCACTCACCACTTCAAGTGCCATTTAGCAATCTCATTTCTGTCTGCTGTGAGGCAACAATTAAACCTGTAAATCGATTGTAAAATTTCTCTTTTTTGGGTTTTACAGAATATAGCTTTCTCATTCTTTCTGTGATATGGATTTGGTAGAGTACCAATCCCCATGTCATTATGAGACTTTGTTTACAGTCCTGGACATTTATATGATATTCTAATGCATCTTGGATGTTGTCATCTTCTTTTTCTGCAATCAAACTAACTAGATTAAAAGATCTGATATCACTGATTTGTAGGTGAAAGGTTCAGGACTAGAGACGGGGTCAGTGATTACCTGGAGAGAGGTGGTCCCTCTTCGTGGGGCATACATGTTGATTTCTAAAACCAAATGTTCACTTTGATGAGTATGCTATCACAGCCCAAGGATAATCAAGCAAGAGCCGTAGCTGAGGATCACAGCAGAAATAAGAAAAAAAAATGAACAGAAGAAAATTGACAAAGAGGAAACGCAAACAAGGATTTATATTGTTTGTAGCTGTTACATTTACAAGTCGTTCCAATTTAACTCTCTAGCAGTAGTCAGTAACAATTTTTCATGGTTGCTGTATGGCATGGCTTCCTTTCCATAGGGACCACAGCTGGGTTAAGGAAACCCCCAATGAAAATTCACTGATATGCTGTCTTGAATACACCCAATATCATCCAAGAAAAATGGCAATGAAAATGCAAATGCAGTAGTGTATCAATCATAGCACTGCACTATGGGCCATATGTAGGTAATTTCTATTTACCGATTCCTAAATACCGAATTTTACCGATTCGGTATTTAAGAATCGGTAAATAGAATGTAGGTAAACATTCGGTAAATGTTACCGATTCGGTAATATTCGTTATTACCTATTCTGTATTTACCGAATCGGTAATAAGGAATACCTTCCCATTCATTCCTATGGGCCTGGAGGCCCATAGGAATGAATGGGAAGCCATTCACTATTACCGATTCCGTAAATACTGAATCGGTAATAGGGGGAGCATATTCAAGGGTGGCAGGGTGTCAAATTGACACCCTTTTGCACCCCTGAATCGTGCATGTGTGCACATGTGGCGCACATACATGCCCTAAGGGCATGTATGTCTGCCACATGGCACTTTTAAAAAAGCACAAAATTGCTTTTTAAAAGGTATTCGGTATTCACCACCAACTTGTAGTTGGTGGTAAATAACGAATCTTTAAACCAAAAATGCACTCACTTAAGTGCTCCCTACATAGGATTTAAGGAATCGGTAATTTACCGATTCCTTAAAATAACGAATCGGTAAATTACCGACTCCTTAAATCCGGCCTCCTACATCGCAAAGGGCTAAATACCGGTCGGTAACGGGAAATTTACCGATTTTCGGCCGTTACCGACCGGTATTAGCCCACCTACATATGGCCCTATGTTACTTATCATACTATTTCAAATCGTATAATGATAGTGGCCATCCATTCCAATTCCAAATTTACTATAGTCACTGATGTATGATCCAAAAATGAGACGTCACTGCTTATTAGTGTGTTGAACAAGCAGAGGTGCAAACTAAATGCTTTGCAACATTTTGCCATCAGCAGTCTACATTTCTATTTATATGCAAGGATTTTAAAGAGAAAAATAAGTGAGAACTTGAATTTTATTTTTTGGAGTTGTCAGCTTTTGTCTTCAACTTGGCAATTAAATTTTCAATATCTTGATTCTATTTTACTAGGCCAGCAGAAGTCAGCATGTTCTCTCATGTTAGGATTCAGTGTTGAGTTCTCTTTTGATAATACTATATATTTCATACTTCTCTTAAAAGTAAGAAAACAAACGTAGTCTCTATCCCTAATTAGATACTTCTAAGATACAATCGGTCACAGTTTAAGGGGAAGATATTATGTTAATTGATGCCCAATTGATTTTAGAATAAAAGGGACATCATATGACTTTCCCCACTTCCCTATATATGTATGTTTTCTTTTGAATAAAATTCTATAAAAAATACTAATGATGTTAAAAGATTCTTGGATGTCATTAATAAATTCTGCCTTGCTAATATTCTTTCTATATTCATCAGTACTGATGACAACTAAACGTACAAAGTGGAAGTCACACAATGCTCTCTTACTGGAAGTAATAGGCTCTTCTTAAAAATGTGCATCATCTGAAGGGTACTACATAATCCATTGGCTCGGTCCTCCCTACTGCTACGACTTGTTATAGCAGTCTTTGTCAAAACTGTGGTACCTAGAGACCCCATTGAAAACTGACATGGATAATCCCTAAGAAATACTATTGATCCATTTACATTGTAGAGACTTCTGTTAATACGGACATGCCAATGTTCTTTAAAAAAATATTAGCTGTCCCAACAAACCCCCTTCTGTTCCTGTGACAGTTTTATATATATCATATTTCATCGATCCACATTGTGTGTGCTTAAAATTAAAATACCCTCTCATAGGGCCAGAATTACAACACATTTTTGTGGTCCAAAACTCTCCAATTTGGGGTTTGTAACAACAAAAATGCTTTTTGCAATATATTAAACACATTTGAGAAGTTTGTAATTTTTTTTGACTCCTACATTGCGTTTGTAAATAGATAAGTAATTGCTATTTGGAAGGGATGTATAGTAGGCATGCATCCCTTCCAAATAGATATTCCTGTCTTCATGTATCAATGGTTTAGTACCAAAATAGAGATTGTAAACCATTGAAAAGTTTCTGACTTACAAGGAGGGGTGGTAACCTATTTGCAAAATGGAAGGGATCATTCATCCCTTCCCCACTGAGAATGGTCAATAAAAATTTTCTTTGGGAGTAGGCAAGCCATGGAACAACTGCCATATCTCAAACAAACATTTTTTAAACATAATCCCATTTCCTTTAAGGAAAAAAGGGCTGCTTTAAAAAAAAAGTTTACTTTATTAAAAGGCAATCACAGACATGGCTATCTCCTAGACAGGGCAGGCCACCATCCCTGTGATGGCCTCCAATCCAAGTGAGTCGGAATTTGCAAACTACTTCTTGAATATTATTGAATCTGAATTTTCCAAACCAACCTATTTGTCCAGAGTTTGGGTGGGAAAGTGATTGCAAAAATACTAAGGCATATTGCGACCAGTATTTTGCAAGCAGCAAATAGTACATATGTCCAAATTTCCTTACAAGGCTATCATAGGAGTCCCTTTTAGGTCACACTAGTTTTGTTATGCGCATCAGCTGAGTAGGTGTAATCTCAGAATTAACCCCTGCTGTATTTAAATGCATATCCTAGAATTCAGGGATGGTGCTATTGTGCAATCATTTGGAGCAATATTTTGTCTGTAGATTACTCCTAAAAATACTTTCAGACAGAAGAGAAATGTTGAGCCTGACAGAGGGCAGAAAGATGTTAATAGTAAAATCAGAGTTGGAGAATGTCTCGAACCTGAGGAATCTATCGCCAAGCCACTGCGCCAAGTGATCTAATGCTGGAGTGCTGCCCAGGCCGGGGGGCTCCGAGCCTGAAATAAAATGTTATATTTATTTTTTGTATCATGAGGTATGCAGTAAGGTAATCTATTTAGTTTGGGGAAACGTATTATTAAATCATGAGAAATGTCTTTGGGGAAAAAATGTTTCCCTCGGACTACACGTTTGCGCTCACTCTGTTCTGCCATCGCTGCATTTTTTGCCCTAAAACTTGGGCCTCACCAGGACCCTGTGGCGTCGAATTCAAAAGCCACCGAAGGAGTCCCTAAATAGCTTTTAGCGACCCCTGTGTGTGCCTACAGCCTGAAGTGTGAGCATTATACACCATATGTACCATGACTTCTGTTCGTGTTAATTGCATGATCCGTTATATAATGACAAAAAGTTAGCAATGGAGATGCTGCTGATTATTTTGCTCACAGATCACTTCACTGCACTTTAGAGGAATTAATTCACTGCGCTCTACTGCCATGAATTCACACCCCAGGCAAGAAATGTGTTATATTTCTACTGAACACTTTTTGGTTTTCAATCAGGCTGAAGTTAAGTGATGGCACTGATATTTATGTCAAGCAACCACCTGGTTGACATGTTAATATTAATGAGGCTTGTAGTGTGAACACCGGGAAATGTTCAAAAACTACATTTTGTAGTGCTTGAGTAGTACTGCAAGAAAGCAAAATGTTATTCACAAACCTACAAGTGTAATTCTCCACGTCCACCTCTCATATCTTTTCGATGGGGAGATCCTAACACGTACATTTACTATTCAGTAGTAAATGTGAGGCGGAGCAGGGAGAGTGGCTGGAAAAGGAACACACTTACCACTAAATGGGAGGCTTTTAGGGAGCAGTAAGGGTGGGTTTTGGGAGGGGTAGGAAGGTGTTTAGGGAGGGACATGCACCCACTCAAAAAGATTAAAGCACATTGCTATTCACACAGTACACTTCTAATGTTACTACAGCCAGAAACTGACCAAGATTAAGAGTAAATTATTCCAGCTCAAAATAGGAGTAAGTACAGCACCACACATGGCCAACCACTGATACTGCAACACTCTCCCATAGAAAATAATGATGGTGGGGACTTCAAATAAAAGCCCATAGGAAATTATATTTAATTAAATTAAATATTTAAAATAGTGGGCTTACTACTCCTATTTTTGTAGGTAGTAGTAACTTACACTCGGACCAAATTACTGGAAATGTGTAAGTCTATATTTTTGATTAACTTTACACTTGGATTTTGTGATTAGCAAAAAGTAGTAAAGGTACTCAAAAGTGTAGGAGTAAATTATGTGTGTAAATTACTCATAAGTGTAGGGTACCTTTGCTAATAGCCCATCTAGCGGTGGACTTACCGGCCCGGCGATTTGGCACACTGCTACTGCCAGAGGGACTGGCTTAAAAAGTCCAATATGTGGCCAGTTACTTGGTTTCTTCATGGCACAAGGGTCCAAAAAAAAAAAAAAAAAACAGCCCACGCAGTGGCCCGTCTAGCAGCACCAGAGTGCCCAACAATTCCGTCCAACCCTGTGTACACAGTACACCCTACTGGGTGTTTCAAGGCATATGCCTGGCCAATGCAGAGGTTATAGAGGGAGGACCCATGCCAGGTTTTCCAGATATTCATGTCTGTTACGCATTTGGGACTGATGTTATTTTTAAAATTTACCATGGTTCTGGTTTTCCTGGGATGGACGCCAGTATTGACACATTAGTGTCTCCCCCTAGTTACTAAATATCAAACTTCAAGTAAATATATAAATGTGTTTTTTATGCAGGGAAATTCACAAAAACAGTGTATTTGCATGTTGGCTCACACATAATTAGATACTTTTGTAATCCTACCTCTCACTGATCCATTGATAATTGCAATAAACCTGCATCATCATGACTCTACTAAGGTATATGAAGTTAAGTGCATGAGGTCTGTAATGTAATCTATTAAATAAATATATGAAACAAATATGTGATATCAACCCTGTGGCCTGTGTGTACCTTTGGACGACTTCCTTATAGCTCCAACTGCTTCTTTTTCAGTAGAGGCACACTGAATATTTTAGGGCTGTTATCACCTCTGCTTTGAGTGGATATCGCTTGGCTTGTGATGGTTGGACTGGCACGAGCCATTTAGGAGCAGGGTATGAATCTGCCCTGGCTAATGCACAGGAAACACAGGGTGTTTTTTAAGAACTTGGAAGAGGACAGGAGGATGTAATGCAGCCACTAATGTGTTTGGCCGACCCAATGGAGTCTGGTTTTGTCAAGGAACAAAAGCCCTGTGGGGCCTTATCAGTTTAAAGAAAGCCAGGGCATGTGTGTTATCAGAGTGAGCTGCAGAGATTAGTGTCTCAAGGTGCTTCAGTCTCTCTTTAAAAATATAAAAGGCTCTGAAAACTCCGAAGCTAAGTGCTCTGCTAGAAAATACACTTGTTTTAGGTTTTTGCTGCCTAAAAAAAAGAAATGTGCGTGCAGTGATATCTGCACATTGAGTACTGGCTTCATGTATGTGTGTGCCTGTAGTGTACGTTATACTGCAGGGAGGCCAATGCATGTGTTTTTCAGCAAAATGTATGATTAATAATAAGAAACAAGCATTTGGAAAGTCAGTCGGTCTGGATTGCCTTTGATTCCTTACAAAAACATTACAGACAGCCTGCTGAAGTGAATAAAACCAAGCACAAAAAAAGATTGTTTTCTGTATAGCATTCATCTATGAGATAGAACATTTAATTGATGATGATTTAAGGTACTTTAGAGCTGTAAAATAGTCCCTCATACATTGTAATGCAAAATACTCCATAGGAGGTGGAAGGATACTCCAAACATCCAATAGCTTGCAGTGAGGGACAAATAGTCTTCTAGGCAAAATCCACGCCCACTGTATGTATATTAAAAAAAAATAGTAAAAATAGGTATTGAAGACAGCTGCTGTGTTGGCAAACCAGACCTAAAAACGTACTTGTAACCCTGCAGTTGCATAGCACTGAAAAAGTGGTCTCTTGCTAAAACTTGTTGATGTCAATTTTTAATGTTCTGTGAGGATAAAAAGCAGTGCTTTTGTTCTCTTGGCATTTAACCCTTGCCCCTTCAGAATGCGTGCAGAAATGATGCCACATGCCTCTGGCCATGAAAGAGCTTCACTGGTCCTCATTGGAGCAAAACATAAAATGTTATGTATTGTGAACTGTGCACAACAGATACGAAAACCACAAGTGCTACTTGAAAGACCCAAGGGGAACCTCCAAAATTAAATATCTGAAAGAAATAATGGGTCCCTCAAAAAATTAATATTAAATGAAAATATAGTCCTTGAAATTGACTAAAGCGTCAACACAAGTATGAACGTTTTCAAACAATAAAGATAATTACAAGGCAGAGTATGAAATTAGCTAGTCATATAACACTGATATTTATTAGTGGTATCTCATCATTGTGCAAAGTGCTAGAAGTCCTGGTGCTCCGAAAGGAGTCATTCACAAGTGGCGTGATAAAGAGCTCATCCACAAACTTCTGAACAAATAACATGTGGTCAGTAGGAAAAAGAACGGCTGATCATCTACTCTGATGGTCTATGGCACAATTTAGATTCTGAAAGGATTAGCCCACAGTCAGTGGCTGCCGCTAAGGAAAAGTAGTGGTAGGCGGGAAGATTAAAAAATAATAATTATAATAAAATAAAGGCTCTCTTACCTGAGTGCGGCCGCTGCCTCTCCTCCATCCTCTCTCTCTGTTCCTGACTCCCAGCAGCACACAGGCTCCCAGACTCCACTAAGCCAATCACGACACTGCTGTCACCAGCATGACAGCAGAGTCATGATTGGTCTGAGCGGCCTGGTTCAGTGCTCAGACAGGGAGTGGGAGTCCTGTGCATGTCTCCACCCGGCTGTGCAATACAGCCGGGTGGAGAAAGGCTCAATGTCTCACATGAATTTGGCATTTATGTTGACCTTGGGGCCTGAACCAAGGGCCAGATGTACGACCATTTTTTGCGGTCGCAAAGGGGTTTTGGGCCCATTTGCGACCGCAAAAAATGTGTGGGCCATGTACAAACCCTATTTTGCGAGTCACAAACAATTTGCGACTCGCAAAATAGGGTTAGTGACTCGCAATTAGGAAGGGTCGTTCCAAGGGCGTCCCTTTCCAATAGCAACTCCAAAACCAATGTATGAGTGTTTTGCGACCGCAATTGCGGTTGCAAAACACTCGCAGCTTACCACCCTTCTCAGAAGGGTTGTAAAGCACTCGCAAACAGGAAGGGGTCCCCAGGGGACCCCTTCCCTTTGTGAATGAATGCGCAAATATTTTTTAAGGGCAGGCAGTAGTCCTAGGGACCACTGTCTGCCCTTAAAAAACAAAACAGAAAAGTTCCATTTTTATTTTTTAAATGCATCACGTTTTCCTTTAAGGAAAACAGGCTGCATTTTTAAAAAAAATGCTTTATATAAAAGCAGTCCCAGACATGGTGGTCTGCTGACTCCAGCAGGCCACCATCCCTGGGAGTGCCAGCCATTCCCAATAGGGTCACAAATTGCGACAGCCTCATTAATATTCATGAGGCATGCAATTTGCGATCCCATTGGGAATCACAAACAGTGTCTCAGACACTGTTGTACATTGACTTTTGCGACTCGCAAATTGTGACTCGCAATTTGTCGCAATTTGCGAGTTGTAAAAGTCAATGGTCGTACATCTGGCCCAAAGTCTGCTTTCTATGTTCATATTCTTGTGCATTTATTGTCTTCATGGGCTATGGGCTCATTACTGGGACAAAGGCTCAAGCCGAAACCTCTACTGTTTATGCACCACAAAGAAACAAGTGAACTGCTATGAAATGCCATTTACTGTATTTCTTCCTTTTTCGCAATATATATATGTACATGTGAGAATCCTGCAACATCTATGGGCGATTAAGATTGAGGATAAAAGTTATCCAGTTGCTCGACATATGCAGGAACATCATAATGGCAACTATGAAGAACTTCAATACTTTGTAATTGATTCAGTTCCCAAAAATAGGAAGGGAGGTAACAGAGAGCCCACATTGAGGCAGCTCGAATCAAAATACATAGTTATCCTCAATACAAAAATACCTTTTGGGCTGAATTCAGACGAAGAATTGTATGTGCATATATGAATGAACTGATATAAAATCCCTTCTAAGTCCTGATTTATACCAGTTTTAGATAGACCTGAGAATTTATTATTGATTAGTTGTAGACACAAATTAGGCACTGATAATTGCACTTTATACGAGAGTTGCTAGGTTTGATTTTAGCTGTAGTGGGGTACTCATGAGAATATGTTTTCAGATACAGAGGTTGTGAATATAAAAAAAGAGATAGCAGAATTATTTCAATTTGGTGTTATTTATATTAAAAATCAGTAAGCGCAAAGTTAGATTGAAATTGGAACCGGGGATATGAAATGCATAAACCCACTAGGGACTGTTTATTAATTTGCTGTTTTTACAGAAGGACCTAGTTTTATTCCATGTTCTTTCTTGCTTGACTGTTTCGCTCTGAAAGAGGTGTAGAGTGTCACAAATGGTTTTAAGTCAATGGTGATAACATCTAATAGTATTCTGTGATTTGTTTTTTAGATATTTACAAATGAATTGATGTGATATGATTTTATCTACATCATTGTGTACTTAGAATACAAGAAGAAATTAATGATGATCGACTACAGCACTTGCACTTTTATAACAAAAACGAAAATGTTTTGCACTCGTTGTTTAAATGTTTACAGCACGAGCCCTTTAAAAAGATCAATATGTTTTGCACTTGGTGTTAAATGTTTACTGCACTTGCACTTTCTAGAGAGATAAGGAAAAAAGAATAAAAATATTTAAAAAGCAAACAAATTATATAAAAAAAGAGTTAGATAACAAATCTAGTGAACAAATATGCTATGAAGACAAACAGAAGATACAGCTATGCCTAATAATAAGTGCATTAGTGTGTCTACTATGTCTATACCAGCTCCAGCAGCAGCGTGGCGACGTGTATTTAAGGTTAAACGTTATACGTCTTAGGTATGTGAGCAAGGCAGTGGTAACTGCTGAATGCGTAATGCCATAAGATTCCTTAAATAAATTGTTTGAATTAGAAGCCCAGCAGTGTTGGTACTTGTTTTCGATGTGTGTGCAGGAATTGGCAGTATATATATATATATATATATATATATACATGCCACTACTGTGCTCCACTGTTTGTTTTATTTTGCCTCTATTTTGTTTCTTCCTTTTTGTCACAGCCGATCACCTTCTTGCTGTTTCCCCACTCTTTCCCTCCCGCTACCCACTGCTGCAGAGCTCCGCCAACCACCCTGGACCTAGTGCGCAGTGGGCATGCCACCGGCGTAACAAAGGGAAGCCCGTCTGCACCCGTCTGTGCCTGGACTGCGCCCAATGCCAGGAACCCTGGCCCTGCCTCCCTGCATGGTTACACCACTTCAGACCTCCGAGCCCTGGACCCCGGACACATCAACAACAACCACTGCTGGCGCACTTCCCCATGCACCACCAGAGGGCCGTTCTCCTACCAGCATTGCCGCTTCACCTGTATCACCAAAGCAACCAACATCTCTGAAGACGCCGCAAAGACCACCGCCCACCACACCCACTGAGACCTCTATGACACAACTCCAGTGCATTCAAATCAATGCTCGTTCACTCGGCAAACACATCACGGAGATCTGGGACATGATCTCATAACTCGTCCCGGACATCGTCTTCCTAATTTAGACCTGGCTGAACCCCGCCTCTGCGCTGGACATAGCCATTGCCACCCCTGAGGGCTACAAGATAACACAATGGGACTGAACCAAGAAACACAGAGGTGGAATTGTCATCATCTACAAGGACACCATCCACTGCACAACCTCCACAGATGACTCGACCGTGACAATGGAGTACCTCAACTTCGAACTCTACACAGATGGAAAATACACCATCAGAGGCACCCTCACCTACAAGCCACCAGGACCATGCCTCAGCTTCTGCAATGCCATCCCTGACATCATCGCCCCAATCATCATCGACTCAGAGCACTACACCTTCCTAGAGGATCTTCACTTCCACCTCGATGACCCTGACGACATCAACACAACTGACCTCCTGGAAAGCTTGAACAACTTGGGCCTCAAGCAACTTGTCGCCGACCCCACCCACATCGCAGAACGCATGCTCGATCCCATCTTCACATCCAGCGACAGAGTCAAGTAGAACCATGTCATGCAGCTTTACCTGGACCGAACACTACAGCATCCACTTCACCATCTCAGGACCTACCAACCTAACCGCATGCAGCAACTGGAAAAAAGTTCCAGAAGACCAGTGGAAAAACACTCTCAACTCTCACCACCCAAGCACAACTTCCGACCCAGAGCAGGCTACTAAGAAATTCTCCAAGCGGATCACAGAATGCACTGACACTATCGCCCCCACCAAGATAGCTAAGTCCAAAGGACCTACCAGAAGAGCCAGCTTGTTCACAGCAGAACTGAAATCCACCAAATGCAACTCTCTGCAACTAGAAAGGAAGTGGCACACCAGCAAAGAAACAAGAGACCTCACCGCCTTCAGGAGAGCTTTCAACCAGTACCACCGCCTACTGAAAGAAACTAGGAAGCATGCACTATCAGACCACTTAGAAGTCAGCACAAACCGCACTATCGTGAAGGAATTCTCCAACCTGGCAGCTGCTGAAAACGGCATTACCCCCTTCCATGAACTTTTTGACACCCTGGCAGATTACTTCCCTGACAAGATTTCAATCATCTACAAAAACTTCGAACCCCAACCCCTACCGCTGATAGCATCAGCCTGCTCACACCCGCATCCACAGAACCCGAACACCTGCTTACCCACTGGAGATCCTCTCACAACCCAAGCCACTATCGCCACCACGAACTCCGTGCACTCGGGGGCACTCATGGACAATTGACCCCACCACGTCTTCAACTTCAGGAGCAAGATGATTGGCAACAAGTTTAAGAAAGTCCTGAGCACCTTTATCACCTCGGCCTCCTTCCCTGAGTGCTGGAAACACGCAGCAGTTAGGCCCCTTATGAAGAAACTATCCGCCAACCCAGCTGAACCGAAGAGCTACCAACCCATCTCCCTTCTCGGCTTTACAGTGAAAGTTCTCAAGAAGGCAATCAAGCATCAACTCACCGAACACTTGGAACACAGCAACCTCCTGGAATCCTCTCATACCGGATTCTGACCCAGCCACAGCACCAAGACAGCCCTGATCGTGGCCACCAACAACATCAGGGCCCTCCTGGATCGCAGCAAAATGGTAGCCTTCATCCTCCTGGACCTATTTTCCCCCTTCGACACCGTCTCCCATCACATCCTGATCATTAGACCCCACCAAAGCGAAATCCAGGGAGACGCCCTCAAATGGATCACCTCATACCTCACTGGAAGAAGCTGGGGTGTTTATCTCCTACCATTACCTTGGAACCCAAGAAGATCATCTGCGGCATCCCCAAGGATCATCCCTCAGTCCCACCCTCTTCAACAAATACATGACCCCCCCTGGCCAACACAGTCAGATCACTCAGACTCAACATAATTTCCTATGCTGACAACACCCAGCTCATCTTCTCGCTGTCAGAAGACCCCTCTGCCACCAGACCCAACTTCGACAGATGCATGATGAACGTTGCTGACTGGATGAAGGACAACTGCCTCGAGCTGAACACAGATAAGACAGAAGTCCTCATCTTAGGGAACAACACCTCGCCATGGAACGACGCATGGTGGCATGTGGAACTTGGCCCACCACCCTACCCGACAGATCACGCCCACAACCTCGGCCTCATCCTGTACAGAAAGCTATATATGAAGCAACAGGTACATGCAGTCTAATCTGCCTGCTTCTGCACCCTATGCATGCTCCGCAGGATTTTCAGTTGGCTCCCAGTCGACACAAGAAGGACTGTCGCGCAGGCTCTCGTCACCAGCAGGCTGAAGTACAGAAACACACTGTACATATGGATCTCCGCATGCCTCCTGAAGAGACTATAGACAATACAAATCTCAGCAGCAAGATTAATCCTCAACCTCCCCAGACGACCCTATTTCACACCACACCTTAAGAATCTGCACCCGGGTACTAACCCAGCGGTCCACAAGGGTCATGTGGGAGACTTCGCCAAAGGTGAGCAGGGGTTATTTAGGAGTGTAGCCCCCTTACCCTGACTAAAAGCAAAGGCCCCTACTTGGTCAAAGGTACCTACCTCTGCCAACTAGAGACCCCCATTTCTAACATTGGTGGTCAGCGGTGAGGATTTGGACTTGCATTTGTGACTCATATACAGTGATTGGTGTACACTACTAGTGAGTGCAGACCATAACGCGACCACATACATTTTGGTAGAATGTTTTCCTTGGAACTTCTATTTTTGCTATGAACTGCCAATTCTTGCCACCATGACCAAAGCAGCATCCAACGCATCTTTGGATCTACTATTTGAAGAAGATAGGGTTGATGCCTAGGGAGGAGGCAGAGGATACAGATGGGCAGCTGGATGGGCCATTGGGTCTGACCGGGGAGAAAGCACCTTCCAGGGCAGGCAGCAGTGTTTTTTCAAAGGGCCTGTCCCCAGAAGAGCTGGAGGACAGGGAGAGAGATAGGATGTATAAGTTGGAGCTAGCCAAGCTCAAGCTGTGTGGTCAGATGGAGTTAGAGAATAAGAAGTTAGCCTTGGAAGAGAAGAAAATGCATTTGGAGCATGACGGGATGTTGAGGGAGTTGGAATTGAAAGCCAAGAGTTTAGAAATTACTCCCTCTGGTGGCAGCACACCATCCGTGCCCGTAGAAACAAGAGTATTCCTCCCCAAAGATGTCATTAAGGAGTTCCACAAGAATGAAGATATTGGGCAATGGTTTAAAGCCTATGAGGTAGCTATGACCTCCCACCGGGTCCCTGAGAAGGATTGGGGAGTGGGGTTGTGGGGGCGGTTTCTCAGTGATGGGCGGGACACCTTGTGAGACTTGCCCTCTGAGGATCAGAATTCCTATGTCCACATGAAGGAAGCCTTAATGACCAGGTATGGGTTGACCCCAGAGCTGTATAGACAAAGGTTTAGGAATTGTAAGAAACTGGAGTCAAGTACCTGGGTAGAATATGTGTCTTTTTTTGGCAGAGCATTGGATGGTTGGGTGAAGGGTAGCAAAGTGAATGTTTTTGAAGGGCTCTATAATTTGATTGCATGGGAGCACTTGTCCAGTAATTGTTTTCCAGAACTACGCCAGCACCTGATTGATAGTAAGCTGACTACCCCTAGGAAGCTTGCTGAGGAGGCGGACCGCTGGGTTAGTACCCGGTTCCACAAGGGTCAGGTGGGAGACTTCGCCAAAGGTGGGCAGGGTCCCCAGCAGAAGAGTGGGGGGGACAAGGGTAAACAGAGGGAGTTCCAGAAAGGGCCACAAAGTAATCCCCAAGGGAACCAAGGGAACGGTTCCCAGCTTACCCCTGAGAAGAAGTCAGGGGCCCCGACAGATAAGCCTGTTCATAAGGGGCCCAGGACATGTTATAATTGTGGTCAGGTGGGCCACTGCTTCTGGGATTCTAAGTGTCCCATGAGAGGAAAGACAGCACCCACTGGTGCACCGCCCCGTCAGATGGCTAGTGTAACCCTGGGAGAGAAGATGGGTGCCCAAGGTGGGTGGAGTCCCGCAGAGATGTCCCTGGTCTCTTTAGGAGACAGTGAGATGGTCCCAAGGACCCAACTGCCTGATAACACTAAGAAATACAGGCAGTGGGTGACCATCAATGGCCATAGGGTGGAGGCTCTGAGAGACACCGGAGTCAGTGTGACAGCTGTCAGTTGTCAGCTGGTGTCTGAAGAGCAGGTGATCCCCCATGCATTTTACCCTGTAGTTGCCGCTGACAACTCAGAGAGCCACTGTAAGGTGGCCCAGGTTCCCTTTGAGTGGGGGGGGTCTCAGGTACCCTTCAAGTAGCTGTGAGGCCAGCCATGCCTGTTGACTGTCTGCTAGGCAATGATTTGGAGAGCTCCCCTTGGGTTAAGGTGGAGCGAAGTGCTCATTTGGAGATGTTGGGTTTGCCTGAGTGGGCGTGTGTGACCACTCGGTCCATGGCAGCCAGTAAGGGTGTTCAAGAGGACCTGGAGCCTGAAAGAGTGACCCAGGTGCCTGCCTTAAAGAGAAGAGGTAGGGGGCGCGGGAAACCAGCCCCCAACGTTCCCACGGTCCAGGAGGAGGCAGACCTTGAGGGGGATGCCCTGGAACCTACAGGAGAGCAAGTAGCTGAACTGGGGGACCTGCCTGAGCTGACCCATTGGCAGCAGGAAGGAGGACCCTCCAGGGAAGAGTTCTCCGAGGAGCAGAAGAAGTGCCCTTCTCTTGTGGGTTTGCGGCAACAAGCCACAAACCAGGCAGCAGGTGATCAGTCTGGATCACATTGGATCTACTGGGAGAATGGTCTCCTGTATAGCGAGCCTAAGGTTGCTGAGCCTGGGTCAGCCCGTGTGCTGGTGGTACCCCAGCGCTTCAGAGCCTTCCTACTGGGTCTGGCTCATGATGTACCTTTAGCAGGACATTTGGGGCAGGAAAAGACCTTTGAAAGGCTTGTCACCCACTTTTATTGGCCCCAAATGCGCAAGAGTTCAGATACTCATTGCAGGACCTGTCAGACTTGCCAGGCAAGTGGTAAAAGTGGGAGGAAGCACAAGGCTCCTCTCCAGCCTTTCCCTGTGGTCAGCACCCCCTTCGCAAGGATGGGCATTGACATTGTGGGGCCTCTGGATCCCAAGACAGCCATGGGCAACAGGTTCATCCTGGTCTTGGTGGACCATGCCACCCGGTACCCGGAAGCCAATCCTCTCAGGACTGTGACGGCCCCCGTGGTGGGTCGTGCATTGATGGGGATTTTCTCCCGTGTGGGATTCCCCAGAGAGGTGGTGTCAGACCGTGATACCAACTTCATATCCAAGTATATGAAGTCCCTGTGGCAGGATGTGGTGTAACCTACAAGTTCACCACTCCTTACCACCCCCAAGGTAATGGGCTGGTTGAGAGATTCAACCGGACCCTAAAAGGAATGATTATGGGTCTTGAGGAACCTATGAGGCGTAAGTGGGACGTCCTCTTGCCATGCCTTCTGTTTGCTTACAGAGAGGTGCCACAGAAGTCCTTAGGGTTCAGCCCTTTTGAACTGCTGTATGGTCACCCTGTAAGAGGACCTCTGAGTTTGGTAAAAGAAGGCTGGGAGAAAGCTCCCTGTAAACCTCCCCAGGATGTATATAGCTACATGCTGGCCTTCAGAAACCAAACTAGGCGTTTCAGGCAACTCGCTCAGGCGAATCTGGAAGCCAGCCAGGAGGAGATGAACCGGTGGTACGATCAGAATGCCACTCTGATTGAGTTTCAGCCTGGCCAGAAAATGTGGGTCATGGCCCCCGTGGAGCCTTGTGCACTCCAGGACCGGAACATTTGAGGTGGTGGAGCGCAAGAGTGATGTCACCTACTTGGTGGACTTGCGGTCTCCTAGGAACCCTTTGCGGGTCCTGCATGTAAACCGCCTGAAGCCACACTTGGAGAGGTCCGAAGTAGGCATGCTCCTAGCAACAGATGATGGAATGGAGGAGGAGACTGACCCTCTTCCTGACCTCCTGTCTGCAAAAGAGCAAGATGGGTCAGTGGATGGTGTAAACCTCTCTTCCACCCTGACGCCTGAGCAGCAAGATGACTGTCGCCAACTGTTGGGACAGTTTCCTGATCTGTTCTCCCTGACTCCCAGTATCACTGATTGGTGCATCCATGATGTGGACACTGGGGACAGTCCTCCTGTAAAGCACAAAACTTACAGAGTGAATGACAGGGTAAGACAGGGTAAGAGCTTGCATCAAGAGGAGGTCTCCAAGATGTTTGCATTAGGGGTGATTGAGTCCTCTAACAGCCCTTGGGCCAGCCCAGTGGTCTTGGTCCCAAAGGCTGCCGCGCCTGGTGCCACACCCGAACTCTGGCTCTGTGTGGACTACCGAGGACTCAATTCGGTCACCAGGACTGACGTGCACCCCATCCCCAGAGCTGATGAGCTCATTGATCGGTTAGGGGCTGCCCGGTATCTCAGTACGTTTGACTTAACGTCTGGTTACTGGCAGATCGCCTTAA
Source organism: Calotriton arnoldi (assembly GCA_963921515.1). Lineage (NCBI taxonomy): Eukaryota > Metazoa > Chordata > Amphibia > Caudata > Salamandridae > Calotriton > Calotriton arnoldi. The sequence continues at coordinate 2,798,905 of CAWUFW010000569.1, forward strand.
CTGATGGGGCAAAAGAGAGGTCAGCATTCTCCACACCAGATGGGCACTACCAATTCCGGGTTATGCCCTTTGGGATGAAGAATGCCCCTGCCACCTTTCAGAGGTTGGTCAACCAGGTGTTGGCTGGACTGGAAGAGTTCAGTGCCGCCTACCTGGATGACATTGCAGCGTTCAGCGCCAGTTGGGAAGAACATCTGCGCCACCTCTGGGAAGTGTTGATGGCGCTGCGGAGGGCAGGTAAGTGCCAGATCAGGCAGGGTTCTGTGGTGTACTTGGGACACCAGGTTGGGAGCGGCCAGGTGGCGCCCCTACAGCCCAAGATTGATACCATCCTGGCTTGGGAACCCCCCAAGACCCAGACAGAGGTGAGAGCCTTTTTAGGACTCACTGGGTACTACAGGAGGTTTGTCAAGGGGTGTGGCAGCATTGTTGCACCCTTGACAGAGCTGACTTCCAGGAAGCAGCCCAAGAAAGTGAACTGGACTGACACCTGTCAGAAAGCTTTTGATGCCCTGAAGACTACCATGTGCACGGCGCTTGTGCTTCAGGCGCCCAACTTCTCAAAGGAATTCATTGTGCAGACAGACGCTTCAGAGCATGGTGTGGTGCCTGGACTTTCACAGATGAATGAGGAGGGCCTAGACCAACCTGTAGCCTTCATCAGTAGGAGGTTACTTCCACGGGAACAGAGGTGGAGTGCAATTGAACGTGAGGCATTGGCTGTGGTCTGGGCACTGAAGAAGTTGAGACCATACTTGTTTGGGACTCACTTCCGGGTTCAGACAGACCACAGGCCCCTCAGATGCTTGATGCAGATGAGGGGTGAGAATCCAAAGCTGTTGAGGTGGTCCATTTCCCTACAGGGGATGGACTTCACGGTGGAACACCGCCCTGGTACAGAACACGCCAATGCTGATGGTCTGCCCAGATTTTTCCGCCTTAGTGAAGAGAACTCCCAAGAGGGTGGGTAGTTCTCCCCACATTACAGCTGGAGGGGACACGTGTTAGACCTAGCACCATTGGTGTGGGTCTCCCATTTTTTTGCTGTTGCCTCCTATGTTTTTGCTGTGTTTTTGCTGGTCTAGATGCTTTGGGCACTTTGCCACTGCTATTCAGTGCCAAAGTGCAAGTGCTCCCTATTGTAAATTGTTGTAATGGATTAGTGACTCCCTGATTGGCCATTTGATTTACTTGTCAGACCCTAGTACAGTGCACCATGTGTGCCCAGGGCCTATAAATCAAATGCTGCTGGTGGGCTTGCAGCACTGGTTGTGCCACCCACAGAAGCAGCTTGTAAAATGTGGCTCAGGCCTGCCATTGCAGAGCCTGTGTGCAGTCTGGGACTGCCATGTCGACTTGGCAAGTGCACACACTTGCCAGTCCCTAAACCTTCCCTTTTCTACATGTTAGTCACCCCTAAGTAGGCCCAAGGTACTCCTGTGGGCAGGGTGTATTGTATGTGAATGGTAGGACTAGCCCTGATGTGTGTGGCATGTCCTGATAGTGAATTACAGCCAATTTCGTTTTTCACTATTGTAAGGCTATCTGTTCTTATAGGCCAGAATGGGCAGTTTGATTATAACATCTTATAAACATAACTGACCCAAGGAACCAGATAGGAAAATAAAGTTTAGTATGCCTGAACTCAGAATGTTAAAATACATCTTTTAGTATGGGTGATTTTTACATTCTGTGTTTGAAAATACCACTTTCAGAAAGTAGGTATTTTCTTGCCTAACCATCCAGTATGCCCCTGCTAGGTTTGTGTATTCCATGTCTGGTTTGTGAGTGACAGGGGGCTGGAGAGGGCCTTGGCTCCAGCAGTCTGATGGGTGAGGGCTGGGCTGAATAGGCCCTGCATTGAATAGAGAGTAGGGGGAGGAGATTTCCTTTCAGTTGCCAGAGCCTACATAGAATAGAGAGTAGGGGGAGGAGATTTCCTTTCACTTGCCTGAGCCTTCATAGAATAGAGAGTAGGGGGAGGAGTTTTCCTTTCAGCTACCTGGGCCAGGTCTGCTTTCAACAATGCTGTCTCCACCTCATGCCAGGAAGCTGCACCAGGGAGGACAGAACTGGTTTTGACTAGGTACAGACACTCTCTGCCTTCAGAGAACAAAGGATTTTGCAGTATAAATATTGGGGCCCAGACCCCAGAACTTTAGATCACTTCTGGGAATCAAGACGAACCCTTTGCCAAGGAGAGAAACCAAGGAAGCTGAAGGAGGAGACTGCCCCTGTGCTGTTTGCTGTTTGGGGTTGGCCTGCAGTGGTTACTCATTGCCAAGGAAAGGAGAAAAGGAACTTTGTGTGTACTTTTACTATCTTGAGGAAGATCTCCAAGGGCTTGAAGCTGAGCTTGCCTCCTGTTCTGAAGTCTCAGGGACACAAAGACTTCACCACCAGCTCCCCCTGAATTTCCTTGCTGGGAATTCTCCCTGCAGTGAGGTGCCTGCTGTTGTTTTGGGCCTTCTGGAGACTGCGTGTCGCTGGGAGCTGGAAGCGCGACGCAACGAGGAAGAAGCGTGTCGCCGCCGCAGCTGTTGCCGTCGCATCGCCGAAGAAGCGTGTCTCCGCCGCAGCAGTTTGCCGTTAGCATCGCCGACGCAGCGCGTCGCATCACCGGAGAAGCATGCCGCCGCCGCAGAGGTCGCCGTCACATCACCAGAGAAGCGTGTCGCAGGGCCTGTCGCGGCTCCAAAGTTCATTGAGTTCGCCACACGGCCGCCGGGCGTGCACGCATCGCATCCAAATTGTTGCATTGCATCAAAGATGCCATTTTGTCGCATCGCACCGGATCGTCGCATCGCGGCGCCATTTTGTCGCATCGCACCGGATCACAGTAAGAAACAGACGCTTCGCCTCCTCTCCGGTAAGGAACAGACGCATCGCCTCCCCTGCGCTGCAGTAAGGAACAAGTGCGCCGCCTCCCCCAAAGCAAGGAACTGACGCATCGCCTTCCCTGCGACCCTTTTGTTTGTTTTGCGTGACGCATCCAAGGTACTTTAAGAGTAAAGTATCGCATCTGCCATCTACATGGAACTAAGCTATTTCTACCATCTAAAAGTCATATTTTGTTTACTGTATTGTGGATTTTTGTCGTTTGGTCTTGTGTTAAGTCTAGATAAAGATTACTTATTTTTCTAAACTGGTGTGGTGTCCATTTGTAGTGTTTTCACTGTATTACTGTATGTGTTCACAAATGCTTTACACACTGCCTCTGAGATAAGCCTGCCTGCTTGTGCCAAGCTACCAAGGGGGTGAGCAGGGGTGATTTTAGGAGTGTAGCCCCCTTACCCTGACTAGAAGCAAGGGCCCCTACTTGGTCAAAGGTACCTACCTCTGCCAACTAGAGACCCCCATTTCTAACACTCCCCATCTAGAAAAGATGCCAGTTCAAGATGCTGACCCATGCATAAAAAGCCCTGCACAATGAAGGAACAGCTTTCATCAAAAAACGCCTGACCTTCCACCAACCAACCAGACACCTACGGTCCGCCCCCCTCTTCCTCATAGACGCCCCCCAGATCCGTTGAGATAACAGCAAAGGACGCTCTTTCTCACATCTGGCAGCCTAAGCTCGGAACAACCTTCCCCTGCACCTCATGGCCACCTCATCGCTCCAGCAATTTAGAAAAGAACTCAAGACCTAGTTATTCGAATGAAAATGATCACCTCACAGCAGCTAGCAACCCCAGTGCCTTGAGACTCTCACAGGTGATTTGCAGCGCTATATAAATGATTGATTGATTGATATATATATTATGGGGCAGTTGGGAAGATGCTTAAAAGATGGCTTTTTTACCTTTTGGTCCTGGTTTTTTTCCTTTCCCAGCCAGCGTTAGGAACCCCTTTGGGGTAACCATGCATTTTACAAATAATAATAATAATAATAATAATAATGATGTATAAATAATATTATATTTACATATACACACTGAAATGTAACATTTTAAAATAAATAAAAACACTGAAATTCATCAATTATATTTATAACTCATGCCCCCCACCATACACAGTGTTGTCATCAATGGTGTCATTTCAGATGCCAACAGTGATGTTATCTATCATGTCATAGAACATGTCATAAGTGATGTAATATGTGAGGTCATAAGCAGTGCATGGCGAGGGAGAGTTATATTTACTTGAAATAACTAACGGGGGAATTTCAGTGTTATTGATATTTTGCCTGACTATAGTGTCACTTTAATCTTTGTTTTTTTCAGTGAATTTCTAGGAGTTTTTTTTAACACAAAGTAATATTTTGCTACCATACCAAACTACGCTAACCTCCTGCTGTGCATTGCGTTCAGCTGTGTGCTGTGTGGTGTTGGTTGCGGGGCCTGACCTGCTTCCAAGCCCTGCACCCAACCACCCATGGGCAGCCAACCCCCAGCCATACACGGCTTTTGGCTGTGCACAGCTTGAGGTTGGCTGCAGCACCAGGCCTTTGGCCAGGCCAGGCCCTGCACCCAACGCCCCGTGGATGGCCACCACCCTCCACGGGTGGCCACCACCTACCACGCACAGCCTTTGGCCATTTGACAATCTTCATAATAGTTTCCCAAAAAAAAATCACTTCCACTTCAACTCCTTCCTGGAAAGTTCTGGAATGATCTATCAAAAGAAAACGGGTAGAGGGTTCCCAAAATACATTAACCCCATGCAATTTTCCATAGGAAAATTAGACAAAGCTACAGCCAAAACAGCTGAACGGATATACACCAGATTTGACAGAAAGCTACACCCTGACCGAGAATGTGTGCTTATTGTGATTTGGTGTAAATCTGTTCAGTAATTTTTGAGAAATTAAGGTTCAAAACTTATGCAGATATATAGGAATGTGGAGGGTCTATGAATCAAACAGCTCAAAAGATATAATTTGATTGGCTGCCACCACATCAACAAAGATGTGGCAGCAGTTGTTTTAGGACTTGGGTACTCAGTACTGTGTCCTGGAAAAAAATATATAAAAAGCATTTAGGGGTAAAGGTTAGGGATACCCTGCCCCCCCCTAGACCTGGTGGGTGGGTCACAAAGGAGCCCCCACTTTTGGGCCTAAAACAGTACTTTTTATTTTCTGGCTTGTGGATCCATGGTGTAGTAAAAAAAAAAGGCTGGCTCCTGCAATTTATCATTTTAATCCCCCCGGGTGAGCCATGGCCAGGATAGGTTGTATTTTATATTAATTTAGTGGGCAAGGGGTGCAGCGGCAGGGCCGGACTGGGAACCAAAACCGGCCCTTGCAAAGTGGTCGGCCGAGCCCCGGGGGTTTGGGGGTGCGGCCGAGCTGTTTGCCAGGGCCGGTTTCGGCCGATTTTGTTACAGGGGGCGATATTGCAGCTATGCTGCAAAAACGGCCCTGTAACAAAAACGGCCCCCCAGGGTCCAAAACCGGCCCCCACCCTGACGGCCCACCGGAGAAACACCTGGAGCCCGCTGCGGCCAGTCCGGCCCTGTTCAGCGGTGCTGGCTACATTGGTTTGATCCTGACACACTGGAGCAGTTTTTCTCGCTGTTCCTATTCAGCAACAATGTGCGCAGTGAGTTGAGGTTCGCTCTGTCCATGCTCTTGCAGACAGGGAACAGCAGTGCTGCAGGGGATGTGGTCCCTAGCACACTGCTGCCATCAGGCCCCAGGGGTAGGGTCCCAGGGACCAATGGATGGCTCGGAGAGGGGAGTCCTACACTCCCCTCCCAAAAAATATTTAATTCAGCCCCAAGGGATGGGGTCTCCAGGACCCCTCCAAACTTCGGGGAGGGGACCCTGACACTCACATTCCCACAAACAGTAATGCTGCCCTGAGGGACGGGGTCCATGAAGCTCATACCCCCACCCCAAAATAATGAAATCAGCATTGAGGAATGGGGTCCATGGAAACTTTAAGTGGATCGGGCAGGGTGGCCACCGACTCCTCTCCTCAAATTAAAAATACATCAGGTCCAGTGCCTTTTAATAACTAGGAGAGGAGGGCTGCATGCCCCCTTCCCCAAATAAAAGAAATCAGGCCCAAGTTTGCAGATAATTGGTCTGAATCTGTGATGCAAAGTGCTATTGGCTAGCTGACAGTCTCACACACGATAAGCCAGCACTGTCAGATTACCTTTTTAGTACTACATACCCCATACTACACACCTAACTTCTGCTAACCTAATCTACCACAAAGAAATGAGTAAATGCATGGAATGCTTTAGTTGAGAGCGCGATTAATCTCAATAACTAATCAATACTGGATTAACCAGTAACATTGGATTTCTGAAGTGGCTTGCTGCCCCGTGTAAAGCGCTTCAACGCCTTGTTAGTGGTATACGCACTATTTAAATGGAATAATAATAAAATATGTGTGTGGAAAGGCTTCAGGGAGCGTGGTAACGAATGTCCTGATGCATCTATAGACAGTGCTTGAAATGGAAAAATAGAAGTGCAGGTACCCTGTACCAGAGTACCTGCTTGTTTCTGAGAAGTGCCGGTACTCTCCAATTAAAAGTGTTACGCCTCTCTTGAGAAGTGCAGGTACTTTCCCTCTCAAAATAAAAAAGTGCAGGTACTCAGTACCGGACAGTACCGTCCCATTTAAAGCACTGTCTATAGATGAAGAATTGTAGAGGCGTTTCTTGGCGATATTTATTCTTTGCAGAAGCAATCGTATATCAACAGTATGGGAAACTAGTGTGTAGACGATGATGCGCCAAGATAAAATAAAAAAAAAGCCAGGTCGCCATTTTATCACCTCCTCCGCCACTGCTCTGTCCAACTGCAACAAGGGGTGGAATTAGAGAACTGGCACCACAGACAATGTCTGTCTTGTGTGCGTAATACAGCACTGTGGCCCGTCAATCTGGTTTCTGGGCCTGGTGCCCTGACCCTCCGTCGAGGCGGTCTCGCGCGCTCTCGCGCTCTCCTTCCCCGCTCCACGCAGAGTGTGAAACGTTTCCATTCAGGGAGCTGACACTTCGCTGATTGAGACGTCAGGCTTGTACAACTGCGGCAAATTAGCAATTTTTCTTTGACTAATTGGAAATAAAAATGTTTGCAGCGGGAAGAATAGGTAGGAATGCGTCATCAGACTTTTCTCAATTTTTCGTACTTCCCCCATCTACGATTCCCTCTCAATTCTTTCTCCAGCTGCATATGTCAATGCTAACTTTGCAGTTCTTAACAGGACACGTCCATCATTTATTCGAGACACCCCTACGCTTCTGAATAAATCTTTGTCTCATCAAGGCCTTTGGGGATTTACAGGGCCATTAGCTATGACTGGTGACCCCCTGGCCTATTTCCTTTCCATTTATTTCTTTGTTCATGGTAAGCAACAGAATACCTTTTATAGTATGAATATGTGTGCTTTAATAGGGGGATATTTCATCCGAAGGAAAGAAGAACCAATGTGCAATAGCACTATGGTGGATAATGTACACACTGACAAGTAGTTCCTGCATAGAAAGCTCAGCACTCCCCTCTTAGTCTCTCTTTCTCTTTGTTGTTCTCTCTATGTCTGTCTCAGTTCCCCTTTCTCCCTCTGCCTCTCTTTCTCTCTCACACACACTCCCTCTTTTTTCTCTTTCAGCACTGACACTTTAGAAGTCATGATGTGAAGAGATGTACAAGAACTGTAATACAAATTGTGCAGCAGCTCTACAGAGAAGTGCTGATACTGTTCTAAACATCTTTGCACTTCTGTGTCGGATGCTGTACTGTCCTAATGAACGCACTGCCCTTTTACAGAGCAGACAAGGGTCTGTCTACGCGGAAGTAATTCATTTCTACCGAGGGTACAGAAACTGCTCTGCTTAAAATGCATTACTTACTACACAGAGGTATGAGTACACTGTTAATATAATTGGTTCACTTATGTATAGAATTGCAGTAAATGTACTGAAATTCTGCAATAAAAAAACTTATTTTTTAGGTCTTTCGTTAGCTAAGAACTTTTGATTTTACTAAAATTATATATTTCATGTACTTTTGGGGCTTTCAGCAAGTCCTCATCTTCGATTGGTCTGTTTTTGTGTCATTCATATTTTTATTCCACCACAACAGTATACAGCATAGGACAATTGATCAGCTGACTTACGCCTTTGGATAACTTCACAATTAGTGACATCCAACTGCTCTTACAGCACTTCCACACACTAACCAGATCCTTTAATGCTAGATGGGACTATGGAAATGTGTGCTTTTGGAAACCAAACAGAATTTTTTGCTTTGAGGCATTTTGTAATATTGGCGAGGGCCAAGCAGCTCCCACAGCAAGGAGGTTTTACATAAGCAATGACAAAAAAAACAAGCATTGGCAAAGCCAAAAGACTGGCATCTAATGCCAATGCTTATTTAACAAAGTGCTGGTCCTGCTGATGCTCTTCAAAACATTGCCCTACTAAAGAGCAATGCTACTACTTTCTCCATGCATAAAAATACTATACTCCTACTGTGAAAGGCTTGTACTATCTTATAACAGTATCATAGACTGATTGTCATATGTTGGTGCTTCTGGGCAGTGGTCCCAACATGCTAATAAGCTGGAAAAGCTGTGGGCTGCCTGGCCAAACCCAAACTTGGCAAATGCCCATAGACTATAGGCAAACTCAATGATTCCCTCCACCCTGCCAGGAATGAACATCAGTGCGGGGAAAACCATGTGGTTTTTCACGGGACTAGGGAACAGAGGAAACCACAGTAATCCGTAGGTTTACACCTCTGGATTGTACAAGTACCACAGACAAAAGGGATTCACAGGGATTCCCTCGCTATAATGTGTGCATGTACCCTTGGGAAGTTAACCCTAAGAATTACCCAGGTATCTCCGCTCACAGGGGTGATGGCAAGTGTCTCCCTACCGGGGATTGTGAAGTACCCATGGATTCTCCCCCACCCTGTCAATCATGCAAACTATCAGGGGTCTGGTGAATTCTTTAGGCTCCGGGAAGTGAAGATGAGTGGCAACCACCAGCTTAAAGTGGGTGGGGTCACTGACGCTCCACACTGGCTGTGAGGCATGTTAAACATGGACAGTCAGTACAACCCTTTGATTCTTATGGCCAATGTCTGATGGGCCCCTGATGAGGGTAGAGGTGGCGATAATGCTCTATGACTCACAATTTCGTTGTTTGTGCCAACTGAGAAGTTGGAAGTGGATTGCTTGTGAAAGAAGGCCAGGCCTCACTCCAAAAGGAAAACATAGGGGCCACAGTGAGTCAGGAAGACCAGCTACTGGAATACCCTCAACATTCACTAATCTGCAGAGTGCATGTCCTAGTTCGTCTCCAGCATCATCCATTTTTCCCCAGTAGAATGACTCCAAGTGTACTTGAACTGAGTAGGTGGTGTCAAAGTCGATCTGTGGTGGTCTGTGATCCACCTATTCCTCCCCCACCTTTTAGTGTTAGCGAAGTCTGGCTTGTCGAATGGCTGTCTTTCACTAAAAGAAATTTGAAGGTGTGGAAGATGCTGGAAGTCACCTTTCAGCTATTTTTGATCGATGGTAGGTGAGAGGTAAATCGATAGCCACAAGGGGTTGGACGGGGGTTGAAGATTTTGCACACTATGTCTGCGGGCAAACAGTACAGCACTGGTGTGTTGGGTCATTGACTATTTGTTAAAGTCTGGATGGGCCTCATTGTGTCCAATGGAGTGAATGTTTAGCATTCCCATTTGTCTGCAGGACAGCGTACCCCAAAGTAGAGCCCACCATTCATGTCTACGTCAATGTCTCAACTCTAATTCATGTAAACCACAGAGATGGCCATCATTTAAGCTAGCCTTAGCTCAAGCAGAAAAGCATAGACACAGAGGTCTGCTTCCATGAAGCACTCCAAAGTGTCACCTTAATGCAGCTTCATTTAATGAAAAAGTCTAATATATTTAAAGATTGTTTTCCTCATAAGCAAAAGTGGATGGATGACATGATGATATAGTTGTTTCTGGTCAGCAGGTCTGAGAGCTGCTTATAAATTAAGGAAGTCAATAATGGCCTTTTATGCTACAAAGTATAATGAATATGCATAATTTAAATATATATGGATAGGAAAATGAAGGTTGAAGAAGTCTTTGGAATCAGGTCTAATCATAATTATTTGACCTGTATTTTGAAACCCTGAGTGAATTCTTCAGGCACCCACATTCTGGAGAACAAAACCTAAATGTAAAGATCAAGCACTTACAAAATTAAAAAATAGATACGTTTGCCTTCTAAATCCTGCACTGCGATGCAATACAACAAGACAGTACCTGGTAATTAAAGGAAAAAATGGTGATTACCCGCCACAGCGTATTCCAGTTTTGAACCATATCTATCCATCTATCTATCTATCTATCTATCTATCTATCTATCTATCTATCTATCTATCTGTCTGTCTGTCTGTCTGTCTATCTATCTGTCTGTCTGTCTGTCTGTCTGTTTGTCTGTCTGTCTGTCTGTCTATCTATCTATTTTTATTAACTTTGATTCACCAAGATGCAAGCTGTAGAGGAGGTGCTATTATGCAGCCTTTTATTACCCAACCACAACAAATGTATACCCATTTGCTGCCTCTCACTAGCCTGCTACATGCTTCTGAGCATCAGTGGTAGCAGGGAAGCGTCAGTGGTTCCAAAGAGTAAGCCAGATTCTATCCCTAGCTTCCCTTAATTGACTTCTATTTTCATTCACCCTTGGGACTTCATCCCTTTGAGCATCCTCATCTAACTCGTAGGCTTCCCAAAGGTTGGTTTTATAATAGATATCAAAATGTAACCTTTGCTGGTGGGCCAATTCTCCAGAAAATCGAGAAATATCAACATTTGAGACAGATCTGTGTAACAATGATAATTGAACGACTGAAAAATATTTAAGGCATGAAAGAAGAATTTCAGGCCCACACGTAATTTATGGATGGTCGCTTCACCCACATTACATCTAAAGGTGGGGAAAAACCCTATTTAAAAATACCTTTTGTCACTGGAAGGCGATATGTTGAAAGGCAGAGTTTACAGTTTTCAGTAGGCTGCAGCAGTGCATGTTTCCACATGACTCATGTGAGAAGTAAGTTGTTTGTTACTAAAGCTGCTCCACCAAGCCATTCCATAGGATAATAGGAACTCCCGCCTCCCAAAAACCTGAGATTCCACCTTCCAACATAGACTCTTGCAGCACAGACTATAGGTTTTCTTTTACTAAAGGTTACCATCGACCAAACCTCAGAATTACATGAGCATGAATTGAAGTCGAATGAATAGTGGGATCTCAAACACAAATACATTTTTGGCTATAATTCCCATTAAAATACTAATGTTTCTTTTCGAGAATGTGCCAGAATTCTAAGAAACAAGGGCCCAGATTTTCAAAGGTTTAGCGTCGGGTTAGCGTTACTTTTTTACCGCAAACCCAACGCTAAATCTGTTTTGGGATTAACAAATTAACGCAAATTGGTATTTGCATTGGTTTGTATGGAATAGTAACGCAAAGCAGCGCAAAACACTTTGCGTCATGGAGGCGTTACATGGGCATTCCCATGCAGCCACCCACGCTTTTTGACTCTAAACCCTATCTACTAACATTGGCAGACAGGGTTTAGAGCCAAAAATTAACACAGCTGGAAAGCAGTCGTTATAAGGAAAATGTTGTTATTTCTGCTTGCTTTCTGACTTTGCATGTGTGCTGTACTATGCAGTGCACATACAAAATAGGAAAAGCTTCGAAATGTGCCTACGCATAGTTTTTGTACTGGAAAGGTAACCTTCCCGTACAAAACCTATGGTAGACTCAGGCACGCACCCTGACATAACATAACATGTGTATTTGTAAAGCGCACGTTCACCCCAGCAAAGGGGCATCTTGGCGCTGAATAACAGATGTTTATTGTTACCCAACTCAATGGTACTCATTTTATCAACCTCAAATGGATGAAAGGCTGAGTGGACCCGCCAGGATTCGAACCTGTGACCATGAGGTCGAACACAGGCCCCTGCAGTGGATGCATTAGTCCACTGAGCCACCAGACCCGGCTATGCGCTAAGGTGTGTGCCTAGCACACGGCAGCTGAAATCAGCGCCGGCCAGCTGCGGTCCGTGCAGGTAACAGCGGTGGGGCCATGTGAGGGGGAAATCGAATTATTTATTACATTTTCCCTCGGCCTCGTCCCTCAGAATCCCCCCTTACATGGCCCTACCGCCTCCCCGCCCCACCGCTGTTACCTGCACGGACCGCGGCTGGCGCCTGCTCTAGGGAGAAGGATGGAGAGAGCCAAATGTCTTGGAATATGGTGCTCTCCTGCTTTCTCCTTATCACGCAACGCAACGCTGCGCTGTGTTGCATGACAGCTAGGAGAATCTGGGCCAAGATGTGTTGTGAATGTCTGAGTTATGCAGCACTGTACATTGTATTTTTAGCGCTGCAAGGTCATACTAGTAGCAATGCAGCGCTATACAAATCTGTTAACATAACTAAGCAGTATTATATCAAATCAGAGTAACCTAGCATGTCAGTGTAACATACCATACCATACCATACCATAACTACATAACATAACATTACATAACGGCTAACAGCAGTTGTGCACATTGTAGACTGTGAAGGTTTTGGATAACACTTTACATATTTTTGCACCCAGGCTGTTTTGACGCTCAGCAAAAGTTTCCTGTTGGCAGCCAGTCCCTGGTGTCAGTTTCACTTTGGATGCAGCAGCGCGAGCGGGTATGCGGTTTGGTGCCACATGCAATGGAGAAACATAATGATATGCGAACGTGCATTAAGGGAACCGCATTTTGGTTAACCATGTTATGTTTCAGACAACACTTCATTACTTTCAAGACATGGAAACGGCATCACGCTAACGAGCCCCAGCGGGTCTGCAAAAGGGGGCTGTTATTGTTAAGTATCTTTGAGAGCTGTCTTCCGTCAAACATATATTATTCTCAGCATTTTTTGAGCTTGCACTTGGTATCATTAATAGAGGCACGCGTACTGCTCTTGTCTGTGTACTTAAATGTGGCTTGTGTTTGTAATTCAGCCTAGTGAGCTAATATAACACGTTCTGCTACATCTGATCTGGTCCCCCCTCCTTCTGAACTTACTTTAAGAATTCAACAGAGGAATTCCATAAGAGATAATAGGCTCGGACGGTCATGACGTGTATCCACTAACTAAAAGAGAAGACAGACTGAACCACACAAGTCCAATGTGACCATATTGCCATCACGTACAACAGAATGCTGACCAGATAGCGTCCAGCTCAGTTGATGTCAAGGGTGCAATTCTGTTAATCCTGATTACGATGCACTGCAGTTGAAATGACTTTCTTTGGGTATGTTCATGTTGGTGCAGTTTGTTTTTGTTTATTTTGAACATTTTAGGTGCTTGCTTTTGCTAGAGCAGATGTGGATTATTGTCTTACACAGTGACTCTCATATGGATCAGAAATTAGGCAAGGACCTTCCAAGCCCTATAAACATTCACATTTAGATCGGATTAGTTCAGTTCCTTCATCATGCAGTGTGTTGATGAATGGGGGTTAGGCTGTGTGTTTTATTTCTGTTTGGTTGCTGGTGGGAGGTTGTGGCCTATCGATGTTCTAGAAGTTTGAGACTATTTAAGTCCTTTAATATATGGGATGGAGGAAGTGTGAGTGGGCAGGGGTGTGTTTGGAATGTGCACGATGTTATATTAATATGGTGTTTTTATGAGGCACATGATCCCCAGTTTCTAGCGCGTTATTGTTGCTTCCAGGGCTTTAAGTGGAATGAAAAAACAGGGGATCTCTCAAAGGGGCGTGGACTGTGTAATTAATGGTGGGGCTTATAGACACCTAAGCTAAAAACCTGTGCTTAGAATAGTGTGCCACCGACTGGTATTTTGCTGTTTCTGTCATTGCATCCAGATATATAATTCAGCATGTAACATTATACCTACAACAAGCCAGGACTATTGGCTTTGTCAATGATTGTTAGTTGCATAAGCTAAATAACCAACAACTATGGTTTTGTTGTATAGAATACTGAAAATGCTTCAGTTCTGAAATAATGAGACTATGAAAGCCGAGGCGCTTCGAAGTTACATCAAAGGCAGTAAAGGGTGGTACTGCTGCAGAGTTAAGATTTTTCTTTTCACCTGGAGGGTGAGGGCAAAAATAGAGGGCACGATAGGGGGCCGACTGAGCACTTGCTATTTTAGAACTGCCAGTGTGAGCACCGGCAGGACCCGGCCCACTAAAGGCCTGGTTGCTATGCTGTTTGCAGGCCCAATGAAGCCTTGACCCAGTTGGATGTCGCCTCTATTAGGGATCGAGTCTCTCCACCCTCATCCTCATAATCACACCTGTGATTTAAATGCCATTTACAGTATGTGACCGGTATGTTTACAGCACATTTTACCATTAGCATGGCACGTAGCACTGCCTTAATGTATGCACCGTTTTTTATTTACGGTTGTTGCCTTTCCACCTATCAGTTCTGCCAAAGTCGCTTGGTTGTGCACAGTTAGTACACATTTGTTAAATGTCTAGTTTAGCTGTGAAAGTAAAATGAGTTTCATCCCGATAAATATCTTTGTAGTGCGTTGTGTACACAGATGGGCGTGCTCAAGACCCTGCTATACATTCCTCATCATATCATTGGCTGGAAAGAATATATCCGAGGCATTTTGCCACGGGACTTGCTGCTCTGGGAGTTCAGCGCGCGTCCTCTTCCGGCCCGGCACTTAAAGAGTTATCGTGTTTTACGTCGTCTGAGAAAGCATCTGACAGCCGTGCCTAATAATTCTTTCTGCTGAGGGTTTCTTTTTGCTTGATGTCTTTATGTGAATATGAGACTGGAATGAAAGGGCTGCGGTGACCCCCCACTAGAGAAGAAAAGTGTGGACCGGGGAGGGAGGACAGAGCCCAGTGCAGGCCCCCTGTGGAGACGCAGCCATCTTCCCTGGCAGTCCTCAACTTGGCTGCAGAAGGCCTTTGAAAGCAGAAAAGGGGGCTCTTCTTCACTCAGGCAGTGACAATAGGGGTTTTGTCAGAGGGGGACAGGGTAGGAGGGGGGTCCTCTTCTGCCTTTGGGGTCTGCAGATGTACGGGAAAGGATGATTTATTACCCTAGTGTCCTCGGTGGCATTTGGCTACCTTCCCAGACCCCAGCATCGGTGGCAAAGGTGGGAGGCGAGAGAGGCTCCTCACAGCAGAAGCCTCTCTGTACCGTGCAAGGGCGAGTCAGAGGGAGAAAAGGCGACTTTATAATCACTCCATGAGAGTTTCGTGTCGCAGTGCATTCATTTACTGCTCCATTTTGCCCTTGAAATCCATGGGGCTGGTCCACAAAAGCACTTGTGAGGGCATGAAATAGTATTGCAGGAGTGAGTGTTCTTTTATGTGTTCTTACTCGACTTCATGAATTGGTCCCAAAAAGTTCAACTCCTTTTTATTAAAAGTGCAAAGTGGGCACAGTCCTTTCTATTTTAATAACTGTATATGAAATGCCCCTGATAGTCCCATTTGGTTTCCTTTTTAGATGGTTTGGTGACAGTTCATGTACGAGTAAGTAGGAAAGTGCTACAGGACAACCCCTTTACCTTCTCCAAAATGCCTTTGCCAATAGGTGATATGAATACTCTTTTACGAGCTCTTACGTGACTTTATCAACCGCCCCAAGAAGTTCAACTCCTTTTTATTAAAAGTGGGCACAGTCCTTTCTACTTGTAATACTTGAATATGAAATTTCAATGAATATTCCCATTTTATTCCCTTTTTATTTGGTTTGGTGTCAGTTCACAAAAGCATGTAAGAGTGCGTAAAAGAGTAGTGGAGTAGGACTCTTTTACATACTCCAAAATGCCTTTGTATATAGGACCCATGTGTCACAGGCTATTATTTCTACACCTAACTATCTTGGATGAACTTTCTTGGAATATTAGTCTATCAGGTTATTTTTTAGAGGTTTTCACCCCCCAGAACTTCATCTCTCCCACTGTTGTTCAACAGCTCAGCGAGCTGAGTGCCTGTTGTAAATATCTCTTACATGCAGGTCTCAGTTGTAAATCTCTGCAGTGTCAATTGGAATTGTGTTATCCTTTGACAGGGAACATAGTGGGCATCACTGATATTTAAAAAAAATCAATAACAATTATTTAGGCACTAAGGAGCAGATTAGCATACCTATTTAAAAAGTAGAACATCCAGTCATTCTAGGCTTTCTTTTACAATTTGAGTTTATTTACAGCTTTTTAGGAATTACCCAAAAAATCCACGGTCAAAATTATGGAAATATTTATTTATTTAGCAAAAGATATGTATTTCAACATGGCATGCTCTACAAAGCACCACTACCACAAAAGGTGTTGCACAACTCGGATGGTAACATACAGAAATGTTTTATGTGATAGATGCATGGCAAGTGAATGCTGACTGAGAAACCTTAAGAGGTAGCTAAGACAGCAAATTAATAGGGAAAACCAAACCAGAGCACAACCAATGTTCTGGCTTGGTTTTAAGAGCTGAACCATCAGCTTATATGGCAAAAATTATAATGCTCTTCAAAATTCAAAAAAGTGTATTTCCTTAATATGCAGATGGGTTTCACTTAAGTCAATTAGATTGTATCACTTCATTGAGTGGAATTTATTAGAAGTGAGAGTTTTTAAATAAGAATTTAGAAATATTTGTGCCCCATACTACATTGATGATAATTCTATTAATGAACTAAGATGGAAGTCAGTGGTCATCTGCACTTTATTGGTGGCCGAAGTTGTTATTGTAGATGTACAGCAAACATCCTAAATTGATCTTTTTGAATGTGCTTTCAAATATAATGAGGAAGGAAAAGGAAGCATCTTGAAATAAATAAATTGACTAGGTTCACACAATGTGGTCAAGCCGGGCAGTCAGAATTGATCTTATGTTTCCCAGTTCCACGTTGTGTAATTCATCCATTAGATGGGTATTTCTTTCTCTTTCCCTTTTTACCTCAAAGATTAATGCTTTGCAGGGTCAGACTGGGACAAAACATAGGCCCGGGCACCAAAATAAAAGTGTCCCCATTAGCGAAGCATATAGCTAAAAAAGTGGTAATATCAGGGAAATCAACTGTAAAAACTGGACCGCCAGGACATAAAACCATCCCACAACTGCTAAAAACTGGCCCACACACTGATCTGTCAGACCAGCCCATTGGGCACTGCCCTACAGGTCAGACTGACCCTGATGCTTTGTTTTGAATCCTTTGAGAAACTACTTCAGTACACTGTGTTACCTAAATTCCAGTGGTGGCCAGTGTTTTGGAGGGAGGGGGCCGGACGGGACACACACATGCACATGCACACATACACATAACACTCACAGTCAGGCATTCACACATGCGCACACACACAAACACATCCATTCACAACACTCTTTACGAAACATTCATACATACACTTGATAGAGCGAAATGTTCTTGTGAATTGTAGGGGTGCATCATAATCACTGATAGGCCGCACCCACATGTATTCAGACATATATTCGTTTATATTTCGTTGTATACTCATGCATGTTTAGTAAAGAATGAATAGTTCGCTGAGACAAGTGAACTCAGCAGCATAATGGTGTTAGGATAATGATGTAATGTAACGCTTATTGAATTGTGTGAACATAATGCATTGAGGAATTAGTTCGTGTGTGTAATGCAATTGCAGTAGTTTAAACGTGCACCATATTAAAGTTGCACATGTAATTCATTGTTTGCATATGAATCGTAATGAAAATGTTTATAGGGAAAATTAAGATGTGTGTTTAAAAGTCATATGTAAAGGCCTGACTACATATATGCTTAGGGAAGGCCTGGTTTATTCTTATGTTAGCTTATGTTGTAGGCAGAGAAAAGTTTCTCTTGGTAAGGCTCTCTGGGCACAAACGGTAGATTTAATTTGCACAGTAGAAGGTTTCTGTTGAAAGTATCTTTTGTTGCAGGTGCAAGGACACATGTCTCGTTAGTAAGACTAACTCTTTGTTTTCAAAAGCTAGAGAGATGGGAGGCATGGTACGGGGAGTGAAATGGAATTTAGGGATGATACTTTCAGCGGAGAAGGTGCCTGGGACTCAAGGTCATCGCAACCGTCCAGGATGAAGTAACCGTTTCGATGGAAAAGCACAAGAAAGAAGACCTGGCCAAGGAGGCGTGACAAAGGCGTGTACAATTGTATTGGGGTTTTGTATTAGGGATAGTGCCCTGAGGGAGGAGGCCAGAGAAGAGGTAGGGGAGACCAGAGAGAAGGACAGAGCTGAGCTTAGGTATTATGTGATTGCACTTCTTAGGAAGTCTTCACAGCTGACACCTTTTTATTCATTCTTGCCTGGGAAAATTGTTATGCAGGGATGTCACTTAGCGTTAGTGTAGGGACAGCTATTGATTTTAAGCTTGTTTAGTCCAATGAAGAGCAACTTAGAAATTGGAGCAATCATAGTCTGGTTGATCCTTCTAGAACTTTCTATTCTCCTTATCCTGAGTCGGATGAGATTCCTGCGTAGATTATTATTTGTATTAGTGCCCATTTATCTCTTTAACCTCGTGTTGAGGTGCTTGCACGTTCAGTTATTTTTGGCGATAATAAATTCTCAAACTTGAATTCGGAGTCAGTGGTCCTTTCAGACAAAAATGAATGCTGATATATAACCTGATGAGATTCTCTCCTTTACACTATTCAACAGGTAAAAAGATCTTGGCGACCAGAAGGTTCTTATAGATAATTAGATAAGAATCGGCGTTATCAGTTGGTAGCAGAGGATGGTTACCTTTGATGGTAAGGGGAGATCTAGAGCAAGATAGGAGATTAAGTTGCCCCATAGAGCCCGAGTGACGCGGATCCAGAGGACCGCGGGAGAAGGATGTCGAAGGTCGTGGAAAACTGACGGAGAGTGCCGGTGCGGCGGAAGTAGCAGTTCGTAGTAGAGTGAGTATGAAAAGAGTGATGTTTGGTAGATTGCGGTGTTTTATTGTTGTGTGATGTCTTGCGGAGTTGGAAAGAGAGTTGTGTGATTGAGAAACGGACCGTGAGCGCGCGCGGGACCGGGAGATTTATTGTGGTGTAGAATACACCCAGAGTGAGAACGTTGACCAGAGGTTGTGGGGGTCACGAGACGTCATTGACAGACCCACTGAAGATAGGGAACACATGAGTGAGTGTGTGAATAACCAACGCAGGTCGTAGGTTATTGTGTGCAGAACATCGAGTGATTGAATCCTATCGAGTGTGTTAAAGGCGATTGTCCGGTCGTTTCGCGGACAGAAGATTGCCAGATTGAGGTCAACAAGCTCAAGAGGCTGATCGGTTATTGGTAAAACCGACGGTCAGAGAGGTAATTGTTCGGTAGGACGGACATTATTTCAGAGTATGATTGGGACAGGTGCGAGTGAGAACGAGTGAATTAGAAAGGAGGGGAACTGCTGCGAGCGGAGGAAAAGTGACGTCAGACAAGTGCCGCGCTGCGATAGGCCGGTTGGTGTGAGCCGCGCTGGTATTGGTGGATTGAAATCAGGAAGTAAAAGCGGACATTTTGAGTGCAAACAAAAAGTTGATTCATCATGAAATGTTTTAAAGCTTTACGGGAACTTTGTAGAGGTGATAGACATGTGGTTGTTCGGGAGGGAGAGGAAGCTCCTCCCGAGGATACACCAGCACATTATATGGCAAAGAATGTAGGATTGCATACTATAATTTGGCTTGAGAATTGGCATAAAATGACAGAAGCAGAAGGAGAATTGTCGTTCCCTCGATATGGTACTTTCAGGATGGAGGTATTGTACCAGCTAAAAAGTGTAATGGCTTCGTTACGACCACTACCTAGACCGACACAGTTTGAGGCATTACATGCGTGGATTAGAGCAGCACACGAGAGGAATAGAGACAAGAGTCAGGAAAGGGTGAAGAAATCGATCAGGGCATTTCAGGATGCAAAGTGGGATGCACTGGAGAAACGGTGGAGGGTGGCAACGGTTGAAGTGGACAAGTTGTACCCATTGTTAGTACAAAATGGAAAGATTATAAGAATCAATGAAGAGGATAGTGATACAGACGACAGCTTGTTAGATAGGTTGTTGGCAGAGAGGCCACCACCATTTAATCCAGATTCAGAAGAGGGAAAGACGACCCCAGCAGTAGCAATAGTTGATGAGAGCCAGAATCAGACTAGCATGAGAGTGGTGGGAAGGATTTCCACAGGAACGGAGGGGGCAACGGCGTCTATGATAACACAGCCTCCTGCGGGGAACACAAGATTACCGGACTCCTTGACAGTACAGGTTACCATAGGACCTATAGTACCGGTATATGACCCAGACCGAGTGAGAGAAGGGGGCTCCGTACTGGCGGGAAGGGAGGAAGGAAACAGTGAGAGTGGGAATGGGTTTGGAGTAAGAGTGGTTCATTTCCCAAGACCAATGGAGACAAGTACGCCGTTACCGGCTACTGCGGACTCTTCCTTTAGGCGAGAAGAGGAGAGACCAGAAAGACCGAGGTCTTTGCGGGAATCTAAGTCAGCTTTGAGGGAGTGGACACCAACAGTAACGAACCAAGAGGATAGGATGCAAGGAGATAGGGCACAGAACGTCTCGGAAGACAGACCAAGTTCCAGGAATATGATGGAAGGGAATAGGTCACAAGGACAGAATAGTGACTGTGATGAGCGGGATGGCTCGGGTTGTCGAGATGTACTGAGGAGTGCAGTACAGGCAAGGTTGCTAGATGTGGTGAGGCTGAAAGCAGAGGTAGACGAAATGATCAGTGGGGGTCTGCCTTTGGAAAGGATAGAAATTTATGGATCAGATGAACTGCTGTTTGTAGCAAAAGATGTGACTCGAAAAGCTAGAATGGCACATGATAGATTGAAGGAATTGGCCAAAAGATATGAGGTGGACCTGAATAAAACTAAAGCGTTGCAGGGACCACATAGATTGCATTACAGTGATCAGGAGCTGGAGGAGAAAAGAATCACAGGATTAAGGACACACACCAGAGACCTGATTATAGGAATGAGAATATGGATTTTGTTGGACAAATGGGAAGAAAGATGGTCCAAGAAGAAACCAGCAAAGAGAGCTGAAGGGGAAACGCCGCCGCCAGGAGGGGGGGCGACGGGTGTTGGAAATGTTCCTTTACGGGAAGTACAGAATGGAGGGTACGTGCATGTGCCGTGGAATAGAGGTGATTTGGCTGCATTTACAAATGATTTTCCTCGGCTGAGGGAAAAACCAGTAGAGTGGTACAAACAGGTTGAGCGGTTTGTGAAAATTTCTAAAGTATTGTGGATTGATTTGAACACTTTGTTTGACATAGTAGTACCGGGAGATTTGTGGACAGCTTGTAAAGTCGCTATTGAGTGGCCGACTTCGGAACCGGATAGAGAGGCGGTTACAAATGGTCCATCACCCCTAGTCATGAAAAAGTATGAGCAGGTGATTACATGGTTGAAACTGAAGATTTCACCTCAGGATATAGATTGGGTTAAGATAGATCGGACTGTACAGGAACCCAAGGAAACGGTGCATGAATATTATGAAAGACTTTTGCAAGCCTTTAAACAGTATAGTGGGTTAGATATCTTGGACCCCAAGGATATGGGACAGTTTGTGTCAAAGTTTGTACTGGGTCTGAGAATGGAAATCAGCCTCATGATACAGCACCATTTGATCTGCTGGCAGAACAAGCCACTAGATGAAATTCTGCGGTATGCGAGATACTGTAGTGATGAGGTGGAATCAAAACATCGAAAGCTAAAAGACAAATTGATGCTTGTCCAGATGCAGACAGCACAGAGTCAGCCTAGTGGAGGGACCTTAGGAAGAAAGCAAGGAAATTTCCAGGGAAACCAGAATGGGCAGGTACAGGGAAAGGGAAAACCAGTAGACCCCAAGACAGGAGTGGACGTGGCCACACTGAAGAAGACCACTGCGTGTCATCTTTGTCGCCAGGTCGGACATTGGAAACGCGAGTGTCCTTTGAACCCAGCTAATCAGTTGCAGGAAGAGGAAGAGGGGGCTCAGGCACCCGCGCAAGAGGTAGTTAACACAATAACGAGACCTAGGATGATGAAAGGGGGGGTTTACAATTCTCACGCCCAGGTTCCCCAAGCTCCACGACTTTCACAAGGAACACGAACGTACCAACAGATGCCCCTGTTCGAAGATTTCGACGAGGATAGCTTAGACCCTTTATCCTGACGGTGCCTGAGGGGGGAGGAAGACTGCACACTTGGAGCGGTCTTGGAGGTAGACCAGAGGGGACCTTTTGTGGAGGCAGAGATTGAGGGTCATCCTGCCACACTTTTGGTTGATACTGGTGCTACCCGGTCTACTGTAAGATCAGCAGTAGTCCCTAACCTACCCCTCTCGGGACAATCAATCCAGGTTGTTGGAGTAGCGAACAAGAGAATAAGCAGCCCATTGACAGAACCGATCCTAGTAAAGATAGGTTCTTTCCAAACTAGACATCAGTTTGTACTGTGTGATACGAGTCCAGTTTGCCTTTTGGGAAGAGATCTGTTGTGCAAGTTGAACTGCACGATTTATTGTACACCACGGGGAGTGGAGGTCCAGACGACAGATGACGATGCTGACTTTAAAATTACCAATCAGCATCTGTGTATAGATCTGTACCCAATGGTGACTGTGGAAGAACTTCCACCTGATCTGAGAGACGCAGTGTCGTCTGTGGTGTGGGATTTCGCAGGCGACGAGATAGGTCTAATCAGAGGGGTTGAACCAGTGCGGATTGAGGTGAAACAGAATGTTGATTTCCCCAGAACACCTCAATACAACCTGTCGACAGAAACGATTGCAGGAATAAAACCTGTGATCGAGACTTTCATTGAGAAGGGTATTTTGAAAGAGATCAGAGGTAGCCCCTGTAATTCACCCATTATGGGACTACAGAAACCGAGCGGGAAGTACAGGATCGTGCAAGACCTGCGAAAGGTCAACACGATAGTTGTCCCTTGTTGTCCAGTGGTACCGAATCCTTCAGTAATACTGTTCCAGATCCCATGTGAAGCCGAGTGGTTTACGGTTATCGATTTGTGTCAAGCCTTCTTTTCGATACCGCTCCACGAGGAAAGCCAATTTCTTTTTGCGTTCAGGCTAGAAAATCGTGTGTTAACATGGTGTCGTATCCCTCAAGGGTATACGGAAAGTCCATCGATCTTTAACCAGATCCTGAAGAAGAACCTTGAGAGTCTTGTGTTGCCACAGAACTCAGTTCTCGTGCAATACATAGAAGACTTGCTCATTGCCTCAGAAACAGAAGATGCTTGCAGAATTGACACTGTAGCTCTGTTGAACCACTTAGCAGAGAACGGACATAAGGTGTCCCCGAACAAGCTGCAGTACTGTTTGAAAGAGGTACAGTACTTGGGACACAGATTGGAAAAAGGCAAGAGGAAGGTGTCACCAGATCGAATTGAGGCAATAATGAGCATGGCAGTACCCACGACACAGAGAGAAGTTAGGATGTTTCTGGGAATGGTTGGCTATTGTCGACAGTGGATTCCTAGTTTCTCCTTGAGAGCAAAGCCTCTGCAGAGGCTTACGCACAAGGATGTAAGTGATCCGGTACCATGGGACGAGGAGTGCTTGATATCATTCCTGAAACTGAGAGAGGATTTGTGCAGGGCTCCGGCATTGGGAATGCCTGATTACAACAAGGCCTTTTCATTGTTTTGTTACGAAAGGGAAGGATGTGCATTAGCAGTGTTAGCTCAGAACCATGGAGGTGTCCGTAGACCAGTTGCCTACTTTTCAGCTACTTTAGATCCAGTAGCTTCTGCGTTGCCCGGATGTCTAAGATCCGTTGCTGCAACAGGTGTCAGCATTGAAAGATGTGAAAGCATTGTAATGGGACATCCATTGACTGTACATGTGCCACATTCGGTTGAGTTGTTGATGACCAGGACCAAGACCCAGCACCTAACGAATAATAGGTTAACGAGGTACGAGCAAGTCATACTTGCCGCAGAGAATGTGACTCTGAAAAGGTGCTCTGTCTTGAACCCTGCGACATTGATGCCTACACCGAACACGGATGATGAAGATTGTGCGGACCATGATTGTCTCGATGTGACCGAGCTTTGCACCAAACCGAGACCTGACATTGTCGATGAGCCATTGGCTGACCCAGATGAAATTTTCTTTGTCGATGGTTCATGCTTAAGAGACAGTGTGGGGCAATTGAGAGCAGCGTTTGCTGTATGTACCATTTCAGGAGTGGTCGAGGCTGCTTGCCTAGAAGGAGTACGCTCCGCGCAGGTAGCTGAGATCATTGCCTTGACCCGTGCCTGTTTGGCCGCTGATCGAATTCGAATAACAATTTACACAGACAGCCAATATGGGTTTGGCGTGGTGCATGACTTCGGGCAGTTATGGTCTCAGAGGGGATTTTTGACATCATCTGGATCACCCATTCGTAATGGAGAATATGTAAGACAATTGTTAGATGCATTACAGCATCCAAAGGAAATTGCTGTTGTAAAGTGTTCAGCCCATGGGAAAGGGGAGGACTTTGTATCCTTGGGAAACAATTATGCGGACGAAGTCGCCCGCTTCTGTGCAGAACAAGGGTGCATATTCACAGAAAGAGAGATAGGGGAGAGCCAAGAAGGAACCGAGCTCAGCATAATGTTGACCATGGCAGACACTTGGGAAGAGCTTAAGCGATTGCAGGATGAAGTTTCAAACCAAGAGAGAGAGGGATGGATCAAAGCTGGGTGTGAGAAAGGAGATGTGGATGTGTGGGTATCAAACGATGGGAGAGCCGTGTTGCCTGAAGAATTGCTGAGTCCGATGGCAAGACTGATACATGGACAGGCACACCTGGGTAGAGACGCAATGATGAGAGTGTTTAGACAGACGTGGTATAACCCACGGTTCCGAGCAATGGCTGAGACGGTATGTCAGAGGTGTGTTACGTGTCAGCAGATGAATGCTGGAAAGAGAACTGTAGTTACGTTGAGTCACATTGGAAGGTCAGGAGGGCCCTTCAATAGAATACAGTTGGACTTTGTGGAGATGCCTAAGTGCAATGGATTGAGGTACATTTTAGTGCTAGTATGTGTATTCTCACGGTGGGTGGAGGCTTACCCCACACGCAGGTGTGACACTCTCACAGTGGCTAAATTACTGTTGAGGGAGCTCATCCCTAGATTCGGGATCCCGACCTCTTTGGAATCAGATAGAGGAGGGCACTTCCATAGTGAAATCATGAAGTTGCTTTGCGCTGCATTGAACATTGACCAGAGACTCCACTGTAGTTACAGACCAGAGGCTTCTGGGATGGTGGAACAAGTTAATGGAACTTTAAAAGCCCGGATGGCAAAAATGTGTTCTTCGACATCCCTGAAATGGCCCGACGCCTTGCCACTCGTGCTAATGAGCATGCGAAGTGTCCCAGACAGAAAGACCGGGTTGTCCCCCCATGAGATATTAATGGGGAGGGCAATGAGATTGCCAGCAGTACCAGCTACAGCCTTGATAAGCATCACTGATGATTTGATTCTCGATTATTGTAAAGGACTCTCTGATGTGGTCCGTTCTGTATCCCAGCAGGTGCAAGCAGCAGTGGTCCCAGCCTCGAGTGATCTGTGCCACGACTTGTGTCCCGGAGACTGGGTGCTCGTCCGAAAGCACGTGAGGAAGAGTTGCTTGGATGCCCGTTGGCGTGGCCCGTATCAGGTGATACTTATCACGAACACAGCAGTGAAGTGTGGAGGATTGCCGAACTGGGTGCATGCTTCCCATACCCGCAGAGTTCCAGCACCCTTGGAAGAAACAGCTCCTCTCGTAAATGAAAATCCAGCTGATGTGGCAGGGCCACATGGGAGGACAAGTCAAGCTGTAAGGGTCGCTGACACAGAAGGTGGTGCACTAGAGCAAGCAGAAGGGGGTTTCCACAGTTCGAACCCTGACACAGACACCGAAGACAGAAACGGTGCAGTGGGCGGAGAAGAGTCAGATTCAGCCGAAAGAGGAAGTAGTGCACTGGGTATAGAAGGGGAAGGCAGACGAACGAACAGAAGTGCAGAAAGTTGGCCTGAAAGACAGAGGCGACTGAACCTGAGGTTAGCACCTGAAAGAGACCTTGCTCCAGTGTCTGAAGTATCTGAAACGGAAGCAAGTGACGAAGACCAAGCACAAGACAGTCGGCGAAGGTCAAAGAGAACAAGAGTGCCTTGTCGCAGATACTCTACCCCTGAGTGGACTTACACTGTGTTTGATGCAGGGGGTGGTGAGCACGGGAAGGCTGAGGTCAGTGCAAGTGGTCCGTCGGAGCCCGAATGTGGTGGTGAAGGTGGTGCTGCAGTTGCCAGGGCTCGAAATAGAAGGAACACTGACCCTCACGGTTCCGAATCCCCGCTTCTGAGTGAAGTCCGAAACTTGGTTCTGCATCGACTCGAATTCCCGCCTTTTGGAGTTGAGCCGTTTTCACATGAAGTGCTGATTTTGCGTCTTGAACTCTTGTATCACGTTCTGGTATTGCTCAATGAGGATCTTATAGTGGATCAACTATAAACTGTAAATAAAAGTCCAAAAGAAGAAGATAACCTAGGTCCGAGTGGAAGAAGAATAAACTTAGGGACTTTCCACAGAAGAGGAACGAAAACTAGGGAAGTCTTTTTCTGGACTGTGTAAATAAGATTGTGATCGGAAAGGAAAAGTCCGGAGATTTCATGGTTGCTCGAGCTGGTTAAGCAAGTCACAATTAAAGGACAGAGACTTTTTCAGGGTTCTTTGCGATAACCAAGACTTTTGAGAACTTTCGAAACCATGGAGCCGGGAGATCCCAATCGTAGATCAAAGTGGATAGTAGGCATTCTTATAAGTAGTGTAATAATTTCTATAGTCATAGTAGTTGTAGTCTCATACACTGGTTCGCATGAGCAAGAAGTAGAGGCAGTGACAGGGACACCGACACCTATCACACCTAGCCAGAAGGGGGTAGACAGGGCAGCTGATAGAGCTTTGTTATTAGAAGAAAGTCGTAGATTACATGTAGATTTATCTAAAGGGGATTTTAAGTTGAATGCATATGCTAAGTTGTTGTATGAGTATGTTGATGTGATGGATGCGAAAGATTGTTATGTGTGTATGCAGTTGCCTACTTCGGTGGATGAGGGTATTAGGTATCACCATCTTCCACTGACTTATGGTATTTCATGTAGTCTTTTGCTTAGTTTGTTTTATGAGAGAGATCAGTTCGAGTATTTCTTTTCCAATTTCGACGCAGTGCTTCCTGAAGTCCCAGCTTACAAGCATTTGAATAAGTATGACTATTATAAGACCGAGGACAGACTGAGGAAGTACTTCATACCGAGTTTGGAATTGGATACAGCATTCGCACACAGAAACAATCTGACTTGTTTGATGTCAGATGTAGAGAGAAAGTTTGTGGATCAGGTCGAGGATAGGTATAGAAAGCTGACTCACTCCCGAGACTTGGGGCATCACAGGACCGATTGGACAGAGGAAGAACGGTTGCATAAGACCAAGGGAA
Organism: Calotriton arnoldi; assembly: GCA_963921515.1. NCBI lineage: Eukaryota > Metazoa > Chordata > Amphibia > Caudata > Salamandridae > Calotriton > Calotriton arnoldi. The sequence continues at coordinate 2,826,369 of CAWUFW010000569.1, forward strand.
GCTATGGTCCTATAGCGTTAGATAAGGAGCAGAGGGGAAAGTTGTGTATAAGGCGTTATCAGACTTACTACGAGAAGGTAGCTGTGGGACAGAGTACTTGTGATCACGTTTTCACCATGGCAGATGTGGCAAAAGATTTTCTCCAAGGTCCTGTACAAGTGATACCAACGGTGTATTACGTATGTGGGAAGAATGCTTATGTGAGGTTGCCTGCAAATTGGTATGGAACATGTTATTTGTCAATAATATTTCCAAAGATTTACCATACAGAAGATTTAGATCTTCTAGAAGGTGGAGAGCATTCAAGAGCGAGAAGAGCTGCAAGTGCAGGAATCGTTGTGGGGGATATCTTTGGAGCTATGATACCTAGTCTGGGAGTAGTCTTGAATGATGTGAAGATCCGGAGGTTAGCGACTGTGGTGGATGAATTTTCGATGAATACAGCAAAGTCGTTGGTGTTGGTGGAAGGAGAGATGTTGTCGATAAGGGGAATGGTTTTGCAGAATCGCCTTGCTTTGGATGTCCTATTGGCAAAAGAGGGTGGAGTCTGTAAAATGTTGAAGGTTCAAGAGTGCTGCACTTATATACCAGACCGTAGCAAGGATCTGGAGAAATATATAAGTAACATCACTACGATCCACACAAAGATAGCGGATTTGACCGAAGAAGGGGCCTGGGAAAAGGTCGGAAAGGGTTTTGGTCAAGTGGGAGGTTGGTTTGCGAACCTAGGAAAGGGATTCCTTGGATACTTTCTGAGACCCCTCCTTATCTTGGTGGGTTGTGTGGTTGGCTTGTGGATTGTGATCAAGGCCTACAAGTGGTATCGAGCAGGCCGAGTCAAGAGAGCTTTGAGGGAAAATGACATGAAGTTGGCAAGACTGCAGGACAGTCAGTATCAAAGGCTCAAGAGCATGGAGAAATTTAGATCAGGGAAGATGGCAACAAGTTCTGTTTAGGTCGGTTCTTTCTCCGAGGGAGTAGAATGAAATATGATGACAGGAGTCATCAAAGGGGGGAACTGATAGAGCGAAATGTTCTTGTGAATTGTAGGGGTGCATCATAATCACTGATAGGCCGCACCCACATGTATTCAGACATATATTCGTTTATATTTCGTTGTATACTCATGCATGTTTAGTAAAGAATGAATAGTTCGCTGAGACAAGTGAACTCAGCAGCATAATGGTGTTAGGATAATGATGTAATGTAACGCTTATTGAATTGTGTGAACATAATGCATTGAGGAATTAGTTCGTGTGTGTAATGCAATTGCAGTAGTTTAAACGTGCACCATATTAAAGTTGCACATGTAATTCATTGTTTGCATATGAATCGCAATGAAAATGTTTATAGGGAAAATTAAGATGTGTGTTTAAAAGTCATATGTAAAGGCCTGACTACATATATGCTTAGGGAAGGCCTGGTTTATTCTTATGTTAGCTTATGTTGTAGGCAGAGAAAAGTTTCTCTTGGTAAGGCTCTCTGGGCACAAACGGTAGATTTAATTTGCACAGTAGAAGGTTTCTGTTGAAAGTATCTTTTGTTGCAGGTGCAAGGACACATGTCTCGTTAGTAAGACTAACTCTTTGTTTTCAAAAGCTAGAGAGATGGGAGGCATGGTACGGGGAGTGAAATGGAATTTAGGGATGATACTTTCAGCGGAGAAGGTGCCTGGGACTCAAGGTCATCGCAACCGTCCAGGATGAAGTAACCGTTTCGATGGAAAAGCACAAGAAAGAAGACCTGGCCAAGGAGGCGTGACAAAGGCGTGTACAATTGTATTGGGGTTTTGTATTAGGGATAGTGCCCTGAGGGAGGAGGCCAGAGAAGAGGTAGGGGAGACCAGAGAGAAGGACAGAGCTGAGCTTAGGTATTATGTGATTGCACTTCTTAGGAAGTCTTCACAGCTGACACCTTTTTATTCATTCTTGCCTGGGAAAATTGTTATGCAGGGATGTCACTTAGCGTTAGTGTAGGGACAGCTATTGATTTTAAGCTTGTTTAGTCCAATGAAGAGCAACTTAGAAATTGGAGCAATCATAGTCTGGTTGATCCTTCTAGAACTTTCTATTCTCCTTATCCTGAGTCGGATGAGATTCCTGCGTAGATTATTATTTGTATTAGTGCCCATTTATCTCTTTAACCTCGTGTTGAGGTGCTTGCACGTTCAGTTATTTTTGGCGATAATAAATTCTCAAACTTGAATTCGGAGTCAGTGGTCCTTTCAGACAAAAATGAATGCTGATATATAACCTGATGAGATTCTCTCCTTTACACTATTCAACAGGTAAAAAGATCTTGGCGACCAGAAGGTTCTTATAGATAATTAGATAAGAATCGGCGTTATCACACTCACGCACGCACCAAACATGAATTTAAAAGAAAACAAAACACACACTTACCTGCAGCCAGTTCTGCCTCGGAGGTTCCAGGAGGCTTGGGACTGCTGCCTTCCCTCATTGGCTGACCTAAGGTCAGCCAATGAGGGAAGGCAGCAGTCCCAATGTCATCACAGAGTGGGATGGGGTCAGTGAGACTGCTGACGCCACACAACTCTGTGATGAAGTGTCACTGATTGACACTCGACTCTGGGCGCTTCAGAGCTTAAAACTGAAGCACCCAGGTGCGAGGCAATGAGTGGCGCTACCCCTCGTCACTGAGGGGAGGGCATCAGGGACCTATGCTAAGCTGAGGACTTCACGCCCACAGGAGCTGTGACTTCCTCAGCCCAGCAAAGTTCAGCTGAGGCAGCCAGGAGCCTGCGCATTTTGCGCATGTCTGGCTCCTGGCTGCCTGAACTGAAAGTGAACAGTGTCTGTCAGGCTGACCTTTGTGAAGCCTGACAGACACTGTTCGTGAGGGGCAAAAGGTGGAGGGGCGTGGCCCCTCAGCCACAATGGACCGGCCTCGCCTGCTAAATTCACGTATTAGATGCTAATCAAGATAAAATAAAAAGTCTTTCTAGAAAAAAATTTCAAACGTAAAATCAAGGGAAGGCAGGGTACTCTATTTTAATATTGATTTTACCCTCTTACCTTGACTTAATAATTAACTAATTTCATGAGAGGATCAGCACCTTCCGTGAAGGCAATTACGTGCATTAACATGACAAAGTCTGAGCATGCCCACGGAGTTCACATGACCCAAGTGAAGCTCAGAGCTCAGCTGTAGGCAGACCATCACAGAGAGCCCACACCATGCAGGCATTTTGTATCATTTCCCCCAGTCCAGGGATGGTGGTTCATATGCGCTGATCATCAAGACCTCGAAGAGTGCTGTGAAAGTGCTTGGAGAGGGACTTAATGTTAACAATTTTTTGCAAATGATTTGGTCTCACAACAAACTGTTTGAAAAATCATTAGATAACAACCCTGAGCACTTTCACAGCATACTGCAGGGTCTTCACTCTTGGTCCTCCTGCAAAATGACTGCAGCGCTGGAAGTACCTCCTTGGCTGCACCAGGGCCAGGGGAAGTGGCTTATTGAATCAGGTAGAGCGTGGGCAGAAAACACCACGTGAAGACTTGGCTAGGTTTTGCCTCAAGGGTACAAGAGGACATCGAGCTGAGCTAGAGCCAAGAATAGGGCTCAAGTCTGGCTTAAGGCTTCAGAGGCTTGCCTAACTCTAGAAACAAGGCACGACAAACTAGACTCTTCACAGTAGATAATGAGGCAACTGCTTAAATATAAATATTTACAGATTTCCTTTGGGGTAATGGGAGCGATGGGACAGTAAGAGTAAGCTGGAAAGAGTTAGTTTTGATAACTTTGAAGCAAGTGTGTCTTTGAGTCAGTTTTGAAAACATGAATGGAAGAGATGGTGCAGTTGAACTGGAAGTCAATTGGAGAAGAGTAGGTGGAGTACCTCGAATAAACATAACCGTGAAGCATTACTGGGGGCTTGGGGGAAAAAAGAAAGTTCTGTTCAGTCGGGTGAAGATTGTAAGAGGGCACATCTCTAGTAATCAGGATCAGTAGCTTGGAGATTGGTCATTTCTAGCTTTAAAAGCATCATTGGTATTTTGCAAATTGCCCTGTTTGTTCCTGATTGCAACTGATCTGATGACAATTGGAGAATGTAGGAGTGTGCATGTCAAGGATCTAAAAGGTCCTTACTGAAAGGTTTAGTCATTATTTTTTTCAATGGAATACATTAATATTTGGGAAGGCCCACTAGAAGGCTGTTGCATGATCAGCTGTCTTCAGCATAAGAGTTCATAGTGTGGTGGATACATGTAAGTTGATACGGGGATGTTTTAAAATATTATATTAAGAACCTGGTATCGAGCAAAAGTGGCTGACGAAGTGAGATTTGATTCAAGGGTCAGAGTTGTTTTGAAATATACCCCAAGTTTTTTGGCTGAAGGTGTGCAGATGAGAGTGTCAGGGTGAAACACAACAGGTGTCAGTAGATTCATGAGTACTAATTTAGCAGGGAAGTAGATAACTTTTGTCTTTGACGAGTTTAGCGTAAAGGAATGAACAGCCTATCATAGGTGATGAATTGCCCCAAGGCAGTTGGATACGTAAGATTGGAGCTTACCGTTCAATGTAGGAAAAGAGAAGACGGTTTGTGTGTCATTGGCGTATAGATTGTAGGAGAAACTGCATGACAATGACATGACAAGATGACGTCTCCTAGGGATGCGGCATAAAGTACATAAAGTAGAGGACCCAGAACTGTTTATTCAGGAACATCAACTTTTAGAAGAGTGGGCTGGAGATTGATGAACACCATGAGCCCGGAAAGGATCAGAGGGAGAGACAGGAGGAAAAACAACTGAGTCCTTGGTTAGGTAAGACTGGGAGTATGAGTATTAAAAACGGAATTTTGGATTTATGGTTTCAAATGCTGCCAGAAGTCTAGGAGTATTAGTATGGATAACCATTTTTGCGGTGCTCAGATGTGATGCAGTTGGACCTAACAAAGAGCATTTTCAGTGTAGTATTGAGTTCTAACACCAAATTGGAAAGGGTTAACATGTGGGAGTCATAGTTTTCCATTAGTTTTCCATTCATTAGTCTCCTCGTCACTTACAGTCACACAGACTGTCGGCCGTCAGATTACCCAAGGAGTGGTGGATATGTGAATAAGCAAATGTAACTTGTTTTCTTTTTTCTTTTGATTCCGCATCAGGAAGATGTTTAATGTTTTTCCTGGATGTGAAACATTGACCTCCACTTATAGACTTGCTCCGACCTTTTTAGGGATGTCTATCTATCTCAAAATTAGAGACAGGCAAAGATGCTGCCTCGGTGAAGTGTGGAATAGTGGAAAATGTAGCAGTGGCTAGCCGGATAAAACTTTCTGATTCCACTTCACCTCTTGGATGCAAAGTATCAATTTTCCAGTCGCAGACAAATAAGCATCTTTCCAGAGACATGATGTCTTGCCCATGAAGGAAGGGACATGCTGCAAATGTAAAACACCTGGTGAGGAGAGGATAGGGTGGCAGATGGAGACTGACAGGGTAAATCTTTTGTTCTTGGACCATGCTGAGGGTCTGGCCAATAGGAAGTTATTGGGGATTATTGTGGCCTAGATTACTGCAAGGCAGCCCTGTGGCTCTAAGGAAGTGGTGTTGGAGTGTGGTGGAAGTCCATTCACTACCTTTTGCAGAAGTTTGAATAGATTCCCACTGCTGTAAAGGGTTTCTGAAACTGCCCCTCTCTAAAAATAAAAAAAATAAAAACTTTGCAAGATTTGCAACTAACAAAGCTTACAAAGGTATAGAAATACTCAATGAGCTGTGAGTTCATGGTCTTTGCAACCACTCACACTACTGGTGGAAATGATGCAGAGCTTCTATTGTGAAGATATCTGATCACCCTCAAAGTTACGATTTCTGAGTGTGTGTTTCCATCCCACTGGCCACTCCAGCCCCTCCCATGGGTTCATTGATGTTCCTGACACTAAACGTAGTACTCCAGAAAATCTGCCACTTTGACTGTCTTTTTTGTGGCATGGATGCCCACAGCGTGCAATTCTATAAATTGGAACCTCTCATTTCTAATAGTTTTTTTCAGTGAAACTAAATTAGACTTAGGTGAATAGAAGTTTTCAATCATTACCTAAAAGAAAATTTGGGTATGTTCTATTTGAGTGGAAGAACCTTTTTGAGTTGTTGTAGTTCAAAAAGCAAAGAAGAAAAACAAACCATGTTATTTTCCTGCTGAAATGTTGATGTTAGACTTTGCAGCTTGTCATTGAGTCACTCCTATCAGCAATCACTAGCAGACACTGAAGACATGACGCTATTTGCGGTAAGGAACTGGGACTTGCAAAATTGAGGAAGGTTCCCACAAAATAGTTCTCATACCTATATCTTGCAGAGCATGACTTTGGATACAACTTCAATAAAGTCAAAAGGCCAGTCCTACAGGTAAGACTTGAGAAATATCAGCAGTTCACTATGCTATAAAGAGTGAAACACGTGTTGACTGCTCAGATCTGCTGAAGTATTAAGAGACAATTGGAATCTATGGATATGAATACAATTACCCTTGATGAATTATTAAAGACCGTCTGTCTATATGTTAGAGTTCTTTGGAACTCAAAACTAGTCACTGTGAAGAACAAATGTGATTAGTTTCACAGACAATAGTATCAAAAATAAATTAAACTTGATCAATTAATTGAATATTTTAGGATTTTTGAAAAGGAGTTTGAATACTACAAATAGTAATAGCGATACACAGCAACTCTACAAACCTACAATTGCAATTTCTGGGTAAGACAACCTCTCTCAGGGTGTCTCAGTAGCACCATTACTCTTACTACAATATGCCCAAACACAATATCATATGCAAATAGCAGGTTAGTTTCATTCCACTTTCCCCGACTTTTGGCCCTTTTTTTACCACGGATTTTAGTAGGCATCTAATGTGCAGAGTCACTTGGCGATGGCATTAGGAATGGATCTGAAGTTTGGGAAATGGGTACTAGACGATGGATTATGACTATGACAGATAGTGGGCAGACATGGTGGGCACACATCACTTTAAAATTTGGATATCAAGCTTTCATTGCAGTATGAGTAGTAAAACTGCCTGGCACATTTTTAAATTAAAGGAACCAGACAAGAAACCAGATTCAGAAAAATGAGGAGAAAAGTTCACAGCAAGGAAAACATAAGGAAGTTCTCCTGAAAAAAAACAATAGAAATAGATGTTTTAGTCTCACCTATTGTAGATTCAATAATGTCACAATCTTATCACAACTGCTCCCACTTCAAGAGAAAAAGTTTGAACTGCACTATCTATGATTTTTTTACTCTGTTTGACTTGGAATGCAGAAAACGTTTCTCAGCTTCATAGTCAGTAGACGAGACAAAAACACCTTGATTGGCCATAAACTCAAGGAGCAGTGTGAGGTTTAAGAGCCTGGCAGTTCTGTGACTGTAGTTTCACTGACTGCCAGAAGGCTAGTATACTGTATGAAAAGAATGTAACTATTACTTCATTATCAGCCCTCCCATTATTAGGAGTTAAGGTACATTTAGAACTAGTTCTTACAGGTAGGGGACTATGACAGCACATATCGCAGTACTGTTAGCAATATAACCCCCCCTTAAGCGGTAGGACCCCAACAATCAAAGAACATTACAATGCTAGCTCTTTTTCAGCCTTGTAATGATATACGCAACAGCCAATCAAATATTCTCCATAGACAATCAACTGAATGAATCATCTTTCTTCAGTACATAAACCACTTTGTGGACAAGTAATCTGGAGAGGACACAAGGCAACATGTTTGTGCACAACAAAACACCAGCATGAACTCAAATACAAAGCTGGCTATTGATAGAGTTTCTAGCTGCAAAGCAGTCCTAGTGAGTGGATAGGCTATCAAGTGCCAAAATAACATCTTGCCAAAATATTGTATGTAGAATATCACCCACCATAAAGTTGTAAAGTAAATATACATGTGCGCATGTATGCAAATGCAGATGTGGAGTTAAGAATAGTAAATCTATAATTTTTATATATATACATACATACATATATATAACAGCTCTTGGTCTGATTAAACTAAGTGAAGCAGACGTGCGAGGCCTAGTTTTTGTTATGAACTGTGTTTTGCAGATGTACACCAAAGACTTCCTTGTACAAGACCATTAGAGTCTGCGTGTGAAAATCACAACTGCTATCGTAAAGTATACATATTAGACATTTCCTTAGTATTGGGGTGTTGGACAATATATTCCCAGAATGAATATCCAGATCTATGTTTGGAAAAATATGAAATACAATAAAATATTGTGCAGTATTAAAAATAAAAATGTTAAATTGTCCAATGTGCCTTACAATTGTAGCATATAGACCATAAATGTACGAAGGTTGGGACCCACGAAAAGAGCTGGTTGGCTGTGATGAAAGTATTATATATTACATGTCTGGGTTCACCATATGGAAATGAGGTAAGCTTGCTTAAAGTATGTGAATGTGAAAAGAAGTCAGGTTCATCTGGCCCAGGAATGCCCAAACACCTTGGGACTTGGAGCCCAAACACCTTGGGACTTGGAGCTGAAAAGGTTAAAGGGAGAAGTAATAGGCCTTCTCTAAGGACATGATTTTGCACAATTGCATCTATTGATAGGAAAATGGTGGTACAATGTCCCTGACAAGTCAACGGGAATCGATGTGGAGCCAAGATTGTTGTCACTGGCGACCATTGTCAGGTCTTCCAAGATATCTTGGGTAACATTTGACAGGCGCGTATGAGACAACCAAACAAATGAACACTTTTATAACTAAGGCATCTGAAACACTGGAGCCAAGGAAGATTTTGGAAGGGCTTCATTTGGAAGACGTTTAGGCTAAACAGGTGACAAACTAAAACCACTTCAGTGCATCGTAGACAACGACTGCGGAGTTTTGATCTGAAATATTTTGCTGCTATGCTGTTTTGCTTGTTAAATGCACATTTTGTCTTGGGCTCCTAAACTTGTGGTCCTATGGTAGAAATTATTTTTTTTCTAAATAAATGAGCATCCTGAAAAGTTTATTTCTGTTCTATATATATAGTTGGTTATTTCAGCATTCCTCCCTGCCAGCAGATATAATGGTGAGTGCCAAAAACATTTGCAAATTGGGTGTATTTTTTATATATGCTTCGAGCCTGCGTATAACCAAAATAGTCAATCACAAAAGGATACAGTTGGTCTAAGTTTCTGATCTGAGAAGTATGCACAATAAGATAGTTGTACTAGAACACCTCTTGCAGGTACAGGTCAATGTCTCCGGATTCATAGACTCATAACTGGCATCCTGCATTTATATATGCATTTATTTATATCTGAAAGTCCATCTCGCAAAATAGCTCTATGTGTCTCAAAATACAATATGCAATAATAGTCATAAAATGGGTGCCTTAAAAAACAGTAGCCTGGTGGTAATATTATTGCAGGTGGAGTCATACAAACTCAAAGGGTAAGTAAGGTGTTTGAAGTGCAAGGATTTTAAGTTGCCCCTTGAACTCCCAGAGGGGTGAAGTTTATTTGGTATGACATGCAAAAGCAGAGGTCCAAGCAGCTTGTTGACCTTGGACACAGAGGAGGTAGAGCGTGTCTGGGTCAATTGGGAGGGTGGGTGAGTGCAGGGTCCAGAGTAGAGTGTGGTGTGTGAATTGTATAGTCTTGCTAACAGCTTTAGAGATATTGGTGAGCAGCCTGCACCATGCTTTGTGTTTGGCAGAAATAATACATTAGTACAAATTATATCCATTGTGAGTGGTCAGACAATATTTGTACTCGATGGAGAGAATGAACATTCCAAGGAGATTCATAAATAAGATTTTAGACTGGGCTAGCTTATTTATGAAAAGTGTATTTCTCGGGTTCAGATGAAAAGGAGGTGCTGGTGGATGATGCTGATAATGAGTATATTGGACATACCTTTACTGGTGCTAGAGGTGATGAATGATTTCAGTTATGTGCTGACACTGAACTGCACTGGCGCATTCCAGGGAGAGGTGGAGGCTCTTAAAATGTTTGAAGATAGGATCACGTACTGGGTGGGTAGCAGTGGTTACAAAAAGCAGGGAAGGTGATTATTTTGATCCTGGGAGGATTCTGCATAAGGGTTTGACAGGTCTTTTAATGTCTAATGGCTTTGACACCATCATACATTTGTGTCAGGAGAGAGATAATAGGCAATGGAAGGAAAGGAAGATCAGAGGAGTGTTTGCATATTGATGAAAAAAGAGATAAAAAAGGACTAATGTCCTAATGGGGGATGTGTGTTGGCATTACAGTAGAGCTTCGAGACTGTATGTTTGGTTATGTGTCTTTTTATCTAGCTGTGCTTTCTGTTTGTCTGCATCCATCCAGCGACCGATGGACCTTTAAGAGAGAGCCTCAAGGACAATGGCTGTCCAGGGAGTGGGTGCCAGGGACCTCGGTTCCTGAGGAAAAATAATCTACCCTGCCAGGGGGAGATCATAAAGCTATATCTAAGGATATTAAGGGCACCCGCTAACTCCCTAAAAAATCATCTGAGACCTATTTTTGAGGGGCCAGGCTCGGCATGGCACACTAGGCTAGAAAACGCAATTAAATTATTGAAGATCGAGGAAGAAAGCATACCGCGGCTGGAGATCCCCCTGAATGCCTGGAAGAGAGCTGTTAACAAACAAGTGCGCGAAATTTCCTTCGACCTCGATCTCAAAACGCTCCGTCGAAGCTCTCATCTAGATCCGTTGAACAAATCCTACATGGCAGGAAAAGCACAACCCTACCTAAGCAAGGCTCTTTCCATACAGGCCCAAAGTAAAATCCTATTCATGAGGCTGACCACGCTTGGGATTGCGGATTTCAATCCGGCTTGGGCCCGAAGAGGGGAATCCACAACTTGCAGACTGTGCCCCTACAGGAGGGAATCCTGGCTGCATCTCTTATGCTGCTGTCCCAACCTCAATAACGAACGCCGGCGACTTCTGCGCCCGATCTGCATCAACAAGGGTATAAAGTCGTGCAGCGAAGCATCAGCCTTGTGTTTTTCAACCACTAACACAATGACTCTAGCGAGACTGGCCAAATGTATCCATCAAATCAGAATAGCTCTAAAAGCTGCCTACGAAAGCAGCACAACCCAGGGGAAATGTATGGCAAACTCTGCGATCGAATGCTGATGGGACCACTTAACGATGCACCAAGGACTGTGCTCCTCTTGCACGCCCCCCAAGAGAGCATTTCTACCAGAGAGACACTTAGAGCGCCACAGAGGGCAGCTCAAGAGCTCTGTAATGTAGTTCAATTTCAGGGCACAAAACGGAGGCCTTAAGATCATGTCCACAACTGCTGGGGAAAGGCTGACTACGCTGGACTCGGGGAGGGGTGTTAAATTTTATCCAGAACAGAAGTTTGAAATCACTGTTTTTAGCTTTTATATATTGATTGTTTTTACTGTAATGATTTTAATTAATTATACAGTTAATAAAGTTACAAAGTTACCCTGAAAAGGTCTTTGTTGGGACACTGAAAAGGACGGGACAGGAAGGTACTGGGGACAGAGGGTTAGAGGAACTCTCATACAGTGTTAATTTGAGCTGGCAAATAACTGACACAAGGTGAAAGGAGAATATATTAGGAAAAAGTAGAAACAGAACAAGAAAGTTAAAAATCTGCCTCAAATAATTGAAGAGAGGGAGGCAAGAAACCACTACAAAATTAAGTTTACTCGAACCTATATCAGGCACGATACACTCCAGACAAGAAAGAAAAAATACAGCAAAAATGCATGTAAAAGAATTTAACAAGCAACCACTTGTGCTAGCTCTAAACAGAAGACCAATGACCCCCGCACTACAACACATCCATACATTATAGTGTTTAGGAGCAGGGCTGATAGGCCCAAAACAACAACTTCAGAGCACACCACAAAAGTGATACATGACCCAGCTCTTACTCATATGCATAGCATAACAGAACATTGGGTAAAGCCACCTAACATACCATAATACAACGGCACGTCATGTCACGTAACATAACATAATTTAGCATAGCATAAACATAACATAGTATACTAGACCATAAATAGACATAACGTAACATAACATCATGTCACGTCACATGCGTCACATACTGTAACGTAATGTAACACAACAAAAGCGAACAGACTAGAGCAGAACAAAACCGCACAGAACAGAACAGCACATAAAGAGGTTTAAGTTAGCATGATCCCTGAGAGGGGTAATGGGTAGAGTTACAAAGTAAGCACCAGTCTTTAGAGGAGGAATCTATTACACTGGGGGTGATAGTAAATGGTGATATTGAGACCAAATGGGGCCAATTAGAGTATTGCTGATCTGCTCAATTGTTGAATGAAAGTTTCTGTGGAAGGTATGACAAGATGAGGAGCTTCTTAATGAAAAGACCAACAGCACAATCGTGTGTTTTGTCTGGGTAAATGAATGAAGGTATCATGGGCATAGGGAAGGACAGTCAAACTGGCAGTATCTTTCTGGTTGATCATGTTCTTCAAAGATTAATGAAATGAAGAAGGGAGTTTGAGTGAGTGCCAAAGCAGTCTATTATGTTGGTGGTTTAAAGTCTGTGTTCCACAGAGTGCATGAAAACATGGTGAGTTTTGTACTGAGTTCTGTTGATGTCTGTACATTATTGATGCAATGAGTCTGAGGAGAATGTAGGAGGACGTGGCTGTTTTTGAGGAGTTATGGAGGAAGGATTTGGTGTGGTAAATGTGAATGTTAGTTTTCCTCAGGTGTATAGTGAGACATCAAGAGTGGTGATAAGACCAGTAACCCTTGTGAGGGATACACAGAAGAAGCATGTTGAGGATGCAACTGTCTAGGTACTGCCTATCTGGGGGAACGTATGGTCTGCGAGCACTCTGGACATATGGGGTGCCAATCTCTGAAATCACAGCTCACTGCCGCTACCAGTTATAAAATAGGAACAGATCTCACAAAAGGTACTTCACTGTGGGCCACAAAGTGCACTTGCTTGTGAACACAGATGGCACAGGGAGAACCCATCACTCAAAGTCCAGCTTATTGAAGGCAGAAAAGGCACATTGGACACCGGTCACTAAAAGTACAGCTCACTTTGGGAGCAGGGTGCACGTGGGATGCTGATCACCAAAAGTGCTGTTCACTGTGGAGGGTGCAGGAAGATGGGGTACTGGTCACATAAGTGTGGACACTCAAAGTACTACAGAAGTACTCTAGGCAATCATGGAACGGACACTCAATATCCAGTTGATTGTGGGCAGAGCGGGCACATTGGACAGAAATCAGTAAAAGTATGGCTCTCTTTGGGCGCAAGGTACCATGGATACTTACTGATGACTGAAGTACATTTCACAGTGGATGCACAAGGAGTGAAGGTCACCGAAGTGTTGATCACTCAAATCAGAGATCACTATTGATTTTATTACCCTGTCTTTATGTGTCATGGAGGAGCTTAGAAACACATTTGAAGAGGAGGCTGTTACTCTTTCGTTTTTTTTTGAAGGGACATAATTCAATCTACGTGCGAGATTGGATACAGTTGCTCGAAGAGAAGAGTGAACAATTCCTCACTTATCACCCATTGTTAAACATTTTAATTATTTTTTTAAATTTCTCTGCTGGGCGGAGTAAACCTCGGAGAACTGGTCGTCATAGAAGTGACATCAGAAAATGGGATTCTCATAGTCCTTGTGGTGAGAAAACTGAAAACTTTGCCTGAAACAACACGTGGAAATGTGATGACGTCAGACGCAATGTGCGTGTGGTAGTCGAAAGGCTAAAAATGCGGATATATTGAAAGGAGATGGTTCTGTCTTTTGAAAACTTTATTCTGGAAGCCACGTCAGCTGAAATTACATTCTCTTCCTTTACTTTTTTCCATTGACCATGAAAAATATTTTTTTTATTTTCTCCAGGGAAAGAAGGTTTTTTTTTTTTTCTGGTGAGAACGGAACTGCCAACAAAAGTAACTGTAAAGGTTAATCCCGAACAAGAGACAAGAGGAAGGGAAAAAGACAAAGAGCATCATACAGTACACTTTTCAATGGCTTTTTCATAAATGTCTGAATAAATGCAGTTATCATTGCTGTGTATTTGACCGAATGGTTCGCGGAGAAAAAAATGTCTATTCTCTGTTAGTGTTTTTTTCTCCCCTTTCGATTCTTTTCATTTTCTGTCTCATCTCTTTTATGTGCTGCACTGGCCGTTTCCTTGCCATCTGAATCCGTTTTCCTAGGACAATGGGATGCATGAGGGTTGAGGGGGCAGTTGAAGAATACAGCGCTTGTTGTACACTCTGTGACTTGACATTGATTAATGAGGGTGCGGGCATGGGCAGAATTTGTGAGAGGAGTGGAAATGGGAAGACCCGGGGGCACTGCAGGGAGGGAGCATGCAAAGATGAGAGCGACCCTTAATATCTTCATTTTCTGAATGAGGTAACTCCACGGCCATGGGTTTACCCCTTTCTTCCTGCCATTGAAAAACAACACTCTTCTTTCTGGTAATAACCACAAACTTTTGTTCATATAGCGCCAACTTCCACAGTCACACTGATTTATAGCACTATACATAACTGGTGATGCTGTTGAAAAACTAAGGGGCATATTCTCAAGGACTTATCGCCGAGTTAGCGGCACTTTATCGCAACCAAAGTGGTGATAAATTAATCGCACTGTTCACAAGCAGGTGCTAACAGCCGATATCACCAGTTTTCCTGCGATAGCAGCCGCAAAAAACATCACCACGGATGACACCGGCAACTAACGCTAATGATATGCAGAGTAGGCGTTCCCGTGCAAAAAGCTGCGAAAACACAACTTCGCAACATTCTCAACGACCAGCCAGATCGGCGATAAGAACCAAAAACATGCGATAAAGCGCGTTAGCAGCAGGGATTTAACACCTGCTCTTACCTGGTGTTAAGTCGGACGACAACCTGCACCAGAAATGTGAGCCAAGCCCACAGCCACACCTGAAGAACAACAGATGCCATGGAGCCACTGATCATGCAGCTCGGACACCCAAGAGGGCCACAACACCCACCGCCACCAACCCCAGGACCCCCCTCCTCCCGGGGCCCTACCCCCCCGGACAAAGATATTTCACATCAATTTTACAAATTCATGAACACAACATTTCGCCTGATGTTGCACAATTACAACAATTAACATTCATGTGTGGTCAGAAAAAGGAGAATCATTCATTCATCTTTGAATTTCCCCAAAAATTATTTTATTCAAATTTAACTCAAAACTACTATTTGGAAGAGTCATGGCGGGTCTCCTCTGGACAATCTGTAAGTCACAGCCTGCAAGACAAAATTGAAGATAAGAAGGTGTGTCATGCGCTCATCAAAGGACAGACAGAGAGAGAAAGAGAGAGAGAAAGAAATGGAGAGAGAGAGAGAGTGAAAGAGAGAGAGAGAGAGAAAAAGAGAGAGAAAGAGAGGGAGAGAGAGACAGTGAAAGGAAGAGAGGGACAGGGAGAGGGAGAGACAGTGCCGACACTGCGCACCCAGGCCTCACTGCTCACCTGCTGCCACCGGTGTGTCTCCAACCACGTGCGGGTATACACTGCAGTCCACCAGGTCCCTTATCTGAAACAGAGTCCAGAGTTAATGATGGCAGAGTTCATATCATTGCACATGGCATCATCGCTTGCCCGCCCCTGCGCACACAGGCTGCTGCACCCCAGCCCCTCCCGCCGCCCAGCGGTGATTGCCCGCCCCTGCGCACCCAGGCCTCACTGCTCACCTTCCGCCACCGGCGTGACTCCAAGAGGGCCCACCACGTGCCGGTGCAAGCTCCAAGCCCGGGGCCCGCAACCTTGGCAGCCTCCACATCATGCAGCCCCACACCGCGGTCCACCAGGTCGCACACTTGATTCTGGGTCTTGATTTTGCAATGGCAGAGATTATATCAGTGCACACGGCATCATCGCAGGCTGCACACCCGCTCAGCTCTATAGGTGCCACTAACTCTGTGAACCACGAGGCAACGCCACGTGGCAGTAGGCCCGCGCTGCCCGCTGACTCAGGCCTACACTGCGGTCCAGCAGGGCTCACACTAATCCTTACCAGTCCGGACCGCCAGGATGGCGCATCATCGCAGGCTGCACACCCGCTCAGCACTTTAGTTGCCCCTACCTCAGTGCACCGAAAGTCACCGTCCTGTGGCGGTAGTCCCGTGCCGGCCGCAGTGTATCCGGTGCTACCTACTCTGTGCAACGCAAGTCATGGACCCTTCATTATTGAGTCTCGTGATATGCCAGGCGGACGCAGCCATGTCACCTCAGGCAGTGGGGAAGAACTGGGACACGTAGCGTCGTCGTCCCCCCCTTTATACGTAAGCCGAGTGGGCTGGCTCGGCGTACGCCAGGCCAGCGTAGGGGTGTGAATAATTATCCCTGGCCTCTGGGCGTGGTTCATTTCTGGGCTGCACAGGAAACCAACTGATGCGTGTGTCTCTGTTGCAGTGTCTGTGCCACACGGCCCCCAATCGACAATGTTGCAATGTTGCATGCACCCGGAGGGCGGCCGCGCAGGAAGGGATTGTACAAGGAGCGCAAGGCAGCTGGGGGACTTGGCTCATACATGCCAACTGGTGTGTGTGTATCGCTATTGGTGCACCATAAGCCTAAGGCCTAGCCTCAATTGCAGCGCCAAAGCCACATCACATTTCCAGAATGCAAGCAGTAGTCAGACTAACATTAGGGATGAAAGCTCCTTTGTCTCAATACAGAAGGCGGAAGGACATCTGCACCTCTGACCTTGGTTTTGCATCCGGCAGGCACCCCATGAGAGATACCATAGCAGATGATGACGACTCCCACACTACGCACAGCGCCAATGATAGCCCAACGTATCCACACCCCACACACAGAAGTCCTTGCTCGAGGTACTCCTGCATGGAATGCCCTTGACACCTACGTACAGGACAACCCATATGTCCAAACTTTGCACACTCATAAGACTCATTGCTCCGAGCTGTGGCATATCATCCACAAAACTGCATCAGGTCAGAAGAGTGCCGGTTCTACGAGAGCCACAAACGCAATGGCAGAACATCCCGGCCACATGCACAACCCCTGTCACGTGGAACTGTACCGTGCACGTATGCTGCATTTACTGGGGGCACTGCCATTGGGAGTGCTGCGGATCAGTTACCAGCTAAGCTTCCGCCCTGCCAACGTCACCTGCGTTCAGCCTGTGTTGCATTGTCGATCGTGCATATTCCAGCGGTCCATGGATGTCTGCCTATCCAACAGGACGGTAGCTGAACTGGATCTTGACATGTGTGTGCGCCCCCTGTTGGCCTACGACCAGGAGTGTCACCGTAATACCCGTTTATGGGATGTCGTGATACTTGGCATACATGCTGGCAGCCGGACATGGGAGATTGCACAACTCCTCGTGTGCGGTGACCACATTGAACCGCTCCCCTATCGGGCTGTAATGCATATTGGTGAAAGGGGGTGGACACAGCACTCCTGTCCGGACCTGCTAATGAATTGGCTCGCCGTCCTGTTCGCTGAAGACGACAACGAGCTCATGTTGGAAATGATAGCTTACGAAGCTGCAATCGTTTTCATGGAGGAGTAACTACGTACCTGGAGCCACAACATATTGTAACCCATTGCACAGGTCCCAACACCTTGTTGCATCTTGGAGAACTGGTCACATATCCCACGACAACAGTGGACATGGCTGCATTCGCCTGGACTCCGAATACATGAGCGGCCCACAACACGGGTTGACACACAAATGTGCAAGGTGAGTGGACAGCGGCACTTGGCAACGTTCCTCAATCTGACATACTGCTGGAGGGAGAGTACACACATGTAGGTATGCGGAGAGAGGTTCTGTTGTCAAATGTGATGGGGGACACTACTTTAGGCCTGCCAACGACTTTGACATTTCATATACAGCCCTATTTCACACATTGCGTGGGTCAAAGTTGTGAAATTGCGCAATTGTTGTTTCAGAGCAATGAGGCCACAGCTAGTGCACACCTTCCCAGTCATCTCATTGGGCATGTGGGTCACGGTCAAACATGCGCATTGCTTTAATTTCCCAGGGTGTACCTTTTTGTGCAATCAATGTCCCTACATTCATCCATACTTTCATACTTGATCGATCATGGACATGACACATCTGTGTGATTTTGGAATGTTTTATTCACATTCGGTGGAGTGTAGGAGCTGGAGCAGTACATGGCCATGCAAACCCCACATTACACTGTAGCCCAGTGGAGGGCCAGCCAGAGTCATTTAGGGATTGACAAGTACATCGGAAGCGGAAGAGTACAGTCCGCAGTCTGATTGCTGTGTCATTGGTAAGCTAACAAAATATGGCAGTCCATGTCGAGGTCCAAGGTGAGTGTAGCAGAGTGTTTCGGGGGACAGTGGGAGGTGTTGTTACAGGCATGATGCAGAGGGCGGAACCAAGCTGAAACAGGGCATATAGCGGAGATGAATGCTACTGGCCCCTTCTCAATACCAAGGTGGAATCACCCGCATCTTCGTCCTCTATGTCATCTGGCTGACATGTGGGTGCTGGTGTTTGGTCTGCAGCACTGTGTGCCACTGACACATCAGGGGCCGCAGGTGGTATGGCTGCAGCACTGTGTGCTGCTGACACATCAGGGGCCGCAGGTGGTATGGCTGCAGCACTGTGTGCCGCTGACACATCAGGGGCCGCAGGTTGTATGGCTGCAGCACTGTGTGCCACTGACACATCAGGGGACGCAGGTGGTATGGCTGCAGCACTGTGTGCCACTGACACATCAGGGGCCGCAGGTGGTATGGCTGCAGCACTGTGTGCCACTGACACATCAGGGGCCGCAGGTGGTATGGCTGCAGCACTGTGTGCCACTGACACATCAGGGGCCGGAGATGTGTGTGTAGCAGTACCAGCAGCATTCATCAGCGACTGCCTTAGTGGCAGCAATGCGATGATGAGGATCTGCAGGGCATAGACGATCCCAACAACTTTTCGCTGGTGTGCATCCGTGGCAGCCATTCTTTCCGCATGCATCCGCTCCATGTTCTCCATTATCCTCAGCATCTGTGCCAACTCTCGGCTGACATCGCTGAGGCCACTCTGACTAGACAGTTGTTCTCCTCTCAGACTCATGACTCCAGCGATGTCGAGCATGGATTGTTGGACATCATGGAGCGAACTGTGGGTGTCCGTAAGGGAGTGTAAGTGGTCCCTGATGGGACTTAGACACCCACGTATGTCATCTAGTTTGGCTGCCATGAGGTCGAACCCCACCAGCACCTGTTCAACCACCTCCTTCTGGCAGTCTAACACATGGCCTTGGAATGCGATGTGTTCTTCGGTGAGGTGCTGGGAGCCAGCCGTGGTGGTGGGTGCTTCCTGCTGTGTGGTCTGTGCAGGGGGTGGGGTCTCCTGGATGCAGCTGGGCTGCCCTGCTCCTGGAGGTGGCTTGCTGTAGCTGTCTATGAGCTGTTGTAGGGCGTCGGTGTTGAAGGTGTGGAGGGCCTCTTCATCATCACTGATGTGTTGTCTGGTCTGCTCTGCAGGAGGTATTGATTGTCCCTCTGCAATGTGAAGGGGAGATGCATTTTGACATTGTGTTCACATGTATGTTGAAGCATTGTTCAAGTTTACATACAGACTGCATGACAATGTACATTGTGACTGTTTGGGAGGAGCTGACTATTTGATGCGGGACAGTGGACATTTGAACTACATGACGGATGAGAGGTTGTACACGTACATTATCATCTCACAGTTTCCTGCTATGCCAGATGTGATTGGCCAGTTTCTACGCACAAGTGGCACCAGTTGTGTCGTCTGTTCTGTAGTGAAAGTGTTGCACTTTGTACCACATTGTCGTCAATGTTGATGTGCTGTGTTTGCTATGTGTGTGTGCTGCATTGTGGGAGAGTCGACCCTGCAGCTGTGATTTTGCTGCCCCTTATACCTTTGAGGCGGTGTGCCTTTGACTTCTGGGCTTCTACAGTGCTGAGATGTTGCAGACTTGGCTACTTTTGGCTCTTGTTCGTATTTTGGACTCTTGGGCATGGTTTATCCGCAGATGGGTTGTTGACGTCAGGGGTTGTTTGTGCACGTGGATGTGTCAGAGTGTGACCTGCTCCTTTCCGGATGTGTTCCACACTCAGCCACCTCAGTGTCATGGCGTGCACCATGTCATGATAATTGTACTGCAGCCATGCTATTCGTCATGCAGTGTCACTTGCATTGTCAGTGTGGCTCACAAACATGCAGCTTTGCTGGTTTTGCCACGTGTGCATGGGTTGGATGTGAATTTGGTGCTGTGTGGGGAGGGACCCCTTTGTGCCCATAGTGGACGGGGTCCTACTTGGTGTTTGTATGTGTGCTGCAGTGTGCCTAGGGGATCAGGGACATGCTCCAGAGTCATTGTGGGTGTGCAGTGTGCTCTACTTAATTGTGCATGTATGCCATTGTGCCCATCTCCCCCCGTCCCCCCAGTCCCTGGTCGGTATTCACCCTGGTGCTGTTGTGTCAGGTCATGTCGAGCAGTGTCCGGACCCCCAACTCCTGCCACCGTCTCCCCACTGATGACTGTGGCCACCATTTCCTCCATCTCATCCAGCTCCTGGTGTTCCGCTGGACTGCCACCTCCAGTCTGCATTGCTGCCTGATGGTTGTCAGCGAGTTTCTTCTTGGTTTTGCGCTTCGCATCATTCCAGTGCCTCTTGACCGCTCCAATTGTCCTCCTCCTCACTCCGACTGCATTCACCTTGTCCAGGATGGACTGCCA
This sequence comes from Calotriton arnoldi, assembly GCA_963921515.1. Classification (NCBI taxonomy): domain Eukaryota; kingdom Metazoa; phylum Chordata; class Amphibia; order Caudata; family Salamandridae; genus Calotriton; species Calotriton arnoldi. The sequence continues at coordinate 2,847,114 of CAWUFW010000569.1, forward strand.
TATTGCATTTGTATTTGCCAATGACACGTTGGGGGTGACGAACAGTTGTTGGTGGTGTTCTATCACCTCCGTGATGATGATCCTGTTTTCCTGCGGACTGACCCTCGTCTTCCTCGTCTTCTTCTCATTGCCCTTCCGTGACCCCGAGGTCCCAGGCTGGTCCTCATGGGGGCTTGTGGGGGTCTGGTCGTCCTCTGTACTTGCTCCGGCTTCCTCCATGGTGCTACGCTGTTAAATTTGTTTTGTTTGTGTTTTCCGGTGCTTCTATAGTGCATTTTCCTGCATGACGCATGGGAATTGCAGGCCTGTCGCTGGTTATCGCTGATTTTTGTATCGCGATTTGGGACATCAGCACTTTTTCCGCGTTCGCGTTTCGCATTTTTTCGGCATCACGTTGATTTTAACGCGGTCATTTGTCGCGTTATCGTGAGACTATCGCATGGTACCGCCGTGTTGAGAATACAACGTTAACACAGCGTTATTTTCCCGCGATAGACTGCGATGTGAGAAGTTGCGTTAAGCTAATTTGGCGATGATTATCACACGTTCTTGAGAATATCCCCCTAATACTCTTGCTGAGCTTGGAAGGGATAAAATAAAGCTCCAACAAGTTTGCTGTGGCTCTAATCTGTGCTCTGCAAGTTGGACACAAAGCCCCACAGCAGATGCATTAACCCACTGAGATGAGGTATCTAGATTTTACATGTCTCCTTTGCAATGTTCGTTCTTCTACTGTTTTAAAAAAGGTGTTGGTCTCCTCCCTGCCTGTCTCTCGTGTTGTTTGCTGTTATTCGAAAGACATTGGTCCCACAGACTTTAGGTTTGAACAATCCACTGTTCTCTGTGAATCTTTTCTCAAATGACTGCTGGTGGAAATAAACGTGACTCAATAAGTAGCACTCACTTTCTTTATACCCTCCTGTTATTTATTGAGATACATTTCTTTAAATAACCCTCACCCACCAGGGTTACCCCTTGGTGGCATGCTTCATCATAGGGTTCTTCCCATCCCGCTGCGGAATGCAGCGTGCTACGACCGATGAATACATGCGAGCACTAATAGTGTTATGACCTATTCAGATGAGAGAAAAATAGGAGTGGGAGGTTTTTTAATGGAAAAAGAGGAGAATTAAAAATATCAAAGAAACCCAGGGACATGACCCCATAGAGTTACTTGTTTTCCCCCTCATTTTAACCATATCGGTTAGAAGTGCAAATAAATAATATTTTCCTACTAGCTAGAATTCTTCTCTTTTTCCATTACCCCCCTCCCCCCCACTCCTACTCTGCAGTAGGATGGGAAGAACGCTATGATGAAGCGTACCACTAAGGGGTAACCTGGTGAGGGCTATTTAAAGAAATTTCTCTTTTTTCTCTCAATAAAGATCAGGAGGGTATAAAGAAAGAGTATAATTCACTTTGAACGAGAGTGACTCTCTTTGGTTTTTGAGTACAACTTTTTGGAGGATGAGTCCTTGTGCCCCTCTCCTCTACCTCCCCCTTTGTTGTTTATATATCAGTAAGTAGCACTACTTCAACATATTGTACTATTAACTCTTTATCTATGTAGAATATATATGCCTCTATATCCAACTAACACCCAAGCATTGTATGTCAGCCAAAGTCCTCACACTAATATACATGTCTATGCCGGCTACACCAAAGGATGGTCTGTGATGGTCAATGCAGTCTGTCACTCTTCCAAAGACTCTCACACTGCCCACCATCTTCCCTTTCTAGTTTGTGCTCAGTGAGGATGCTGGGCCACCAATTTTAAATCTACACGGATATCAGTGACTCTGAAATTTATGCATATTGGAGAACAGCTTTGTGCTACAGGTGAGCAACGAATTTACATAAATGACCTTTGTAAATTTCACACATTGCATCAGTGATATGAGAAAAGGGACTATATTTCATCACTGGATTGTACATACCTTAAACAAATATCTCGAATGCATGTACACTAGGTTAAACGCTTTTTATATTTTTCAATGAGATTTATAATTTGCATCTATGAAATAAATAACAAAACATTGCTGAGTTCAGATTGAAGTAGACACAGAATTGATCAATTGACTTATCTTCCCCACTTAAATTCACTCCTGATGAAGACAGAGACCTCCATCTAGTACACTAAGTACAATACCTGTTTTAGGGTCTTTCTTTGTCTAGTGAGTATAACGGAGTGCGTTTATCACATGGACATTGATATCTGAAGTTCAACATTTACCATCGCAATTCCAGAGAATTACATCATGTTTCATCATCATTCATTCTTTGTCATCTCAATGTTTTCTATTGCTCCTTTTTGGCACTTTCTCTTGATATTGAGGCCACCACTGCCATCACATCTGACTGAAATTGACATGTGTTGGATGGTTACAGGAAACTAGCTGAAAAGACATCACTGTGGAATTTGTTTTGGTACCAGCTTGTTTTGGTACCAACCTTCTTGGAAACAAGTGTAGCTCCAGATGATGATGGAAGCATGCCCACCTGAGGCTAAGACTGAGCTCGGAACTTTTCAGCAAAGAGGTCCTACTTCTTGAATCCCCATTTGTATTCTTAAAGAATTAGTGAATAAATGTATTCAGCGCCAAAGCTGGACACTACTTCCTTTGAGCCTGCTTAAAGCAGACAGTATTACATTGAAAAATGCCTAATGGTCTAGGCGGGTAGGCCCACTGTTAAGTTAATATGGGTTTTCTAAGCCAATAAGGCCAGTGTGTCCCTTCTAAATTGGAGGTGGCATCCAAGAATACAAATAGGCTGAAAGGTGCATCACGAGATGTCTGGAAAGAGCATTCTCTTACCATTCTGCTGTTTTTGAGACAAGCACCACCTTTGAAGATTATGTCATAATAAAGAAATGTGTTCTGCAGAAATACTACTACGAAGAGATGTTGTTATAACAAATGTTTTTTTCTACTTCACTATAACAAAATTAAAAATAACATTGAAAAATTGATTTCTCATTATTTATAAAAAAAACAATGAGATATAAAAAATAAAAGAGTGCATGAGTTAAAAAAGGATAAGGATAAATAATAGGGCTATGATTATGAGTAGAGTAAGGGCCTGGGACAGAAGTAGGGTTACATTAGAGGCCAGATTTACAGATGCGATTTAGGGAAAGTTTTTGATTTATTTTAGAGTTAGAGATGCCTTAAGCATAAGGTTAGGAGGCAGGATAAATAGTTGTGGTTAAGGCTGAGGTTGGGTTGGGGATAGAATGTGTGAAATTAGTTAAAATGCATTTTTTCATGAAGAAGTTCATTATAGATTTGTTATAGCATTTTAATTTAACAGGAGTCTTGATAACATCATGGTATTTCTTTATTAATGTATTATCCATTCAAACAAGGGTCACTTCATGTGTGTCGGAATTATGTCAATGGTAAATTGCATTCATTCTTATATCTTCTCAAAAAGTTAGAATGAATACACACTTTCTCTGACTGCACGCCAAACCTGGGACTGCAGTAGTGAGGTGATGATGATCTCTCACACGCAAGCCCAAAACTACAAGAAATGTTGTGTTTTTGTTCACCCCTTGAAAAGTTCTGCACTTGCCTCCAATGGCTAGTTTGGTATAGCCATCCATTGATGGTCTGAAAGAGCTGCATGCTGAAGGGTTATTTCTCACACATGGAAAGGCAGTGGAACAACATTCAAGCCAGCTTCACTTTCTGGACGTCTGTATGCATTCGGGCATCTAGAACATGTTTTTACTCAATAGAGGCAGTAATATCTTGATCCCCAAAGCACGCTTATTCGTCTTCAGATCCCTTTTAAATGACTTTGCCATGACAGTTGATGGCAATGAAGCCTCCTCCATGATTCTTTTAGATATGTCTGGTGCATTCAATACCATTCACCATGCAGTACTTCCTACACTTGCTGGACCTGCAGAATTGGACACTGGACCACTTCTTAAGACCAATATAGAATTTTTTTCTCAGTTCCAACCTCTTTTTCTTCATTTGTAGAGGGACACTCCATTATCTTTATCCATCTCTTATGGACTTAATTTTCTTAACTTCTGTGCGTTATCAAAGAATTTGGTTTTCCATTTTTATTTCTTAATGACGAATAGGCCTTTGTTGGATTCAACCCTTGGGAATTTTACAACATTCTTTAAATAAGGGCCTGATTTAGATCTTGGCAGACGGGTTACTCCGTCACATTGGTGATGGATCTCCCGACCGCCGAAATATAAATCTCGTAGGATATAATGGGATTTATAAATCTGCAGACGGAATATCCGCCACCGTTGTGACGGAGTAACCCATCTGCCAAGATCTAAATCAGCCCTAAGACTTTAGCTAAAATTATCAATGACTGAGATCATCCTCATTGGCGAAAATATGATCTTTACCCTCCCTGCGTTATCTGACCTGCAGAATTACTCTGTTCCATGTTCCCTATAGCCATGTTCACTGTCAGAGGCTTAGGTTTTGTGTCGACTCACACCTACGTCTGCCTGTTGGGTCCTAGTACCAAGAGACCGCAATTGGGGGCAGCCGTTGTGCTTTATAATCATGGTAGCACAAAATAGCACTAAAAGGAAACAGATATAAAATGACGGTGCATTAATGGATAGGGCTGTGATGAATAAGCAATTAGGCTGGCAAGGCAGCCTACAACACTAACATCAGCTACTTACACTACATACGCATTTGCCAGGCACTGAGTACCCATATGAATCAATGAATAAGTAACTATATTTGGTACAACTCTCCAGTCTCTCCGGTCATGCAAGTGCTAATTAATAATAGCAAATATTTCTTCCACTTCTTTGTTTTGATGACAATGGCATTGCAGGGGATATTTCAGGACATAATTTTTTCATCTTGGGGCAAGGGCATTTTAATGTTATTTTATTCAATTTATTTTATTTTGGGCATTTGTAAAGTGCTTCAAGCTATCCTATGGTGAACTTTGAGTGCTAGGTACATATAAGGAGTGGCGAGGTGCAATCTAGTTCATTTGCAAGAATCTAGAGGTATAGAATCATTAGACCACTTGCCAAGAATGATGAGTGCCAATGGGTACTCGCCTTCAAATATGTGCCAAAATTATGACAAAGCCGTAAAGAAGAGGAAGAGTCCTTAATGTTTAGATGGAGAAGGTGGGGCGGGTATTAGGCATGTGACCGGAAAGGATTTGGGACACACCAAAGAGGATAATTGGATTAATTGAATGAGAAGAGATGAGTCGTTAAGGCGCTTATGATTTTGTAGTAGTCATTTTTTGAGTCTCAAATGCAGCTGGGGGAAGCCCACAAGGAGGAGCCCTGAACTTTAAATTATCGACAAGTTATATTTAGTCAGTTGGTTAGTCAATAGACACTGGTTGGCAGAGTTGTGCCTCGGAACTCGAGGTGTGGGCTGAACAGTTTTGCAACATAGTTCAGAGAACAATCATGGAGCACCTTGTGAATGAAGTAAATGTTTGAAATGTTCCCCATTTTTATTATTGGAAGTCAATGAGGGATTTGAGCACCAGTGTGATACGACTGTGTGATCTAGAGCAAACAGAAGTTAAGCTGCATAGTTTTGATTCTTTGGAGCTTTAAGAGAGATATGTTGAGGAGACTAACGTAAAGGCAAAACATAACCTAAAGCCAGGATCAGGATGATATTCTGGGAGTAGTGGAGCAGCAACAGAACCCATTTTAGTAGGTTATGTTATGTAGATTTGTATGGCGCAGCTTGCCACTAATGAGTGTATCCAGGCACCAAAGCAGGAGAGTAAGTCTGGAGGTGCTCCTAGTTGAACATCCAGGTCTTCAGCTTCTTCTGGTCTTCAGCTTCTTGCAGAAGTTGAGTTCTGGAGTGGTGGTCCTGATATGAACATCCAGGTCTTCAGCTTCTTGCAGAAGTTGAGTTCTGGTGTGGTGGTCCTGATATGTAGAGGGAGTTTGTTCCAGCTTTGGCTGCCATGAAGGAGAAAACGCAACCTCCTGTCTTGCTTCTGCAGATGCAGGGGATTCGTGCGAGGGAGAGAGAGGTGGATCGTAGATGTCTGGAGGTTTGGTCAAATTAGAGTCAGTCATTAAGATAGGCTGGTCTTGCGTTGTAGAGGGCTTTGTAGGCATGGATGAGGAGCTTGAATTTGCAGTGCTTCTGGATGGGTAGCCAGTGCAGTTCCGCGAGGTAGGGAGTGATGTGCGCTCTTCTGGGGATGTCTAGGATGAGTCTGAAGGCGGTGTTCTCAATGGTTTGGAGTCTTTGCGAGAGTTGGCTGGAGATGCTGACATATAGTGCATTGCAGTATTCGAGTCTGCTAGTGATGAGGGCCTGGGTGTGTGTGGGGATTTTGCGAAGCTTTCTGAGGATGTGATAGCAGGATGCAGTCATGGTGTCGAGAGCTTGTCGTCCAGGATGATGCTGAGGTTGCTGGCATGGTCTGTGGGAGTGGGCTTAGCGCCCAAGTCAGGTGGCCATCAGGAGGAGTCCGGGGGGGGGGGGTTCTTATTTCCAAAGATCAGGATCTCTGTTTTATCCATGTTGAGTTTGAGGCAGTTCTCTTGCATCCAGTTTGCTACGTTGGACATACAAGCAATGAAGTTGTTCCTGGTGGTGTTGCTTGTGTTGGTGAGGGAGAGAATGAGTGGCATTGGCGTAGGAGACGATGTTGATGTCATGGGTTCCTATGATGCGGGCGATGAGTGCCATAGAAACGTTGAACAGGGTCAGACTGAGGGAGGAGCCATGGGGGACTCCGCAGATGAGCTTCTTGGGTTCGAAGGTGAAAATGGAAGGTCTGATGCATTGTGTCCTGTTGGAGAGGAAGGAGGAGATCCAACCTAGGGCGGGTCCTTGTACTCTATTCCTGAAGTCTGGCGATGAGTGTGTTGTGGGAGATGGTGTTGAACTCTATTGATAGGTCGAGCAGGATGAGTGCAGCGGTTTCTCCTTTGTTCATGACTGAGCAGATGTCATCTGTTGCTGCCAGGAAGGCAGTCTCTGTAAAAATGTGGTTGTTGCAGAATCCAGATCGGATGGAGGCCAGGAGGTGGTGCTCTTCCAGATGGACGGAGATCTGCTTGTTGATTTCTTTCTCCAGTACTTTGGCTGGGAAGGGTAGAAGCGAGATGGGTCTGTAGTTGCTGAGATCCTTGGGATTAGCTGAGGGTTTCTTCAGCAGAGCATTGACTTCCGTGTATTTCCAGCTGTCCGGGAAGTATCCACTGAGGATGGCAGAGTTGAGGATGGTGGTGAGGTTCGCACTGACAGTGTTCTTCCCAGTATGGGAAGGGGCTTGAGGGGGACCTTGAGTGGATGGTTGGCATGATTCTGGTGGTGTCCTCAGTGGTGAGGAGGCTCCAGTTTGTTATGAGGTGAGTACTTACCATGGTGGTGGGAGGTTGTGTGATGATGTCCTCAATGGTGGGTTGGGGTGAGAAGTTGGAGTAGATCTTAAGAATTTTGCTGTGAAAGAAGTTGGAGTTTATCACAGAGGATCTGCAAGGGGCTGATGGTGTTGGTGGCGGCTGTCGGGTTGGTGTGACGATGTTAAGGAGTTCTTTGTCTGCACGTGGTGCCTTCTGAGAGTGGTGCACCTCGGCTAGTCCTCCATCTTCTTTCCATCTGCTTGCAATAGCACTTGGAGTCCTCTGTGTACCAGCAAGCTTGAGTGCAAGCTTGTGTGTGTCTAATTTTTTTAATGTGGCCCAGGTTCTTGGTGCAGTCTGAGATACAGTTGTCGAAAGCAGGTAGCTCTTTCTGTAGGTTGCCTGTGAGGTTTGGTTGGTTGGATCTGAGGGCACGGGTCCAGCCCGCTTCTGTTATTTTGCTTCAGTTGCAGCTGAGTTTGATGGTAGATTTAGGTTTGTTGGGGTGGGGTTCGCTGATATAGAAGTGTACGATGGAGTGGTCTGTCCATGTGAACGAGGAAATGTGGCAGAAGGTGATCTTGTTGCTGGATGTGAAGATTGGGCCAAGTGTGTGTCCGGTGGTGTGAGTTGGGCCTTTTCAAGCTGCGTGAGGCTCATGTTGTCGAGGCATTCTATGAGGTCGGTGGCATTGTGGTCCGTGGGGTCATCGAGATGGAAGTTGAGGTCACTGAGTAGGAGGAAGTCCTTGGATCTGATGGCAAGGGGGGTGATGAAGTCAGTGAGAAGGTTGCTGAACGTGGTGTGGGGTCCAGGCAGTCAGTAGACGAGGGTGCCTGTGATGGTCGTGGAGCGGGTGATTGCAGTTAGCAGTGTAGGTATTCCATGAATGTGGTTGGTTCATCTGAAGAGGTGGTTCAGGTGATGGTATCGTTGTGGATAATTGCCAGGCCTCCTCCTGGCTTGTGGGGCCTGTCTCTGTGGATTATCTTGAATCAAGGGGGGATGGCTATGGTGATGGCAGGAGTGGAAGACTGGTGAAGCCAGGTCTCGGTGAGGAAGAGGATGTCCGGGGAGTGGGAGTCAATGAGGTCCCAGATTTCTGTAGCATGCTTGCAGAGGGATCTGGTGTTAAGAACCATGCAGGCGATGCGGGTGAGGTGTGTGCGGTTGGTGGCATGGGGGGGCTGCAGGAGAAGCGGAAGTGATGCAAGAGAAACGCCCTACTCTGTGATCTGGCATGGTGGCAGTGGTTGTGGCAGTGTTTGGTGTTGAGTGTTAGCAGGTCAGCAAAGCTGTAGCGGTCGGTTGGACCAGGGTCCATGGCGCTGGTCGTGGTCGTGGTTCAGGCATGGACGGGCGCTGACGGGCCTGCCTTTCGCACACTGTTGCTGCGCCGGTAGCTCATCCGCTGCACATTCGCACAGCGGCTGCCATTAAGTAGGTCCTAGGAGGGGAGGAGCATGGGGCACAGGGCTAGGGAGGGTCAGAAAAGCAGAGGCAGAAGGCACGTGGGAGAAGTAGGCAAGGAGAGGGGAAGAGGGAGTTGGGTAGCAAGCGGGAGGGGAGAGCATATGGGCACAAAGACTGGGCAGACAAAACAGCCAAAACTATCACAAAAGATCAAGGCACAACAGACAAAATAGGCAGCGGCAAAACGAGGACAAAAGACAAAAGGCAAAATGGCCAAGAGCCAAAATGAATACAAAAGACAAAAGGAAAAATGGGCACAGAGGCGAAAATGAGTACAAGCAATCAGGCACAAAAACAGGCCCAAAAGGCCAAAGGCCTGGGCACAGCAGCAAGGGGGCACTCACGACAGTAGGCACAGAAGGCCAGGCACAGGGACAGAGAGAGGTACGAAGGATTAGCAAAAGGAGGCGGGGCATCAGGCAAGACGGCGGGGTCCGGAAGGGTCTTAGACTGGTCAAAGGACCAGTCCAAGGTAAGTGGGAGTTGGGGCCTTGGCCTAGGAATAAATGGGGCCTAGCAATAAATGATTAAGCGTTGTTTTGGGGACTACATTTGGAGTTATCATGATTGTGTGAAAAATGTGTTTGCAGATGGATGTATTGAAATTGCACTTATTCTTTTTAATATTTTCTAAGCTGTGCTGCCTTTAGATTTATTTAGTTAGATTTATTTAATTCAGAAAAACATACTTTCAATTTGAAGGCACTCACTGCCCCAAATACCTATGTTCTCTGATGTTTTTAAATAAAACGCTCACCACCAAAGCTATTTGAAGTTATGCAGCTCGACCACACATACTGTGATGGCTTTTAAAGTTAAAGACTGAGGGGCCGATTCCGATTCGGGCCGGAAATCTCCCCGACCGAGCCGGACCCGGAGAGATTTCCGACCGAATCGGACCCGTGCAGCCCGACCGAACGAGTACGATGCGTCCGTATGCTATCGTACTCGAGCCGGTCGGACTCCCCTTGAAGTCAATGGGAGCCGGTCGTACAACACGTACGCGGGCTCCCATTGCCTCAATGGGTGCGAGGCGAACAGGGGCGCCCCGGGCCTACAGCGGGTATGCGGCTAAGCGACTCGCGCCGTACACGCACAGGTAGGGGGGACCCATGGGTCCCCCCTGTGTGCGACTCGCGCGGCTACGCGTACAGGGGGGACCGACACGGACCCCCGAAGTACGGCTCCGACTGCTCTTTCGAGCCGGACGGCGCGTGTCGGTCGGACTGCTCGCGGCGCGCATCGTACTTACCCGGCCGGGGAACGTCTCCATTGCGCGGTGCGAGTCGTGTCCGAGCGAGTCGGTCGGTGCGGTTCGACCCGGGAACGAGTCGGTCGGAGCGGTTGGGACGCCCAAACGAGTCGGTCGGCGATTTCGCATCGTACTCGCTCGTCCGGACGCGCGTACGGATCGGTCGGGAAATAGGGCTCCGAATCGGATCCGGTTAAGCCGAATCCGATTCGGAGCCCTACCGGCCGAGATCGGAATCAGCCCCTCTGTGTGTAATGTATCTTTACCATAATAAACCCTGGATTACTCTGTTAACAAAGAAATGAATTTTTAATGAACAAGGTAACACAGAGACAGACTACATGTTGCCATGTTGATTGGGGTTGAACTATAAGTCCTCTTTCCTCTTCATTGAGCACCATAGCTAAAAAGAATCCTTCCAGAAGAAAGACACTTCATGTAATCATCTAGTGGCCTGAATATGAGCTATATTTGTTTATTTTAGAGCAATTATTTTGGCTACGACCTCTCATTAAATATGAGTTTTCGTTGTTTTTCATACATGTTAATTTGAATTTGATGAAAATTGTAAAGCTTACCGAGTGTATGTACAAAGGGATACAAATAAATAAATAATTTGGGCTTTAAAAAAAGTAAAACAGCTGTCATTTGTGGGTACACTGGTAAGTGTACGTTTCTTGACACAGAGGAGTGTGTGCAGTGGCGGCTGCCTCGAAACAGGAGTGGTGAAGCGGGGGGCCAAATGGATTAAAAATAAATAAATTAACTTACCTTTCCTTCGTCACAGCCACCACACACCTCTCCTCCGTCCTCTTCGTCTGCACTGGCAGCACTGGAAGCGGACTCTCCCAGCCAATCACGACGCTGCATGAGCAGCGCCGTGATTGGTCTGAGTGGCCTGTTTGGTCGCTCAGGCAGTGCCTGGGAGCCTCAGCATGTTCTCCATTGGGCTGTGCAACACAGCCAGGTTGAGAACATGGTAAGTGCACATGAATGTTTGACCAGCCCAAGAGGGCCGGCCAAACATTCATGCGCACTTAGGGAGTGCAAACCACGCCTCACTGTGCTCATCCCCACCCCGCCCCAGCTCCAGTCCCACACAGTATAATAAAATGATAATAACATCTTGTTATTATCATTTTATTTTTATTTTTACACTGCGGAAATAGCAGTGGGGCGACACTCCTCCGCCTTAGTGGAAGAGCCGCTACTGAGTGCATGGAACCAGCACTTTGTATCAGCACTTCAGAACTGTAAACCAAGGTGTGTAGAGGAGAGTGTTTTACAAGGTTTGGAGGAACGATTCATGTGTCTAGTTGCTCAGCAACACCAAAGCTGAAACAGTCTGGGGTTGCTTTTGCTCCGCTAAGAGGGTACGTGGTCAGGCAGTCTGTCCTGGACAGCCCCTTTTTAGGAAGGGCCAAGACTGACTTGCATGTAGTTTTTCTCGGTCTGTAATGCCATAGATATACAAACAGATAACGGAATGAAATGCAGTCCTAACAAATTGCCAATTGCTGAGCTTAATTCAAGCATTCCACCCATCAACCATTGTGGTGTGTAGTTATTCAGCAACACCTGGCTGGCAGGCTTCTCTCCCTAACCAGTGAGTTTTGGCACTCAGCTCAGAAAGTTTCTCAAAAGGTTTCTTCCTATCTGAAATAACCCCCCGCCCCCAAATGCCGCTACTCCCCCATCCCAAACAGGCAGTCCAGTGATCACCTGCAATGGCTGCCCCATAGGGTGACCTGAGCCCTAGAGCCAGGACCCGAACAAACGTGGGAGCTTAGCTGAAGCAGGGCTGGCATAGAGGGAGAAGACAAAAAAGAGGAAGAACAAAGCTTCTGTCCAATTTGCTCTTTTCGGCATTGTAAAAACTGGCCAGTTTCCCAGTATATCACTCGGCCTTTCAGCGAGGTCAATTGCTGAGCAGTTCCCCCAATGGCCCTGATGGGTTTTCAGAAAAAGAAGTGAATGGAGTGCAAATTAGCCCAAGTCGTCAGAGGCTTTTTTAGTGTCACTCCAAAACTGACAGTCCAAAAGCAAGATGGGGATTAATACATCTAAAGGCCTTTCCTTCCATTTTCAAAGAAAGGTTAGGAAACTCTGCATTGTCCCCTTTTCCATGTTTTATCCATTTTGCTACTGTGGTGAAGACATGCATTTCCTGAAAAAATTTAACAACAGCAACACTAACTCAGTTGAAGTGACTCATAGAACTCAGCATGAACACAATGATGCCAGACGTGGTCTTGGGGATCTAAAAACAAAAAACGATAACACCATATGTGTCACGAGAAGCTGGGCTTGATGACAGAATTTAGTTTACCGCCCTGAATTTGAATCCACTGGCATATAGTGGAATATTGAAGTACTCCATATTATAGACAGTGCGGTAATTCTCAAAACATATTATTACTCTATATTGGATTCCACATTCTGAGTATGTGCAGACTTATACAGCTCCATTTTTTTTATGTACAATTTTTTATATTAGTCGCAAGGTCGTTATGGGGCAGAGGTCCTGTTCACATCTTCTTAATACTCTTAGATAACAAACACGACAATACTTGTGGCAGAAAGGTCATAGTAATGCATGGGGGTTTTATATTAGGGGGTGAGAGAAAGGGGTTGCTGAATGGTCCTAACCACAGAGAGAAAGGGAGAATTTTTATATTTTTCACCTTATTGGTGAAAGGTAGTTTCTCAAAAAATGGCTTCCCCCAAGCTCACATTTGGAATGCAATTGAAGAATTTGTCTATTGTTAGTTCATTCTGTGTGCATGGACAGATAACACACAAACAGTAGCATCGAGACAAAGGAACTGACTTAATTGGATCATGTCGAAAGATGTGCAACGTGTTTTCGCCAGTAAAGGTTTTCTGTACATTGTGAGATAATTTTTTATCATGTTGAAAGACAATCTTCACTCTGATCAAACCCAACCAAGATGGAAAAATTCTTCAGACTTTTTCCTTAAAAGTTTACTTTTTTGCAGATCTTTTCTGTGCACAATTGTAAATGTATGCAGAATTGTCCTCTGCAATTTTCGTTTTGTGATATTAATAGTTTGAAGAGGTCAGATTTTCACACAAATGAGACAAAACATGCAACGTTGCAACCTTGGTAATGTTGCAAGTTTTTCCACAAGAACTTGCAAATGTTGCAAAAAAACAACAATTTAGCGTCTTTGCACGTCAAATGTCATCGTGTATGCCATCACGTAGCCTAGGGTTTGTGACAATTCTACAACTAGGATACATCTCACAAAAAGTCACATAGAAGGTCTGTCTGTGTCTAGCCTCTACATATATTTCTAGAGCAAACTCTCTATGCAGGCTTCATGGTGCTCCAAAAGTCATTCACTAGACCCTGTTTCATATTTTCCACTCTAGCATGTCCAAAAGTTCTGGTAGCACAAGAGGCATGGGAGACTTCAGAGGCAGATCGCCTGGCAGATTCCCCGGCGGAAGGGTGGTAGCTGGACATTTACAAAGTTGAAAGCAGTTTAAAAAAAAGAAAATCTATTATGGTACATTAAAAAGCACAAATTACAGTTAAGTACAGTTAAATCAGTGGGTGTGATCTGCATATCCATGACTTTAGATGGCATTGAAAAAAAGTCACACTGTCAATTTCTTCAATATTGTTGCATCAACATTCCTCCTCAAATGTCCAAAGTCTTCACCCTGCCCAGCCAGGTAACGTTTCGTTTAACACAGAGGGAAGTAATGTTGGATCGTGAGACAATACGTCATGTTGATTGGCTATGTCATCAATCTCAGCAAAAGTACGCGGTCTCGAGGGAGGAGTTTGGCCACACAGTAGGTACTAACCTTCATTGACTGCCTAAAGAGCATTTCTCGTCATAATTGGTGGAGACATCGAGAAGTGTGGCATTCCTGGCAGATCATTTGGCAGTGGCCCGTGTGTCTGCAGCCCTAATCCAACCAACCACATCAGTGGGTGATGTCAGTTTCTACACCCTGTAGTTTGGCACAGGTTTTACAGCCGCTGTTTCTCTTAAATTCATTTTTGAACGTCAAAACAGCTGGGTGGAATTGTCAAATTTATCTCTTTTTGTCCTAACCATAATTGCACATGGTAGTCCGACAGCAGCAACAGTGCTCAGCTTGATAGTTGTTTGTTTTGGCGGCGGTAAAAGAAAATATGGGAACAGTCACCACATGTGCACTAGCAGAGATATGAATCACTCCTTCAAAGTGATTGTGGTCTGCTACGGCAACGAAAAAGGGGAGACCATGTAGGCTTAGGGTTACTACATAGATTGTAATAAGCATTCTGGAATGAGTGGAACCGGGAGACAACATTTCTGTAAGGAACACCAGAATATTCACCATACCACTTCTCCCATACACACACAAACATTTATCTGTTGATGGTGATAGTTGTGAAGATGATACTGACCATGATCCTGGCAAATATGCTTCACTGCCTGATAAATAAGAGGAAGAAAAGGTTGATGAGCCTTCTCAACCAGAAAAAGGCCAGAAAATACAAACCACCATGCCGTCATCCAAATAGCACATGAAGAAACCCAACAGGCAGATGATAGCATTAGATTTCTAATACCCAATGGCAGAGAATGGTATTGAGGCACGGAGAGAGCAAGAACCTGAAGCTGTAACATATGATATTGACAGAGAATGTTTTTCATCTGCGGTCCTCTCCTAAGATACAAAGACTGTTGTTGGTCATCGCCAAGGAGTTCTTTCTGATTGTGGTGTCCCTAACATGTCTAACTGCTCACAAAATTGTCTTTGGTAGCATTTCTTTTTCAAAATGCGACTGCACGGAAAGCAACAAACATGCACTTAGGAAAAGCAAATCTCACATTTTGTTAGATGAAGTGAATGTTACACCTGAAAAACCACAAGAGGCAAAATCCACGTTATTCCCCATTTCAGAAAAAGTGTTAATTATCGCTTATGATAATAACTGTCCCCAGAGGAGTGATATTTATCAGATGCAATAAATAACATCCAAATACCGAGGTACTTGTAATCAAGGCCTAAGTATGAAACATTAATTTTTTAAGGAGAAATGCAATTTAAATCTCTTTGCATCTCCTTATTTCACAGAATTTACTCCCAAACTCTCGCTTCATATGCAAACCCATTTGGACCCATAAACGATGTTTTCCTGATTGATTTAACCAACATTGTTTTTTCATAAAGGGGTGTCACATACTGCCCATAACGTTTTCCTTCAGATCTGGGTGTGATACAGACACAAACCAGTTCTCTCATAGCGACTATGGTACCAGCTTGAGACATTTCCACTTGGGTTCTAATCCCAGGTTCCTCAGTTGAAAAAAATGTAATTACATTGGATAAATCGCTGTATCTCTCTGTCCCTAAAAAAAAAGCTGATTGTTTAAAGGTTTCGTAAATTTCAGGTTGTTGCAGGTTTCTTGGAGGTACTGGGAAAGATCTGATCCAAAAAAGGTTCAGCCATCTTGAACATGCAACCTCCACTGGAGAACCTACAAAAGAATACAGCTAGAACAGCGCAGGCGGAGAGTGCGAATACTTCCGGGTTTTTGCCTTCACAGATTTTGTAAATTTATCATGTAGAGCAGTGACCATTCACAGAGGCTTGAAGGTCACCCGAGCCGGTATCAGAGGTCAGTCTTCTATGAGGCATAGAGGAGTGAATGAAGTGCACCGCAGCTTTTGGACAACCTGTAGAAGAGCATTTTTTGGCAAACTCAATCAGGCAGCTGTCTCGTGGTCAAGCCCAGAACCTATGAGAGCTGAGATAGCAGTAACTGTGCACGGCGTGGTAAGGCAAGGCAGATATTTTGACTCAACATCTATCTCACAACAGGAAGTGAGTTAAGGATGCCGGTTTCAAGGACTAGTTATCAGACTAGTTTGGATCCTAATCCTCATAGGTCAGGTTTTGTTTGACATGTCCTTTTTCTTTGTACCGCTGCATTGATCAATTTTACATGTAGCACTAGGTAAACCCTTTAAATTAAGATGTAAAAATAATAACAATAATAATATTAATAATAATAATAACAACAATAATTGTTATTATTATTGTGTAATTATTATCATTATGCTTGTTATTGTTATGATTATTATTACCATTATGATTATTCTTATTACTATTGTTGTCATTATTATTGTTATTATTATTATTATTATTATTATTATTATTGTTATTATTATTATTATTATTATTATTATTATTATTATTATTATTATTCATGGGTTTTGATGTAAGCAAGAAGCATAAATCCCCTGAATCTGAAGCTCGAATAATGCTCTGAGTCTAATTTAAAACCAGGTATTTTCATGGTATCTACAAGGACCACGTTTCCTCCATGAAGATCAATCCAAAAGGAATGGGTCCACAGGTTTGCACCGCTTCCACCAATTATCAACACAGTCATGCCTGAGCGTAATGTAAGCCATTGACAGCCTTTCCTGTGCTGGGCTGCCGTGTGCACGCCTGATCATCTCTGCTGCCTCACCCAGGTCCCATCCAGACGTATGCGAATATATACCGAGAAGGACTAAAACCAGTTGCTCTACAGCAGTGCGTTGAGGGTTTACACTCTGACATTAATGATGGTTTCATTAGTGTAGCCTGGAAGTGCATCTAACTCAGTGCTAAATTTGGGCCGGTGGTTTCCAGTGTTGCGCTCCGGCACTTATTTTTGGGGGCCGGCACTAATTTATTTGCATTAGGCGTTTACCACGAGCAATAAAGGAAAAAATTTAAAACGCGGAAAGACAGAGGAAGAGAAAGACATAAACACTGTCACAAAGGGAGAAAGCAGGGACATGCAGAAGTGAAATAAAGACAAATGGGGTGTCTCTTACCGAATTTAAGATGAATGAGGTGGATTTAAGAATACACAGTCTTCGAATTCCGTGCACGC
Source organism: Calotriton arnoldi (assembly GCA_963921515.1). Taxonomy (NCBI): domain Eukaryota; kingdom Metazoa; phylum Chordata; class Amphibia; order Caudata; family Salamandridae; genus Calotriton; species Calotriton arnoldi. Next base: position 2,864,098 of record CAWUFW010000569.1, read on the forward strand.
ACATTTAATTACACCAGCCGCGTGTTTCAGAGCAGAGCCTTGAGCACCGGCACCATTTCATTTACAAATTAGGCACTGATCTAACTTCTATACACACACACACAAATGTGCGAGCCTGCATACATGCAAACACATCATTGTAAATATATCCACTTCTGAAAGTCCATCCATAACTAGACATAGTTAGGTGTATGCAACCATGAGAGGCGACCTACATGGCAATATATACATATATGTGCTTAAATACATACTGCAAACACATATACATTTATGCATGGGTGCATGCAAATGTAGAAACATAGTTGCGCCCCCTCATACACATACACCTTGTATTCAGTTTTACATGCACCTCTATATACATATGTGAGGGACTGTCTACATGTAAACATACATACCTACATAAATTCTTAGCTCTGTGTGCCAGCTACAAAATATATGAGGAAAAGTGCCAAAATGCCCATTGAAGCTCATATCCGTTACACCGCCTGTTACAACCTCAGGTCAGATAAAGGGAAAACAGATCATTTCAAGCTAGAAACAACAAAATGACATATGACGGTAGAGCCATCAGAAGACTGGGCTAGCACTTCTTCAATACCATGAACCCAACCCTGAGGAACAAGCCCATTCTGGTAGTCTTAATGAACGTTCTGAAGACATTCCTAATCTAGGAGGTGTTGCTCGACCACTAAGCGACCTTTGGGGCAACCTTCCAAGCAGGAGGCGATCTGACTCCTACACTTACAACACATAGGATGCCACATGACCCATAATTAGTACAACTCTTATTTCTGCTTTACTGGCTAGCTACAACTTACTAGCTAGTTCTGCGGTATTTTTTATCCAACTGCATCAATATGATTGGTTTTCCAACTGTAGGACACTAAGTACGGAACAGCAGATGTATGCCAACAAGCCGGCGCAACACACATTTCCTAAATAAATAATTACATTCATATATGACAGAATGCATATGTTCAAGCATATATTTGTATATATAGATGCATCTGTAAAACATGCAAATATAGAAACATATGCTTACATTCACACATATGTAAGTGCCTGTGTATATGTGCACCTACATGTGCTTACATACAAATAGGAAATCCTTCATATACAAATATATATCTACTTATGCACTCATAAATAAGAGCTTGCCGAGGTGTAACCATTTATATTTTCATACATACATGAGAACCTCCTCCTTACACAAGCATATGTATGTATACAGAACTATTTATTACACACTGTATGCATAAACAGATAAGACACATACATAAAACCCCTCCCAACCAGTTGCGCTCTTATTACTAATGATTTCCCCCAAGGGATAGACAGTAAACTGCAATAGGCACATCTCAGTTTCTCAGTTTTGATTTTTGAGCAGGACTCATAGGGCGTTAACCAACAGTCGCGTCTTTGGACCGGAAGGGCCGCACACTCCGCTTTATAAAGCCACCGCTTTACCCTTTGGGGCTCGTTGGCTCCAGGAGTCATTTCCAATTACAAGACTCAAAAGGAAGTGAACCTTTTTGAGACGCTCACATAAGCCTGTGTCAATGCTTCCCGGATGAACAATACAAAATGTGAAGAAGGCATGCCAAGCCATTCAGAGCATCCATGTTCATAAATCTGACCTGCACACTGCGTGGCCGGCCTTGCGTCTTGTCTATTTTAAATTTCCCAAAAAAATATGAAACAAACTTGCAGCAGTATCCTCCACGAAGGTAGATATATAAATTAAAAAAGAACGAGTATGCAAGCCTAAACAAAAGTGAGCTTTCCTCCTGATTCTCTCCAAGAAAAGAAGCCCAGAGCCCTTTCATACATTGTGAATGGCCCACCTAATTTAGACGGAATTGTGCCCTAACCTTCATTTCCCCTTTCCATCTTTACCTCATTCAGGGCTCCTGACTTCAGCTAATTCACTAACAATCCCAGCTGGTCCTTCCAAGCTCCAAGTTCTTAAGCACATTGTCCCAGGGAGCCTTAGCAGAGCTATGCTCCCCCATCTACACTGGTATGCTGCACTCCAATTAGCCTACTGCTGAGCCGGCAATCCCCCTCAACGATATTCACGGGCGCCATCTTGTTTTTAACTTTTAGCTGGTTTTCTTTGCATGACCAGCCTCGTAAGGGCTCTTACGCAGTGAGTCGTGACCTACGCTGTACGCGGAGTCTGGTGTGAGTTACATAGTAATATTATACGTTGCTCAGCGTTGGATAAAAATAGCCCCATTTGTCGAGCGATTGCGCACGAGCCAAGTGTCGGACGGTAAAAGTTGAGTATACGAGTAAACAAATAACAGATTTCTTTGGAGCTTGTTAAATCAAACAGGACGTGTTTATTTGTTGTAAGAATGCACGCATAAAGCGAGTTCTGCCAATGCTTTATGACTGGCATTTTTTTTTAGTGCTGCAGAAGGCCTTGAGGTATTAGCGCGTATTTGATGAGTGTGCTTCCTCCGCTTCCAATTTTATAGTCACTATGCCAACGATGAAAAGTGTACGAAAGACTAACCGGAAGTGACCACACGGCTGCCTTGGCCAGGAGTGTGTATGCAGTATACACAGTCCAATGCTTTCACTAGCGGGAGGGGTCGCAGGTATGTATGCTTGTGATACTCCCGAACTAGGAGTCCCCAGGGCCGGACTGGGAACTAAAACCGGCCCTGGCAAAGTGCTCGGCCGGCCCCCCCCTGGGGGTTGGGGGTGTGACTGAGCTGTTTACCAGGGCCGGTTTCGGCCGATTTTGTTACAGGGGCCGATATTGCAGCTATGCTGCATAAACGGTCCTGTAACAAAAACGCCAAAACCTGCCCACACCCTGGCGGCCCACCGGGAAAATGCCCGGTGCCCGCTACGGCCAGTCCGGCCCGAGTCCCTCTCTGTACGTAAACGGCTGTAGGATCCAGTATGTTTTTAATTTGTTCTCAAATGAACCGGAAGCAGTTGGCTGATATATTATATGAAATATTGCCAACAGGCAAAGTATAGGTAGCAACGGACCCAGATGTTTGTGCCTGCATGCACACCATAATTAAGAATTTACATTACGTCAACAACGTTACATAGAGGGAAGTTAAGCTAAAAAGGGTTGATATTATAACACCTTTCAGGAGCAGCATATGTTCAAATACACTATTTGGCAGTCCAACAGCATTTTGTAGGCCGTGCTCTGGACTACCTTTAGCCATCAAAATTATGGAAATGGAAACAGTTTGGTTGTCTGTCGTTTATCCGGGGATGATGGGAACTTTAAGACTCATCTCCTCCACTTTCTTTTTAGTCATAGGAAACGGAGCTACATTACTAAAAATATATATGTCAATGCTTCTCTTCTGACCTACTACCAGACTTGAAAATGTATCTTTTACTTAATGGTGTAGCTAGGGCCAAAGGCAAACCAAACTACCCCCCAATCATCTGGTTTAGTAGTAAAACACAGTTATAACTGAGGTGCAATAGGCCCTGCAGGCTCTTTGGCCACAGTGCCACTGAACCTGTTGCTCTATTAACAGCTTTAACCCTACTTTTACTGATCCCAGAACATGGGCACAAACACGTGAATAAGCATTGGCCTGAGCAGTGTTATCAGGATGGTTTAAACCACTTAAAGATGCATTTCTACTAATCTAGGTCGGCCCTTTAACAAATTGTTGCCACAAGAATACTTTTTGCCTAGCACAGTTATGGTGACATTCAACTTTACAAAATATTTTACATCTACAGGCAAGTCTATAGACAGGGTGGCTCAGAGACGGCAAATCCCACTAGCCACTTGTGGTGATGTCAGCTGGAGAGCATGGATGCTAATCCATTGTGCTTTGCACAAGTGGGTTCTTATCCTATCCTCGTCGCCAATACTGCAGTGAGGAGTCCCGCACTATTTATGTGACACAAACATGTTTATTTGCACAAACACAAGTAACGTCTTTATACTAAGGAGCACAGAGTGTAACTGTCAGTTGGAAGGCATGGATCACTCCTACATCACCGAAGCTGCTGATGTCATCGTGTTCTATGCTCTCCTGCTGACATCATCACACCTCTCTCTTTCCCACTTAGATAGAGATGATCAACAAATGGAAAGAGGTTTATAAACAGTTATGTAGTTCAGCCTGGCTTCAAGAAATAATAGCTACATTTTAACCTATGAACTGAAGGTTGCATGACGTCATTGAGCAGAAATCCAGCCTGGTTATTACCATGGGCCAGTGGGGTCGCCGTGTGAAAGGGCTTAGCTTAATGGTCATGGATATAAGAAAGTTTAGGGCCAATGTGAATGGGTCATAAGAGTTAGTGCCAGTGAGTGGGACTGACATCTGCATTGACGTCCACGGTCGTCAAATGCATCCCTCTCATGGCCACCTATGCCATGCTTGCTACTGGGTACTGCTGGTACCAAAGCACTCTGCTCATGCTCGGTATTGATCTATCCTCGCCATCTAGCCACAGGTCATCCATGGTTGAAGGGGACAAGTTCACAGATCAAACAGTCCTGCCACCTATAGCTGAGGGACAAACACAGCCAACCCTTCTTTAACTTCTTCACCCCTTCCCTCAAGGGGCCTAGAGTTGCTGGCACTTGGTGGCCCTTAGAGGTGTTTGCAACAGATCCTCCTTCTTGTTAAAGGAAGATGTAAAAAATAATCTGCTCACATATTCTTTTAAAAAGTATATTATATTGTGAAGTTTAGAACCACTTAGTCACCAAACACACTGATAAGAAACATCTCATCATATAACTACTGCCAAAGGGAAAACAAAGCAATTTTCTAAATGCTGTGTTGACAAGATAAAGATGCATTTTTGTAAAATTATTTTTGTAAACAAAATATTGCTGAAATTCCGTACAAATTAAAACATTGTAGTCCACTTCAAAGAAATAATATCGAACGTAACGTTAGAATAATGTATACAAAATTGCTAATAAGTAAGCCATCGAATCAGAGTCCATTTTTAGACACTCTGCACTCGTAACTTTACTACATGTAAGTTATCTTCGTGAATTAGGAGAGATGTTTGTGTAGTATCCTTCTAAATCACACCCACTCCAGAGGCAAGCCCCCGTGTCTCCCAGCAAAGCGCAAAACAAATACAATAGTTAACATGAAAAAAATTCACAAAAACTCCTTTTAAGCAGCGTTTGTTGGTCAGCAAAAAGTATCATAACAAATAAAGTCCAAATTATAGATTTTCTCACTTAACCAAAATCGATACTTTTGGCAAATCACGTGATTTCTCGGCATCTCAGTTCCCCTGTCCAGGAACATTGGGAGAGCTTAAAAAGTGAATAACTTTAATTGCAAAGAGAATAACCTTCATTGCTAAGCGAGGAATAGCATACAGAATATTTATGTCATGGTTATTAACTGCATCCCAATATTCTAACAAAAAAAACGGACTTCTATAACTTCTGCGTGAAATACTCATTCTGGAGAAGTTTTTTTTTTAACACTAATACAAGTGTTTATAAATGGAGAGGAAAAATAAAAAAACAAAGTGCCAGGGGTCCATAAGGATGCTTGCTGAATTTTACGAAATGTGGAAAGTGAAGCCACATTTAATTGATTGATGTTAAGTACCTCAGCTATCCTCCTTGTAAATTCTGCTAAAACCAGGAGAACATAGTAACAGCACAGTTTTCACAAAGTGGTTTCCAGAATCAGCCAGTGAAAAGTCAATATGGAGCCCTGTGTCCATTTGTTTTGATTTATCTCACCAACTTCAATTGACAGTTAATTCATCAGAGTAGGAAAACGCCAGTCTAGTGAAAACACTGCTCAGGAAGGATAGAGGACAGGGTGGAAAATGTAGTGTATGAATACATTATGTGTATGACTAATCTTGGCAATCAATTCAAGGTATGGTATCACTTGTTTAATCTAAAGATGGCATCATCCTTCTGCGCTTATATTGATATTTGTAGGTGAACTGTGTGCACGCATACACACAAATGCATACAAATATGGACACACAAACACATAAACATGCAGATGCGCACAGGCACCTAAACACAGACAGATAAACACAGACACATAAACACACGCACACACACACACAAACACACACACTCACACAGACACACCCACCCACCCACCAGCGTCGCCTCACTGCTCTGCGAGCAGTTTAAAAAGGAAAAATAAAATGATAATAAGACAATGTTATTATCATTTTATTTTTCTGATCCTCCTTAGGTGTGGGGCAGGGCGGGGCTGGGCTGGCCAGAGCAGGGCCCAGGGGGGGGGGGGGAGTGGTGAGCACACCCTAAGTGCGCATGCCAGTTTCGCCGGTCATCTTGGGCGGGCAAAACAGTCATGCGCACTTTGCATGTTCTCCAAGGCTGTATTACACAGCCTGGGTGGAGAACATGCACAGCCTCCCAGTCCCTCTCTGAGCGCCGAACCACGGTGCTCAGACCAATCACGACACTGCGTAACGCAGCGTCATGATTGGCTAGAGGGGTCTGGGAGCCTGTGTGCTTCCTGGTTCCTGCTCCTGGAGTCAACCGAAGAGCCGAAGAGGACCGAGAGGTGGCGGCCGGCCTGCAGGTAAGAGTCAAAAAAATTAATAATTTCCACCTCCTCCTGCTAGCAGTGGCGTAACAAAACTTCAGGGGGCCCCCCTGCAGGGTACGTGGAGGGGCCCCCTCCAGACTCAATGTGGAGCTCTTTAGCCGAAGTGCGGTGCTGAGGGGGCCCCCTGGAGGTTGGGGGCCCCCCCGCACCGCGGGGGCTGCGGGGGCCTGTGTTCCGCCCCTGCCTGCTAGGTTAAAGGAAAACAAACGTATGAGCAAGGGTTCATGGCCCAAGCCCCTCCTACACTCTCAAAGGCAGATGAACACTTCTCGGGTGCGCTTGAGATACAACATGACATTGGCACTAGAAACACTGGCACTCTGCACAGGCAAGGGGGCGGGGGAAAAGCAATTTTTGGTTGCTGCCCTAACAGAACAAGAATGAATCGGCCCACCCCATCGTTCTCAACTGTTCTAACCCCTGGAAGTGACCCTGAGTTCCCAGTAACCCTTGCTTCTTCTTGTTAATGATGAGGTAATCTCATACCCTTCTACAATTTTCTCCCATACAATACCCTCTTTCGTTATTAGTAGAGAATGGAATTTTAGAGTAAAAAAAGAGGCAATGTGAGGAAAGGAAACATACACTGCTTTCATTTGTAGACCTGGCATACATTTCGTAGAAGATATTATGTTTGTTCATTGTTAGCCCCAACTCCTCCATGATCATGAGACTTGTGAAAAACAACTCTCATACACATCTTCACTGGTGAACTTTATTACAATGTCCTCTGACAGGTCCTGTCCCACTCTCCCCTGTGACCCCCATTAACACTGCTCTCACCTCTAGCAAAAGGCCTTTTATCCATAACAATAGCAGCTAAGGGGGTGTTATTTCCTGGCCTAGACAACCCCTAATCATGCCTCTCTGAAGACCAGTTCCAACCAGCTAAGGGTGTTTGATCGAGTCTGCTGATCTCTTCACTGGTAGAGGAGAGCCTTTGCCTGCCTTATTCATCCAAGAACTCTGGCTTTGGGTCCATTTAGGAACATTTTAGGGAAAGATCAAAGTGTCCCATACTACTTCAAGACTGTTCACAATGTCTGGGAATCGGGATAACCTTCCCTATTCCTGGGCACTTGGTCCCATCCTGCTGTCCTTTCCAATTGCAAAGAAATCACCTGCAACCAGCTTTTATCTACATGCAAAGTGGTGCCAATTAGGAGCATTTTAGGGAAATATCATACTACCCTCTACTACTTCTCAGGCTAACCTTCTTGATTCCTGGGCACTTGCACCTAACCTTTTGACCTTTACGTTTGCAGAGATATCACCCGCAACGCGCATTATTGGAACTTGAAATGGAAGTACGTTGAGCCCTGCAACTAACCACCAAAAATTGAGGGTGATTTACCTAATTTCCCATAGGAAATTCATTTCTTATAGGCACATAAGTTTCTCAAAATGCTATTTTATTTCTGGTGACTGAGCACCAGTTACCAGAAATAAGATCACTTTGGCTGCATTAAATTTCCATTTTCAAGCACGAAAGATCTGATCAACTTCATGAAATAATAAATGGGTTTTAAGGCAATCAGGCTGGCTTCCATAAAAAAAAATGCATTTTGAACCATGCTGAATTATCCAACAAGTTCTCACTGCTGGTTACCTACATGGTATCAGTCTTAGAATCCAGTCTATTGAAAGGCTGGCCATGGAATAAAGGACTAATATAGTGGCCTACTGCTTTACGCCAAATATCCAATATTGTGTTCACAAGTAGAGTTTATGTGTAAATAGAAATACTACAGAAGGCGAACACTAATGCATAGACACCATATTTTCCCCAAAAATATAGTAGTAGTTTGTGTAGGACCCTGGGATGTGGCAAAAAGACTCTTCTGACTTTATAATAAAAGTAATTATTGCAATACAAATTTCTCCTTCAGCATGATTTAAGTAAAGTGTAACAGTATTTGAAACAAGTGTTAGTTTTCCCCACTTCGGTGGTACTCATTTAAAAAGCCTCGGATCTTGGAAAAACCCTGAGCAGGCACAGTCAGAATCAGATCTGTGTTCTGCATGCTCTCTGCAGCAGGAAATTTAACCGACTGGGTTATCTGCAAATCCTACAAAGAAAGGACACATATACTATGAACCACATGAAGAAGTCACGGGAATTTTACCTTCCTTGGCAAATGCAGAGAGGCAGACTACCATTCTCTAAAATTAGCCTAAAACAGGATGCCAGATCAGATAAAGAGAGCTTGGGATGTGCTATTCTTAAGGCAAGGGCTGTGGCTTGGTTTTAGGTTGAATGGTATCATGTGAAAATGTGGAGCTGGTATTTTACCATCTGTGGCAGTCGAAATTATTTGTTTAGCTCTGGAACGCTAAAGGAATGTGCTGCTCTTGGCTAGAAAGCTAGCAGTATTTGTAGAAGTCTGTGAAGGAAGATTTATAAGCCACAATAGCTTCAAAAGGATACAAAGCACAACAAGACAACAACATAAAAGCATGCAACATATAAAAGGAAAAGCACAACAGAATGCAACAAAGCATAACAAAGCAAACTTACAATAGATAACAACACAAAAAGACTCAAACTCAACAATGGCATACAAAACAACACAGCAGCAGCAAAATAACACTCAACAACACAGCACAACAACACAAAACTCTAACCTGCAACCACAACATATCACAAAGCGGCCGCTAACCACCACTGCAATAGTACAATGCCACAAAAAATAACACAACCTGATATAGAAACACAAAAGTTGTTGTGTTGCTATAAAGAAGTTCTGTTGTTGTGATAATTTGTGTTGTTGATCTGATGTATTTTTGTTGTGGTGGTTTTGTTGTTGCACAGCTGTGTTGTCAATTTGCGTTTGCTCTGTGTGTTTGTGTGTTGTGGTTGAGTGTTGTGTTGTGCAGTAATGTATTGATGTTGTGATATTGTGATATTGTGTTATTGTAATATTGTATTGTGTGGACATGTTCCTCAACTGTAGCACATCTGCTTAAATATGCTCAAACACTCTTGTCCCACAAAACAGCTCCCTCAAATACACTTTCATGACACACTAGTAAATTGTGTGTTCACCAAATGCTAAGATTTACACTAGTTAAGCCACATAATAGTGCTGACCAAAAATGTTTTATAATATGGACCCTGGCCTTAAGAATGCCATAAAGGGCTGGGTGTCATGTTATGCAGACTGGGTTTTATAAAGCATTGATCGAAATGAGAGCACCTTCAGTGTGCTGCCTGTGCTGTGGAAGAGGAGAGGCAAGCAAACAGAAAGAGTGACTCTAGTTAGAGCTAGCATTCTGGACAAGAATCCAGATAAGATTTTCGGAATTTAATAAAATGAACTAGTTCTGTAAGAAATGGGGAGGAGAGTATAAGAGGAACCCGCATATGGCCTGGGAAACTGTGCCCTCAAAAATAAAATTTTAGGTCTCACTTGGGTTTAGAGATCCTTGTAGACTATTTGTGTTACAGTTTGCAGTTTGAGGCCTTTATCTTGCTTAGAGTACGGCAGTGGCAGCCGGCACGGATCTGGGGTGGTGGGCGGGGGACGTGGGGATGTAAAAATATAAAATAAAACGTACCTTATCGCCGCCACATCTCTCCAGTCTCTCCTCCCCGACAGGACTCGCCGGAACAGGAACCAGGAAGCACCCAGGCTTCCCTGACCAATCACAACACTGCAATTGAGCGTTGTGCTTGGTCTCAGCACCGTGGTTCGGTGCGTAGCCAGGAAATGGGGGCCTGGGCATGTTCTCCATGCAGGCTGTAATGCAGCCTGCGTGGAGAACATGCAAAATGCGCATGAATGCTTGGCGGGCCCGAGAGGTCCTGCCAAGCACGCATGCACACTTGGAGTGGGCAAACCACCCCTCCCCTGTCCTGCTCTGAGAGCAGAGCAGCCCTGCTCGCCCTGGTCGCAAAGCAGCAGCAACAAATAAAATTATAATAACATTCAGGTATTATCATTTTATTTTTCCTTTAGTTCCAAGCATGAGCCGCCACTGGAGTACCGTGCATATGAAATAAACAAAAATAATATCACACCAGCTGGAAATGATTAGCTTTCTCTGCCTGCCCCGGCTGTATGAAGTATTGGAGAATACTTCATCCTGATGGGGCGCTGCGTCACTTTCTCCAGGGTAAAGTGCTGAAAATTAACACCCAAGAAAAGAGAGAGAAAGAAGTTGTTTATCAGCTATCATATTAGCATTAGGTATACATTTTGTTTGTGCTGTAGTCTATATAACTGACCAATACCAATGTATTTTATTATTGGCTAAGTGCTTTTTTCAAATTACCACCCTCCTTTTATTTAACCTTGGCCGTCAACCTTGGAATACCACCCTACATTGGTCTATCTCAGCCAACAAGGGACATCTATCTTTCTTGGCGCTATTTTCTACAAAAAAGGCAAAATAGTGACTTATGCTAAACAGGTTAGTTTAACATCAGAAACCACCTATTTTCTATCCCTCAAAGGCAGCAGCAATTGGGTTCCTTCTTGGCAGGTTTGTTCTACAGTCTATGTGGACTCTACTGCCAACTGGCTACAGCTACCATATCCAAACCTTGTTTACACCATCTCCATGTGATGCACTAATCCTTCATCAACCTGTTAGCCTCTAGATTTATTTTTCATCCTTCCTTCTCTCACTAATGAAGTCATTATTACAGAGCCATCCATATTCACTAAACTCCCCATGTTCTCACAAGCGCAATATCCTTGGCTAGTCTTGACATGACTTGGTTTCCACTGACATTGCCCTATAAGTGAACAACCTTATAGCACTCCGTAAAGGACCCTCACTGTAACTAGGCTCATGTTTCCCTGCACTCCCTTGAAACGTCCCCACTAATCTTTTGCTCTAATTAAAATGTGGCCTAGTGTCTTGTTAAAGACTGCGGGCCAGATGTACGACGCATTTTACTTGTCGCCAATGGCCCTCGTGCCGCTTGCGACTGGTAAAATGCATTTTCCTATGTATCAACCCTATTTTAAAAGTCGGTAACCTATTACTGACTTGCAAAATAGGGTTTGTGAGTCGCTATTAGGAAGGGGTGTGTAAAGGATGTCCCTTCCTAATAGCAAGTTGCACTGGTATGCATGAATGTTTTGTGTCCGGGAATGTAGTTGCAAAACATTTGCAGATTACCACCAATTCCAAATTGGTGGTAAGCCATTTGCAAACAAAAAGGGACCCCTTCCCAGTGTGAATTGGGGCGCCAACATTTTTTCAGAGCAGGAAGTGGACCCACGGATCACTTCCCACTGTAAAAAATGTAAAGAAAACTTTTCATTTTTCTTTTTTAAATGCATCCCGTTTTCCTTTAGGGAAATGGGATGTATTTAAAATGAAAAAAAACTCCTTCATTTAAAAAGCAGTCACAGACATGGTGGTCTGCTGAACCCAGCAGGCCACCATTCCTTTGAGTGCTGGCCATTCCCAATGGGTCAGAAATTGCAACCTGCCTCATGAATATTAATGAGGTAAGTCACTTGCGAACCATTTGGGAATCGCAAACAGTGTCTGAGACATATTGTACATCAAGTTCTGCGACTCGCAAATTGTGAGTCGCTAAAAATTGCAATTTCCGAGTCGCAAAACCTATTGTTGTACATGTGGCCCTATATTCCTGGGCATCCTACTGCTGGCTGGAGGTTCCTTTTAAAAAATGTACAGCGGGATGCAGTAGTAGATTTCCTGTATTTGCCCCACTCTCAGGCATATGAATGACTCAGACCCACCGTAGTTCATTGATGCCTCACCTGGGCAAAGACAGCACAGGACTAGTCTTCTCCTTATTGTTTTTTATTGTCTAGAAGAGATTCCTTCTCAGCTGATGACATGTCTTCTTTCTGCTTCACAGCATTCCTTCAAAATGAACAATTCCAACTTTAGTGTGGATGATGACAAAAATATAAATGTGTGGTGGAACACGTCGACAACCTTGAGTTCACTGAACAAGTGGACGTTCACACTCATGAGCTAAGCCACAGTTTTTATTTTATTTTGTCTCTCCTCCTTATCCTTAGCAGCACTGACTCTCATGTTCTGGCCGTGCACTGCTTCCATTTGAGTACTTTCCAGCTGATGTGTGTGAATTAATGGGAAACAAAAACTGAGAAACCACATTGGAGTGTACTAATTCATAGAAAATCAATTTTGCAGAAACACAATTTTAAGGAAATACAAAAAAATCTAAAATTAAAGGAAACATTTTAAAGGAAAGATAATTTTAAGGAAAAATCTGAAATAAAATTAAACTTAGGCGGAGTTTAACACTACTGTGGGATTTTTGGGTCAGGGATGGGCAATGTTTAAGGTGATGAGGGACTTTTAGAGGATAGGAATAATTGGAGTTAGGCATAGAAAGGGGTTTTTAGGGTTCAGAGATGGGTGGAATGTAGGGGTGGCAGGTTTTTAGGGTTCATGGATGGGTGGAGATCAGAGCTGTTGAGGGTTTTTAAGGTTCAATCATGGGTAGCAGCTGGGGTGCGGAAGAGTTTTTAGGGTTCAGGATACGGTGGAGTTTAGGGTGGTTATGGGTTTTAAGGATTCATGGATGGGTGGAGTTTAGATGTAGATAGGGGTTTTTAGGGTTCAGGGATGAGTAGTATAGTGTGCTGAGGAGTTCTTATGGGTCGTGAATGGCTAGTGTGTAAAGGCAGTGAGGGTTTTTTAAGGTTTAGGGATGGGTGGAATTTGAATGTGCTGAGGTGTTTTAAGGAGTTTGGGATAGGTGGGGTTTAGGCATAGAAAGGCGTTTTTAGGGTTCAGGGATGGTGGATTCTTGGTGTAGAATGGGCTATTAGGCTTCATGGATGAGTGTAGTTTAGGTGTGTGAGAGATTTTAGGGGGCAAGGATTGATGGTGTTTAGGGGTTGTGAGAGATCAGCAATGGATGTTTTTTTACGGGTAGTGATGGGTCAGCAAATTAAAAGCTACTGAAGTAATTGTTTGACAATGTAAATAATATAAATATGAAATAATGTCCCCTGAAGTAAAGCCCTAAAATAAATATCTCTGACAAAACTGTTTCTGAATGTAAGACCTGCAACCATTGCATTTACACTTAAAAATAAACATTCAAACACCAGTTTTGACCAAAATGAACGAAATGGTAAATGCCATTCATTCAGAAAAGTTCTATTAAGCAGTTTTGATGAAATGGTTTCTCAGTAATGGTATTCTGTGAAATAGTTTTTCTATGAAATCACATACAACCCTTTCCAGCTAAAGTCTCCTCTCACTCAAGAGCACTGGATTCTTGTGGCCCACAAATATCAAGAAAATTCAGGCAAGGTTTCTACTTCCTGCCTTCCTCTTGGTTGTTCTGCCTTAAGCCAGCCCCACGCAAAAAGAAATCATGTCTAGCACCTTTGCCAAAGTGCCCCTCTCACTAACGCAAAAGGCAAATATACATGTGCAATGCTTTATCGAGGGCTCCATGATGAGGTCCGGCTTCCTAAATATAGTCGCAGGGCCCTTTATCTGTGAAAAAAACTAACCCTCATAGCGGATTGAATAGTCTGCCTCATCTATGACTGTGAATAAAGACAAGCTTTTCAATAGTAAAAAAAACTTTTAAGGCTTGATCGTGGAATTCAGCTAATTCTTCCAAAATATTATTCTCAAGTTATCAGGAGCTTTTGGCTACTTTAAGCAATCCTTCCTCTGCATTCATGGCTCATGTTCTGGACAAATTCCTACTATGCAAGCAAGCATCATCTAAATGTGTTCTCCCCTGTACCCTGATAAAAATAAAAACATGGAGGTATTTACACCTTCCTCAGTAACCACTGACAAGTGCATGGCAAATAGTGTCAAATTTTCCAAGGATCTAAAGCATGCCATCATTATCCCACTGATGAAGACACCAAATGAAGTATGGGAGATCCTAGCACATTATTGCACTGGTGCCTTTCTTGCTACAGAGAGCCTTACAACTTTGGTGACAGCCCACAGTGCATCTCGCTCACAGTTTTGAATTTAGTGATTTCTGCCAATTTCCAGAAATTTCCTGATTATTTTTTTCCCTTTGTGTGACACAAAATCACCATCATACAGGCCAAGTTCAAACTGCTCATTCCACTGACCAGGGCCAGGTGTGTACCTTGATCCTCCTAGATCTAGATCTTGGCATCGCAGTGTACACAGTGGATTACAGTACTCTATACCAACACCCAGAGAAGCGCTGCAGAATACAGATTTTCAGATGGTGCAAGTCTATCCTCTACCACAATAGGTGCCATGTAAAGCTGGGCTCACACAGATTACTGATCAGCTATATCTCAGGAGGGGCGACTCAGGGTCAACGTTTGTTCTGATTATTTTTCATGTCTATATGACACCACTCTCAAAAATCCTACACATTTATCCTTGCTTTTCACTTTTCTACTATTTTCCTCCCTTACTTTTATCTTTTCTTCCTCTCTTTTTTGACTCCCTCCTTCTTTCCTCAGGTCAAATTCCCTGTTCCCCAAAATGGAGTGCCAGTGACCACCACATGCAACAATCTGTGCATTTTTACTGATTTGTGGTTCTTCTGGCCATTTTTTACACACGTCTCAGTACATGCATGAGGTAGTATCTCTTGCAATCGACAGGACCAGTCAAACATCTTAATCCTCCCGTTCAGTCATGCCTCTTCTATTGTTATTTTAGCCCTCTGTTGAGATCCTCATCTGCAAACAGCGACTGATAAATTGGTTGGCAGATTCTGCTTGTAAGAGGTCACTCCAACTTTGTTCATGGGCGAGGATTTATCGCCGCTGCAGCAGTGACAGACAATGGCCCGGCCTAAATGGCAGAAATCCTAGCTCTGCTCGTGAAATGACTCTACTGATAAGGGAAAATGGGCTTTGGGGGATCACAATGAGAAAGGCGAGGATGGAGGTATTTTGAAACATGATTGAAAGGGGGATGACACAATGCGATGTGCAATTGAATCGAAGATTTCCTTGGATGTTATCTCAAAACGAGAAAAAAAAGCACTTGAAATCAGTTGAGGAAGAAATGTGTTCTATGCCCTGCGAGGGTCTCTAAGCCATAAGCTGAAGGCCATCCAGCTCAGAACAGTTTTGCTTGCACAAAATAAGTGATTCTAAAATTCTGTTCTTCATGGAAGAACACTTTAGAGTTATGTTTAGACTGCTAGCTCAGTTTTTATTCCTGTAGAGAGATTTTTTGGGTTGTAGTTTTGCATTTCAGATTAATGATCTCAGTCTTTCAACTTTCCAGACTGCAAAAAACATACACAGTGCCATTTAAACTCATAGTGTATAATTAGGGATGTAGACACCAGTTCTCCAATTAATGTTGCATAAAAGATCTTATCTCTGAGGCCATTATTTGAAGCTTGTCCCTTTCAATTGATCATAACTAAAGGTAGGCAAATAAACAGTCCCGCTCAAAAAGTCTGGCAAAAATGAGGAAGTATCACTTGTGACAATGTTGGAGGATTTTCCAAAATGTGAGCTTTCCAAAATCAACAATAAATAAATCTCACTTTGTGCCGCATTTTCAGAACAATTTTGGGAGTTAATTGGCAATAAATATCAGAATGAAATATTACTTCTAATGTCTGCAACCCATTAGGACATGAGTTGAAGATACTGTTGACACATCCTGCTCCTGTCTATTGCGACAGTAGGACTACAGGGTGTGAAATACGGTGCTGTATGAATAAGACCCAAATCCTCTTGTACTAAGTACTGTACATTTCACCAAAAGGTGAAGAGTGTAACAGGAAGACTAACAAGCATTGGCAATGGCAATAGGTCTGGCTTTAAAGGAATGTTGTATGGAAATGTGGAGCATTACAAGTGAATAGCTTGGGAACAGATATGTATTTGTGTGGAAGCAAAGAACCGTAGAATAAAATTGGTGTAAATTAAAAGGTCAGGTGACAGTTGCACTGTCAAACCAGACCTAAAAATCCATATAGGTTAATGACTGCCTTCCTCCCATCTGTGCTGCTGCCAGAAAAAAACCATAAATGATCTAGTTATCCAAGACACTTTAATAGCATTCCAATGCCATGTGTGTGCCCCTGAAAGTTCAAGCTTAGGCAGCTGGATAAATAAACAATATGATCACAGCTTCTGAAGGGTAAGCATTTTTATGTGGAAGCACACTACTTATGCCCAATCAAAACATGTACTCCTGGGTCAAAACTTGTGGGCAGAGCCAAAGGCCCACTCTAGTGATGCTCACATAATTGTCTGGCGACAGTTGTGCTATCAGACAAGGCAATAAAAACTCTAAAGCTAGACATGTGCTAAACATTGCTGAATAAGGGCTGAAGCAAAATTTAATTTCTCTATATTCTAAATGACGAACTCATCCCATCCACATCTTTATTTGGGAGTTCTTGGCAGAGGATATTTTTAGCATGTTCTGTCTGTGCCTGTCTGTACCTGTGTGTAGCAAGAGTGGCAGAATGGCATTGGTAATGGCAGGAGCAGATGATGCTCAATAGGCCCCACCTGCATGCTTGCCGCCTGGCAGTGAGCGCACACCTTCCCAACTGATTGACCATTTTCAACCACAATAAACCATGTCATTCAATCGTCTTCTGCTACACTGTCATGGTCCTGCTTGCACAGAATCTAATGGTAATCCATCACCACTTTCTTGCCCCACTGCCAAACAACTATACCAGAGGGTGGTAGCAATGTTGGCACCCCCTCTTTCCCAGTTTCAAAGGTTATAACAGTTGCACTATTTAACAAATTGTACTTGCTGTTAATGTCTCATTACAAGGTCATCATTACTTAAATGTTTTAACACTGCAAGTGGAAATTTTGATGCAGTGGAGAACGGTAAGCCACACTCCTGTGTGAGTTACTAGTGCACCCTTATGAGCTGAACTCAGGGCTGGACTGGGAACGCAAACCGGCTCTGGCAATTAAGTCAGACCGACCGCGGAGGGGAGGCATCCTGGAGGGAAACACTGCTGCTGACTTTGGTACAGCGGGCCAATATTGCAGCACTGCTGCAAAACTGGCCCCCTGTGACAAAAACGGCCCCCACCGGTCCAAAACCAGCACCTACCCTTCCGTCCCACGTGAAAACGCCCGGGCCCACTACGGCTAGTCTGGCCCTGGCTGAACTGTTAGGAAGGGGGTATAGCCATGGGAAATTATGTTGTTGCTCCTTCATGTTTTTCCATGTCAAGGACCTTTTCCCCGTGCAGATTCGACTAGGGTTTTCCTCGCAAAATGAACTCTGGAAAAAGATCGGAGGTGCGGTCCTTGGAAGATGAAATCCTGATATAGCTTTTAACTTCAACTAGCAGTCAAACCTGAGTTGCCCCAATTCCTGTAATAGGGGCCCAAGAGCTAAATGTGTGTGTGGACAAAGAACATTGTGAGCCACGCACAGTGATTGTGTGCCTTGCACCCTGCACAAGAAATGCACTCTAAAATGGTTAGATGCAGATGGTGCTATTTTCGGCTTCATTCGCACACACATAAGAAGTTTTCAACTGTATTTACAAAATCTTTCTAAAATAAGCAATTTTTCACAATTTTGCTTTTAATGGAGTAACTTAAGAACTGATGTCTTCTATATGACACCTTCTGCTCTCTTATCTGAACTTTCTAAAAGTATTCATAGACATACTCGATCACACATGCAGGTCCCTGCGCCACAAAGGGTTGGTGAAAGCAACAAGTTGGAACAGCTTTCAGTCTCTGCCTTGATATGTGTGCAGAATGGACGTTTCTTCAGACCAGGATGCCGATCCTATGTTTACAAATCCCCACTTCAATGCGCATATCTTTGATCAAAGCAAACACATTAAACATTCACAGAATGCTGTTTGCCAGTCTGGGGCCTGATTAAACTAGCCAGCCCTCACTTAGTCCTCTGTCTAAAATGATCTAGTTATCTGTTGACTCAGCTATCGAGAGCACTAGAGCACAGGAAGTGACGTTAATAATACCCAAATGGAAAAGACAGGCATTTTCCAAGAGTGAGTCTGTTAAGTGTACAAGGGCCTTCATGGTTGTGCGTGTGAGCGATTTTTTACATTTACTAAAAAGCCTGATTAGGAAAGTCGCAGAGAATCGAAAATGTATAAAGCAAGACATTTTATTGTGGTAGCAGTGTTTAAAATATGCGTGAGAGAAAAGTCTGCAGACTTGTTCTCTTTGCAGCAATGTCCTCCATTTGGAAGTCCTCATCCGTTGGAAGCCAGCCAATGGCATGCCGAGGACCCAGTTATGTGTACACAGGTTGTGTATCACGGCTTGAGTGCAAACATGTACATTTTTGCTAAACCCCATATTGAGAAGATAGCATGTTGTAAAACGTCCCATGCTAATCTACTTCAACACTAATGCAATAGCTTTTGATAACAATGAAAATGAAGTCGATCTGCAGAAATCCTGACATGCGCTGAGGACTTGGCAGTACTAGCATCATCTACATAATGTAAGACATGCTCTCTGGACCTCTCCATCAGAGCTACAGTGTCAGCATGCACTTGTACATACAGGTATAACCTTTAGGCGGTACCAAAGTCTGCATCGCTAGCATCTTTTCACAGGCGTTGGCATGTTTAGAACTCTCCTGTCTTTTCTACAGGCCTGTATGCTTCACACTTGGGTCATTGTGGGGTGGAGAACATTGACACAAGGATTCCAAATTCAAAGAAAATGATGGTTGGTGAAGAGACATGAGGCAGGAAGGGCTGAGGGGTGAATTCACCTTAAGACCACACAATGGAAGTGAAGTTGAAAACAACAGGACGTGATTAGCAAACTAATTTGATGAGATAGTGGGTCGTTTGAGCACAATGAGGATGTTTATAAAGAATCAGAAGCAAGTGGAAAGATGTTACTTACAGATGAAGCCAAATCACAGTTGGGTAAACCAACGTAAAGGGGCCATAGGTTCACACTATAAAACAGCATAGTGTTGTAGCATGTGGTGAGACCAGGATGTATGAGAGTTGTTACTACTTCACCCCTGAACACCAGTTTTCTTCCCTTTAATTTTCGAGGTGATGAAAGCTCAGATCAATAATTGTAAGAACACACTGGTAATGCTCACATGAGGAGCTTTGAAAGCGGGCAAGAACCCAGTGACAACTCTACCGGGTCCAACTTGACCAACAAGATCAGCTATACCCACCTTTGAGAAATTTGATTTTGGGCATTGCCAGAAATTTGATGAAACCTGGTTTGCATGGCACTAGCATCCACAATGACTTATTACTATCCATTTGTGAATCTTTCAGTAGACAAAATGAAGATAAAATCCAATCACAAATCTTTGATGTTTTTGTATTTCTTTAATTAGAGATTCTGTAAAGTGCTATGTGTTGCCTCTGGATACTCCAGAGGCCTGTCAGAGAAAACAACAAGAGAGTCAAATGAAGTAGACAGTCCCGCCGAGTACGGTGAAGAGCTTACCTGATATTCTTCTGTTACAAAACCTGTTCTGTAGTTAAAAGCAAGTCTAAAGAGCACAGGTTTACTAAACAGTTTATTGATGAATTCAGATGTAGAGTTTGGGTTAAGGGCTTTCCGGACTTTGGGACCTTGTATTTCCAGGGATCTGCCTCAATGTTTAATCATCTTGAAAGATTATTGGTTCGAGAGATGATCAGACATTAAAAATAGGTTTCTGGTTTGGCCTCAGAATGGATCTGAATTTAGTCCTCTTTTACAAACACATTTTAGTTTTCTCTTCCTGCTGGCCATTAACAAGTTTGCCTTTGCACGTGTGTGACAAAGCAACTCCACACCAGAATTGCTCAAAATTCCTCTTACACTTATTCAAAGGTAAGTGCCTCACCCACCAGCCTGCAAACATCATCTCTTCTCATTTCTAAAGATGCACATTCCACAATTACACCACCTCATGGGATTCTTTGAGATGTTCCATTTCCATTTCCATTTTCCACATTCCATACTCCATGTCTCAAGAATACCAGAGTTTCTCTCCCACTGATAGTTGTGTACTGGGCAAAAAAGCAGGGCACTGAAGGAACGGTGGTAGGAATAGAGGCAAGGAAATAAAATAGTGCATCCACCCTCACAAAGTTGCTGGGTACGCTGACTCATACCTCTCATCAGTTCTGATTGCACGTGTGAGAATTATGAGTTATTGTGATCTTGTAAGTCACTGCTGTGACATTATGGTTTGTCTTAACTTGTCTTTCATTGCCTTCCTTAGATGTCTATTCGTATTGTAATCTTTGATTGCACGTGCCATGGAACTTAAGATTCTATGTATGGCAACTGGTAATTTCCCATGTGAGATATCCACTCCCTTGCTCTCCTCTCATCATGTAATGAAGGTTTTCCTCAATCTTACATCCTGCTGATTACTTCTTCAGAGGTGCTCAATAATTCAACATAGTAAAAAAAGGCAGACTGGAAACCCGGCATATCCCACAGCTGACTGACTCTAACCCAACCCTACTGATCTTTGACATTTATACGTCAGATGGCGGAAGCGCTCCCATTTTACCCGTAGACCTGACAAAACACAGTGTGAATTAGGTGGCTACTCCCTCTGCTTTACTTTGTTATTTATGTTAAGGGCAGTCTTATAATTATGATGCTTTTGAACTCCTAGACACGCAAATGCCCCTGGAAGTCAAATTTACATTCATAAAAATAAGTTCCAAAACTACAGATAAAAACCAGCCTGCTTGAGCCTCCAGCAGAGTTATTATTAATCGCTTCCATTAGGCTGTCTTCTGTGGCCTTATTTTCATACAGAGGGACCTTCTCAAGACTGGGCGTAAAGGCCAGGGGCCGATGAATGCTAACATCTCTCAGGAAGAGATGATGACCAGAATGGCTTCTACCAATCAAAATGTTATTTTTCCAGTCGTGTGGTCACTAGCCGACAGAGCCTTTCTTTTTCAGAATGCATTTGATGAAAGACTTTTTCAGGATCTGGTATTCGCCGATGTCTCTTAAATATGAAAAGAAAATATTTATTTCCCTTTTCTCTGCCTGTGATTCACAAGAGGTTATTTAGAGAGCCCCGTCTAGGCTCCAGACCATTTGAATTATTACCCTTATGGAAATAAAGTTTGAGTTTCTAGTGAGGCATTCTTAGTCATTATGTTAATTTTATTTTTTTATTCCTTATAAACTCATCTTGGAGGGAAGGGCATAGGATAGCCTGAAACTCTCTGCATTCCTTTACTAAAAAGGTCCTCCATTCTACAACTGATGTCATGCAGTCCAGCAACACATTAGGAAGTAAGACATTCCTCTTCCAGTAACAACAGTGCAATGAAAACCTTCTTTAAATAGTTCTTCAGTCGTTTGAAAAATCAACATGCTACATTCTATTCTGTTTTATTTTTGGCTTTTTTGTGCAAAATCTGCGAAGTGCATGTAATAATGTTCAGATATTTTAGAAATGGCATGCTGGCTAGCTAGAAGTTAGCGGGCTGCTGATGGGGCTAGGTGGGCTGCCATGATCAAGTCCTAAAACTACTTAGTCAAAAATATTTGAAACAATTTTCAGCATTTGACTCATTTTTTAAACAATTTCTTGGTAGAGAGAAACTTTGCTCCAATCCAGTGCTCTATCACATGGTGCAACGTAGGGCTGATTGTATCATTTTGCCATCGGTATTGGTGCCAAGTCCGGCCCTGGTCGTAGATGCTTAGGAGTAAAACAAGGTGCTGATAGGCAATGCATGACAGATCCCCAGGCCAGTGGTTAATATGTAAACAATATAAGTGCTGGGGCTCACATTAGGAGGCAGCTTGCACCTCCAGTTAGGGCCGCCTAAAACAGAACCAACTCTAACCATGAAAGTGGGGAAAGGATGTGGCGTAATGGCCAGAGCTGCTGACTTTGAAGCTGGGGAACCAGGTTCGATTCTTGGCATCGGCTCAACATTCTGTGAGTCTGGGCAAAGCACTTAATCTCCCCGTAAATGTATGTGTCCTTAGCTGGTGCTCATGAAAAGCGCCGGTATTGATGATTAAGTGCCGGTGCTGAGCATCAGAAACCACTGGCTCAAATTAAGCACTGCCCTAGGCTATGTGAATCTGGTAGCTAAGGACCCTATCTCTACGGATCCTCTTAGTGTTAACCTAATCACAAGGGCAAAACAGTGCTTTTTATTAACACCAAAAGAGCCGAACAACAAATGAAGTGGCACTCCAAGTAATAACCTGGGCAAAGGTAAAATAACCAGTTAAAGCCACAGAATTCACATCATGCACCTTGTAGGTGGAGATGCCATTTTCAAGCATGTCTTTGTATCCAACGCTCCCTTTAACATTCTTATAGGCCAACAGTTTTTAGTTGATGTGAGAGAAGCATTTGTATGTTGAAATGAATGATTAAGCATCATGCTGGTCAATCTAGACTTACTCATTTGTCACCTACACTCCTTGATGCATAAATACAGAAAGAGAGCACTGACTAACACACATCACTTGATCAGATAAAATGTAAATGCAAAAATAGAGATTTAAATGCCCTTGTTTTATAGGTCTCCATGTTGGGTTTAGTCTTTAAAATGATCCTACACTTGACATATGGGAGAATTGTGGCATTTGGATAGCAGATGATTTACGCAAGATCACATGATTTGGTGAGGTGAAGTGTAAAAGCTAGGATGAAAAGATGTCTGATCTCCTGACGCAACATTCATGAACGGAATCACCAACCACATTTTTACAAAGAATCTAAGACAGAAAAACGCAAAACTCAAAAATTAGCTTAAAATCAACAATAGTATGTACATGTCCAGCAAAGATGAGATAGAGGTTGAAAATGAACTAAGTTTGGGTTCACTGCCAAAGGAGAGCTCAAACCACTGAAATGTAGTGATTTTTTTTTATTGGCAAACAAATATCGGTAGGTGGTTTAATGGATGACTGTCTATGGAGAGAAGAAAATATGTTGCAGTAGGACACAGTTCACCACCAGAGTCTGATCATGTGGATAAACATGAGGTGGGTCTGATTCACAGGATCCACGTGTTCATTCCCTTGGATTGGCAATTCTTTGGAAATGGTAAACCCATTTTAAGTCCTTGCAAGCATGCGTAACCTTGCTGAAAGTTGAAAATATAATCATGCCGAATGAGAGATCCATCATCCTTATTGTGATAAAAATGGTTGATTTTACCACAGTGACTAGGTTCAATTCTGCATAATTGTTTTCAGCTCAGTGCACTGAAAATTTAAATCATGGGTGTAATTCTCAACTGATCGCAATTTGTTGAGCGGAACTCTATCTACAAAAAATTATGGCGTAGTGAAATTTAAGTGTTAGCTTTTACTGTTCGGCTTATAGGTGAAAGAAAGGCAACAATAGGTCAGATTGTACAATTTATTATAAAACCAACTGAGGATAGATCATTGGTGTGCGAGCTAAAGTTAATGTTTAATGGAGTGGCACAAACAAAAATCAAGAAGTAAAATTAGACATCAAGTATAAAGGAAGAGCCACTTGATACTGCTCTGTGTGCCTCCATCTTGGACAGCCTTTTTGTCCTCTTTCTAGTTTCCCTACCGAGGCTTCAAGGAACATTTTCTTTTATGAATTCTCAGTGGCTGTATGACTCTTGCTACTCTATTTCCATCCTTCATCCTTAACCACCATATGATAATGATTTCCTTATTTTCTATCCTGACCCATGTGTAACTTGATTGCAGTTATGTGCTTTATCCATTACTAGTGGCAGCTTCCATCGAAATTTGCTATTTTTTATCTCCCTCTTAGCAGTAATATAACTCCAGTGTTCACCTTCTCTCATCCACAAAGAGCCACGTTTCTCACGGCTTCACCTTCCCTAGTCCACAAGGAATCACCTAACACTTGAATTTTCCTTTGCTTACCACATCAGGGATCACATGACTCTGAGTTTTGTAAATTTCATTCTCATTGTGTGAAACACGACAATATTCTCAGTTTCTCTTTCTCTCACCCCCATCTTATCCTTTCTTCGTTGCTGATTAGAATCCTGGGTTTAGAAGTGTGATCTCCCTCTAGGGACATCACTGCCTTCCACCCTTTAAATAACTATTTTGGAGGCAGTAGTCACTGTGATCGATTCAGAATCATAGACTTCCGCTCCATCCTTTTGCCAATAACACTCAATTGCAACTTTCAACAGCATACGTAAATGAGCCGTCATCAAAATGTCTCTCCCAGATTCATTCTTGGGTGGGAGACAGCTAGTTGAAAGTGAATGCAACCAATAATGAGGCCTTCATTCTGTGTGACTGCTGGATGATGTGTTATCTATCTTAAAGGAAACAATCTTGCATCAAGAAAAATTGTTAAGAATTAGATTTTACACTAGAGAAGCTCTTCCACAGGCTCCTCCTTTTAACCAGGTAGTGAAGAATGGATCACTGTTATTCAGAAAATGAAATGCATAAAGTCTACATTGTGGCAAATATATTAGCTATCAGCTTAAGTGGGTTTGAACGTATATTGTAGTCTAGTGAGAAATCAAACTACCTTTTGGGTCAGGCGAGGGATACATTTAGGGTCCTATTACGATGTCTGGCCACCGTCTCGAAAACAGAACCAACCGCCTCATTATGCATCCCGATATTTCCCTATTGGAGCATGTGTTACTGCCGTAAACCAGCCGCAGTACATGATCCCATAGGGAAATGGGAGGTGGTGTTAATCCCTGCACCCCCTGCCACGGGGTGCAGGGATTAACAGGGGTTCACCATATGTGCCCCCTCGGCCACCAACTGGAGGCAGCCAAGGAAAGGGGGCCCTGCTGGGGGCCCCCCTACTCGCTCTCCAACAGGCTTTCCATGTCGGAAAGCCGGGCATGGAAAGCCTGCTGGAGACGAGTATCGTAATCCCAAGGGCGGAAAGGCCGCCCTTTGGGATTACAGGCCAGACTCTGACTGGCCGACTGGCTCCTTGAGCCTGTCAGAAGCCAGCAGTAAAGACGGGCCAATTTAGTTTCCGACCGCCAGCATTGTAATGCAGCGGTGTGAAATTAAACCGAGATGCGGCCCGGAAAGGCTCTGACCACTGGTCGGAGCCTTTCCGGGCTGCATCGTAATCTGCCCCATAACGGTTTGAACACGGTGCACTGATGTGTCACTTGCAAAATTTACTTTTATATATTGTAGGCATTTTATTGCTATTTGCTAGATTAAGATCTGTGTCATGTCAATGAAAGGTACTTGAAATCTTTATCACCAAATTCATGAAAATTAGAGTAGATAATTCTTTATCAGGAGTGCTGAGCCTGGGATAAACCACATCTCTGTCTGGTAGATGTCCACTTGATTTTCTCTTTCTAGAATTCTCTTTATAGTTTCACAGGGCACGTCACAGAAACCTTACCTATTTATGCAACAAATACATCACAAATTCAATTCAGTTGACCAGCACTTGCAGGCAATTGGTTCTGAAACTGTGTTTACCTTATTTGCTCATTCTTTGATGACTCACTTACTTTTTGAGTAACTCACTCACTTGAGTGTTCACTCAATGGCTCACTGACTGACTCACTCACTCACTCACTACCAACAGCGTCTTGACTCTCAACTTTATCATTTAGTCATGCTAAATGCAGGGCACACTGGACATATGAAGATCTTCATCTTTTCCTTTTGTGCCGTAATTCAGTATACTAAGATTCAGGTTATTTGATGAGGAGGAAACAAGGACCAGATGTAGAAAACAATTTTGAGATTGCAAATCCTGCGATTCAAAAAACAACAGGGTTTGAGACCACTAAATGCCTTCTTTGTGTGTATTAAACCCATTCTGCGGGTCGGTAAAGCATTTTAAACTTAGAAAACGGGTTTCCCGACCCACGCCAAATTGCAAAGGGGATGAGGCATGCAAGAAGTGCCCCCTCCTAATTATGGTTCAGTATGGTATTTATCAATGCTTTGTGGCTGCATCGCAAAATCAAAAGGGAAAGGTGTTCTCTTGGGACACTTAACACCAGGGCCGGACTGGGAACCGATATCGGCCCTGGCAAACTGCTCGGCCGGCCCCCCTGGGGGGCAGGCGGGTTGCGGCCGAGCTGTTTGCAAGGACCGGTTTCGGACGATTTTGTTACAGGGGGCCGATATTGCCGGCCCCCGGTAACAAAAACGGCCCCCCAAGGGCCCAAAACCGGCCCCCACCCTGGCGGCCAACCGGGGAAACGCCCGGTGCCCGCTACGGCCAGTCCAGCCCTGCTTCACACTCTAAAGCAAGTTATTTGGGGTGGTCCAAGAGACGACCGACTGCTCCACTTGATATTTTCCCAAACGGGAAACTTAAAAAAATAAAATAAAGTAGCATAGATTAATTCACGGAGCACAGCCTGCTCTAAAAAAAAAAAGAGTTCTTTTTTGGGAATGCAAATGAACAGATGATGGTATACTGTTCCTTTCATGCCACCATAACTGTATTTGTAACCAATCACAGGGTGTTGCAATCAGCGATCTGCCTAATTAATGTTAATTAGGAAGGACGTTTGCGACCATCTTCGACAGGACAGTTTGCAGAGCTACTTAACAGAATATAGGTCGCATCCAAAATTCAAGACTGGGGCAAAAAGTTGGTGCACTGTTTCCAAACCTTTTTGTGACCAGTGTTTTGGTACATCTGAACCCTAGACAAGTCCCATTGTGGGCAATGACACCATCAGTGTTTCAATTCACTAAAGTAATGTATATAGTTTTTCAGTTTCCATATATTTTGTTATTCTATAATTATGTATTTACTTGTTTAAGGGCTTGTTGACATTAGACTTTCATCCCAAAATGTTTAGTTTGTTGTCCAGAAGGTCCACAGAATACTTTAAGCTTCAAGTTAAGGTTGAGACTAGGTCCATGTAGTAGAAGGGATTAGCGTAGGATGGGAAATCAGCTTTGACAAAGACAGGTCTTTTTATGTCATTTGTCTCCTGAGTAGATAATTTAGTTTGATATCACCCTCCTAAAATATATTTCTGTTTTTCACAGGAAATTAGATTTTTAAGCCAAGTCTGATTTTTTTTGCTGCGCGGCCTTTCAGTTTCTCCGAGCACAGTACTGTAACCGATGTGCTTCCGGGCTGCGCTGCCTGCCATATCTCCCCTCCAGCTTGTCACTCGCAGCCATCTCTTAATTAGCAGAATAAACAGCACTATGATAAATGCCATTATTTACTCAACAAATGATCAAAATCATTGTTTTTTGGACCCTGGGGGCAATAAAGTGAAAATGTGGAGTGATTTATGCAGGCATTATGACTGGTGTGTTCTGTGTCAGCAGGCAGGGGAATAATAGAGGCAGCAGAACATGCATAAATTCAATCACATCACACTATATAAACTACAGCTATTAATTTGGGCGCCTCTTCCTTTAAAAAAACGTGGCACGTCCATTTCAGTGAATTAAAATTTCAGAGCAGCATATGGTGCGATGCCTGAATGAACATTACTTAATCACTCTTCTTTGAAACAAAGCCCTGGAACATAGGCCTCTTTTATTACTATTAAATGAGAGTGAATCGCTCATGTATCATGATAGAAAAAGCCCAGGGTAGCAGGTGTGAGCTGAGTGAGATGATATCCCAGAATCACTCTTCACAAGGCAAATATTTGCTAACATATGCAAGCGTTCTTGAAGACAGGAGACATAGCTTCAGAAAAATCCAGTGGTGCATGGAGTGAAAATTATGTATTTTTCTTACATAATTTGCAGGAGCACTGGCAATATGGTGCAACGGAGGACTACATTATGCAGCCGTTTTCCCTACATTTTGCTGTGTAAATGGGCAAATTATGTGGTTAGTAAGGTACATTCTGTGGCACTACTATTTCTCAATGTTGTCATTTTTAACACACGTAAATAATATCTGTAATAAAGATTCTCCTTTTTAGTACCAGTCTAATACCAGAATTAAGCAATTACCAATTGAAATGGGATCAGATAACCTTTGATGAAAGCCTGCCATTACAAACCACCAAATATGGCACTTTTAAGGTTTGAACTAGAAGCAATTTATATTTTTAACTTATATATTTTTGCTGTTGGTGAATTATGCAGCAAGTACGGTACATGTTTAATTATGCAGAACATGCAGTGGCCGTCGAATCATTTAATCCAGAGGCCCTCATGATTTGCAAGGACGCTAAACTCTCATTTTAACATTGAGGTTGCATAACATACCTAATGGATGCGAACAATTTTTAAGTGTCAAGGGCCCGACAATGCTACACAACTGTACCAAAGTAGTTAACTGTGCAGTGGAACTTTACAACAAAGTCACACTATGTTTTACTGAATACTATCCATGCCACGCATCCTCCACACTGCTTTTTATTTATTTTCCAAACCTATCACATGCATTGATAGAGAGGTGCTACCTTAAAAGGGCATGTCCTTCTAAATTTGACCAGTAGGGGCATTCTAAATGATATCACCGAAGCTTGCGAGCTGCCGCAGTTTAGCTCAACCCTCATATACATTGCAACTAATTGTGCTGGCTATGATGAGGTGCTGGTGGCTTGCAAGGTCACCCTTCAGGTGGTGTTAGATGTCATTCAAATCAATATGTAGACATTAGTTTAGAAATTTGCAATGCCAGTATCCATTGCAACAAAGGGGCCGATTCTGATGCGGGTTGGAAAAGCTTCCCGACCGAATCGGTTGGGAAATGGTGTCCGACCCACTCGGATCGGGAAAGTCCGACCGGCGGAGTAGGATGCATCCGGATGCTTCCAGATACGATTTGGTTGAACTCCCATTGACTTCAATGGGAACATTTGTTCCTAACCGCATCAGAATTGAGCCCTCGGTCGGGAAGACACGTTCCCGATCCGATTTGGAAGGAGCAAATGCCGTTAGGAGGCCTTCCTAACCGCATCAGAATCAGGCCCTCGGTCGGGAAGCTTTTCCAACCCGCATCAGAATCGGGCCCAAAGTGTTTTAAATTGAGTGGAGAAGGTATTGACACTGTGGGTAGGTCAAAGGAGTGGGAAGGTAATGAGATGACCTGGACACCACACAGGGAGGTAGAAAGGACGTTAGGAGCCTAAAGGGGGAAGAGAACTTTCAAAGCGTGAGAGGAAGTTGATGAGAAGTGGGGAGAACATCAAGAGTATATGTAGTGCTAGAGGTGATACTTTGAGATGGTAGAGGGAACATCAAGAGATAGATATACAGAGAACATAGGGAGCAGGATAGAGGGATGACATGCCCTGCATAATGTAAGGAATAGTGTAGCCCTCATTAGGGACACAAGGGTGGATGAAAGGGGACCAGAAGCATCAGTGGAATGGTGGGTGATATGAAGTTGTGGGTTATAACTTGAACCCATTTAGAAAGTCATTCCCAGACTACTGAAAGTGCTACAATATCATAGTAATGGCCCACTGTCAACTATATAACTGTCAAAAAACAATAACAAAAGGTCTCTTTGTATTCTTGTAATCAGGGCTGGCTTTACCGCTGGTGGTGCCCGGAGGGACAATCATTTTTGGTGCCCCAAAACCCTAAGAACGCCTCCTCGGATTCTCTCACTACCACCAGGTAAAAGTGCCCCTCATCTCACCAAGTTATTACTATACACAGCGCCCTGCCCCCCGACATCAGCGCCCCCTCCACAGGTCAGCACCCAGTGCGGCCGCACCTGTCGCACTGCCCTAAAGCCGGCCCTGCCTGTAATATTCACCCATCATGGATGGATTGCCAGGTCTAACCTGCCCAAGCTAGGAGAATATTTAGCTGAACTGTTCAGGATGATTTAACACAAAATGACAGATGAACTTTATCAGTATTATCTAAAAAGAACTTATGCCTAACCAGCTGCACAAAGAGACATTACCAGCAGGTCTATTTATCAAAGCACTGGACCTCCGGTACCAAAAAGAACATATTTTGTGGTAAATTAGATTTTATTAACAATTAATTTCACGCGATGTTCACAATTCCACCACTCTTGCTAATCTGTGCCTGTTGTATAGAAGCACCAGTAGTGTATGGGATTGCAATCAGTTGCTCCCTGGACGAGAGAATCTGGATAGAACTATATAATCCAAGTCCTAAAATACCGAAGGATGGTCATGGGCAGGTTTGAACCTGGCATGTTCATCCGGCCATTCCTTTTTTTGCTGACCCTGGTCTTTCACCTGATTCAAAGAGTGAAACCCATTAAAACATCCAACAAGTATCTCAGTTTGCAAGAAATGCCAGCAGCATGCTGTGCATAAGAGAGCAAAACTGTTTTTATTTTACCACAATCTATTAATAAAATTTGATAGATCAAGAAAAATGCACCTTAAACTCATTTAGTGGTGCTTTGCCTGCTCTGCAGAACAAGGCAGTTCATCAAGAAATGGTGGCCGGGAGCCAAGGTCTGTCACCTTTGTACACCAATTGTACTTCAGGAAGAAAACTGTGCTTGAACAGGACTTCCTATTTCCATTATATATTCAGTAATAAAGATAAGCGACCCCCTCTTTCTCCCACAGGGTTGAAAATTATGCTAACCGGAGAGGGACCTCTTCATTCTTAACCAATCATTGCTTTTTGTACCATTATCAAACATGCACACGAATTATCAGGGAATTTCCAATCAACCTCTAGGTAATGCCTCAGAATGTTACTTACAACAATTGTAAGTATATAGGTGTTTTTTGTAGATCCAAATGTTGTTTAATGTTATAGACTTGCTAATGGTGACCTGTTTGTTACAATAGACTGCTACCCACACATCACACATTTTACAATGTGATTATTTCTAAGACGGAATATCCTCACATCTGTTTTTTTACGCACTTTATAGCGGAAGTGGCATCTAAGATGTCTGAATTGCAATACATATCACACATATACACAGGGTAAAATGTGGTCCAGATAATTGTAATAGCACATGCACTCATCTCATCCACCCAGAGGCAACAGTGTCAGTTGTGGTTCGTTGTATTTTGCCATTTTTGGCTGTACAGTGCAGTCGTACTGATTAAAGTGCAACGAGTCAGCACATTAAACAAAGGAATGATTGAAACGTTCAGAGCAGAACTTCTTTTCTGGTGTCAGCATCTGTGGGATATGATTGATTTGACCATCTGTTTACTAGCCAATGACTACAAACTGATGAAAGCATGTAGACATGCATTATAACTTTGGAAGTGGTGGCACACAAAAAGCAAAGTGTTTTCAAAGCAATTCCCCACTTGGAAGGCAATGCGTTTTTAAAATATTGACCTAATTAGGGCCTAGGTGTGTCCACTGTGATGATTTCCAGCCTAGGCACTTGGTATTTATAACAATTGGAGAATAAAAGCAGGATGCAAAAAAAAATTCTTGAAAATGTTGCTTTGCAAGTAAGAATAAGCTCTTTGCGTCACCACATTTTCAATTGAATCTCTATTCTCCTCACAGTTCTTTGCACTCTTCGTGACATGAAAGGCCAGTGTTGAGTTGCGAAGCATGCCTTGCTGTGACCCCTGTTGACCATCCCAAAAACACAATGATGGAATTGTAGTGGAACAAAACCCTCTCTTATTTCCAAGGAGATAGCGATCTTGGGCGGTACAGGGCGTGCTGAGTCAAGGATGGACCTGACCTTGGCCTCCGCTTTGATTGGTGAGCAATGCCTCTCCACTTCTCGGAGATCTGAGATGATCAGTGCCTCTTCAGTTCCAATTTCAAGAATTCTGCGTCCATCAGGGACAGTTGTAGGCAGATTTTTTATGAGTTACCAGGGTCCATCAAGGTGGCCTGTCTCAGTTAGCTTGGATCGAGATGGTTAATTTTTTGTGTCATCCAATAGGAAGGTAAACAAATGCCAAAACAAAAAAAAATTACTTTTGCTCTTTAGGATAATGTATTTTCTGACTAATTTTGGTTTGTATTGTAGAACTTGTGTAATGCTTGATACCCTTGGCGCCCTTTCAGTTTGCATGGTTTGTAAGATAATGGCTGTAGTATGTCTTCCATAGGAGGACTTCAATGAGGTGTGTAAGGTTTAAATACATTCTTCAAACATGGTGTAGAAGATGTCACTGTGCATAAGATTTTGCAGAGAGTGTGCGTTTAAACGTGTTCATACATACGTATTTTCCAACTTATATACTCAGTCAGCTATGTTATGTGATAATATGGATAGAAAAGCCAGGATTTTTGTGTCCTGTAGAATTTAAGGTGATTGTCTTTTTCTCACATTTGTGAAGAAACCGAGTTCTAGAGCTTGACCCTTTGAACAGAGAATGGCCTTCAGCCAGTTAGCCACTTTTTGACAGGAGGATAGTCAAATGGAGGGACCAGTCTAGAAGGCAGTGATCTCCTCTGGTGATGAGTGCAGAGTTTCTATTAATGGTAGAGCGGCCCAAACTCCTAGTTTGCTCGATGAGTGATGATCACCAGTCACTCAGACAGCACCTGTAAACCTAGCTGCTCTTGAGATAGTCTCCTGCATGCTGCTGTTTCAATCAATCAATCAATCAGGGGTTTATATAGCGCGCTACTCACCCGTGAGGGTCTCAAGGCGCTGGGGGGAGATGGGGGGGCGGCTCCGGATCAGTCGAAGAGCCAGATCTTGAGGTCCTTCCTGAACGAGTGCAGGGTCGGGGAGCGTCTGATGTTCACAGGGAGCTCGTTCCAGGTTTTGGCTGCGATGTAGGAGAAAGCTCTCCCGCCGGTTCTGTGTCTGCGGATGCGGGGGACCTCTGCCAGGGCGAGGTCGGCGGAGCGGAAGTTCCTCTTGGGTACGTGGAAGGATACTCTCTCGTTGAGGAATTTGGGTCCGATGTTGTGGAGGGATTTGTAGGCGTGGGTGAGGAGTTTGAAGGTGACCCTCTTCTCGACGGGGAGCCAGTGGAGGCCTCGTAGGTGTTGGGTCATGTGCTCATGGCGCGGTGTCCCGAGGACGAGTCTGGCTGCGGCGTTCTGGATGGTCTGGAGTCTATGCAGGAGGGTTTTGTTGATTCCGGCGTAGAGGGCGTTGCCGTAGTCTAGTCTGCTGGTGATGAGTGCGTGGGTGATGGTCCTTCTGCATTCAGGGGGGATCCACTGGAAGGTTTTGCAGAGGATGCGAAGGCAGTTGAAACTGGTGGAGGCGATGGCGTTGATTTGGCGGTTCATGGCGAGGGAGGAGTCAAGGATGATGCTGAGATTCCGAGCATGGTCTGTAGGGGTGGGTGGGCTCCCGAGGGCGGAGGGCCACCAGGTGTTGTCCCAGGCAGAGGTGCAGGGACCGAGGATGAGGACCTCGGTCTTCTCTGAGTTTAGCTTCAGGCAGCTGTCCTTCATCCAGGCTGCCACGTTCTTGATGCCTTCCTGGAAACAGAGTCTGGTGTCTTCGGGATTCTTCGTGAGCGAGAGGATGAGCTGGGTGTCGTCGGCGTAGGATACGATGCTGAGCCCATGCTGTCTGACGATGGCGGCGAGGGGGCCATGTAGATGTTAAAGAGCGTGGGGCTGAGTGAAGATCCCTGGGGTACTCCGCAGTTGATTTCCATGGGTTCGGAGAGAAAGGGGGGAAGTCGGATCCTCTGGGTTCTGCCGGAGAGGAAGGATTGGATCCAGTCGAGGGCGGCTCCTTGAATTCCCGCGTCGCGCAGTCTGGCTGCGAGAGTGCAATGCAAAACGGTGTCGAAGGCTGTGGAGAGGTCTAGAAGGATGAGGGCCGCAGTGTGCCCCTGGTCAGTAGCATGTCGTCGGTGGCGGCAAGGAGGGCGGTCTCGGTGCTGTGGTTGCTGCGGAATCCCGACTGGGAGGCATCCAGGATGAAGTTCACTTCTATGAAGGTGGTCAGCTGGGTGTTTACGAGTCTCTCGGTGACTTTGGCCGCAAAGGGGAGGAGAGAGATGGGCCGCTAGTTTTTCAGGTCCGTTGGGTCGGCTGATGGTTTCTTGAGGAGGGCTTTTACTTCCGCCCGCTTCCAGTCGTCTGGGCTGATGCCGGATCTGAGGGAGGCGTTGATGGTGCGTCTTAGTTCGGGTGCGATGACGGTGGCGGCCCTGTGGAAGATGTGTGGTGGGCAGGGGTCCGAAGGGGCTCCAGAGTGGGTTTTCTTCATGGTAGCTGTGATGCATTCGATGGTCGGGGGATCCCAGGACGTGATGGTCGGCTTATCAGCGGCGGTGGGTAGGGGGGTGGTGCTCGTCGTAGGTTCGCTGAAGTTGTCATAGAGGGCCTTGATCTTCATATGGAAATAGGAGCTGAGCTTGTCGCAGACTTCCTGGGAAGGTGTGACGTCCGTGGCTTCGCAGGTGAGTTTTGCGAGCTGCTGTATGACGTTGAACAGTTCCTTGGTGTTGGTTGCGTTGGTCTGGACTTTGTCTCTTATGAAGGTCCGTTTGGTGTCTCTTACGCGCTGGTGGTATTCTTTAAGGGCGCTCCTGTGGTCATTCCGTGCTTCCGTAGTTTTCAGGTTTCGCCAGGTTTTCTCTAGGCGTCTGCAGGCGCGTCTGGTTTCTTGAAGTTCTGTGGTGCACCAGGCGGCTTTCGGCGGGCGTTGTTTGGCGGGGTGGCGGAGGGGTGCGAGCTTGTCGGTGCAGCAGGTGATCCAGCGGTGGAATTCCTTGGCTCCGGAGTTGGTGTTGGTTGTGGCGCTGGGGGGGTCTTGGAGGAGGGTGCTGTTTAGGAGTTCCTCTGTGACCTTGCTCCAGTTCCTTTGTGGCAGGCGTAGGGCGGGTTTGGGTGCGGTGGTGGTGTTGAAGGTGAAGTGGACGCAGTGGTGGTCAGTCCAGAGGGGCTGGGTGGTGCGGCAGAAGCGGATGTTAGTTCCTCCCGCGAAGATGGGGTCCAGGGTGTGACCCGCTCTGTGGGTGGGCATGTTGATGAGCTGCTTCAACCCTAGGTTGGCGAGGTTGTCGAGGAGAGCAGTGGAGTCGGGGTCACTGCAGTTGTCGAGGTGGAAGTTCAGGTCACCGAGTAGAATGTAGTCCGTGGAGGTGATGGCGTGGGGTGCGGCGAGCTCGGCGATGGTATTCGCGTGATGGGTGCGAGGTCCTGGTGGTCTGTAGATGAGGGTGCCGCATAGTGTGGTCCTGAGGCTTGTCTGGATCTGGAAGTGGAGGTGTTCTGTGTTGGAGTGGGGGTCACTCGTGCTGGATGTGGAGAGGCGGAGGGGGGTCTTGTGTGCAATGGCGAGTCCTCCTCCTGGGCGGTGTGGGCGGTCCTTTCTCTGGATCTTGTAGTCGTCAGGGATGGCGGTGGCGAGGTCGGGAACGGAGGTGGCGTTGGTCCAGGTTTCCGTGAGGAAGGCGACGTCGGGCGAGAGGGTGTCGAGCAGGTCCCAGATCTCGATGGCGTGTCAGTACAGGTTTCATTTTTTTTCTTGGTTGCTAGAACATCCTTTGTTATCAATGTGTTTAAAAATCTAAAATCTTATCAGCTCAATGCAGTTCTTGACACTTATTGATTGTTGAGTTTGGGAATTTCACCTAGATGGTGCTAATAGTCCTACATGATCGGTTGGCTTGACACAGTTTGGCCTACAGCATGAAATAAAAACTAGGCCTGGGCGGCGAACTCCCCTCCATTTGCGGAGTTTGCAGAGTTTTTTCCTCGCTCGCCAACGTGGCAAGCGCGAGTGTGGAAAATCCAACGCTAGACCACCTCCCACCGAGATTTCTGAAAGCGGGCGGTCGCGGATGGTCGCGACCACTCGCGTTGAGAAACCTGTTCACGTTGAGGAAGCTGCCGCTCGAGTAGAACATCTACTCGAGCTGCAGAAAGAAGCAGTGCCCTCTTTCGCTGTGCATGGTGCCGTTCATGTTTTTTTCCTGCGTGTGACAAACTCCCAGCACTAAAAATCAGCACGAACGGCACGACCTAACGCACTTCGCCACTAGCGGAACTCCACGTAGCACGGCAGAGTTTTTTGGTCTCCACGAACTCCGCCCAGGCTTGATAAAAACCTGCATAATTAGGTTCCATTTTAACAGTGTTGTCATGAAAAAGCTTTGTTGCATCATATTTATATATGAAAATACATGTATGCTTCTCATTATTCTCAAAGCAGTTGTTATTTTAAAAAAAGATGCTCAGGGTTTAGAAAAAATACAAATATTTGCACCTGTGTTTAAGCTCAGTGGCCTGATGCATGAAGATATTTTGCCTTTGCAAAGCTAGCGCAGCTTACTTTGTGAAGGCAAAATACCAGTTTGCATTGCAGGTATGTGCATAGTGATTCACACTCCTGAGCTGAAAAATGGAGTGCAGCAGCTGAGAACACTTTGCTACTCGCAAAGACAAGCTGGGGGAGACGGGTTGTATCTCCTAACTTGCCACGTGCAAAGTTAAACATCTACCCTTTGTTCAATGGTTAATTTATAAAATAAAAAGAGCCGGGGCTCTCCTTAGGAGGCAGCGCTAACAGGAGAAATGTGCTGGTGCAAACTGCCTCCTGACTGGAGCCCCAGCACTTATTAACCTGGAGAGGACTTCGCCTAATGGGAAGAGCTGCCGATTTCGGAGCTGGAGAACCCGGTTCGAGTCTCGGCGTAGCTCAACATCCTGTGAGTCTGGGGAAATTCATGTGCGTTCTAAATAAGTCTGTCCTTAACTGGTGCTATAAGCACTGGTGCCAAGGTTTAGGTGCCGGTGCTGAGCACCGGAAAGCACCAGCTCAAATTAAGCACTGCCTTTGTTACTGTTCTTGCAGGTGAAAAGCATAAATTGGTTGTGAAGGCTCTGGGCATTAGAAGGAGGAGACAGTGGTTCCAAGGGCTGTTCACTGCCCGCTCTCCAACCCACAATGAGCCACTTTTTGTGGCATTGTGGCCCCTTTCATGATCAATAACAGGATTCACAAATCCAACACATTGGGAATTCCCGTTTCCAGATGGAGCTCAGCTGTCCCAGCATTCACTGCGCTGTGCAATAAGGACACAGCCACTTTCAGCTGCACAATATTAATGAGGCAGGGAGGTTTGTGCCCCACTGAACAGAGTCCTGGTGCACTGCAAAGAATTAGTGAATACGTCACTGTGCAAAGGCAGGATGAGGTTGTTCACAGCACAAACCAAAACACTGCACTGTAAGCCGACTGGGCATGAATGACTAAGAGGGCACACTGCTGCGGTCTGTGCCACAGCATAGCTTCAACTGGGCGTGCTGAGTGCAGGCCAGGGCAGTGCACCCTAATGGGCTTATTTACAAGCCCCTTGCGCC
The DNA here is from genome assembly GCA_963921515.1 of Calotriton arnoldi. NCBI lineage: Eukaryota > Metazoa > Chordata > Amphibia > Caudata > Salamandridae > Calotriton > Calotriton arnoldi. The sequence goes on from CAWUFW010000569.1 coordinate 2,901,743, forward strand.
ACCGGTGCGTCTCTTTTAATATGGGAAAAAGTGACGTACCGGCGGCGCAAGGGGCTTGTGAATAAGCCCCTAGATCCCCAATGTGCTGTTCCTCGTGCAATTTTTACTGCGCAAGTGCAACCTGGCCTAAATTACAAAAGAGACCTAGAGATCCACCAGGAGATGGGTGGAGTGAGAGACTGCACCTTTTCTGCAGGATGATGAATGAAGAGTCCTGGCCCCCCCTTTTCTTCCCTTTGAAGTCAGTGGCAACGCTAGAAGTGAATCTTAAGGGGGGAGGGGCACACATCGAGACACAGTTAAAAGTGCTAGGACAACTTACAATACAAATGTTTTCTATCCATCCTATATATTTATCTATCTCTCTATCTGTCTGTGTGTCTATCTATCCATGTTTGCTTAAAATGTTTAAATCTGACTTTGTATGTCTGGACAATAGTTTTATATATAAAGACCAATACTCATAAACATTTGAGGAAATAACACTGCTTTCCATTGAAAAGTATTTGAACAAATTAATGAGTGTGGCATGGTGCAGTGTCTATATTTTTTCTGTGCCGCCTCATGGCACATTCAACAGCTGTGGTCTGGCCCAAGGAATGACCAGGACAAATAGAGCAGGCGCACTGGCCACCGTGGGAATATGTGTTAAATTGTCAAAACGAGATATTGCCCTTAATTGTACTGCGTAATTAGCATTTAATCACTTAGTATGGCAAATATTTGCATTTCCTTACCACATAATTTATTTAACAACTTTGTTGGTCCTTCATTGCTCAATAATCATTGTGGCCCTGCACATAAATACGCAACCCACTGAGCTAACTGATTGGCCTCCGTGAAACCAGATAAGGAAGCAGCTGTAGGAGCCAACCACATGGCGGTGCCAAAGAACAAGAAAGAAAACTGAGAAATGTCATTTATTAGTGGCTGGGGAGCACTCCAGCAGTAAAATGCCATTTTGCCTCGAGCACCACATTTTGTAACATCATCACCAAACTCGTAAATGTGTGCCCAGTTGGAGAACTAGCAAAATATCAGTGTGTGGCCAATTTCAGTGAACGAAACATCTAGGTTCGTTTTTCCTATGTTGCTCAGTATTTCTAAGGGCTTCAAATTTACAAAGAAAAGAAAGTTAAAGCGCAGCGAAATGAATGATACACTGTGGTGTAGCTGGGAAACAAGTATTAGACCCTTCTTCTTGTGGTTCTACTCCAACAACGCAGCTGCTAACCACGTATTTTCCCAAAGAGCATCTTCTTTTACAGAAGACTGCAAAGCAGGCCCAGGAGGACTGGCGCCATGACAGGCTGGTTCTGAAAATCTGGCATAGCGCCGCTCTTCATGGACCCATATTGGGCACCCCTGCTATAATGCAAGCTTCGGAAGTTGTCAGAGCCTGTATGTTGATTTGCATGTTCTCGAAATCTTGCTATGCTCAAATACACATCCTTCATCTCACCCCCAGCCAGGTCAATGTTCTATCTGTAACTGATCAGAGATGACATTTCTGCTCTCGCACAACAGTACAACAAAACTCCTTAACCATAGTAGTTGTACGAACAAGCATCGCCAATCCATTCACAGACTAGGGGTAACTTGGCTTCTGGGGCCGGAAATGCTAATATATTAACAGACGTGCCAACTCACACGGTGCCACTGTGTGTGTGATAAACAATATCGGCTCCCTTCATACGGTCACCTGGTGAAGAGCTGATATCACACGGTGGCAGGGAAAACGAGCTGAAAAGCTCTGTAAATAGTGGATTTCCAGCTCGTTTTCCGAGGCTTTGAACTGCTGATGTCCATTAAAGGATGTGAAATCACCCCAGGACATCGGCACCAACCTCAGCAACCTTTTATTTTGTTTTTGGAGGAGGGCACTTGGGGGCAGGGTGGGGGCAAAATTGCCTTATAGGTACTTCTCGGCACGTGGCCTTGCGCCCTCCTAGGCCCCCTCCCCTCCACACACAGTAATATTTTGGTTCAAGTTGACAGATATGTATTAAAATCTTATCTTAAAAGAAGCACATCAGAGTGTGGGGGCTCTGAGAGCCATTTTAAATGACCAGGCCACAAATATCTCAATATAAGCCCACACACGCGCACACATCTAGGCACGCACACAAGCACACACATACTTTTCGCATCTCATAAGAGGCGGTAGGGTGTTCTGGGTTCCAACCCTAATGCCTAAAAAAGGAGTACCCCCTTTCCAAAATGTACACAGCAGAAAAGGTAGGGCAGATTATCAACAACATCCAGAATGCAGAATATTGGTGTTCTTCCTTTACAAAAGGCACTGGTAATCACTTTGTAAAATATTGGACCTATGATACGTTATGCATGCTTGTAAATCGGCATAGAGGCATGCTATGCGCCCATTTCTTCGAGAACTACTATGTCACCAGTTCACAGGCATTTCTTGACAAATGCCTCACACGTCTCCCTTCGATGGTCCACACACACTCTGGGCACAATCTCAAGTGTCAAACACACATGAAGGAGTGGGAGGACAAGGGATACAGCTATACCCTCCCTAACTCCAGCGAGCACACTAAAGTATCTGATCCCTGATACTGGTTTGAAACACGATTGCAGTTTAAAAAGTTCTTTGGGCTCAAGGATTTTTCCTAAAAAGAACGAAGGCCCCCACCCACTGTAGTGTCATCCTTCATCAGCAGGCCCCTCCTCCTCACACATCCCATACTTGGTGACTGCAATGGGCTCCTACTGGAGATCTTTTGAGGGTTCTATTTTTTATCTGCCAGCATGTTAGGTAGACTGGGACCCTAATAGACTAAAGTGCATCCTGGAAGGCTACTTTACTTGTTTGGTGCTTCTCAGCCGCAGTAATAAAAACTGGGGGGCAGATTTACAAGCCCCTTGCGCCACTTTTGCGTCATTTTTAACATGGGAAAAGTGACGCAAAAGTGGCGCAAGGGCCTTGTAAATCTGCCCCTGGATCCACAAGGGATATGCATAATACAGGTCCTTGGTATAAACTGTCTTGTCAACCTGTTTCTGTCTGTGTTGTTGGCCCATATGGATCTTTGGCATTCATCAGGACAGGGTCCCTAACCATAGGTACTGATTGGTTCCTATGTCTTCTCTATTGTACTGCGTTCAGATAACTGGCACAGTCAGGGAGCACAAATTAGAAGGCTCATTCTAAGAAGGTGCTGTTTAGTTCGGTATGCAGACTTGGTCTCCATCTTAAAAGTTTATGATAACCCTATAGAACACCATGGATGTTCAAAATTTGGTGTCATACTGAGTCCTGCAGACACTCTATTAGAGTCTCCGGGATGAGTCCTAAATTGTGGAATCACAAAAATTCTTAATGGACAATTACATGTTTATGTTAAGATATAATGTATGTCTATGTCTTAGTGGTGCTTTGTTGCACACTTATTATCTGTGTCATTCATGGGGAGGTACCGAATTTGATGTACATGGTACCCTGTTATAGATGTATTGTGATAATATGTACAAACTCGTGTCATCTCTTGACCACATCTGCTTGTGTGATAGTAAACAGTGTTAGTAAGGATGGATTGTAGCCCCATTCCTCCTGTTCCATAATTCAGGTTGAGTAGACAATACATATTTTGTTTGCAATATATTGTGGTCTGGACCCCACGGGTTGCGTATCCGATGGGTAAGCTATTAAAGTTATGACGTGTCAATTATTTTCAGGAGCCAGAGATATCTTGTAATTGGACCCATTCAATGTAATTGTTAAGACTTAGGGGCCGATTCCAATTCAGGCCGGAAATCTCTCCGACCAAGCCGGACCCGGAGAGATTTCCGACCGAACCGGACTCTAGCAGCCCGACCGAACGAGTACGATGCGGCCGTATGCTATCGGACTCGATTCGGTCGGACTCCCATTGAAGTCAATGGGAGCCGGTTGTACGACGCGTACACGGGCTCCCATTGACTCGATAGGTACGTCGCAAACAAGGGCGCCCCCTACAGCGGGTACGCGTCGGTGCGACTCGCGCCGTACATGCATGTGTACGTGCGACTCGTGCGACTCGCACGGCTACGCGTGCAGGGGGGTCCGACACGGACCCCCGAAGTCCGGCTCCGACTGCTCTTTGGAGCCGGACGGCGCGAGTCGGTCGGACTGTTCGAGGCGCGCATCGTACTTGCTCGGTCGGGTAACGTCTCCATTGCGTGGTGCGAGTCGTGTCCGTACGAGTCGGTCGGAGCGGTTCGGACCCGCGAACGAGTCGGTCGGCGATTTCGCGTACGCTCGCATCGTACTTGCTCGCCCGGACGCATGTACGAATCGGTCGGAAACAAGGCCTCCGAATCGGATCCGGTAAAGCCGAATCCGATTCGGTGCCCTACCGGCCGAGATCGGAATCGGCCCCTAAGTCTGAGTGCATAACTTGTACACCCAACTTAGCTTAAATTTAAAATGGTACGTTTGTCAGATCCAGGTACCCTTTGAATAACAGTCAAATTACGTAATCCTGAGTGTTGTTAGTCTGATTATAATGGGATGCAAGTTCGTTAGTGCGTTCCCGGATTTAATACTACTTCAGTGTTCTGTGACCTGTGTATTCACCTTTCTGCTTGTCATCCCTATGTGTCATAGGTTACAAGGACATGTTAACATATCTGATTCAGCAATACAATATGTGTGTTTCTTCTGGTTCCAGGGCTACTGTAGACTAAGATCAAGTTCAGAGCTGGTTTGAATAAATTTGCCCTCACTGCAGCTGCTTCAATCGCAGGTGCAAATTGTGCAGGGCCTGGTATTTATTGGGTGCACGATTTGGCCCTTGGAATGGGGGATTTTTCATAAATTGTACATGTTTTGCTCTGTTATGGGGTGCCCAAATTCATATTTTGAGGTGGACACCCGAAAGATTCTCTCCAGGATTTACCTGGCAAAAATCTGAGGGTAAAATCCCTTTTGTGTGCAATTTCCTGCTGTTTTCTAAACAGTGGTTAATTTGTAAAATAAATAAGTGCTGGGGCTCTCGTTAGGCGACAGCTTGCATCAGCCCCTTTCTCCTGTTAGCGCCGCCTAAAACAGAACCAACTTCTAACCATAAAAGTGGGGAGAAGGTGTGGCGTAATGGCCAGAGCTACCAACTTCAGAGCTGGGAAGTCGGGTTCGAGTCTCGGCATCGGCAGAGCATCCTGTGATTCTGGGCAAATCTCCCCCTGCCTACCATAAATGAATGTGTCCTTAACTGGTGCTCATGAAAAGGGCCGGTGCTGAGCACCGGAAACCACTGGCTCAAATTAAGCACTGGTTGTAAACCAAAACAAGTTTTCCACCCAGATTACGAGTGGGCCTATGCTTGCTGTGCACAACACTCCCTATATTCTATTACGTGATAAATATATTCCATCAACTAAATGGATCAAAACAGTGGATTACAAAATGGAGATAGTGTATTTAGATGTGAAATGAAGAATAGTAAATGTGTACATTCTTGATGATGTTATGGCGTGGGCGAAGTAGTGGATGCTACATTTTAGTGGTTGATAATAATGACCTCCTTCTAGTAACCTACAGCTGTTTGCACTTTTAATTAAAATTGCAGCTCATAAAATCGTAGGTAACATTTTCAGTTAAAGGAACAAACCTTGCTTCATTTAAGGTATGTCTTACAGACTAGTGGCATTTGTAGAAAATGACCATTCATTTCTTCAAGCCAGTTCTAATATATAGCTTTTACTATAGGATTAATGTAGAGGTTGAAAGTATGAAATAACAACTATTGTAATTATTTAAGCAATTAATTAAACCCCAATTAAGCCGCCTCAACAAAAAATGTATATTGAACGGAGTAGAAACATATTTTTCTCTTTTATAAAAGCCGTGTTTTATCCTTTTAACTATATTGTGTTCTATTACGTTACAGAATTTGTATAGCGTTTTGAACCCCTGAGCGCGCTGAATAATAAATTGATGACCTTCCCATGCAAGCTGTTTGGATAGCCCCACACACACACTGCACACTGCTCAGAAACCCATACTGGATTTATGCATTCTATGAAGCTGGACTCAACAATGCTGATAAATTTGCTGCACACAGAGAATGACACTGAAGGACAAAGGATGGAGGGCAAAGCATGCAATCTGTGTCTGAAGGCACAAAGGGAAACCGGGTCACAAGAGATAGTGGAGGGGTGGGTCCGGGGCCGTGTTTGAGGACGTTAGATTAAGGGCAAATAATTCCATCTACTGGCATGAAAGGTAGCTGTCAGGTCAGGATCAGGGAACAAAGGAAGGCTACAGAAATATGAGGAGCACCATGCGGAGAGAAATTATTCTCACGTACACCAAAAATAAATATATCGCAAAGTCAACACCCTGGCAAATAACAGAAGCCGCTCGTACCAGGACGGGGATGCAGTGACTAATGGAGATATGGAACATTACCTTAAGACAAGAAAGTCAACAGAAACTTGCATCACAGAAAGAAACAAGAAAAGAAAAGTTACCCCAAGGTCATAGAAAGAGGACTTCAGGCACAGTTTCCTATTTAATATCTGGCATTTAAAAGAGCCAACATCTTGCACTTTTAAGATGGGCTCATTAATGACTTAAGAACTTTGGAGGGCTTTGTTCAAGCAGGGAAAGAATCTTTGATTGTCTGATTTTTAAAGCAATATAACTAGATTTGAGAAAAATAACCTAAGGGTGACAAATTCATAACATGTAAACCCGTGATCCGAGTGAATTATGTCGCATTTGGGTCCTATAATTCAATTTACAACTTTTGTAACAAATCTTGGGAGGAGATCATCATGGCATGTGATGCAGGCAGGAGCGATGCCTGTCGGCCCTTTGGATCATGTAACATAAACGAACGGGGCCTGGCAACTGAATAGCTCCTGATACTAAGTTCAGAAAAGGGACCTTATGCAGTACACAATCTCCAACAGTCCCTGGTAAATGAATTTAATTTGTAGGGAAACGGACATCTAAAGATTTCTTAGTACCGAGTCTATTTGGGCATTTGCAGTTTCCACAATTTTATTCATGAGACCATTTTACGCAAAATGGAGGCTGAATGCATGCAATTTGCATATTCACTCTTTATACTGAAAGCATAACTTAATGTGGCCCTTTGAGACTGACGGTAAGCAGTCTGTGGTAGAATGTGATCTTGACTTGTTACAACCTGGAGCACTGTGGGGAAAACTGTAATCATTGTGGTCCTATTTTGATAAACCAGAGGTTACATGTTTTTTATCGTTCACTTGTGAACAATGCGTCCTCTCCTCAACACGCACCTCAAATGGTCACGTAGCCTTTAATTTCTCAAGAGTTAAAACCTCAGCAACCAGATTTCCAATCGTTTTGGGGCTCGCTCAACAGATAGTGTGATCCTATCAAGGATTGATTACAAAGTCATTCCTTATATACAGCATTTTCAGTTTAAATGATTTTGTGTAGTGCAAAAAATGAAATTAGCGGTTATTTGCTCATTTCAAATGAAAGCGTTATTTGGCGTGTGTTGGACAGGGGGTCTCTGCTACAAACATGGCTGAGTACACTGCCCACCAATCTGAGGGTCTGCCCTCTCTGCTATGTCAGGCGAAGAGCCATGTTTCTGCCAGCAGAGCAACTGCTGGTTCTGCCAATGGAAACCTTAGACTGACAGCCTCATGGACCACAGGCTGTCTGCCCTATTTAGGGCAACCGCCCTGACATACCATTTTGTCTGTTCTGGACCACCAGGAAAAGCCTAGCATTCCTGAACGGAAAAAAATAAAAATAGCCCCTACACCATCAGAGGAAACTCTCATAGTGCCAGGGCAATTAGTTTTTTGCTTTTCCAATACATACTTCCAATTTGGGTGTTTCTTTTTGAAAAACAAAAAAAAATGCTTAGAGGCCAGATGAAACATGGTGAGGCTCAGCAAACGTATAGTGCTTTCCGAGGAGCTACTGTAACTCCTCTGAAGGCACAGAGATCTCCACCAAGCAGGCAGAGAGCTCTAAAAATGGCAGGTTGTCATCTCCCGGATACACTGATATGCCAGTTACGACCTACGGCACCCTGGTAGGTAGGTGGACCACCCGGCATAGTATGACGATAATATAATTTCACACATTTTTATCTATCTACACAATGTGTATGAGGATGTGGCCTAACGGCTGGCTAGAGCGGTCGACCTCGAAGCTGGGGAACCGGATTCGAGTCTCGGCAAGGACGCTCAACATCTTGTGATTCTGGGCAAATCAGTGTGCCTAACAAAAAATGAATTTGTCCATCTGTAACACAACTGGTGCTTATGTAAAGCGCTCTGATACCTTCCGGGCGAGTTTTCGCAATAAAAAAATATTTGGCAAATGGCATGCTGTCCTAATTGCTATAAACTGTTACCTTCGGAACAATTTAATTACTCTACTAGGCACATATCAGTCTTCCCTCGCGATGAAGGTATCCCATAATTCTCTTGCTAACTATACATGTCGACGGAAGGTGAGTTTTGGTACAAGTTGATGTTCACGCTTGTGTGATCATTGTCTCAGTTTACAAAGAAATGTCTGGAGCGAGTTTTACACGGGAGGTTAGTGAGGTAATGTGTTCGCAGCCAAGGGATGAGTGAACGAGCCCTCTGGCGACGCATCAGCTGAAGTGAGATGTCTGTCTAGGAAGAAGGATCGACGTGAGCATCTGTGCATCTCCAGCTGCCCACAGGGGACAGGAAGACCATTTAATCCTCGCATGCACTAGGCGCACATGCTCCATTTGCCATAGCACGGTTCTGTATTTAGCACAAGCCAAAGCTAACATCTCAATCAGTGTGACGAACCATTAGCCTCATCCTAGGGGAAGACAGCCTGTCTAATTGCCTGTTTGGACAATTTAGAATCACCAACGATGATTATTATAAATGAATGCTGCTTATGTCATATTCTAACGCCTTGCTAGTCCTTCTACGTGCTTGCTTAGAAATGGGTGCACATGTTCTTTTACAGAGCTATAATGGACTTGTATTCCAGTGTTGAAAAATTAGCAATAATCCTGAATAGACGAGAACCCACTCGCCGGGTGTGAGATCATGGAGGGTGCCCCCACGTATGAACTCCTCCAGTGGCAACCCTGACTACAACCAAGACCCAATCAAATGAGCTCTTCCAAATGGGTGCTCAGGATCTCAATGTGAATCAGAGACCTTCGCCCCAGTGTCAGGTATACGAAGCGCTACATAAATTCTACAATGCATGAGTCACGCGAGGCAGACTCAGGAAGGCAGAATACAGCAGCATCTGCAGAAACCTCTTGGTAAGCATAAAGAAGAAATATCTGAGGGTGAATCACCACCATTCACAAATGTCAGTAGGCTATTGTTGAATAACTACACCCTCCAGAGCAGACAATGTGTTCTCATCTTGTCTCTCAAAATGGTAACAGAAATGAGTTCTCCAAGACTTTACAGTAGCCTGGAATACGCATGCTATTAATCTTCAACAATAAGAGGCTGGTGGCTCTAGTTAGAGTTTGGTAAATGGGATACTCGCTCACAAATGTGGCAGATGCCCCATCCGCTGTATTAGAAGTGCATTATAGTCAATGGCACTTGTAATGTGGTTGATACGATATCCATCCTGTTTCAACTTAGTATCAATCCACTAAACTCTTAATAAAGCTTTAACTAACCTCAACACATTAGCTATCTGAACTGACTGCTTTAAGTAGTGCCCTGTACTTTGAACGAGTAGGGATCCCATTCACCATTTGAACATATGTACTGGCACTGCTTGAATACCTACAGTACAGGTGCCATGATCATTTCTATTAATCTAACACTGATGGTTTCAGAAGACGTTATGAGCATTCATCCAACATGTTCCTATCCTTATGACTATGACTCCATCCAAGAACCTCTTCATTGTGCTAATTCCAACATAGGACCATGCAAACATGGTCAACCTCCAGTGCTTGTATGCTGCAAGTCCTGGATGCACTTCATCACATTCAACTGTTCCAACAAATCATGGCTACCACCTCTGCGCTACAAAGCGCTAATAGACCAGATAGCCAGTTAGCATCCACAAATGCCCCACAAGGGACAATAGCAACCGCATTGGGAAGTTCCAGGATGACATGAAATAAGCATTAAGGTGTAATTACCTCCCAGGAACTGGTAATGTATCTAGAAGCAGAAGGTGGAAACAAAGAAAGGGGGGCAAGCCCTATCACATCACACTAGCTTCCCATTTTCTTTTTCAAGTGCAGAAAATCAATCAATCCAAGTAACCTCCCAGAAGATGTAGGCTAACACCAGACATTAATGGTGTGACTAGGCAGAAGTGAGTTGACTCTGCGTGATGCAACACAAATATTGTGACGTTAATAAACTGCTGATGTATCTTTCTTAAAGACAATGCGCATTGTGCACACTCACTTCCAAGGACACATCAATGTAACTTGTCTTCTTCACAGCTACCAATCAGGCTTAAGAACAGCCACCATATAAAACGTGACAATTATTTCCTGATGATCCCTTCCTCCTGATGCTCTTCTCTGCTCCCTTTGACAGTGTTGAGCATCTCACTCTCATTCACTCCCTGACATCTTGAATGGAATTTATTGGCAAAGTTGGCCACTGCTTCTCCTCCTACTTTTCTAGCATGAGATTGTCCATGTAAATTCCACAATATCCCTATTATCTGAAGAATACCCAAATAGCTCCATTCATTCCCATCATCGTCAACCTTCTTTATGGAGTCTCTCAGAATCCTACAACAACACCACAATATACCAATAAGCTGATGACACACAGCTTTACATGAAAGTCTCTGCTCTTGACATTCAATGACTCAATCACTGCCTTCCTTTCACTCAGCACTAGGTGTCTGGCACCTGCCTGAAAATCAATCCCAAATTCCTTCTGCTTACCAACAGTAACAAGGTACTGCAAAACTGGCTCAATGACATGATCATAAATGACTTCAAGCACCAACTATCATTCTGTGCCAAATCACGAGGATTCACCCTCAACACCGACCACTTCCTTGAGGAACACTTCCCCAAGAAGACCAAGAAGGCATAGAAGCAGCTATATTTCTTGAAGGAAATGAAACTGTTCCTTCCTGAAAACAGCTTCAGAACCTGTGTCCAAGCCCTTGTACTTTTACATCTGGATTGAGAGGATTGAGATGCCATAGCATGGCTCACCAATGGATTGGAGAAAGCGAACCAATTCACCATGTCCCTAATGGAACTCCATTGGCATCCCCTGCATACCTGCATCACCATCAAGACTTGCTACAACATGTATATGGCCACCATGAATAGTAATCCTGTCACATCACCCTCCCCAGGTACACGTACATTGGTTCCCTCTGAATTTCTGCATCGCCTTCAAGTCCTGCTGCATCATCTATACTGTCACTGTGAACAGCAACCCTGTCTATCTGTCTGTCAATCTAACCATCTCAGGCCGATCTGGACACACCCATGGCCAGGACATTCCTACAGTAGAAATTAAAAAGTGCTAGAAACCACAAACCAGGAAATAGGCCTTCTCCAACGGAGTACCCAGCAACTGGAACACCATCACTATAATTTTAGAACTGCTCAACCCACCATTCAATGCAGAATAAGGCTGAAGACATACCTCTTGAAAGAACATCATATCTCAACACATTAGAACACATTTTCCCATCCATTGTCCCTAGAATCCCCCTCTCCTCCTCTCTGTAAGAATTCATGAATGGTATCCTCAGCTGCCATCTAAAGGTGGGCGGAACTCACAGAGTTTTACTCAGCAGAATCCTGGGGGTTACAGACTCTGCAGAATTCCACCAACAGCAGAAGAAATGCAGCTTGTGCTGCAATTTAGCACTGGTAGCACGAGCAGCACTGAAAAATCAGCGCGAACGGCACCATGCATTGCACAAGAGCGCTCGGCCGTTCAAGTTGAAAATCTACTTGCAGAGCAGCAAATCCATCAAGCGGCAGCCGGCTGGCCGAGAATGCTCGCAAATGCCGGCAACTGCCCGTGTTAGAAAATCGCACAAGGAGGCGCCTAATCTCACTCATACTCACCAGCTCACATATTCTGGAGCCGTGCGGGAGAAAGATTCCGCCACACTGCGATTGGCAGAATTTGGCCTGAACTGCGCATTAAAGAGTAACGCAGAGTAGCCACAATTCCACCAATTCCGATGGCAGAATGGAACATTTCACCCACCCCTACTGCCATCCCTTTATAGTACTCCACTGCCCCTGGCTGGGTTTGTACTATGCAACATATAAAAGGATAACAACAATAGAGAGTCAGAAGAGAGCCACTCACATTCCCTCATAAATGCACTCAACAAAGAAGAGCGAGCGCGCTACCATACTTTTTTTGTCTGTCTGCTTGAGATGTCCTTCACACATCTATGTGAAAAAAACATTTGTAGGTTTCTTAAAAGACCTCTCACCCACTAACCTACTTGGTGGCATGCCTCATTATTGGGGTCCCACTCGATATACCTAGCGCATCAAGGGTATGCTACAACGCTTGATCAGAGCGGAGCGTTTTCTTTTGCATACGGAGCACCAGAGGTCAGAAAATAGGTAGCTCAAACGGGCTAACACCCTTGACGAATGTGTGACTACAGGGCTCGCCCCCTCGTAGCCTCCATGTTGTGATGACATACTGAGGAACAAAGACTCAAATGGAATAAACACAGACAACCATAAGTTACGAGCTGTGATATTGTTGCATGCCTTAGCACACACGCAATACTGGTCCTGAAGAAAGCCATACTGACCCTTTGGGCTTTTAGACATTATGGCTGAAACATGTTGACCGAAACAGAGGATGTGAGAGTTCATTGCTTTCTTGGAGCACATTCACCACTGCTTTAAATCTTTGTCCAAGGTTACTACTATTTAACATACCTCACTGGCTGGTAACCTGGAGGCAATTTTAATTCACCTTTTCTTCACTTGAGAAACACCCAAAAAACCTGCTCCGCTGTAATCAGGTGTTGCATCACACCCTTGATGCTCTAGGTATCTCGGGTGGGGCCCCAGTGATGAAACATGTTACCAAGTAGGTTACTGGGTGAGGTTTCTTTTAATAAAACCTAAAAGTGTTCAATGCAACATATATACAGCACATATACGTTTACATGCATAAAGTTGACTTATATACATAAAGCTCACATATTGCTGGGTTCCACTGAGAGGCAATATGAAGAACTATTGTTCTTGCAAATGAAGGGCTGCTACCGGGTAAGGTCTCGGGCAAATATTACTAATGCCTGAAGAATATGCATGTGCACCTGTTGAAATTAGCCAATCATATTTTGGTAAAACGGGCTAAAACTTTTGTAGATAATATATTAACGGGGTAAAAGATCTTCAGAGCAAGAGAGAAACATCAGCCACCTTTCAGTTGTTTTAAAATTGAGACCATAAGATAAAAAGTGTATTTTTCTAAAAAAAACAACCCTCATCTGGTTGAAAAGCACTAGGAAGCTGCCAGATGGTTCCAAGAACTGAAACGGTGATAATGATAAGCATCACCACAAAGAGAAAGGCACAATGGCTTATATTTAAGGAAAAGGGTACATATCGCATATGGAAAACCGATAAGCCTGCTGTCACCAACCATATCTGCTAAACATACATTTCTAAACATTGTTATTCAATTCTAAAGCCAATGACCCTCCCCCCAAAGTCATTGTAAAGTTTTATCTCCCTCCCTTTTGGGAAAGTACATAGCTCCACACCCACCAAATTGCTAATTTAGATTGTTGCAGAAATACAACATTATATAGATTATTACTTCAACTTGCAAAATTACTCAGGGAAAAAGATACTCTTTATCTTTCATATTCAAAAGTGCTGATGATAAAGGGTTTGATCAGTCATTCATCACTCTAGACTGCCTGAAGAGTGTAAATGCATGAATAGCAGCCTTCTATTGGTTTCCTTGGCTACACCCAACAGTGTAATCAGTAACTCAATTATTTCTTTTCTGTAATGAACAGTGGTATTATTATTTGAATATTTAGAATATGTAAATCATTTGAATTAATAATGCAAAGATTTTGGGAGCATGATTTAGAGTGCTGAGTACATTTTTCACTCTCTCAGGGCCCGATTCACAAAGGTAAAGTTAGACAAAAGTCTAACTTTACGACTTTCGGTATTCACAAAGGGCATTTACTACACGTAATTGCCCTTTGTGAATATCGAAAGTCGAACTTTACGACTTTCAGTATTCACAAAGTGCATTTACGAGTAGTAAATGCCTTTTGTGAATACCGAAAGTCATGAAGTTAGACTTTCGTCTAACTTTACCTTTGTGAATCGGGCCCTCAGTTTTTACTTTCTCACTGCGAAGGAGTAAAATACTCCATTACTTTGGCAGAGTACCCATCCTCTGCATTTAGAGATGTCCGCTGACCCTATGGATATCTCTAGTCATTAGCAGGAACCATGGTCACTGCAGTTTCTGTCTGTGTTAAAAGTTTGATGGACGGTACTATCAAATTGACAGACGTTTGCCAAACGTTTAACATCTTTTGGTTTCTCAAAAACAAACTTCCATATCGTTAGTTTGTTTTTGAAAAATGAAAAACTAATGATTCCCCACACCTAGAGAGTTGCCTCCCATGGTGTGGGGTCATTTGAACTGTTTCATTGTCCCGGCTGTGAAGGACAGTGAAAACTGGATGTTTGACTGTCCAACCTATATTGGGTGGGCGGTTGAATCGTTAAATCGGGAGTCAGAGTACTATCTCGGGGACTTAGCAAGAGTAGGCTCCATCGTCGAGATACTGACGGTCCGCCTACCTGTAACTCAGACAGGTGGTCCGAGGGTTTGGCAAAGAGGGTACTTCGTCGCAGTTGCGAGGGAGTACCCTCTCTATCAAATTCCAAGTCAGGACCTGTTTTGCATATGGAAACACTGCACTGCCACAGACACCCTTTCTAATAGTGAAAAGCATGGAAAATCATGACAGAGGGGCAAAGTCAGAGAATTAAGTAAGATAACCGGAGCAGGACAACCTAAGACGTTCAGAGGTGTGCGATTTTCATCAGTAAAATCTCAAATTGATTTCAAATATAGGCCATCGCTTAGTTCCCACTCTTTCTTGCTTTTCCAATATTTATGCTGTGGTGTAGTTTTTCCATGCAAACAGGTGACATTTCCTTAAACAGATGTGCCATTTCCTCATTAGTAAATTTTAAAACCATTATACTTGTGACAGGTGTATATTGGTGTCTTTTTTCAGGTCTTGCCTACAAAAACCTGTTGTGGACCTTACCATACAGTGTTCTTTGTGCAAGCCCGCAACTTACCATTAGTTTGCTTTCTCATCAATAACATTTGCTTTCTACTTTTTCGGTAACTTGCGTTCCTCTTCTTGTGTTTGTTCCTCTTCTGGAGAATAGCTTCTTTGCCTTGCTTTAATTGGTTGACGTGTTTCATTCCACTGCTTACATTAAGGGAGCTCATTTTACTTTTTTTCTTTCAGCACTCCATAAGAGTAAATGTGTTTTCTTTCTCTCTCCCTCGTGTGCTGCTTCCTCCTCAAAACCTCTCCCCTGGCACTTTGTGTTGCTCCCTTTTCTACCTACCGCCAGGTCGTCCATTGATTACTTACCCCTGCTTTTTTTGCTTTGTATTTATTTTTAACTTCCTCTCCTTTCTCGCCTCAAGCTTATCTATTTCTCTACTGTCCACATCCCATTGTTCACCCCTCACATTGACTTCTCTCCTATGCTCTCTAGCCATCCACTCCTTTGTTGTTCCCCCAAATCCAGTGGCGGCTTCTCCGCTAAGGCAGAGGAGCGGCGCCCCACTGCTTTTTTGCAGTGAAATAAAGTGAAAATAAAATGATAACTTGTGTTATTATCATTTTATTTTCTCCTACTTACGCAGCTTTGTGCAAGGGGGTGGGGGCAGGGGAGGAGTGGTAGGCAGCACCCTCCTAAGTGCGCAATGACTGCTTGGCCGGCACTCTCGGGCCACCCAAAACAGTCTTGCGCACTTTGCATGTTCTCCATGCAGGCTGCATCGCAGCCTACGTGGAGAACATGCCCAGGCCTCCAGTCAGCGTCTGAGCGCCGAAACATGTTGCTCAGACCAATCACAACTCCGCTAAGGCAGCCTTGTGATTGGCTGACTGGGAGCCTGGATGTGCTTCCTGTGGCAGAGCGAGGGAGGACTACGGAGGAGAGACGCGGCAGGGAAGTAGCAAGAAGGTTCGTTTTTTAAAAATTATTTTCTTATACCCACTTCCCCCGCGTCCTATGCCCCCTCCCACCCCGCCCCCCATACCTCTGATCCAGCCGCCGCTGCCCAAATCTCCTGTTCTGTCAATAAAAAAAGTAGTTTTTTCCAATTTTTTGGAGGGCCTGGCTGCTGCCATTTGGTGCTGTACCTCTCCATGTTCAAAGCTCCGCTCAGCTTTTGAACACATATAATAATTTTACTAAAATGACAGTTGCATCAAGCCGTATGCAGCTCATGGATAAGTCACCTCTCTGGGCCGCCACAGTGTCACGATGCATTGGTTTTTTTTTCTTTTTTTTCCAGTGGTGCACCTTGATTTTTGCAGATGCTTAATAGGATAGCAAAAGCTTTGGCAAAACCAATAGGTTCAAAAGGCAGGACCTATTGTCTTTGTCAATTTTTGGTTGTTAAAGAAAATTTAAAGGGGATTCATGATTTTAATGAAAACTCGCATGCAGGAAAATCAGCGAACTATGGGGGGATATTGTAGTGTCTGCAGGCAACCCGCAAAATTTATCAAAGAAAAAATGTAATTTTGCAACCTCCTAAGTTAAATTGAGCTGCCTTGGTTTGTTGGGTAATTGATTATTAATGGAATGTAGCGATCTGTTTAGTCATTTCTTTAGTAGTTTCATATTTTACAAATCTCACGGAATAGGGGATTATAGCAGTGTACAATACATATGAAAACTGGGACATAGGTAAAGATGCACTGTCTCAAGGTGTTATGGAAACACAAGAAGCAGCACTGCGTAAATTTACAATAGAAGAAAAATATCTTACATTACACTGTTTTACAGCAGAGGGTCTTCTTGTATTTTTTGCAGTGATGCAGAAATTGATATGACGTTGTATCTACTTGCAAGCTATAACATATACGGTCCCTTTGCTGGTAATCTCGAAGGGACTGTAAGGGGAGTTATCAATCTAATCAGGGTTACGAGTGCCATAGGAACACTGGAGGAGTGTTTCACTTGGGCATTTCGCTACCTGAAAGCAGTCAAAGTGTCTATGAAAATCCAGCTGATAATGGGGAATAACATGAATAAATACTTATTCCTGAACACCATTCCCCATTCCAGGAGGCAAAACGTATGCCCTCATACAGGTGCAGGAATGCTATGTGGTTACCACAATAAGGCACATATCACCATGACCTCTGCAATAGGCCACTTCAATTGGGCTCTATGTAGTGTGCCACATGATGCTCTTTGCTACCCTCATTAACATCAACATTGTCATTTAAAGCGTTTCCATTGGCCTGTCTGTTCCCATTTCTCTCACTGTATCATTGCGTGGAACTATTTTCAGCATGGAAAGCCATGGGCACTACTTCCTGTCTGTAATCAGAATCAATTGTCATTTATTTTATTTTGTTATTTTATTTACTGAGTTTTATATAGCGCCTACTCCACCTGAGGGCCTCAGAGCCCTTCACAGAGATAGCAGCATATACTTGAGATACATTTGGAGTAAATACAGATACATAGTGACAGAAAGTGACGAGGTATATGAGGAATTGCAAAGCCGAATGACAAACGCGAAACAGCCTTTACAATGAGGTTTTTACCACGTTGTGACTTAACCACGCATTTTTAAGCATGCATGTCTTTACAACGTGTATGTTTTTACAACGGATGCCTTTACCACGCATTTAAGGTAAGTTGGGGGGGTGTGGGCTGTCTCCCCCCAACAATACATTGTTTTTAAATAAATAAACAGTGCATGGTAATGGCACCCATTGTAAAAACATACATGCTGCAAAAAAAATGCATGATAAAAAATGCATGGTTAAGGCTTGCGACGTATTTCCCTGCATTGTTCCGTCGCACAGCCACTACAAACGATACATCCAGAAACATTGAACACTTCTTCAGTACACCTCATGGATAGTATAAATATGCACTTCAAAAATATCAACAATATTCTCCTGTACAATACATTTAATTTGAATTATTAAAAGTTACACATACCTCACCAGATCACACCTTGGAGGCAAGTATGGTGAGCTGGCCCTATTGAGGGGTGCCCTCTGAATGATACTGGGGTGCTCAGGTATGAAACAGCTGCTTCTCCAGTGAGGACCCTGAGCTCCTTTGCAAACACAGGCTCCATCCATCATGTCACAGTGGATTACCTAGAGGAGGGTGGCTCGTCCACTGCCGAGATATAATGGAGCAGTATTTTACATTCCAGTGGGTTTGTGAACGGCGGCCTCTTTAAAACTGACAGTCCATATGTTCATGGTTGTCCAAGCATAGCACCCCTCACAGCTCTGTGCATCCCCTGCCTTATGAATGAGCCGCTCTGTCTCTTTCCGTGTGACTGGCGTGCATTGTGCTTTGCAGGGCTGGTCCTCTTGTCTGGGCCTACATCAGATCCCTGTGGAAGGGTGAAGCAGCCCACTGCATGATTACACATGCTCTTTGTGTACAGGATAAAAGCTGTATCTGGTGGCCCACACGCTTGCACTGTTAGGAAGCAGAGGACATCATGCACAGTGCATTTTGAGAGGGCCATTCAGCCTATCCAGGCCACATTTGAAACTTTGATTTTATATAGGGTGATACAAACTTATGTTTGTTTCTCATTCCTCTGCTCATCAGTCTTGACTTCTATCATCTTCATAGCCCAAAAGCACTCACAAGGGAAGCTGCTCGTATATCGGCGGAACTTGCTAAAGACTCGTGCTCCTGCTGAAAACTGAAATTGGTGCAATGTTGTGGAAAAGAGTAGTTTGAATTACAGATGACTAGATGGCCATTTCAATGGCAAAATTGGCAAACAAAGAGCACTCTGTGAAAGAATGCCTAGGGTGGTCTTTTTATGTGCTCCCAGTAAGAAAAGGAGATAAAATGGAGTTAAGAAAAATTGGTGGAAGACTGTGAGCTCTTTTTTGATAAATATCCTTCTTTATCATCAATCTTTTGTGTGCAATAGGTCTCCCCAAGTAAGAGGTACTTCAACTGAATTTGATTGAGAAAACTAAAATAGCTTATATTAGTATCTCTAGGCAACATCATACCACATGTTTTGTTGAAAGCATCAATACAAATTAGAACATTGGAATGTTGAGCGCTCCATTGAACACAATGGAGTGCTTTGGACTTTTAATGGCTGGTAGAAGCCTGGAACATCAACATTCCAATGTTTGTTCACAGCTATTTCTGTGAACAAAGGCTTCACGGAGCCCGAGGGGATTTCAACCCCTTCGGGCTCCTGAGGCCTTTGTTTTACTATTTAGAACATTCTGCCTCTAGGGACGGAATGTTTTAATAGCCTTAGAGCACTCTGTAGCGGGCTTTACCGGCTATTAAAAGCCCGCTCCCTTGTTAAAGGCCCTCACCTTTGGGCCTTTAACGCTGGAGAGGGCCTTTAATGGCCGGTAGAGCCTGCTACATCGGGCTCTAAAGCTATATTAGAATATAGCAACTAAGTAAAAACAAGAGAAAAAGGTAATGTGTTCACATTACTTGAGGCAGTAGATTCCTAAGAGCCTTCAGCATGAAATACCACATAACAGATTTCACAAATTACTATGCCTGGATGTCCAGTTTATCATAGGACACCCTGTGGTCAGGGCCGGACTGGCCGTAGCGGGCACCGGGCAATCCCCCGGTGCGCCGCACGGGTGGGGGCCGGTTTTGGGCCTCTGGGGGCCGTTTTTGTTACAGGGCCGTTTTTGCAGCATAGCTGCAAAATCGGCCCTTTAACAAAATCGGCCTAAAACCGGCCGTGGCAAAGAGCTCGGCCGCACCCCCAACCCCCCGGGGGGCCGGCCGAGCACTTTGTCAGGGCCGGTTTTGGTTCCCAGTCCGGCCCTGCCTGTGGTAGACCAGTGGGCCCAACTTTGAGAACTTTCAGACAAACCTACATGTTAGCCCAGGACAAGGCTAACAAGGAAGATTAATGGAATTCACTGCATGGCCTGAGTGATTTGTATGAAGCAACTGACTTGCTTCAGCATTCATGTAGGTGTGGTCTGCTCTAACTGGAACCCCTAGACCATGCCAGCTTTGCTTTTAGCATAATGGTGAAAAGCTAACATGTTATTCAAAAGTTATTAATCAATGATTCTAGATCCAGAGGTGACAGAAGTGCACATGGAGGGCTCACAGACAGAACAACAAACTCTTTGATCCTTACTGTGACCGGAGGCCGCATATACAAGCTTCAGTCAAAGAATTCTCCAAAATCATGAGTCCCACTCATTAATGCTCAACCTCATCAACTCTTCTACTCCATGATTATTATTTATACCTTGAACAGATTGAACTTTCTTGTGGATTCCTGGGTCTAACATCTCAGAGTTATAAACGGGATACCTCTCCCTCCAACCAAGGAAGTGTCTGGACTAAGAGGCATAGATTGGAGTGACATGAACATATTTGGTTAAGGAAAGGCAGCAGTCTTCCAACAACATGGAAGGGGGTTGAGGGTCGGGTATCTCACTCTGAGAGTGAGATACCAATATTAAGCGTGCCTCAAGATCCATCCTCTATGACATACAACGTTACTGTGTGAAACCCACCAACCCCAGCGTCCACTTACTTCCCAATCAAAGTTGGCCTCTTTTAACGCAGTCCTTTGCATGCTGGTGTAAGGTCCAAACCTTTCCCCGACTTCAATCTTCTTTTTGGCCCAGATTCCCAGCCCGGCCCCGAGGACAGAGGATTCTCGCAGCTCGAAGGCAGCAGGGATTGGAATGTCATCAGGAATGTAGACAGGAGCTTCGTAGGGGGATCCTTCCTTGGGTGTGAAGTCCTCACTGGTGGGAAAGGGGGACGGCGGTCCAACAGGAATGGGGGACATGATGCTGTCTTCTGTTTCTTCTTCTGCACTTTCACCAGCGAGGACATCCGGATCAGCTTCATACATAGTATTTACCGTTTCACTGTCACCTACAGAGGAAGGAAAATAAGGAACAGGTAAAGTTACGAAGCTAATGGAATAGTATCTGTCCATCAATAAGTGATCAGTGAAGATTTGTTATTGGAATAGAACACTTACTTATGTACATTTTTGCATTAAATATCACATGATAATAATGACTGTGTTTTAGACATTATAATATGGCGAATCAGTTGTAGTTTGACAGATGGCCATTGGGAGCCCTTGTATCAGGATCTATGCACTGAACATTAAGGGGACCTGTTGTTGTTAACATAGATACTACAGACCCTGGCATTGAGTTAGCATTGGTTCTAATGGTCTTTCTGATCCTGGCAGCAATAGCGAGGAGTTGTCTAGATTTCTCTCGTACTGGCCATGACCGGCATGGACAGTGAAGTTACTGGACTGGTGTAACAATTGTACCAGTGCTTAATTTGTAAAACAAATCAGTGCAGGGACCTAAATGTTTTTTAGGAGTCCACCACTTGAACTGCCAAATGTCTGGGCAGATGAATACCAAGGCTGCCAAATCTTATTTCTATGACCACTCTATGCTACTTGTCCCTTCCTCTCACATCTTTTGGATTCTTTTTATCCCTTCTTTTTCCCTGTTTTTGTATTTTTCTCTTTCTCCTTATTTCTTAGATTTCTTCCTTTCTCCCTCTTACTCTGGGTCAAAGTCTAATGATGAAAAAAAGTCTAGGTACCCAAAAACGAGTTTCGGAAAACACCACCTGCAACCACCTGCACAAATTATGCACTGGATTGTGTCAATAAATAGTCTAATGGTAATTGAATGCCATAGCATTGTGTTTATGGGCAGTGATGGCTCTTGGTGGCATTGACTTCACTTGCAGCAATGAATCCTGTCTTTGATAGGAAGAAACATAATGGCAAACTTCTAGCGACTTAATATACAGGTATCGGTGATTAGACGCTATGACCGTGCTAACGAATTAGGAGTAAACATATGTAGAGATTCTAGGTAGCAAGAATGACAGTTTCCAACTGGTATCTCCACACAGTCTCACTCCTACTCAGGAGCGGCCTGCGCAGGTAAGAGCGGTGGTGCGGGGTGCGGGGGACTCAACATATTTTCCCTCATTGTCCTATGTCGAGTCCCCCATCCCACCGCTCTTACCTGCACGGGCCGCTCCTGCTCCTACTACAAGTAAAATCTATTGGAATGTGGAAAGGAGGTAGTCGGGGGAGGGCAAAGGAATTGGGGGAGGGAAGGGGATAATCAGTTCTGACAGGGTGGAGAACTGAATGCCCCAGTAGCCACAGAAAAAAGTTGGGGTGGAACCAAAGCTTCATGTGACCTTACCTTTACAATTATTGGACGGTAAAATCTGGTCTGGTGTTCCCTCAGCCAGGGAAACCGGCCGCGGGAACTTGGAACTAATTGTGATCAGGCAGAGAAGAATTCCATTTGGGAATTCTGCTTCACTTTACTCGCAATCAGGGCCTTTTTATGCAGTAAAAAGGGCATCATAAGTTACCACGCAGTGGCGTAATGAAACTTGAGGGGGCCCCCTGCAAAATATATGGAGGGGCCCCTCTTCCGGACTCAATCAGGAACTCTCATGCCAGGGTACTGTGCTAAGGGGGCCCCCTGGAGCTCGGGCTCCCCTGCACTGTGTGGGCAGTGGGGGCCTTTGTTGCGCCACTGCAGTCTGGGCTCAGTTGGATACTATGTGCATTAACTCTCTGGCACACCAGTGAATGATTTGCGCTATAAGTAGAATATGTTGTGTGGCTAAAGAACATTCTGCGGGAAACCTACGAGCTGTGCCAATGATTGTTTATTATGTGTTCGTTCATGAGACATATCCTGTATTTGATCTGACAATTAGGATTCGGAAGTCATATGTTTGTTTTCTTTTTGCTCCAGCAACATCTAAAAAATGTAAAACCTTAGCTGAATCATTGCAGTTAAAAGCAAGTGCTCTGCCACAGACATGAAAGGTGGTGCCGACTTCAATGTTGCAGACTACGTGTTTCCACTTAACCTCAAATTTGTTTGATTTTTGCCACAAACCAATACACAAATGCATTGCAAAGAAATTAAAAATATGGTGTTCGTGGAATGACCTAGCACCACTATTTGAAATTCGATCAAGGTATAATCATGATGCTCTTTAGGATGAGCTAGTCAAAATTGATGTTAGCTCAGTGGGGTGATTGGTTGCTGTTCATATCTGTTTTTAACAAACCCCTTTCATGGTTTAAAGGTATGACTTGCCTCCAGCTTTAAATCACAGTTCTAGAGCTGCTATTAAGCAGTGGCGGCTCCTCCGCAATGGCGCAGGAGCGTCGCCCCACTGCCTGGCTCAGAGCCAGCAAATGAAAAATACAATGATGTTCTAGCATCGTTTTATTTTTCATTTGCTGGCTCTGAGCCAGCGCTGTGGGGAGGGGCAGGTCATGGGATGGGGGAGAAGGAGTGCTATGTGTACTCCCTAAGTGCGCATATGTGTTTGGCCGGCCGTCTCAGGCCAGCCAAAACACACATGCACACTTAGGTTTCTCCAGCCCGGCTGCATTGAACAGCCGGGCTGGAGAAACCCCACAGACTCCCTGGTCTGAGCGGAGCATCTTTCCAGCTCGCTCAGGCCAATCCCCGCGCTGCCTTGCAGCACAGGGATTGGATGGGAGTCTGTCCCAGGGGCTGCTGCGACCAGGAAGAGGAGAGGAGGCGACACGATGTGGGAGGCGGCAGGCAGCTTCAGGTAAGTTCCTTTTCTTAAAATATATTATTACTAAACCCCGCACCCCCTGCGTGACCCCACCCATGTTCCCTCCACCCGCCAAACCACCCTTTGTTTGTGCCGGCGGCCACTGCTATTAGGAACCAGTGGGTCCAGCTAATGAGCCATATTCAGAGGGTGAACTGCTGACACAATGCAAAACTTTTATCCGTGCTCAGTCATTCAAGAGCTACTAACAGCTAAAGTTACGCCACTTGAGGAACGACCGGTAGGTGCTAGACCAGTTCCAGAACTACTAGTCTATTTATTGGTGACTTTAGACTCCAGCTGGAGGAGTAACTGGTCTGTTGATCTTCATCTAATACCCCCTTTGTCACACCCCACTGCAGTCAAGAAGCTCTGGTAAGTGGACTCTGGAACTTTAACTTTAGACCCATTTTATTACATGCTAAACCCATCATTCTTCTGTAGGGGCAGTGCTTAATTTTAGCTGAGGGCTTCCGGCACTTAGTTCCTTCACTTAAGTGTCAACACTGGCACTTATGACAGCCTGCCACATTTGGAGATGAGCACAGTTGTTTGTTAGTTTAATATACACTAAAAACTACCAATATATGCTGCTCAAGCCGTTCTCAAATCTTTAGGGTCCTGGAATTGTTTAAATCGTCACACTTGTAGGAGTGTGATAGTTAATATTTGTGTTGATATTGGCATTGGCTGCATTGGCAAGGGCAATGGGTGGTACAAGCTGCAGTGACCGCCTGACGAGGGCCCTTGAACTTTTTTTTTTTTTTTTTTTTTTTTTTTTAAACAAATTAAGCACTGTGCAGGGGACAATAATAGTTCAATTTTGGGTGGTGGATTTTATAATGTTTAAAATATCTTTGGTGCTTTGTGTAATTTTTGGCAGATTCTCATTTGTCTCTGCTTGCTTCCAGTGGGATGCCTCCTCCTTAAGTTTAGGACCGCAGTTAAACTAGGAGGAACGGAAACATAGCATTTCATACTTGGTACATTGCATTGTGTGTCTAGAACCTTTGGTCCATTGACCAGGAAACTGTAAACAAAGTCATTGTAAAGGGGCAGAGACCTACATATTCAGAGGATGGCTGAGAAATCAAAACTTGCCAGAATAGAAAAAATAGTTCATAAACTCCAGTGTTATTTAAATTGTAGCTTCTTCCCATGTAAATGCTGTAAAATGGTTTGGGGTCTTATTTTGAAACTAAAAAGTGCTAGAATCTTCTATGTGTTTTGTTGTTCAGTATTTTAACTGCTCAATACTTTTTATACATCAATAAAGACATATGGCCAGACTTAGAGTTGGGCAGATGTTTAATGTGTCACAAATTAGAAAGAGTAACCTGTCTGCCATAATCTCTGTCCGCCCACCTTGGAAACAGGCGGACAATGTGGTTTCAGTCGACAGAGTCCCTGTTAGCTCCATCGACTGAAAGCTTACTTCGATGGCATGACAGAGTAGGGGATGGCGGAGTAAAGCTATCACACCACCCACTCTAATTAGAGCAGATGGTGTGTGGATTTTTTGTGCGGACAAATACAACAATTTTAACCCCCACACACTGAGAGAAAAATCCCTGGGTTATGGTCATTATTTGTTTTTGTTTTCTGAAACAAACTCCCACTTTGGTTCCTTTCAAGGTGCAGAGAGGACTTATGGTCCAGCAGTCATCTCCAAACTTGACAGACAGGATACCTGTTGGGATGGCGGAGTTAATGTTGTCTGCCATCCCAACGGATGCTACTCTGACCATTTCATGCTGAATCTGGCCCTTAGGGCCTTATTTAGAGTTTGTGAGATGGGATACTCCATAACAAATGTGGCAGATATTAAGTCCGCAATATTACAAGTGCCGTAGGTTATAATTCAATGGTCATTTCTTTAACTGGATATTTGCCATGTTTATGATGGAGTATCCTGTCCACCAAACCTTAAATAAGGCCTAAAGCTTTATTTTCAAGAAGTCTGTTAGTTGGTGTGTTAATAGCATACTTAGTAAGCACTGATATGCAGGGTGTAGCTTTTACTTGGTGCGGTAATCCCTTCCTTTTCTGAGTTTTGCTGCTCAGAATGGGTGGTAACTTCCAGCAGAGGGTTCTGTGCACCTACTTACAAAAGTGTTTCTTTCTTTCCAACTAGTTTTCACTGTTCACAAATCCACCAGGTTTTTTCAGGCCAAATGTGAATGGAGATAAGCTGTAAATTCTGCACAATTTGTAATTTCAAATAAAGTGCAAACTTCCATTTGTGCCCAGTTTGAAATTGGTGGGTCACTCAGAGTGAGGGTTTAGTTTATTGCTTTTGATCAATCTACCTATGATTGGTTATTGAGTTTATTGTGTATCATTACTATGCCATACTGTATTTGAGTGCCAAACCTACCACCATCCCCTGGAGTAAGCTTTTACTACTCAACCAGGCCTCTTCTAGTGAGCCGTCTGCACAGGGAGCAGCTTGTTATTCATTTGAGAGTAATAGGGCCGGAGGACTAGTATAAGACAGTGCCCGCCACAACTTGCTCCTCATTAATCACTAGCTACCCCGTGACTTAAAGAAAAAAGTCTATCAACTTTGCACCCCTTATTCCAATGCAATAGTGAGCATGCAGTTCCTGATTCCCTAGCCCCGCATCTGTGTAAGCGTAATGCTGATTATATTGGATGGTACACACTGATGTATCTAAATTTGGGGCGAGAGAAGGTAAACATTCATTTTGAAGTTGGGCTAGTTTGGAGACAATGGGGGGCAGACTTACAAGAAACTGACATGTGTAGAGATGCGTCAGTTTCCCTGCACCAGCCTGCAATACCCTTGCACCACCATGGGTGTGCCGTATTTATAATATGGTGCACCATGGCGCAAGGATTGACAGATGCGTCAGAAATTCTGACACATCTGTTGGCCCAAAAGTCACGCATTGATGGAGTCATGCCACAAGCACGACGCAACTCCAGCAATGCATGTTGAGCCCTATACTTGTTTTACTGCGTCACTCCTTACACCTGCTTCAAGCAGGCGTAAGGTTTTGACGCAGTGGCGTCCTAGAAGTGGCGCAGTGAAATCTACAAGATTTCACTGCGTCACTTTTATGAGGCTTTCCTGCGTGGGAATGCCCACCGTGCATACATTATACCTGACGCAGGTATAATGTGATGCAGGCCTTTACAATGTGACGCATCTCCCTAGATGCGCCACGTTGTAAATTGGCGGCATTGTTTACGCCACCGCTGCGTCACAAAAATGACGCAACTGCGTCGCAAAAGTGTCACAAGGGGCTTGTTAATCTAACCCTGGATCAGCAAAGTTGGATAACGACCTTTGCCTGGGACACAGTTCTATACACCTTTCTGGTATGGCTGGGGATGGAGAAGACGAGGGAGTCAGAGGCTGGATCATAGAGGGGACTTGAGTATTGCATGTCACTATGACAATGTTGTTAATGTATCAAGAGTATCAAAAGGGAGTGGGTGTCGTACTAGGATAACTCTGAAGAACATTCTCTTAGGACCCTCAACAGTTATATTTGGTCAATGGCATGTTTTTAGCCATCGACGTACTAATCGTCGGTAGCGTCATCATCAGGCCTTTTTTATATCTCTCTAGGAGACAGTCTCACTGCTCGGTGAGACTCTCTGCGATCCGAATCAAAAAGTGATCTAAAATCACCTCCTGCCAAACACCTCTGAAATTTAATAAAACAAAGGTAGGGGTAAGATTAAAAACAAGAAACAGATGTTTAGAGGGGGGGTCAAACATATACTTTTGGTCTACATGTTTCAGCCATACTTGAAATACTTCAGCCATGCAGGTAAGTGGAATTAAGAAAAGGAATTATATATTCACCTTGCAAGGTAGTGAACGGTTGATGCAGTGGATGTGATATTATCGTCATGAAGTTGGGATGGAGCAGAGATTTGCCCTAGTGATACCATGAAGGAAAAGAATGAGCTTAACGGTATGGGGTGGTGTGTGGCAGCAGATGTGTCAGAGGTGTGGACTCTCACCAGGAGGGACGAGAGGTGGTGCTAGTCCAACGCTGCCACTTGTTTCCCTTACTGCTGTGGGTTCTGTTTCTTAATGCTGCCAAGGACTTTGGAAGCTGCGTATCTTTTTTTTGAAAAATGCTTTGCGAGCCTCACAAATTGGCTTGCAGATGTAAACAAGCATTGGCTCACCAAAAGATCTAGTGTTGGCTTCCAGCCTTTTGGCTTTGTCAATGCTTGTTTTGACTTATCATGGTTTTTGTAAATCTTTATTGTTGAGAAAGCTGGCAGACAATCATCTAAACAAAAGAAAATGGATAAAAACAAAAATATTTTTGGGGATCAAAAATGCACACATTTCCATAGTAGCTCCTGCCACGTAAAGGAACTACTTTGTGTGGATGTGTTCCTTGTGAAATGACAGAATGCCATCACTCACAGTGAAGTTAGTTAATAGCTGACGTAGGCTGACCAATCGCCCAATGCTGTATGCAGCAGTGGGTGGAAGAAAAATATGAATGGCAGAAGAACAGAACAAGGGATGAAGAGAGCTGGCTGAAAATCCCATAAAATACAAAATACACAAATGTAATATTAGAAAATCAAAAGGTCTTGGCAACACGCCAGACCTAGAAACTAGAAAAAATCTCACCTTTGCAACTTGGGTCACTCTTCACTAAAGAAACCAGCTAACACTGACGAAGGAGGTCAGGGAGTGTTTCGAATGTAATCACAAGCAGGGGCTGTATTATGGAAGTGCCCCGGGGGTGCAATGGGTTTTTGCACCCACTTTGCATGCCACTGGGGCACTTTGGTATTACAGAAGGGACCACACACAGTTGTTCGTCCCCTTTTGTAATACTGATAGCGCTGGCGCACACAAAGCACCAGCGCTAGCTTCAGAGGGTGTTCCTTCACTTGCATGGGGCGCAGCTCCATGCAAATGAGGGAATCCCTTTGCCTCTGCACCCACGCTGTATTATAGATGCGGTTGCAGAGGCAAAGAAGCTGCCAGGAGGCACACTCCCAGTGCGCCACCTTTCAGTGTGCCCCCTGATGACAGCCCCCTGGTGGGGGTAAGAGGGTCCTATGGACCCCCCAGACATCACCTTGCAGGCGGGGGCAGTCACTCACTGCACCCACCGTCAAGGGAATCTCTAATCCCCCTTAAAAGTGCAGGCGGCTTGCTGCCTACACTTTTAAACACAGAGCGGCTTCAAAGCAGCTGCTCCATTTATCCATGAATGCGCTGCTCCTAGCGCGAGTTCGCAGCTGCCCTAGGAGCAGCGCATTCCATGTAATAGGGCGCACTTTCCTTGTTTGCGCCCAGCGCACCAGTTTTAAGGTGCGCCTGGCGCAAATAGGGAAAGTGCGCCCTTTGAATAATAGGCCCCAGGGTGAGGAGCCAATTGAAGATCATACTTAAATACTGTAGAAAAGGTGCTCCTCATTTGATATCTGCTAGGTTCACTTCAAACGCTGATCAGTGAGCGACCCAAGAGTAAATGCTTACTTGAATAACTTTGCTGAACATCAATAAAGCTTCCCGTCAAACGCATAGTAAACAGTGCTTTAAATGGGCCGGTACTGCCCGGTACGGAGTACCAGCACTTTTTAATTTTGAGAGGGAGAGTACTGGCACTTCTCAAGAGAGACGTAATACTTTTAATTGGAGAGTACCGGCACTTCTCAGAAACAAGCAGGTACTCTGGTACAGAGTACCTGCACTTCAATTTTTCCATTTCAAGCACTGATAGTAAAGAAAGCAAACAGTGAGGCCACTGGAAGAAACACCCAGTGGCACAATTGTCTCACAATCCTTCTTTCGATGACATCGAGAAGTTTTCCGTAAACAGACACACCTTGCACGTCATGTAATCTGTAAAAGTACCTCGCAGTCTGTAATCGTGAGGATGGCCCGCAAGCACGCCAACCAGGCCTCAATTACCACACGGTTGTTTCCAACCACCCTGCTCTAAGGGCTTTGCCAAGAACACAGCTTATTTTTACGATTTTGGGAGGCAGTGCTGCACAATGGCCAGTTTATGTTGCTACTGATTGTGTTTATTTTGTGGTTGAGGTGGCCGGGTAACGACGAGGAGCACGACCGCATGCCATTCTACCGACCGTGTCTTAAATCAAAATGGCCACTAATTGGACTCCTCTTCCAAAGCTGCGCATTGTGGGGTAACACTGCAAATCTATCAATACCCCATGCAAATATGCGCAGAGATTTTGGATCCTGGGTCTTTAATCAGCAAAATATCTAGGGGCATATTAGCAAGACCCACGTTAAAATTATCGCCGTTTTAGCGGCAGGAAACTGCCGCTAAAACGGCGATAATGGGCTTGCTAATATGCGTTATGGAATTCCAATAGAAGCCCAGGTTAGATGTCCTGCACATCTAACCTGGGCTTCTATTGGAATTCTATAACGCATATTAGCAAGCCCATTATCGCCGTTTTAGCGGCAGTTTCCTGCCGCTAAAACGGCGATAATTTTAACGTGGGTCTTGCTAATATACTCCTCAGTTTTTCCCGACAAACAGAAACCCAAGATCTTGTTTTTCTGTTTTTTAAGACAAATTTATGAGGACTGTCTCCTGGACAGAGAGAGGGGCATATTAGCCTAAATGGAAATTAGCAAATTTGTAAAGATGCCAAAATACATCTGAAAGTTGCTAGGGCTGGGGCAGAGTCAGTAATGAAATGTTATCTCTAATTGGCTCCCCAAGGCCACAAGGCGTATCAGAGGTAAAGGCTTTTTGAGAAAATACCTCTGGCTTGACAAGTTAGTTTGTAGAACTATTGTTAAAAATGACGCAAAAGTGGCGCAAGGGGCTTGTAAATCTGCCCCTTAGTTTGTAGAACTTGTTTTGTAGTTGTAGGCAAATAAATATTTCACACACATAAAATGGCTGGAAAAGTTGTTTTAATATTGCAAGGTTTTACTTAGTACCAAATCATATTTAGAGGGGAAGTCATTTAACGCTTTTATGATTTACTCCAGCAATCATGTTTCGTGCTGATCGGTTTCCAAACGCCTGCCCTCCCATTCTTATACTCACCACATGCTCAATCGCTGCAAGAGCCATTAAGTCCTAATGCACTTTGTTATGGAGTAAATCTAGAAGTAGAGCATAACACTCCGCACCTTACTCCTGCAAGGAATCTTTCTCCATGCCTGCCTGCGTAAAGACTCACGTGCCGCAAGGCGACCTCCGCTGTCTGGGAGCAATCAAGCCCCCCCTAAGTATTCTCAATCACAAAAAAATCTGAGCTGGATGCAAAGGAAAACACATTTATCTTACAGCCCAAGTAGCTGATGTATTTTAGGAACAGCTTTGGCTATTTGTCAATTAACCATGTGGCAGCATGACTGGGATCCTGCTCAACAGTAGTTTCCACTATAATAACTCCTGCAACAACCACCTCATTGTAAGCTGAGGCGAAATCAGAGGGAGTCCCTCGGTGCATATTAATGTCCAACCTCTGATGTAATTAGGGAGGTGGGGGGCAGAGAAGCAGCTCCCCTCAAAAAAACAATATTACAGTTTTCGCATGAGCAGGAAAGGTCTTTCTCTGCTGCCAAGCAGGGTCCCTCAGGAGAGTGGGATATAACAACACGCTCACTCCAAGGGCACAGTACATCTCTTTTATATCACTAGGAAAAAGGGCCTCTGTTTAACAAAAATCAATCTTTTCCATTTTTTGATGCCTCAGAATGGTTTTACTTTCCCTGTGTTGTTTTCTCTGAGCTGTCATCTAAACCCTGAGCCAGAGAAGAGGAGATGTCTGGATTTTAGCTGTTTGTATTTCCAGTTCCTTTTTTAAAAGGAGTAAATTACCCACACCCCTTACGAACCCCATGAAGAAACAGAACACCATTTTTGGGTAGAAAAGCAACTTTCAGATGCTTGTGCTACGAGTGGTTGGAGACCCTACTAGTGTAGTTCAAACATCTAAAAAACACAGGCTTACCAATTTTTCACTGAGGTTTTTAGGTAGAGCGTACAGTCTATAAGCTTTCTAAGTACATGTTTATTAGTTCACTGCCTACTAAGGTCCTCATGACGAGTGGCCTCTTAGTTGCTCTGTGCTCCATGAGAATTATGGGATATTCGGGAACACCACAGATCTCTTAACTTTCTTCTGGAGATTTTGGCTGCTAAAACCAGCCGAAATATCCAGGTGAAAATTGGGGCAAAAATGAGCAACGACTGGAGCATCCGAAGTTGCAGATTCCCCAAATAATCCCTCATTTTTTAGTAGACCCTCAGGGTCCAACTTATACTGGTGGTGGAGATGCAGATGTAAGTGGTTCACGGGTTAAAACATCCTCATTGATGGAAGAGATATTTAATTTAGACTGTCCAGCCATGAGTGGTGCAGTGAACGCGATCCTTGTGCCACATTAGTGCTACATTGGGTATACCACCTATGTTAAAATGAGGCCCTAGGTCTTTGGGACGTTGAGACTATGTAGCTTGCAACTGTTGGTTTGTCCAATAAACAGGTTCTAAAACCTGCTCTTTTTGGATTTTTGTTAAATATTAGTATAAATCATGGCAGAGGAAATACTACTTTTACTGAACACCTTCCTTTCCTCTCATACAATTCTGGGCTGTGCCCTCATAGCACCTAGTAGTATTATACAACTGACAAAGGTCTATGCAGCATACCTAACTTGTATGTTTAGGGGTCCGCGTTTAATGGTAGCCTGCTGTGGAAGTGCTAGGAAAAGCTACCTGCTATAGTACCTACACAATGGCCATCTGCTGCCAGCTTCAGGGACACTATAGGTGTTAGGTGGGGTTAAGGAACTGCATATAACTTTACCCCTCTCAAACCAGGCATGTTCACGACTCTGCATGACTTTTATTTCAGCCACCGTACACATACAGCTCCAATTTCATCTCAATATCGATTCTTACAACAGAGATGTCAAAATATGAGATTACTCAATGCCCAAAATTGAGCAAGTGGTGTCATGTTTGTGTTGGTACCATAAATGAGCATGGCCTTAGTCATTCATCTAGCTCTAAAGAATATCTACTTTTGAGTATATATCGCAAAGAGTTTAATCAGTGGCGGCTCCTCTGCTAAGGCGGAGGAGCGTCGCCCCACTGCACGTGGAGCAGTTTAAAATAAAATGACAATAACGTAAGTTAGTATCATTTTATTTTTAGCATCCACCAGGTTCGGGCAGGGTGGGGCCGGGCTCCTGTAATGAGGGAGGAGAAGTGTTTGCTACACTCTAAAGGGCGCATGATGGTTAGGCCTGCCTTCTTGGCCAGGCAAAACCGTCATGCGCACTTTGCATGTTCTCCACCCATGCTGCATTATAGCCTGGGTGGAGAACATGCCCAGGCTTCCATTCCCCATCTGAGTTCCAGCGGCGCACAGACCAATCACAATGCTGCATTGCAGCATTGTGATTGGCTCAGGAGAGCCTGGGTGCGTCCTTCTTCCATCCGGAGCGGAGAGATGACGTGGGGAGACGGAGGAGAGACGCGTCGATCAGGTATGAGAATTTTATTTTTCAACCTCTCCCCACCCCCCCTCCCTGCCCTGCCATCCCTGTACCGTACCGGCCGCCACTGAGTGTAACTGTGAAGCAATAGTAGCATAGTCCGAGCTAGGCATACGTTTATTATTTCATCTTGGGAGAAATATTGAATCCGGGCTGTCAACCAATCGTCCAAGCGCTGAAGGTTCTCTCCACTATGAAATGTGAGTTGCGGGGCTGTTATCACACACCCAGTGTCTGTCTTCACTTCAGGTCACATCCTCTCTTCATTCAATAGGTCTTCTCCTTTGTGGCAGAATCGATTTTCATTCTGATACCCTTTCTAGAAAGTCTATTGATGTTATTATGAAGCTGTGCAAAGGACAGGGTTGGACTGGCCTATAGGGCAATTCGGCAGTGCCAGCTGGTCTGAAAAGACAGTGTGTGGGCTGTTTTTTGGCTGTTTCAGTGCCTGTTTTATGATCTGGCGGGCAAGTGTTTACTGCTAATTTCCCTGATATTATCACAAACGTTGCCTGCAACAAGCACAAAAGCTAGCAGTCTCCCATACCTTGCAAAACACCTATACAGTGTGCATTTACAAGTTCAATAGTTGCAATTGAGGGCCAATTTATTAGCTATCTGATTCGTTAATGGAGGCCACTTTTATTTTGTTACCTGGGCCTAGTCCCAGACTGACCCTGGTAATGGATCTAGACACTGGCAGGGTTGTTCAACTCCATGACTTCGTTTAGGCTCCTGCTATGCTCATGTGTTCTGTAATCTCATCACCACTCTAAAGAGGTCCCACTGGACTACAGGAAGCCAGCAGAACTCACTCTATACTCTCAAGGATGGGTATTTAATATGATCAAGGACAGATACACATAATGATTAGTTGCAGGTTACAAATACAACACATGAAACATGCCCTATCAGAAGCATGATGCTTACCTGCTCAATCACTTTGACGAAGTGGTCTAACAGATACTTACACACTCTCATTACCTTTGCACATTCCATGTATTACTCAGACCAAGCAGAGACAGATATAAAATGTGAGTGCCCATTACAAATTTGACTTCAATCATTTAATCAGGATTTATAAAGCACGGATAATCACCCGATAGGGAATCCAGTCGCTTGCAGGTCTTACCAGGTCTTGAAGGCCATTCAGAATTCCGGAAGTGAGGTGATAGTCCGGAGTTGCATGGGGAGGCTGTACTAGGTCTTTGCTGCGATGTGCGAGAAGGAGCGTCCTCCACTTCTGCTTCAGTAGATGCGGGGAGTATGTGCAAGTAAGAGAGAGGCAGAGCGTAGTCTTTTCGATGGTTGGTGGAAGTTCAGGCAGCGGTTAATATAGTCGGGTCCTTGGTTGTTTAAAGCCTTGTGTGCATGGGTCAGCAGCTTGAATTGGCATCTCTTTTGTACGGGGAGCCAGTGGAATTGCCTGAGGTAGGGTGTGATGTGAGTTCATCGGGCAAGGCTGAGGATGAGTCTGGCTTTGGAGTACTGTATGGTCTGATGTCTCTGTAGGAGGTGTGCAGCGATTCCTCTGTAGTGGGCGTTGCCGTAGTCCAATCGGCTAGTGATGAGGGTCTGTGTCACGATGCGTCTCATGTGTAGGATTAGTCACTTGAAGATCTTTTGTAGCATGCGTAGAGTGAGGAAACTGGTGGAGGAAATGGCATTGATCTGTGATTTCATGGTGAGCTTGTTGCCAATGATCATTCGGAGGTTTCTGGTGTGGTTGGAGGGAGTGGGTGCAGGTCCTAGGTCTGATGGCCACCAGGATTCATTCCATGTGTTGCTGATGTTGCCGAAGGTCAGTACTTCCATCTTGTCTGTGTACAGCTGCAGGCAGTTGTTCTTCATCAAGTCGGCGAGGATTGTCATGCATCTGTGGAAGTTGGTTCTGTTGGTCGTGGAGTCGTCGGTGAGTGGGAGGACTTAATTTGAGCTTGTATTTCCCCATCCCCAAAAGGCACCAGAACCATGAGCATCTATAATTATCAGAAGCTGAAAAAACTCCACATTAAATATTGTTTGTGGAATCAGTGTTGCCGCATTGACTTACTCATGCTTTACAAACTTTTCTGCTGGGTTTTCACCTAAACAGTTTACGATTTTGGAAGATAAAATCTCTGGGTGAAAACATTCAAGCCAAGGTGTTCCAGTAGCTGTTGTAATCCCAATGAGGACAGTAACTCCCATTACTGACCCATCAGTATTACCAGCCCGACATAATAAGGGCATGCAAATTAAAACTACTCAAGTTATAATTTCAGAAAGGATCTAAAGACTCCCATCTTCAGAAAACATTACATCTCTACGCAATATGAGTCACCATTAATGCTTTTGAAAACAATCTTGAAACTTATTTTTAGTGCTCATATCCATGTTCAATACTCTATTGCTATCTTTAGCTAGTGCCATACTTTCTGTCTGTAATCATACCCACAACCAATAGTAAATCTGACTATTCATCGTAATGAAGGTTGAGGTGATGACCGTGGTCAATATGATGCCAGACCAATGTAGTGGTTAGTAACTGTAATGGAGTTGAGGTGAGACATATATAACATCTTATTTGCTACAATATTTGAAGAGTATACAATGGGAAAGGCTGTGACACTGTTCATTTCTACACTTTGCGTAGTATGCATCAAGTCAAACACATAGATAAGGAAAACTACGGAACTGACATCGGAAATGGGCTATTTCCAAACCACTGCCTAAAGTACTTTCTGGGGCATAAACCTAGAAAAACTACAAAAAATGTTCAGCTTTATTGCACAGATATATTTTTTATTTCATGCCTTATGACTATTATGGCTTGGATTTCTCCTCTTGCATTTAGTCGTTCATAGGTTTTATGAAACTGGAATTGGATAGTAAGTATTGTGATTGGAATTCTATGGTCAAATGACCCTGTCAAAAACTTTAGAACAACATATGCATATTATTTTTTAAACCACATAATGTATAGAACTAAGAGCAAACAGCCATGGTCCGTGCAGGTAACAGCGGCGGGGCGGTGGGGCCGTGTAAGGGGGGATTTCGAGGGACGATGCAGAGGGAAAATTAATTATTTATTTAATTTCCCCTCAGCATCGTCCCTCGAAATCCCCCCTTACCTGACCACGCCGCCCCACCGCTGTTACCAGCACGGACCGCGGCTGAGAGTAAAGCTACTGCAGTTCTTATAGTGCTGCCACAATTCCGCTAGCAGTAGCTTAAGACTCAGAGTACCTTCTGGGAAGCACACCAGAAAAAACAGCTCTCAGAAAAACCATTGCTTTTTTGCAGAGTAAGGTTTTATAACACGCCACAATTTCAAACCATTAAAAATCACTCCTCGCTAAATCCCTATAATCAGATTTTATCCATAATTCTATTGATCTTCTTTCTTTGCAAATAGTAATATTGGCAAAATGTTACATCTGACCATAAGCTTGAAGACTGAGTAATCTCTTTGGTATGTTAGAAAAACTCTATTTAAATTCCTACGTCTTTCCAAAGTCATTAGGGCAATTCTATCCATATCCATTAAAATATATTCACCTCTATTACATAAATATACTCCAAATGCTAAATATAGGGCAGAGCTACACACAATAATTCATGGTGGTTATGAGAAAAGCACAGTACTTGCGGACATAAGTGCTTTAGCTCAGATTTCAATACTGTTGGGATATATTGTCATATTTCATGTCCGCCAGTATATTAGAATTGTTGGCTGGATTATTCTGGCAAACTTTAGTCTAATACCACAAGTGGATTTTTAGTACAATATGTTTAATAACACTGTGTTGATACTGAATTAAGCATTACTTTAAATTTAAAGCTCAATTTGTAAGAGTATGCAGGACTTTTCTTTGGTTCTGCCTTTCACCACAGGTTGCAATATCCGCAACACTTGAAAATTGTTACATACGTTTCTTTGAGTTATGGCTTAAATACAGCTTTTCTAACAGTTTTTTCAAAAACGTGACCTTTTTTTTGCAAGGTGAAATACAATTAGAGAAGACAATTATTTCTGCATCAAACTTCAAGCGCTACCAGAATATTCAGACCGGTAGTCAGAAATAAAAGCTCAATATTGACATCACAATATTTACAGGTAATGCTTTATTTGTAAAACTTTCATTACAAGCTGTGGCAACATTAAAATCCCACTGAAGTAGTCTCCTTGTTCCATAAAAGGTGCATAAACTCTCTAAGTCTTGAGACATATTCTGAAATGTCACATGAGGAAAGAGATTTTTTTAATTGACTTTTGACAGTAAATTGAGTTAGGGTTATGATTAGTAAGAATGGCGATTAAAAAGTGGTAGTGTGCAGAATTTTTTTTTCCATAACTTTCTAACTAAAATTTAAATGAGTGGGCAATGTAGATGATTTATAGCAGAAATGACTTACAAAGAAATGATAATACGAATTTTGATATCACTTGGATTTAAACACGCTATGGACATGTGGGAAACGATTGACACTGGTCTAGATTGGCAAAGTGTTTTGTGCACCTAAATACTACCTATTTACACAAAAACTAATTTACAATCGTAAATGCCGCATTATGATTCTCTGTATCATAATTTGTGGAATTGTGTGATAGGAATGCGCACTTTTGACCGAGTGGATTCTCGCATCAATGTTTAACACATTATTGTTTCCAATTTACTGTTGTAAATTGGGGGCGAGGACTAGATAGAAAGGTTCCAGAAAGGACCAGACGAATGTGAACGCACAAACACATGCATTTTTAGGAATCACATTCCTCATTCACATAGTTTCTCATCCTGGAAACACAAACATTTACAAATGTGAAATGAAAGAGAGAGTTTCTTACTGGAATTGTGACAGGGTGGGAACCCCACACTATTTATTAGGAGAGGTTTTTCTCTACAGAAAAACCTTTTTCTAGTAGAAAAAAATAATTGGGCAAATTCACAATTCAGTATGATTTACTCATGCAGATTCTTCCCTCATGAAGGATTCCCTAGTGGAGAGTAATGAGTATGCATTCTAATGTGCAATCCTCCTGTAAGTTTAAGAATGTCATACATTACAAGGAGTTCTCCAGCGTTTCACTCTGATTCCCATAAAAGTCAGGCATCTAAACCAAATTCAGAAGTACTTTTCCAGGTGGAAATTTCTAACTTTTGAATTATGATTTTTGAAAATCAAGCTCAACGTTTTTAAAGGGAATGCAACATGAAGGATGTAGTATTTTATCATACACAATAAAATAAAAATGTGGTGCTTTTTAAATTACCGTACCATTTCATACCATATTACAGCATGACACAACACAAGCAAAGTAGTATAACAGAGACATTCAAGATGGCTGGATCAATCAGTTGTTGAAATTTAGTGAGCAAAGTAAATCTCAACCCGCGAGTGGACACATAAGAGGTCAGTTATGAAATGTACATTGCAAGAGTTAAAGCGCTTAAAGATTCAAAATTCGAACAGCATAAATGGACAATGAACTAATTATAGTCAAATGATTGAGGCCACTAGTGAATTAAGATATGGAAATCAGTTGACTTTATGAAATTACCCAATTCTTACTTGTGCCTGTGCCACCAAATGGACAAGCAAAGATAAAAAGGAGAGTACTGAGCTGATTATCCTGTCGCTAAAAAAGACAGCCAAAACATGAACTCCACCAGAATGGAAACACATAAAGAGTTTAAAAATGTACAACTATGTTGAAGAATCTAGGCTACATCTGAGGTTTTCAGAAAAAAACAGATGAGGCCTTAGCAAAACAACTAGAAGACATGTTCTTTAAAGCAACAATAGGAGGAAAGGCTTTCACCTAAAAAGGGGAGAACATAGGACATTATTGCTAAGTGCCACATGGTAACCTTAACAGAAATTTACCAGTAATGAAAATTTTAAAGACCACTTCCATGAGAAACATGACTTTACTAAGACAATGGCCTCTCAAACATTTGTTAATGTTAGTACACACTTACAGAAAGAAGCAATGTCTTAGAAATCTACTTCTGAACGTTTTAGTTTGCAATGGCTGACATAAATAGTATACGTTTGCATGATTAACTTAATAAGCAGTGATGAATGACATGCATTGTGGCATGACAACGAGTACCTCATAAAAAGCTATGCACCAAAACTTAAAGGTATGAGAGCACATTCTGATAGCCTGGTGGAACAATATTACATAGCAAGTGCAAGCAATAGAAAGAAGGCCTTTGATATCAGTTAAAGCCCTTACTAGAGTCATTCTAAAAGATCCAACCATTGACCACATGTTCAAATCACCAGTAACATTCTGGAACAAAAAGGGACATTAATGATACCTAGACCTAGTCACCTTTTATTGAAAAACCAACCAGGGGCTCTGAAAAAACATCAGGGCAATCTAATTCGCTTTCTTAAAGAGAAAATTACAAGTATATTCAATTACAAGGATGTAGTTTACGCGGTCATACTCAATTTAAATAAATAGTTAATAATAGGTCACATGAAAATAACTAAGCATGAACCCATTGATTTATTTTTACCCGAATTGGGGAAGGTATTCATATTTCATAATTCATATTTTATTTTGTTATACATGTTTCATGTTTGTTTATTAAGCCTTGCTGAAATAAATGCATAACTTTGGGTGGCTTCATTATTAGCAGGACAATGTGGTGGAGACATGAAAGTAAATTGAGTAGCTTCGAACTGGGACGAACTTAGCAAGTTACAAGCAGAGTACCTCAGACACC
Source organism: Calotriton arnoldi (assembly GCA_963921515.1). Classification (NCBI taxonomy): domain Eukaryota; kingdom Metazoa; phylum Chordata; class Amphibia; order Caudata; family Salamandridae; genus Calotriton; species Calotriton arnoldi. The sequence continues at coordinate 2,941,843 of CAWUFW010000569.1, forward strand.
CAAATTGACAACATAAAAAAGTCAATGGCAATAAATACAATCAAGAAAAGGCAAAGAGCTAAAGAAGAACTTCGGCAAACCCACTGAATACCGAAAGGGGATGTCAAATCTCTTTATCTTGGAAGGCTTAGCAGCAAATTGCAAATGGTACAGAATCACCCACTAGCATCCTTTCCAGGGCCAATGTAATAATTCAGGTACCCTTATGGGTTTCACTGGATATCTGTACAGTACTAACTACCTCTAAAAGTACTTTGTACCATGGGTTGTGAATTAAGAAATAAGTGCCAACCTACTGTCAGTCTGCACTATCCATCTACAACCCATTAAGACCAAAAAGCATTTGAACATCTCCCCCACCAAGGTTCACTTAAAAGAGGATAGAAAAAAAATATTTTTTATTAAGACGGTCAGCGACATAACTCACTACCCTAGGCACTTTAAGGCATATAATCCTCTCTGCAATTAAAAGTTCCTAACAACTTTATTATTCAAGCAAATCACCCACATCTGAAATTCCAGGAACAAGTTACAATTCAGTCCTAAGTAAGTTACACTTGCCTAAAGGAAAACACATGGTAATTATTATTATTATGTATTATTAATAATATTATTATTGTTATTATTATTAACCGCTTAACCGCGGCGGCAATTCCGCCGCGGTGCGGCGGTTTAGCGGAGTGGGCGTGGCCGTGTCGGCCAACGGACGTTCGCAGCACTACAGAGGTAGTGCTCGCGACGGCCGTTGGCCGACAGACGCACGCAACGGGTTAATATTAGTAGTAGTAGTAATAGTAATGCTAGATAGACAAAGGTGTAGATTGATAGACAAAACAACAGACTGATGGATGGAAGGACAGACAGGCAGTTAGATAGATGCATAAATGGATGGATGTAGATAGATAGACAGATAGATAGATAGATGGATAGATAGATTCTCAGAATGCTAATACTTAGTTTTTATAAGTTTCAAATCTGAATATTCTCAACGAGCCCTATTTAAAGAATGAGTTATCCCTGACTTATCATGATTTAAATGGGTTTGAAAGCAAGACATAAAAATACTATTGGAATGAAAATGGCCGCCAGAGCTTAAGCCCCACCAAAATGCAATATGGAAATAAAGTTATACATTGAGAAAACTAAATAATGCATTTCTATTAAGGGATTTGTGGTATGGGATTTGTAACATTATAAAGGCATTAAGTGAGCAAGTAGTAAATGCACCAATTCCGTGTTGTCTTTAATTAAAGTATTTTAGCTAGTGGAATGACAAGAGGTACTCAGTTGGAGGGAATAGAGGCTGTTCGCTGATATGTATGTTTTCTAGTTCTGTAAATGAGGCTGCCACAGAGAGTTTCCCTTTAACTAAGTGCTAAATGCCTATATTGTATTTACATTCCAGGTTCTGTTAGATGAACCTTTGTTTCTCTAAGCAACAAAAACAGATGTGATTCACTATGATTAAACTCTTATCCACTAGTCAGGAGTTATCACTAGTGGCCTGCTATTAAGGGGCGCCAAACCGAGACCTGGCGTCATTGATACCATAGGAATTAGTATAACTGGTTTCAAAAGAATCACATGCAAGAATCTGTTTTACTGCACCAATTCCCACATTAACCCTTTAATTCCAGGAATTTTATGAGGTCAATGTCCTCCAGGAACTACCTAGAGGATTTGTCCCCTACGGGGTAAAAGTGTACCGCTTGTAATGGCATTTCAGATCCTTTCGGTCATAACGGATTACTGGGCCACTCATAATGAAGGCCTTCACCTAATCAAGCCGCCCACTCTTTTGTCATTCATTTGGTGATGCATTCAGACTCTTCACTGGAAGATAGAAAGGAAAGAAGAGTCAGGACCAAGAATGGTTTCTGGGCCTCACTCGCCTTTTCCCTGGTGTTACAGGTTGCTGGAACCAAAAATGTTCTTGCTGTGTGCAGAGCTTTGTTCAAGCATACATGGACATCTTGGCTACAGCTAATAGGCTGGTTTCACAAAATGTGGCCACATGTGAGTGATCGATGCTATCTCCTAGGCAACTGATTCACAGTCAGAACATCTAGAGGGAGAGGTTTCTCAACCACTTACTCTGTCATATCATAGCAGTGGATTTGTACTTATTGCTCTGTTATTTATTGTATCTATTTAACCACACATATGGAGCGAAGACCTGCTACTATCAGCAGGCTCCCACGAAGCCCCCACTTCTTCACTCACACCATCCATGAAAGCAGCAGTGACATGTGTTGAGCCATATAGACTCCGCGCCTGTCAATGCTATTAATACTTTTAACTATCTGTATGGATATGTAATATTGTTCTGCTCTATACTGCCCTTTTCAATAGATGGCTTTGTCTGCTGTCAGCATTGAGTATTTCCTTGTGCCAGATCTGTGTCAAATCAAGACAGGTATAAAAGTATGCAATAGGAAGCAGGCAAAGGCCCCACTGCCTTTCATTATCAATCAGGGATGTTGTGAGATCTGTCCAAGCTCAGCAGCTTACCATGCCACCCAGTGCACACTTTCACTAACTGTGCTTGTGGAAACCCGACATTTGCTAAGTTCACAGCACTGCAGTCAATCCAAGTATTAAGTATTTTGCATAAAGATCCTTCTTTTATACAAAAATACATGAACAATGCAATGTTCAATTGTTCTTAAATAGTTTTTTTTTACAGGCTATCACATACAACAGTGATAATCTGCATTTTACAAAACACTAAGTTGAACTATCAAAATCAAAATGCTCCAAGCAACTAAGTAGAGCAACATATCATTAGTTGTTAAACATAGACCATTTGGGGCCTCGGTTAGAGTTAGAGGAAATTGGAAATAATTAACCCCGGGCGTAGTGGGCGTAGCGGGACTACGCGGAGGGCCACGGAGTTGAGAACAAACTCTGTGGAACTCCGTGGAGCTCCACTACGCCACCCGCCTCCCACCCCCCCTATTAACAATTGATTAAAACTTAAATAAAAAGACTTTAAAGTAAAGAAAAACCACTTACCTTGGCTGCGGCGTCCCCGGGCTGCCCTCCTCCTCTTCATCGCAGCCCGGGGATGCCGCAGCCAAGGTAAGTGGTTTTTCTTTACTTTAAAGTCTTTTTATTTAAGTTTTAATCAATTGTTAATAGGGGGGGTGGAGGCGGGGGCTGGCCAACTCCGCTCCGCCGCGGAGTGTGCGGAGATTTGCCTACTCCGCCTTCTCCGCGGAACGCGGAGTAGGCAAATCTCCGCACACTCCGCGGGCGGAGCGGAGGTCTACGCCTGGGGTTAGAAATAATGCAACTTCTGAAGGAATCTCTAAATATTGAGAATAATTCACTGGCTGAATTTCCTCCACCATTGGAAGAACAGTTTGGAGGAAACTCGGCTGGTGGATTCCACTCCATATTTAGAGTTTCCTCTATACATTGGAAGATTTTCATTTCACTCAAATCTCTAAATGAGGCCCTAAGTCATAGGCAAGCAATAGATTTATTTAGTTAGCTCATTGGTCATGGGGTCTATGACAGATATGCTTCTTTAATCAAGTCATAACCACTGCAGCCAGTGTGGGTTTGGGAAGATGTATGCAGTCTATAGTGTGTGGTCAAAGCTTAAGGGCATCTCCTTGAACAAGCAGTTGGGGGCGCACAATGCTTTGACTTTCCTAGAAGTGCTCTTGATATCTTTTCCATCACAGTAGACTTATTTTTTATTTCTTTTAGAAAACCCTTGTCCTTCATAGTGCTTCCCTGAACCATTCTGGCCAGGTTGTTTCCACAGAAACCCTTAGGTCCTCATTCAGTTCAAGGAGGATTCTGTGCCTGAATCCAGATTGAAAGCTGTGCAGAGATTTCATAGATTTCCCCCTTAAAAATGTCACCTTGTAATACCGATGGAAATTTGTTCAGGGAAAAATCTTAATATTCTATGATTTGGCACTGAGAACAAGACAAATTGTGTGTTCCCTATTTGGTGGGGGGAGCACATAATAGTGAGGAAATAATGTGGTCACTAAATATGGCAATCAGAGGTATTGTATTTACTGGGTGTAATGGTACCTTTCAGTATACTCAGCATTTAGATTGAGGCCCTGTGCTAGCTTCTTTCCTGTAGCCCACTCTGTGGCATATTTACAAGCCCCTATCGCCACCACAATGTCACTTATAGTGACGTTGTGGCATAAATAGGAGGCAGCGCCAAAATTAAGACCAGGGAAAACCTGGTCTTAAACAGGCAAAACAAAGAGAAATGCTTTATTTCTCCTCGTTTTTGCTGTTCCATGTGTGCTGCATTGTGCAGCACACATAGAAACAGAAAATTGACAGTGATTGTTTATGTGCAGGAAGATGTCCCTTCCTGCACATAAACAATCAAAAAAAAAGTTGCAAAACATAATTTACCCTCAACGCAGACACCCTTGCACTATGGTGCAAGGGTGACAGCGTTGGCGCTAGGCTGCTAAGTTTAGCACCAGCGCAGTGGGAAACGCAGGGCTGCACCATATTGTTGTAAATATGGTGCAGCCCTGCATTTCTAAAGTGGCGAAGTGCAGCGTTAAGCCAGGAAGGCTAACACTGTGCTCTGTCACTTCATTGTAAATATGCCCCTCTGTGTCCTTTCCATCATGCAGCACACTTGGCTTCTAATATGTTTTAATACGGTCTGTGTTGCCGGTTGTCATTAGGTGAGGATTAAAACATGTCTTCTGCCGTAATAGAAGCTACCACTGGGAATATTCTGATATCAGCACAGACTAACATGCCCATTCTGTGTTCTGCTAACATCCTGATTCTGGCAGAAACCAGAGCGTCTCCCAAATCGACAATATGAGCTGTGCAGGATAATCCACACCGCTGGTTACTTTCCTCATTCAGATTTCAAAGCAAAAATCTGGCAACATGTTAAAATGGAAAAATGTTTGAGTAGAGGTGAAGCATGAAGAAATATGTCCACAAGACACCAATTCAGCAAGTTATGCCTCAGTCCGAGTGGAAACCTCATAATGATGAAGTTTGGAAAATCCTGAACATGGGAGCATTTGTAATTGCCATTGAGGTATAACCACATCTTTTTACTGTGGGATTCATATGGGACTTCACTATCCAAAGCAGACTGCCGGCTGAAGGCACCTTAATGAATGCTCACAAGCACTTAAAGACCTTCCCTATGCTTTGTAAAAAAACACCCAGGCATGCGTGCATACGCACACTCTCTCTAGCTCTCTTTCTCTGTACATATATGTGGAGTTAAGTATAGTAAAATTACTTTTTACCTAGATTTATTTTGCTGTCAATGTTTTTGTCGCCAATTGGTTTTCCTATGACGTTTTGCAGCATGGTGATATTCAGCCCTCTGCTCGGTTGCTATCTTTAGTTTCATACGTAAACTTGAGTGTTTCCTGCACGTAGACAGGAATAGGGGTAGCAGTGGCGGAACAAGGTGTGGGCGGGGGAGCGGTCTGCCCTGGCGGCACGAGTTCAGCCTCCCCTCACTCCACTCTTACCTTCAACAATCGAGGGGCGGCCGTTGCAGGAATCGCCAGCCTCCCCTGCTCTTATATACAGCCGTTGCGGGAATCGCCAGCCCCCCCTTACATGCTTCCTCCGCGGGCGGACAACGCCGGGACCGCCACGGGCGGCAGAAGGTCTGCTACGCCACTGAGGGGCAGAGCTTTACAGTAGCGGCCCGTGGTGGGAGTGCTGCCGGGCGGTGACGCAGGGCGGGGGAGGGCAGGGTGGGGGTAGTAAACTACTACCCCCCACCCTGCCCCTCCCCCGCCCTGCGTCACCGCCCGGCAGCACTGCCACCACGGGCCACTACTGAGCTTTACAACACTTCGTTACTTCGCACTGTTTCCACAAACCACACGTTCTTAAAAATAAAAAATGTATGGGACATTTGTATTGTTTTTTCTAATTAAACATAAGAACCCTCCCCCCCCCATCTTCAAAGTACAGATACTGAATATTCAGACCCTGCAAAAGGACCCAAAAATGCACAACTCTGCAAAAGATGGGTGCTGGTTCTTTTTGTTCTTAACAGGGAATGCGGCCATTCCCAGCTCTGCTAATCGACTCCGAACGGAGACTTTGCATTTTCGAATTGCCATCTCCTGTAAGTGCTGGCAGGCAAAAAAGGCCTTTCTGCTGTTGTCACCATGTCTCGTTGTCACGCCGCTCACTGCCGGTCCCCCAGGGTCTGGAACAGCAGCGCTGACGTTTATTAACACAGCAGATTAATAGCACTGGGAAAAGACATTTTCACAAACATGATAAATATTAATAATAATCAATAACAACTTATATTTCCGAAATTGAGCTGCAAACATTACCCAGGGGAAAGATGGATCTGGCGCGTCTGCAGAATATGAAGAGGAAAGGGGACGGATGACTGGGCACATTGACGGATGACTGGGCACATTTAAAGACAGTGGTAGATGAAATACACATCATAATTATGTTTTTTGTCATTGTTCCTGATATTACACATTGATTTTTTTTATAACGCTAACTTACATTTTTTTACACATCGCTTCGTAATACGCGTCTGTCATTTCTAAGCAGTGCAAATAAGCTGGTATTATGTCAGAGCTGAACCCCAATAATCATCTGAACCCCAATAATTGATCCCCCCAATAATTACCAAAAATATTTTGGCTCTGGAATCATCAACTGATCTAGTGGTTAGAGACTACACTCTTCATTGGAGCAGCAACATTTTAGCTGAGTTAAAAGGAATAAAGTATTAGACACAGAAGGACTGAGCTCTAGAACAAAAGTAGGCAAAAGGCTTTATATAACAGAAAAATCAAAGACGGTACAAACAAAGGGTATAGGCGATAATCATTATAAATGATCAGAGCAGAAGGTACAGGAAATAATGCAAAATCATAAGTCTTAGCTAGGCAAATTCTAAATGAAGATTCTAAATGTCAAACTCATGAAGAGTACTGGCAGTGCAGTAGGACACCTGGTAAATGGCAAAGTATCCCCATCTACGACGAAAAGAGAATAAAGCTTTTGGAAGGTGCATGGGCCAAAATAATAATAGTCTCCCTTTAAATATAAGAACTCAGAAAAAACAGACAACCTATTAATAGATTCTGCAAATTCAGCATAGCCCGATCATGGTTAGGGTTGCATTGGGCAAATCAGAAACAACAAGGTAATAATTGAAAGTAGACAATTATTTAAACACTAACCCATTTCTTAAGCTAAGAGAAATCTTCTATTACTTCCTCCGCAACTGCACCTCGGAGATGTACAACACAAATGAAACATTTATGAAAAATAACTCATATAACTTACAGTATTCAGCGGAATGTCCAGTGGAAGTCATTGAAAATTATACTTTGGGTACAACATGGAAGCCTCATTCACAATACACACTTTCTAACACAATATGACACAATGCTACTTCAGTGACGCCTTGAACTCAATTCTCCGTGGAACAAGAGGAGAGATAGCTTTGCAATGGGGCACTGATTAGGAGAGGTAATGAGCAGGAGCAAGTTGAACAGAACACAGGAAACAGCATCCATTTTATTTTAAATTAATAGTTTACCATACAGAATATGGCCAAACCCATTCATAACAAAATCTAGACTTCTATATGGCCTAAACATTTCATTGCAGAGGAAATCTCATCTATTCTTCAATTATGACTCTATGCACCATTAAAACTTTAACATTTCAAAACAAATTGTCCACCATATTTGCACATCTTATATATTTTAAAAAACACTTTGACAGTTTTTTGCTGATTAAATTCCTTCGTGGAAGGCTATGGTGGCCTTGTAGCATTCATACTTGTGAATGGAAGATCACTGCATATCGCAACAGCGATCATGCAATTCAGTGAGCCAATCATTGATTGTTTTCATACAACACTTTCTGCCATTTCGAGTACTTTAGTATTGCAGCACATTTACTGCAACTGCAGTATTACTATTAGCCAATTTTAAGGGCCTTTGTTAATCATTCGTTTTCTGTTGACTGAGTCTATTGTGTGGAATGCTTAGAACCAAAGATACCAGGTGATTCCAAAATCAGCCTTTCTGCTACAATTCATTGTTTTCAGGTGCGCTAGTGTAAGTTGATTAATGTAAGTGAAATATGACTGCGAGTCCCAAAATGCGCTTGGCCATTAAACAAAAACACTGCACATGAGTACTGCATCATTGGTGACATGGAGTCATCCAGCAGCCTAATCTGAGACTTGTAGGATTGCAGCAGGTAAAGGAACATCATAAGTCACATGCACACCTGGCAAGGAGTTGCCCTCCAACTGGGGAAATGTTAAAAACTATGGAGTCTCAGGTCAAAGTTTAAGAAAGTTATCTTTTTTTTGTTTTATTGGGAATATTCTATGTTTGCCCAAAAACTCAGGAAATGTTTTTAAAGTGTGGCACCACAGACATGAGTGACTTAATCTTGGCATAGTGGTGACCTTAGAGTTCTGAGTTTCATAAATTAGCTAAGAGTCACTGCCATACTGAGGGGACCCCAGGCCATGGGGATGAATAAGATCTAAAAAGTCAGAAACATTGGTAATGGGTTCTGTGCATCTTTCAATATTCAAGTTAGGCCAGGCCAGGGCTACTGTTTACAAAAAGGGGCAACAGGAGCGGCCTGTGCCAATGCGCCATAATGATTCACTGCTTGCATGACTCCTGTTCATCCGAGGGAGGGCATAATTGAGCTTTACTTTTACTTAGAGGAGACGTGTGAGGCCTAAACTAACCCCACCCTCTTCCAGAACTTATGTGGATTCGCTGAATCTGGCCATTCAGGTCTGATTCTATTGCTAGATCGGTTTCATCTTGATGGACCTCTTTAAAAAATGTAGAACATAAGAGACAATATTTGACAAAACCTCCTATATTTGGGCAGACAAGCTCTCAGCTGCACTCTCTGCTCCATGGCCATTTCAACATCTCACCTAGGATGGATTGATCACATTCTCTACTGGCTCATCAGTGAGAGGCCTGCAGGATGTAATGGAATGCCTCAGATATATAAATGTCCACTCTTACTACTACTGCATTGCTATAGAGAAATTTGATCCATATTGGAATGTCTTTTCTTTACAGCTGAAATTGGGGCTTAATGCAAGCCCTGCAGGGCAAGGTGGCACCGGCATTTTAAGCCCCCCCCCATTCCACCCAACATCTCTGAATATCAGGGCCCCTCATCACATTCTGCATGGGCCCCATAATTTTCATGTACGTCACTGAGCTGAAACTAAATGTACACACTATAGGCAGTGCCACTTGAATTATGCTACTGTGCGGCCGTGGCTTTTTTCGCATAATTGTGGATTTGACGCATTTGCCATATAATCTACCATCTGCTGTATAATCTGCAGATTTTAACAAAATAAATTTTTGTTTCTAGCTCTAACAGTTCAAAAGTTACTATAAACTCAGCGACACGTGTTGCTGCACAGTAGAATGCCCTTTGTAGAGGTTGATTGGTCACCTTTCTGTTGCTTATTGCCATATGTGGGAGTTAATCCAGCACTAATGATGTGCAATCTATGCCCAGACAGTGTCATCAAGTGTAAAAATTAGAAAATAATTAACTAATACAGTCACAGAATGTGCTGCTTTTTGCTGCATAATTTGCCTTTTCTTGCTGTATAATTTAGTCAACTCTGCCACATAATTTAGCCCTTTGTTGCCACATAATTCCAGTGACCCTGACTATAGGTGTCTTTCATAATGTCCTGAACATAGCTGAGAACTCATTGCTCTGTTCTCCCTCATTTCGAATGCATCCTTTTTCAGCCTTTACTGTAATTCTAGAAGTATATTACATTAATAGTTTATAAAATGTGTGCAAAATGCATTTTATGTTACGTTTTGCTATATTGTTTCTCCTGTAAACAGCTCCACCTGTGCCTCCCTCCCTCACAAGACCTCTGCAACAAACTCAGCACCTTCTTCCACCTCAAAATCAAGAAAATATACGACAACTTCGACGAAGACAACCAACACACTGAACCCTCACCAGCCACCCCCGACACCCTGAAGCCAACGATCGACAACTGGACAACCCTCACCACCGAAGACACACTGAAGACAATGAAGTCAATCCACTCGGGGCCCCCAAGGACCACATCTTCAACAGAGCCGCCGACACCATCGCACCCATACTCCGCCACACCATCAACCGCTCCCTGACGAACGCCTCGTTCCCCGACGACTGGAAAAACACTGAGATCAACCCCCTCCTGAAGAAGCCCTCGGCGGACCCCACCAACCTCAAGAACTACAGACCATCTCTCTGCTCCCATTCCCAGCGAAAGTCATTAAGAAAGCCATCAACAGCCAACTCGCCACCTTCATCGAAGAGCACAACATCCTGGACTGCTCCCAATTCGGCTTCATAAAAAACCACAGCACAGAAACCACCCTCCTCGCCGCAACAGACGACATCCGCTCCCTACTGGACAGAGGAGAAACAGTAGCCCTCATCCTCCTCGACCTCTCAGCGGCGTTCGACACAGTCTCTCACCGCACCCTAATACGCAGACTCCCCGACGCAGGGATCCGGGACAAGGCCCTCAACTGGATCCACTCCTTCCTCTCCGGCAGAACGCAGCGGATCAGACTCCCCTCTTTCCTCTCGACCCCTACACCAACCACCTGCAGAGTCCCCCAGGGGTCCTCCCTCAGCCCCACGCTCTTCAATGTCTACATGGCTCCGCTCGCCCCCATCGTCAGAACCTACGGACTCAACATTGTGTCAAACGCAGACGACACCCAACTCATTCTCTCCTTATCCAACGAACCCAACACCGCCAGACACAACTTTCAAGAAGGCATGGAAGCCGTTGCCAAATGGATGAAAAGCAGCTGCCTACAACTCAACACTGACAAAACACAACTACTCATCGTGGGCCCAAACCCCGACGCCTGGAACGACACCTGGTGGCCCCCCGCCCTCGGAAGCCCACCCACCCCCACAGACCACGCACGCAACCTTGGAATCATCCTGGACTCCGAGCTCAAAATGGACCGCCATATCAACTCTGTCGCATCCTCCTGCTTCCACACCCTCCGCATCCTACGTAAGACCTTCAAATGGATCCCCCTCGAGCACAGAAAGACCGTCACTCACGCCCTCGTCACCAGCAGACTCGACTACGGCAACACACTCTACGCCGGAATAAACAAAAACCTCACCCTCAAGCTACAAAACATCCAGAACGCCGCCGCAAGACTGGTCCTCAACCTGCCAAGACACTGCGACATCTCCCAGCACCTGCGCACACTCCACTGGCTCCCCATCGAGGCCAGAATCACCTTCAAGATACTCACCCACGCACACAAGGCCCTCCACGACACTGGACCAGCATACCTGAACAACCGACTCAAATTCCACGCACCTCGAAGGACCCTACGATCAGCCCCGCTCTCCTACGCCGTGGTCCCCCGCACCAGTAAGACCAGATCGGGAGGCCGCCCCTTCTCCTTCCTCGCAGCCAGAGCCTGGAACGCCCTCCCGCTCCACCTCAGACAGACATCGCTCCCCATCTTCGCGATAAACCTCAAAACCTGGCTCTTCGACAGACCCCCTCCTTGATGGACTGGAACCTGCACCCCCCCGCGCCTTGAGACCCTTACGGGTAAGTAGTCGCGCTTAACAAACGTTGATGATCCTTGAAGTTTGTTTTTAGTCTGCTTTTTAATCCTGTAGCTGTACCATGTGTTCAAATGCTTTTTATATCGTTTGATCTTGGTGAACGTCGCTACTCCTGTTTTACGGTCATCTGCAGCTCGGGCCTTCTCTGCGCTATGTAAAACTACAACAAAAAAAATCTGAAGTACACATGGACGTGAGGCGCATCAATCTTTTTGTCTAGTGTCAGCGAAAATATTAGAGGGTAGGTGGAAATTGGTCCAATATGCCAAGCCCTGTTGGCTTTTGCTGTTTATTCAATTATTAATTTAATTGTTTTATATAGCGCTGTTCCTCCGAAGAGACAATACTGCACTTTACATAGAACACAATAGCACACCTTCTACTCTGGTGGTTGTTATGGTTTACATCAAGTGGTCCTGTATGAAATGCGCGCTTTTGTACGCAAGTGATTGCTTATGCACCAAACACACATGGGACCACACTGTTTGTATTTTAGGGTCCCTGCTTCCGTCAAGACGCCTTACTCATTCAAACGCCCGCCCGAGGCAGTGCTGCTGGGCAGGCTTGTTCTTCGTTAAAAAAAAAAAAAGGCTCCCCTGTTTCACAGAAATGTGATTTGGCCTTTTCTTCCTCTCCTTTATTCCTTAGTTAATGTACCACTTCCACTTGCCCTGCGGCTGGCCGAGGTATTCGGGGGGGATTGCGCCAATCGCACTGTTTTGCTTCTAAATCACATCTGACTCTTTCCACCTACTAAGCACTATCAAAGCTGGCAGTCTGGACTCGAAGCTTCGGTTCCCGCGTTAACCCCCGGCTGCTTGGCGCGCGCCCTGCTCAGGCTGCTCTGACGAGGAATGGGAAAGCAGTGCAAGAGAGCGCGAGACTTGTACATCCGATGTCGCAACACCGCACACAATGAAGAAATCTGGCAGGAATGCGCCCCGCGAGCAGCTGTTCATACAGCGTCCCGGTGATGTGCTCATCCTTGAAACCAGACAGCAAGATATTGTTGTTTTTATGCACACTCCACTTCAAGATGATAAATAACGTTTTTGATGACAAACGTTTTTTTTCTAGTAAAAGTTTTTTTTTTTTTTTTTGCTTTGGATATGTTACCATACAAGTTTCATATTATTTTACGGGGAATGTTTTGAGATTTTGACTAGTGCACTTCCACATACCACTTACCCCCCTGGTATTATGTTTAACACTAAGAAAAAAATGTTCACAGCTCCACAAAACGACATAACATGACAGCCCCCGGTGCTATATTTAACACAAAGAAAAAACTTTTAGGAGCACCACAAAATGACATAAACAGGTAGTCCTTTTTTTCCTGAGGTTCTAGTTTGTTTTCTTGGCAGAATTGTTCGTCAAAAATTCTTCTTTATATGTAATATCACAGTTTTCAAAAATTAATCTTCGTGGGGGAGCCAATGGAGATGTGGTTGAATTTTCTGGGTTCAGAAAGCAGCAGCTGCGTGAAGAGGAAATGAGAAGGACTGAAAGGATGGCATTGCCATAAATAAATCCAGGGCCTGCACTACATTGTGAAAGTTATTTAGTTGCAGAAAATTTGTAGGGGTAAGGTGACAAGAGGATCAATCTGTAGGCACCATGATTTAACCAGGGTAGGAGAGAATCCGTCAATATTAAGTTACAAGAACCAGCCTTTGTTAAAGTGCATTAAATATTCTCTGGTTTGAGACTCAGGGCCTCATTATGAGTCTGGCGGTCCACAGGCCGCCAGACTCATGGGGGCGCAGTGGTGGCGGTCTTTCAACCGCCATATTATGACCAAGGCGATCGGGCCGCCCTGGGACCACTGCAACCACCAGGGATCAGAGTTCCCAGGTGGTGCGGCGTTTTTGAGGCCGCAATATGTTTGGTGGGGGCGCTGTGGCTCCGCCAAGCATATTACGAGTTTCCTCACCACCACACTTTTCATGGTGGTGCGACCGCCATGAAAAGTATGGCGGTGAGGAAACAAAGGGGCCCCTACCAGTGCTTAATTTGAGCTGGTGGTTTCCGGTGCTCAGCACCGGCACATAATTGTCAGCATTTGGGCCTGTGACAGTCTGCCACAAGGTGGCGCTGTGTGGCTAATTTAAAGATGACCACAACAACAGTTAATTATTAACTCAATATACATTAAAAATGAATATTGCCTGACATCCTAGCCATTCTTATAGCTTTGTGGGCCTGAAATAGTCCGAACTGTCACACTTGATGGAGTGTGAATGTTAGAACTTGTGTTGTTACTATCATTGGCGGCGCTGGTGGGGGCAACGTGTGGTACAAAGCGCAGGGGCCTCCTGAAGAGAGCCCTCGCACTTATTTTTTTGCAAATTAAGCACTGGGCCCTACAGGGCCCCCTTGTGACACTGCGCCTTGGGGTGCATGCAGGGGGGCACATGTTGTTCCCCCCTGTGTGCATGCACCCCAGTACCTGCACGGCATGGACTGCAGCAGTCCATGCTGTGCAGGTACTGATTTTGACATTCCCATTCCGGTGCCTATTTCATAGGCACCGCCGTGGAACCGCCAAAGAATCGCCCGCCAGACAGAAGAAAACTCCTTTTGTGTACATTTGCAAGGCAGTTTTAAATGTCTTGGAGGGAGGGTATTTTGAGGCAAATCTAGGTGTCATCTGCATACCAATCTGACTCCTTCATCAGAATTCTAAGAAGTTTCATATGCAGTTTGAACAGCACAACTGCATGCACAATGTGATATTGCAGAGCTAGCCGTGGGCTGGCCTAAATCTGGGCGATGCGTGTGGTCACCCCTATGGGCCACCCTAAGACTGCCCTGAGTGTGAGGGTCCAAGAGGCCCCCCACACATGCGCACACTGAAGGAAGTTACTCTAGGAGCCCCCGCCAGCAGCGGAAACATAAATCCACCTCCACCATGCAGCTAAATTCCACTGCTGCATGGGGTGAGAATTACTTGGTGGAAATAAAATGGGCCTCTTGGCTTCTTCTACCTGTCTGCACCCTATCAAATATGAATTACCTAGTGGCAGCATTCCACAGAAGCACAGTGCGTGTTAGCCAAAAGTCAAGATTAGTTAAGTAAAACGGCCAGATTTAGGATAAAGATGACCATATTTCAAATTGAATTGAATCAAATATCACGTGCATTAAATAGTTTCAACCTCAAAAAATGAGTTGAAACAGAGTTCCAAACGTCTATTGCAAAACAGCAGCAAATACTACAATTTTTCGGAATGTGGGCTTGGCTATTTGAAAATCAGATTTGTCCAATAGAGCTAGTTCATCTGCAAGGTTGGTAGAGTCAGAAAACAAAAAATATTGAGTTAGGTTTTTCTCCACTGTTTGCCGTCTTTCAGAGGCATCTGGCCTGACCGTAAAACCCCTGAAAACCGACAGACCCTTTCCTACCTCTGAAAGAGACAGAACAGGAGGCAAAGATCAGACTTAAAGGGGACAAACAATATGGGATAAATCATATATACGTCTCAGATGCTACTAAATATGCCAACATCAATGTATGAATAGCTTAAGAAAATAAAATGAAAAAAGAACCCCGAACAAACAGAACTCAGCCACAACACCTCATTGTGGCCACTGAGCCAGAGACCCTACAAAGCCATTCATTCATTTCAGCAGGAACCAGCGAAGGAAGCCCAGCAGCTACTGACTCAACCCACCGCTGCTCACAAAAATGTGGATTTCATTAATCTTGGTTTCCTCCTTTTTTCTGTCTATGTGGCATTCAGAAAGTCTTGCATGGTTGACCTGATGTAAAATTTCCATCCGGATTACAAAATTTCGTTTCCAGGATAGATAATATTTTTCAAAAAGTAACAAATGCATTGAACCCTGTTGCGTAAAATGGTGTTCTCTGAAATGGGGTGGGTGTGCTTTTAGTTGTTGCATTAAACAATGTTACAAGAGTGACTTGCAAGCAAGGAGATTCTTGGGGTGCATAAAGACATTTATTACCAGCAGAAAAAAGGTATGGATTCCTTACCACTGTTTTCAGGACTACTATGGCTGCTTCTAGAGTTGTATGTCAAATTCTTGTGGCCTCATTTCCAGAAGGATGAACACCAATTGGAAGTAGGCCTGATTCAGATGACAGAACGACTGAGTAGTTTAAACCACACATACTGTGAGGAGGAGCTCTAGAATGTAAACATGCGCATAATGATGCAGGGTTCACCTTAAGAGCCTGGAAGGGATAGCTTGCGAGTTACATAAGATAAAAACTAAAGCAGGTAAGTGTGGTCGTGAATATAGACCAATCTCCAGACAGTAGTCCTGTTGGCAAGAAAGATCAAGGAATTACAAAATGTGCCTGACAGAGGCAAGAGAGCCAAATTTATGAACATCAAGTATAAAACTGGATTGCTTTTAAGTCCGGCTTGTCAAGAGCAGACTAGAAAATGAAAAGAGGATGGACCTGGGTGTGCTTGTTGGCCATCATTCCTTAAGTGATGTCTCTTGCCTCTCAACGTATTTAATAATGAAGTTTGTGTTGTTCTCATGATGAAGTCTTAGCAATAGCACATTTAAATTTCACTATACGAGGGGTGGAGTCTTATTGGAGTGTTTCTCCTAATGATGCAAAGCACCTTCTACAACCAGACATCATCAGATGAAGATATTACAAATTCCTGACAGTACACCAAGTAGTTCAACCTCTGGTGCCACAATTAGCACTCTTTGCTCTCCAGTTGGTTGGCTACTATACTGGGATTACACCATACCATGACCACATTACAAAATCAATCCAAGAAGCCACTGTTTATACCCTGGTTTAAAATACTAGGATGCTGAACATTAAGTGATCACATTTCTCTGACACTTTCACTGGTCTTGAATGGGGGTGAATTGTGGTGCTTCTCTCAGAGGTGTTTCACCATTTGGCTGCTGCTAATACATTTAAACAAGTGAGGTGCATACTTTATTACGCCAAAGAATGAAGTTACCTTGCTGTGAGGATATATTACTAACAGGGATGTTTCTTTCACACGTGTGACAAGTTCATGTATTGAAAATCCCGAATTGCTAATCTTCAATCTTTAAGTGCCCCATCACATAGAGGTCACCAGGTTTTACGTAATGGGAGGAAAACGACACTTTAATTTGAGTAGTTGTTTGTTCCGAACTGGGAGACGTCAGCCAGTGCTGACCACTACAGCTCAATCAATCAATCAATCAATCAATCATGTCACTTATAAAGCGCACTACATACCCGCGAGGGTCTCAAGGCGCTGGGGGAAGAGGGGGGTGGTGCTGCTACTGATCGAAGAGCCAGGTCTTGAGGAGTCTTCTGAAGGCCAGTAGGTCTTGGGTCTGTCGGAGGTTGGTGGGGAGGGTGTTCCAGGTCTTGGCGGCGAGGTGGGAGAAGGATCTGCCGCCGGCGGTCGTTTTCCGGATGCGGGGGACTGTGGCGAGGGCGAGGCTGGTCGAGCGGAGCTGGCGGGTGGGGGTGTAGAAGCTGAGTCGTCTGTTGAGGTAGGCTGGTCCGGAGTTGTGGAGTGCTTTGTGTGCGTGGGTGAGGAGCTTGAAGGTTATCCTCTTGTTGACAGGGAGCCAGTGCAGGTCTCTCAGGTGGGGTGTGATGTGGCTGCGTCGGGGGATGTCGAGGATAAGACGTGCAGAGGCGTTCTGGATGCGTTGCAGCCGTCTCAGGAGCTTAGCCGCCGTTCCTGCGTAGAGGGCGTTTCCGTAGTCCAGCCTGCTGGTGACGAGGGCCTGGGTGACTGTTTTTCTTGTTTCGGTGGGGATCCACTTGAAGATCCTGCGGAGCATTCGGAGGATGTTGAAGCAGGATGAGGAAACGGCGTTGACCTGCTTAGTCATGGAGAGGGTGGGGTCGAGGATGACCCCTAGGTTGCGTACGTGGTCGGTGGGTGGCGGGGCTGTTCCCAGTGATGTTGGCCACCAGGAGTCGTCCCAGGCTGAAGGGTTGGAACCAAGGATGAGGACCTCCGTCTTGTCCGAGTTCAGCTTCAGGCGGCTGGTCCTCATCCATTCGGCGACGGCCTTCATTCCTTCGTGGAGGTGGGCTTTGGCGGTGTGAGGGTCTTTGGTGAGGGAGAGGATCAGCTGGGTGTCGTCGGCGTAGGAGATGATGTTGAGGTTGTGCTGTCGGGCGACGTGGGCGAGGGGTGCCATGTAGATGTTGAACAGCGTTGGGCTGAGGGAGGAGCCTTGGGGTACGCCGCAGATGATCTTGGTGGCCTTGGATCGGAAGGGGCGAGGCGGACGCTTTGTGTTCTGACGGAAAGGAAGGATGTGGTCCAGTCCAGGGCCTTCTCTTGGATCCCGGCATCGTGAAGGCGTGTTCGTAGTGTGTGGTGGCAGACCGTGTCGAAGGCGGCTGATAGGTCCAGGAGGATGAGGGCTGCTGTTTCTCCGTTGTCTAGCAGGGTCCTGATGTCATCGGTGGCGGCGATGAGGGCGGTTTCGGTGCTGTGGTTGCTGCGGAAGCCGGACTGGGAAGGGTCCAGGATGTTGTTCTCCTCGAGGTAGCGGGTCAGTTGTTTGTTGACGATTTTCTCGGTGACCTTCGCGGGGAACGGGAGCAGAGAGATGGGTCGGAAGTTCTTGAGGTCCTTGGGGTCTGCCTTGGGTTTCTTGAGTAAGGCGGTGATCTCGGCGTGCTTCCAGCTTTCCGGGAAGGTTGCTGTCTCGAAGGAGATGTTGATTATTTTCCGGAGATGGGGCGCGATGGCTGTACTGGCTTTGTTGAAGATGTGGTGAGGGCACGGGTCTAGCGGTGAACCGGAGTGGATGGTGTTCATGATCTCGCTGGTGTCCTCGTCGTTGATGTTGGTCCAGGAGAGCAGGCGGTTGGTGGTTGTGGGGGCAGTGGTCTCGGTGGTTGCCGGGGCGGTTGTGGTGTTGAAGCTGTCGTGGATGTCGGCGATTTTGCGGTGGAAGAAGGTGGCCAGTGAGTCGCACAGGTCTCGCGACGGCTGGATGTCGTTGGTGTTGGAGCTGGGGTTGGAGAGTTCCTTCACGATGTTGAAGAGCTCTTTGCTGTTGTGTGCATTGTTGTCTAGGCGGTCTTTGAGTGAGGCCCTTTTGGCGGATCTGATGAGGTGATGGTGACTGTGGGTGGCGCTCTTGTGGGCGGCGTAGCTGTCCGCTGTCCGTTCGTGGAGCCAGATCTTCTCCAGTTTTCGGCATGTTCGTTTGGAGGCCTGGAGGTCTTCTGTGAACCAGGTGGCTTTCTTGCTGGTGTGGCTGTTGGGCGGATTCTTGAGCGGGGCGAGCGTGTTGGCGCAGTCGTCGATCCACTGTCTGAGGTTGCGGGCGGCGGTGTCTGGGTCGGAGGGTTCGGCGGGTGGGCTCAGGGCGAGGGTTGTAGTTAGCTGGTCTTCCGTGACTCTGCTCCAGCAGCGGCGAGGCATTTGTTCGGTGCGGTGGTGCGTGGTGGGCTTCCTGTAGGTGAAGTGGATGCAGTGGTGGTCAGTCCAGTGGGGTTCGGAGGTGTGGTTGAAGGAGACGTGTGGGCTTGCGGAAAAGATGGAGTCTAGCGTGTGGCCGGCGGCGTGGGTGGGTGTAGTCACGAGCTGTCTGAGTCCGAGGGTGGCGAGGTTGTCGATCAGGGTGGTGGAGTTGGTGTCCTTGTTGTTCTCGAGGTGGAAGTTCAGGTCCCCGAGGAGGATGTAGTCCATGGAGGCGATGGCGTGTGTGCTGACGAAGTCAGCGATGGAATCGCTGAACTGTGGTCGGGGTCCAGGGGGTCTGTAGATGAGGGTTCCTCTGAGGGTGGTGTTGGGATTGGTGTGGATCTGGAAGTGCATGTGTTCGGCGGTGCTGAGGGTGTCGTCGGTGTTGGTTGAGACTCTGAGGGTGTTCCTGTGGACGATGGCGATGCCTCCTCCGACTCCGTTGGTGCGGTCCCTGCGGGTGATCTTGTATCCGTCCGGGATGGCAATGGCGATGTCGGGGGCTGAAGCGGGATTCAGCCAGGTCTCCGTCAGGAATGCGACGTCTGGGGAGGTTGAGTCGAGAAGGTCCCAGAATTCGATGGCGTGTTTGCGGGCGGAGCGGGTGTTGAGGAGGATGCATCTGAGGTAGTTGGGTTCTTTCCTGGGCGGTGGTTTGGCGGGGCGGGTGCTGGCGAAGCTGCAGTTCCGGCAGGTGAAGGGCCCTTGGGTGCGCTTCGGGGTGGCCTGGTAGCAGGCGTGATCTTTTCCGGGGTTGAGTGCGTGGAGGGTGCTGGTGTCGTATCGGCGTCTGTTGATGTGGCGGGCGCGGGGGATGCCCGGACCAGGGGGTCTGGCGCTGGGCGCGGTCACGGCGCGGACGGGCGCAGACGGGCTTGCCTTAGGCGCGCCTTCGGCGCGCCAGCGGCGCGGCCGCGCAACGGCCGCCATAAATGGGGAGGTGGGAGGGAGGAGCAGGGAATGGGGCAGCGAATGGGCAGCTTACAACATGCTGCAACGAACCTACTGATACAAACATGTGCTATAAGCACAAGCACACCCAGGCACACAGACACACGTGTGCGTACACACACACACACACACACACAAATACACCTATCCACATAGGTAGACAGACACATGCAAAGACACAGATACAGACCCACACACACAGACATATACATACAGACACAAATACATGCCTACGGACCCTCGTACACACCCACACACTTATTTGCTTTTTCCACTGGTTTTCTATGACCTTCAATGTCTGGGACAAATTGGAAAGAGTTTTCTTCAGCATGCTGCAGGGTCTAGGCTCTTGTTAATTGTCAGGGTAGAATGAAGTATCAGAAAGTGTGTGAAGTACACTCTTACTCAGACTAGGCTTTCCTATTTCCACCCAAAACATTACACCTGACACTGGCAAGGGGTGTAAAGGTATGGCACTGTGAAGATAGGAGAACCTCCTTTCGTGAAGCCTCCATGTGCCGCAAGGCCTTTGTATCTCTGCATGGTATCCAGCATAACTGCATTTCTTCAGGGGCCTCTTACTAAACTTGCCTATGGGAGCGGCACTTTACCCAATGCCCTGGCACTAGCCAGAGAGCAGTTCTCAACTCTAGCTCTTAAAATGTGGATGGTGTGTTTTATTGACAAATTCAATCTCACAGTGTCCGCCCTTGCCTTCTCAACAATCTTTGCTTTTTCCTCTAGCCTTGCAATGCTAGCTGTTTTAATTGTGCATTTTCCAATTACTGCATCTTTGTACTTACACTTGATTAAGGCATGCTAATTTTACCTTAATAGGGAGCTTCTTGTTTTTGAAAACAAACTGTAAAGAAGCAGAAGGACGAGGAGTTCGTGTGGCACCAACTCCTTCCAAAAACTACGTCATGTAAAAATGTACACAGCATGTTTTTGTTTCAAGGGATGCCAAGGAACGCTGGCATCGACAGCTAACCCAGCGGTCACCTGCAACACTATCTGAGCGATATCACTTTCAAAGGAACTACGCGTATTCAGTGCATACAAAACCAACAAAAGAAATGGAAAGGGTTAGAAAATGCACAAGGAAGTTCAGCATGCTTATTCCTAGGTGTATGTAGATCTTTCTCAATGGCCATCCCCTCGGAAAACCCAGAAATATTTTTTGTTCTCTCTAGCAAAATATTTGCAAAGCACCCACTTTTCAGCATTCGCGAAATTTGCAAAGATTTCTGGTCTATTTATTTATTTAGAATTTTATATAGCGCTAGCTAGACCAGAAGGTATCAGAGCACTATACAAGTAGTGCACATAGGATAATTCGAGATACATGTGAGGATACGTGGTCAAATGTGGTCAAGGGGAGATCTATACAAAACATATTAAAAATAGTGGGAACACACAGTCATAGTACAATAATACAGCAAAAAGGTAATGAGATTACTCAATACAGAAAAAAAAGTAATGACACTAGTGCCAAAGTGGGTCTGACTGGATCAGGAGGCTACAATGGCTTAAAGGGGGCCTCAAGTGAAGAGAGCAAAATTGTGTTCTTTACCCACTCCCACATCTCTAACATTCACGAACAATAGGCATTCTATAATGTTGCTTTGTTTGATGATGTCTGCTTGGGTTTTGACACACTTTGTGGCATCATTCACTGGATGGCCCGTTGCATGGCTGGACTGGCAATTCTACTGATTTAGCATTTTCCCAGTAGGCTGCAGGGTCTGGGGCTGATTTCAGAGCCGGGTAGGATGCCATGACCAAACCCTGGCCATACTGCCCCATTTTAGTCATGGCCTTCTACGCAGAGGGGATGGTTTGAACATTTTTGCCATGGCAGTTTATGCTTTTCAGTCCAGTGCTTGTACAATTTTTGTAGACGTTGTGAGATAAATTTGACCTTTTTTGTGAGATAATTTTAACTCAGATCAAACAATTGCAGGTGTATCCACAACGTTTCTGGTTAATCGGACCTTCTCTGACAATTTTTCTCAAAGTCACAATTTTCTTTAGAATTAGGAAAAAAATCAAAAAATCTTACTTTTCCACAGCACTTTGGAAAGGTTGCAAGAAAAATCTTAGCACCATCTCGCTTCCCACACCCTTAAACAACTTGTTGGTGGTCCCACTACTGCAGTCACACAAAATTGTTGAAGCAAACACCAAAAAGTAGTTTGCAGGGTCGGAATTTCTGGCTCAAACAAATGAGGACTGAAAGAAAATGGTGCTCTCAGGTGAAGAACATTACTAGTACATTTCGTGTCTCAGGATTAAGGTTGAATGAAAAAAAAATATTCAAATTTACAGACTGAAATGCTCTTAACTTTCCAAAAACTGGAAGAGTTGGACAGAGATTCAATGTAGCCACCATTTTTATTATCCTAAAGAAACACAAAGGTGGCCGTAAAACTTTAGCAGTGGCTTGTAATTTTCAACTGCAATTCTTGTCCTCAATGATCCAGGGCCAGGGAAACAAGAAATTTGGCAATCATATACTAATTAGAATTTAAATAATGTGCTAGCCCTTAAAACCATCAAAAATACCACACCAGAAATCTAATAACAGACTTACAATGCATGTTCAATGTAACAGACACCATGGACTGTAAAACCAACAGCCGGCGGTTTTTGTTGCAGTTTTGAAATTGTGCAGTGTTGGCCGCAGGGCTTTGTGGAGGGCCTCAGATTCTTCAGAGAAGGGAATTCTAAAGCAACCCAAAGGACTTTGCAGAGGATCTTAGATTCATCAGAGAGAGGGGAATTCTGAAGTAACCCAAGAGAGATAACTTTTAAAAACATGTTTTATTAGTTTTAAAATTGGTAGGATAGAATTTACATCGATATCCACTTGCATTGGGTGCAGCGGGTTGCCACAGCTAGAGATAATCATCACATTTTCAATTGTCATATGTTTCGATATGTAAAGTAAGGAGCAACTACATACTACTATAATATTCTTCAAATCTAACATCTAGGGTGAAGGGTACAGTCCCTATAATGCATGTGATTTTGTACAGGCAAGCTACAGACATACTGGCCACAATGTCATGATCATTTCAAGTGTCAGAGGTGATCATTCGATTATTTTGCAGCATGAGTTAACTTAAAGATAAATTGTGACGTGGAGGTGGGGAGACATTCACCCTTTTTTGAAGTGTGAAATATCTCAGAATGAATGATTGTCTTAAAGGAGTGGGATCCTGTGAATGTTATTTAAACATGTGTGATGGTAAGAAGTCACAGGACTAGCTATTGTATGGTTATTGTTTGTGATCTGAGTTACATCTTGAACGGGGTCTTCCTGAGAACAATATAGTGGAAAGACATTATGTTGGGAGCTTAATGTACTATTAATTCCCAGAGGTGTTAACGTTTTTTTGTAGAGAAGAGCCATCAAATGTTTCTACTTTTGTGGGTTCTTTAACGGTTAAACTTTCATTCGAAATTGGGAATTGCCACTCCTCACAACATCAAATTATAAAGCTTCACCTCTTCACTTGGTTGTCATCACATCATGGACAACAGAGGTAGAGCACACATGCTTTATAGCAGAAATAACATCTCTTATGGAATCACTCCTTTTACAAAAGAGAAGTCTCAGCTTCTTTTGATCTAGCAACTTGTGGAGACCCATTACATAACTTAGCCACACACACACACAACTGAAAAATATACACTTCTACTCGAGTGAGCGGGTCCATGGCAACAATTCTGGATAGTAATCAAAGACACAATGCAACTTGCATTTCAGGAAATGTACAGGATAGCTTGGACTCTGTTCCCTGGTGTGGTCCACAGCGGAACATTGGTTACTCCATGCACCCAGCCATATCAGGGAACACAATGCCACTTTAGATAAAAACTCAACACAATGTGACACTTGGGTGGCATTGGGTTTCAAATTTAAAGAAATGCTTTGTCAGAAGAACTGGGTAAAAGCCAATTCCGCAGTCGGGAGACGTTTTCATTCACCGCGCTTGAAACTGGACCCAAGTGCAGGATGGGAGGGAGGCCGGTGCTCCCTGAGATGGACATAGGAAAGCTGTTTTTGTGTCTGGCGGGTGAGTGGACGATGAAATAAAAGGCTGTCTTGACCCTATTCCCTTGTTAAAATAATGGGGAGAAGGCGGTAAAACAAACCGCAGATCTGAAATAACTGCACTTATTAGTGGTGCTGTGCAAACTCTAAGTATGGAAGCCAAAATCAACAAACTGTGCTTGAAGCTGAGAGAATCAAAGACTTTTTCTGTTTGGTCGGTATATTCCCAGATTGATGAATTAGGTGCCAATTTATGTCTCTCAAATGTAGACTAATGTGTGCAACTGATGAGGGAGACCTTGTACTCTAAGCCCGAACTCTCCATTCTTAAACGGTTGTCACATGGTGTTTTCTTTGTCTCTGATATTGTCTCATAAAGTGCTTCTCTGTCACAGAGGTACTTATAACTAATTTATTTCGACTTTTTTTTATCTAACCAGCACATGCCAGTGTTGTACTGGTTGTGAGGTGGGTGGCTGACAGAATGTTTTTGGAAGGAAATAAAACATACCCTCAGACTCCTCCCACATCGCTTATAAACACTCCTATGAATTATTAGAATTGAAACAGGTATGCATTCCTGTAAATTATGAGTTTTTAACCCATTTTGAAATTTGAATGCCATAATTTAATTGGAACTCCATTGATGAGCAGCAAGTGCTATAATCTTCCTGTCCTACCATGGGCTTCTAGTGACACAACATGTGAACATTTTCCTCCTTTCCATTCTTCAGCAGTTGTATGTCTGAACAATGTATACAGAAATATCGTCTGACAGAAATATTGTGGCCTATATATTGTTTACAAAAATATTGCCCCATTGCTTGTTGATTTTGTGTTATTCACGTCAATGGGTCAATCATTTCGTAAACGATATTTAAAATATGATGTTTATGTCATATGATATTATGACGACAATATTCTGATGCCATGCCATTTACATTGCTTGTCTTTTCTAAAATGGTATTGGGCCTAAGGATCACATCCGTTCCAAGTACTATGGGCACACGCCTTCTTCAACCTATTGCCTTCGGTCAATTGCTTCCTTTCCAAAATCTGATTGGACGAGGACACTCTTGCAACCAACCCCGCTATGTAGGGATATCTTCATGGGTTAATCTAGTAACCAAATCATTGATCTACACTCTAACATAGAAACTTTTCTAATTTTGAATAACTTGTACAGCACCAAGTGCACCACATACTGTGATGTACACAGAGAAACAAATACTTATCACTTTTATGTTTACATACTGGGAAACAAGCGGTGTGGAGGCATACATTTCCTTCAGTCTCAAGTGCGAGCACCTCATTGGACAAATGTTCTAAATTAAGAACCAAAACATTATATTTTCCAATTCCCACTGCAACTACAAAGCACAGGGAACGTGACATTGCCAGGGATTTATAGGGAGATACACTTTATGACCTGGAATGCCAGACAATTGATTAGCATGAGTTGTACCTGGTTCATATTTTATATAATTAGATTTTCCACCTTAAAATGCCATTTGGTTTCGATCAAGCAATGCACGATTTAGGTTACACTGGAACAATCAGCTGATTCTGACTAGGTGGGGAGGGGTAGCGAGGTCTTTTTCGCTTTAGTACCTCTTTGCATCCATACTTGCTGTCTATAAAGCTCCAGAACCAGGCAATTCACATTCTTAGACTATTTACTGGATCACAGGGTATTGCAAAAAGTCAATAACAAAGGAATTAAACATTTTAAATGTAATTTCCATATTTTCAGGTAGTTTCATGGACCATAATAATTGGGCTGGAAAAACAGTTACAAACAAGCATGGAAAACCAATACATCTGCCGTAGCAAGTCTTTGATTTATTTTTGATTTTGTTTTTGCAAACGTATATAATTGGAATAAAAACATTAAAAGTAATAAAATATAAAAATGCTTCTGTCTAAAGGTGGCGTGCATATCTTTGCAAAAAATGTTTAATAATGACCCATCCCAAAAAAATGAACTAAAACATGGGATGAAAGCAAAAATGGCCCGGCCTCTAACGTGAACACCTTTATAGGTAGATGTGAACCTATGCCCAAGCAAAATGCACTCAGTCACACTAAAGAGAGCCAGCGAAAGAAGTGGCCCGACCCACTGTTCCATGCTGTAATCTGCAGTGGGTGGCAGCAAAATGTGAATGACACTTAAACTGACCAATGGATGAAGAGAGCTGACCAAAAACCACTGTAAATATGCATATGTGTTTGCATTCAATTATAATATTTTGGGAGAACATGAGCCTGCAAAATAGCTAAATGTCAACCCTACAAATGTAGAATAAACATAGAGCTTTGTGTTACTTCCATCATTGAACACCACTGGGGTGTTACTGGAGGAGCCTTTATGCTCCATCCGTAATCCAGAAACTGTAGACATTATTGAAGTGCTACCCAATCAAATAGGGGTTATTTGCAGAGGGGCGCTTACTATACAAAACTGCGAATTCTTTTGACCTAGTGCGAGGACACTATTTTACTCCTCAAGGCTTTGGGAAGAGACCATGGCCCGCTCAAAAGCTGGGTGGGAAACGTGAATTTCCTTTATTGCAGAAATCACCTATTGGGGGCAAAAAGCCTAACTCAACAAGAAAAACTCCAATCCTACCATTGAAGGTAGGGCATGAGGGACTCCCATAGGTATGGACTGCAGATCCCTCCTGGGCACCTTCATGCTTTTCTAAACGAATCAGGAAAGCACTTGACATATTGCCATTTAAAGAAGACTAAAAAGTGAGCAGTGGATTGCTACAGGAATAGTCCAACCCAAACTGCCAGGCTACAATCGCCATTAATGGGAACACAAGGAACCCTAGACCGGTTTCACAAAATTTGGGCTTCTTCAACATGTTGCAGCTAGAATCCCATGGGACAGTGAGCAAGGGTCCATATCTTGGCATACCCATCATAATTAGGGTGTTGCACTGAGGAAAACAAAAAAGTGATGGGAGAATTACTTTAATTAATATAAGCCACTGGTGATTATGTTGGATCTCAATCTAGTCCATTGCTTTTTGGCCCACCATGTAACCTCAGACAGGAACCAGTCATCGGCAATTCACCTTTTGTCCTGCTCCGTTAGGAATATTCCAGCTTAGAGTACCAGTCCAGGTTCCCTCTGATTGGAAACACACGCATCCCTAGACAGGTTTCGGCCTATTTGAGTGGTAGCTTGAGTCTTACGGCACAGGGAACACATTGCCATGTGAGACCGCAACCCTGCAAAGGCTCGCAGTCTGCATAGCCACATAGTTGGACAGTAGTACAGTGTGCGCCTGCGCTACAGTCTGGGTACCCTCATACTGCCATATGCACCCACGGCTGCAGTGCAGAAGGTCCAGGGTTCAATTCCCACAGCACCCACTGTATGGCACGTTTATGTACATGCAATGGCATACTGCTTAAGATTCTATGAGCTTCTTGCATTTTACGATTTATTTTAATCTTCAAGTAGGTATAGCGCAAAAAACTGCAATTAATAAAGTGCAAAGAATTATTTTATGCTTCTTTCACAGAATTGCTGAGAGTATTTTTGTTTTTGCAGTGCCTATTTTGAATTTATAACTATGTATCCTATCATAGACCAATTCTGTTTAACCCATTTGTCTGTGCTTAGAACACAGCCACCTATGGCCTGTCTGGTTTGTATGAAGAACGGTTAATTCACAGCATTATTGATTGCTAGATGGTCTTAAGAAAGCATGTGTTTGTGAAAGGGACACAGTGACTGTGAATACCTCGTATTCATTATTTTTTTATTTAAACTTCTATTTGAACAGTAATTGACATGAATCATTTAAAAGTCAGGACAATATTATTTAAGACACACAGTATCCTCATTTAAACCACAATTCATTTAAATGTTTCTCAGGAAATTATACCATTAACTGGGCTATGCAGGTATAAAACAATAAAGGTATTTTTTTAAGAAAACTTGAAAAATAAGTACGACATTATTGCTTTCATTAGGGTATGTTCTTTTGTGCTACTTTAAAAAAAAATACCTTTTGTTTTACTGCGTTGTAAAGCCAGAAGCGCAGGTTCGATAGGAAATGGAAATAAATACACCGCATTTCCTCGCCTTGAACATCCTATAGAAGATCAAAAACGCCACCATATTTTTGTTGCCTTAAATACTGTTTTCGTTTGATTTTTTTTTAAGGTGCTATAAAGTAGAACATTATAGACCGGATGTGTCGAGCTGGCCACGACACCTGTTGTGCTTTATAGCGCATCTTAATAAAGTGATGCTTAAGAGAGATGCCAGACCTGGCTCTTATAAGGAAAAAAAAACACCAATAAATGGACCGTAATGCATTTTTTTAGACAAGTCGGCCATGATAAGAGGTTGGCACCATACTGCTTGCATTTGTTTCCTACAAAATGTACTGAAGAGACTTTAGCAACCTGCTGCTATTAAGCCGCCAGCTGCCGACCCCTGCGGACGAAAACACCAGTGTAGATAGCACTGTATACTCAAAGCTAGGATCCATTTTTGTCTTTCTAGTTCTAGCTACACATGCAACTAAAGGCCAGAGGCACTCAAAATGAGACTAAACTGGCATTTGCATATTTTTGTGTGCATACATATTCCAAAAAGGAGGAAGTAAGAGAGATTTATGATAATCCAAGGTCAAAAAGACCATGACCATTTCTTTAGTGGTGTACAAGTCAACTAGCATTTTTTTGTACATTAAGCATCTCAGGGCTGGTTGTCATGCACTGTCTAAATGTCTGATTAGCAACCCATTTCCAGATGTTCACTTGAAATGCAGAGCAAAGAATCATCACAAAAATCAATGCCACAAGAGGACATTTTATAGTCAGGCACTTTGATTATTTACACCATTTCTTTATTTACTTACTTATAATTTCATTTATGTAGGACTTATTAAGAAAGCACCAGACAAAACGTATAAAACAATACAAAAATATTCCCCCTAAGTTACAAATTGCATTTGGATCCAAAATAAGAAAATAGATTACACACAAAGAGACTAAGGGCCAGATGTAGGTGGCAAAATACCGGTCGGTAACGCCGAAATTCGGAGATTTTCAGCGTTACCGACCGGTATTTGGCTGAGTGCAATGTAGGTGAGTTCATACCTACATGCAAAATAAGGAATCGCAAAATAGCGATTCCTTATTTTGCTCTTGCATTTAAGGAATCGGAAATACCGATTCCTTAAATGCAATGTACGTAGCACTAAAAATAGTGCACTTGAGCCTTAAGGAATCGCTAATTACCACCAACTTCAAGTTGGTGGTAATTAGCGATTTCCTTTAAAAAAGCACTTTTTTGCTTTTTCAAATGTGCCATGTGGCACACATCCATGCCCTTAGGGCATGTATGTGCGCCACATGTGCACACATGCACATTTCAGGGGTGCAACAGGGTGTCCTTTGGACACCCTGGCACCCTTGAAATACCTCCGCTATTAGCGATTCGGTAATACCGAATCGCTAATAGTGAATATCTTCCCATTCATTCCTATGGGCCTCCTAGCCCATAGGAATGAATAGCTAAGTATTCCTTAATAACGAATCTCAATTACCGATTCGTTATTAAGGAATGTTAAGGAATCGCTAATATTTTAGCGATTCCTACCTACATTCCATTTAGCGAGTCCTTAATAGCGATTCGGTAAAAATCGCTATTAAGGACTCGCTGAATTGAAGTTACCTACATCTGGCCCTAAGAGTACACAGACGTTCAGAGAGACTTTATAGTATCATCAGAAAAGCAGCACGGAGGAGAAGCTGGGATGGCATTCCCTAAAGTCATTGCCAGGAGGAATAATAGATTACCTTTATTTATTTATTTTATTGAGGACTTTTGCATAGTGGTAGCCATTTCAGTCTAGTAACAGAATTGCTGCTGAGACTTTGAGTGTAGATGAATTTAGAACTGATCCACAATTTAGCATTCTTTAATTGCTACTCTTGTCTAGGTGGTGATCAGTCAGAATGACATCTCAATGGCTCAGGTTTTAGCAATCTCGTGATCTGAACGTGGCTGGATGGTTCCCAGATTTGTGTGTTGAGATTGCTATGGATTCTGAGGCCTAAATCCTCAATTAGGTATACTGTTCTTTTGGCGCTTGAGGATTTTACTGGTTTAAATGAAGCCGGCCTTGGTTGGAATTTATAGATTACCAGATGGTAATAAGCCAGGATACTGTTCCAGTAGGCCCCGCGTCTCTGGTACAGAAGGTATGTGATCCTGTCCTCACTCGTGCCAAGTGGAACAATATCAGGGTGGTCTATATGTGGTCACTTTTGTATGGTATTGTCTTGGAATATCGTGGTCGAAATATCATCCCACAAAAATATTGTTACTTAAACATAGACCAAAATATTGCGGTAGTTAGTATGTACGGATAAGTTCAGATTTACTGTACTTAACTCCACATGCACATACCTTGATGATATATAGATTTTCACAATAATTTTGTAGAACAACATTTCTTTTCTCTATATTGTGACATGTAACTTATCTGTATACATTTAGATGCATTCTTTTTCTATAGATCTGATTTTATATGATTCAACAAGATAGTCCAAAACAAAAAGAGGAATGAGTCATGTATAGGCATTGTAACAATGACTGCAGCACATTGAGAGAACCACAAATTAATCAGGCTAATTCTGAATATGTGGTTCTGTACCTTTGGTGGTGTGTGGGTGAATGTTCTGAAACATCGATTGAAGGCAACTGCTTTAGTCAAGACGAGTCATCACCCAAGCTCAGGCAAATTGCAATAGATTATTGGTTTGGAAGAGAAAGAAGTGTTTTAGGAGAAAGACAACTCAAGTTTGCACCCCTTGATCACCACATTGAGCAAAAGTTAAAAGGTGAGATCTGGGTAGAACATATTTCTTAGATTTTTGCTTTTAGTGTGGGATTGAGAAGCAGACCAAACCATTATGGCCAGTTGAATAGGAACACATGTGGGGTGCACCTCTGAAAAGCAGGACCTCAATTTTGGCTCCACTCAAGCAGAGGAAGCTCTTTTTCATCCAGAGAGGGATGTCATCATCTCACTTTTTACAGTTCACATTAGTGTCAAGAGATGTTAACAAGCCTTAAGCGATTAACTGAATAATATGGGCAGACAGACATGGCGAAATAACAAGTGATAACAGCTGATTGATAAGCAGTGGCGGACGGCACAGATAAGAGCGGTGAGGCGGTGGGGCAGGGGTGGGGGCATGACGGGGTGGGGTGTTTGAAGTCAACAGACGATGGGATAGGTAAAATTAAATAAAAAAATGAATTAAACCACTTACCTTGCGCTCGCCGCAAGGTAAGTGGTAACTATTTTTTTATTTAATTTTACCTATCCCGTCGTCTGTCGACTTCCTCCCACCCCGCCCGCTGCCCCCCGCTCTTACCTGTGCCGACCGCCACTTTTGACAAGGATTGGTAAATTGATACAGATTTTACCCTGTGACATTCATTTTGCTTCCTCAATTAATGTTCCTTGTTCTCTATACCTTTAGCAACAATCAATCACTGTTATGGGTGGGAAAAGTTTTACATTTTGCCTGAGTAGTTGAGTAAAATTGGGAAACTGCACATGGTGAAAATGGGCAAAGTTTATCAACTTTGGCCGATTTACCAAGGTGCAGTTAAAACATACCCACTATTTCTCTAATGACGATTCCATGCACCATGATGCCTCGGGAGTGGGGCACCTTGGATCAGGCAGCCCTGATCCCTCCTGTGAATACTAGTGAAGGGTAGTGGGGAGGGTCGCAGAAGATGGTGCTGTGTGCATGGCTGGCAAAGGGTTGGGGATGGTGTGGCCATCAGTGGTGGTGGGGCGCATAATGGACCCAGGCCGAGCGAGTTGGAATGAGGCGTTGTGGAACTGGGCGGGATGGCGTGTGTGCCTGTGACCCCTTGCATCAGTGGAAATGTACCTCGCTGCCCAGAAGAGTCGCTGCAGCTGTACCTTGTTTTAAAACATTGCTATGCTCGCATTTCTTTTTCTTTTAAGTTGCATGTCAGAAGACTTCGCAACTTTGCACACACCTAGTTAAAATCCATGCACACTAAGGGCCCGATTACGAGTGTCGGCGGTGTGAGAGCAGGCGGTATGCCACCATCACGTCCCTGCATCGCTGAGACTCGCTGTCGCCTGCAAGATTACAACGTAAACTGGTCTGGTGGGCTGGTGGCTTGGCAGTCCCATGGCGGTGCCTTTGAAAAAGGCACTGCAATGGGTAGGCCACACAAGGTTCCTGCACGACATGGACTAAAAAGCCCATGCTGTGCAGAAACTGGTGTGCATGCACACAGGGGGGCACATGTTATGCTCCCTTGTGTGCATCCACATGTGGATTGTTTCCTCTCCGCCACGGTATACATGGAGGAGGAACCTCCATGACACTGCCGGCAAAGAAGAAACTCTTAATATGCTTGGCGGGACCGTGGTGGTCCCGCCAAGCATATTGCAGCCTCTGACAGTCGCACCACCTCCAGGGAACGGTGGTTTGCTGGTGGCGGTCCCAGTGCAGTTCGACCGCCCAACTCGTAATGGGGCGGTTGGACTGCCAGTGCGGCGGTGGCTAACTGCTACTGCGGCGCCCCTGCGGGTCTGGCGGTCCTAGGACTGCCAGACTCGTAAACGGGCCCTAAATAGGTGGAGGGAGACGTTCTGGCTTACACAAGATGGAATGTGGTCTTTTTGTTTACATTTCCATTTTTTTTCATACTGACATTTACATGGGAGAGGGGGTGCAGCTGGGAAAAATAAATAGTCTTACATGTTCTGAATTTCAGATGTCGTCCCCCTGGGTTGTATGATGTTACAACGCATTCCGTTGTAACGCATGCCTTTTCCACGCATGCGTTACAACGGAATGCCTTTCCCACGCATAACCTTTACCACGAATATTCCTTTACCACGCATACTTTTACAACGATTTTCGTTGTAAATTCATGCATGGTAAGGGCATACTCTTGGTAAAGGTTATTCCCCCACCCCTAAACCCTTCTTACAAATACCCTCCCCTGCCCTTAAGCCTTAAATCGGACCCCTGCTTTTTTTTTCTTAAATCTAATATTCCCCTTACCTCTCCACGTCGTCTCTTCTCAATGTTCTTCCGTGTTGACGTCGCACGTCGTTAAGAGGAAACGGAAGTGTCTTTCCGTTTCCTCTAACGACGCCGATTGCCTCCCGATTCCCTCCACATAGAATCTTCAACAGGTGCGTTTTTTATTGGGGGGGAAACCCCCCCAAGCCCCCTGTTTTTTTCACGCTTTTTGGGGGGGGGGAGACCCCCCAATCACCCCCTTTTTTTTTTTTAGCCTTTAACACACATGCCTTTACTACGTATCTCGTAGTAAAGGTATGCGTGCTAAAGGCTATTCGTTGTAACCACGCATGCGTTGTAATGCATGCGTGGTTAAGTTATGCGTGGAAACGGCCGCATTGTAGTGGCCGTTTCCCGTCCCCCTGGTGCAATGTGGTAACCAGAATTAAGACGCTGACTTTGAAATCAGGAGTTACAATGTGCAATACAAAAGTAAAATCTGTAATTGTCTTTTGTGTAAAAAAAAAACTATGTGAGAGTATATAAATAAATATTCAATATAACCTGGGATCTAATTTGTCAAAAATGTCTAGTAGTAAGCATGTCAAGGTGAAATCAGTCGCTTGAGTTTTTGTCACAACTTTCTCGACCCACAAAATCTGTGTGATCTTGGGCAAATCAGGTCATCCCCTGTGGGCATTATCTGTCAAATTTGGAAACATTTGAAAATTAAGTAACATCCAATTGATAAAAGGGGACCTTTTTGATATAACTGCACCCAAAGAGGTCAATCCACGCAAGTCCAATACAAATACGCCCATGGATACTGCAGTATGCCCGAGACAGCGGTTATTTGAGCAGCAACTAGAAAAAAAAGATTTTTCTTGCCGGGTTGAGACCAAACCGAGAATGTTTGTTGTCGTAACCTGTGAAATAAAGTGCTTAACGCCACAGAGCTTGTCCCGCTGTCGAGTCACTCCACAGCTTCATTTAGCAGGGCCAGAAAGAGGCCCAGAAAAAAAAATTCATTAATTTTTATTAACAGGGCCGGCCATTTGTTCCCAGTGACAATATTTGACTTGTCGAAATGATTTTCACCTCTGCCACGAGGTGCGAGCACCCCCCATATATCACCCGATTACTCTGAGAGCGGGCAGAGTTGCAGTCATTAGGCAGTGAATTAGAGGAAAGCATGGCGCTATTAATCACAGTGACAAAAGTGTGACCCGGGCCGTGCTGCTGGGGGACTCGAGCTGGAGGGAACAGGGAGCACAGCCACGGGGCTGGAAGGAGAACGACCGCCAGCCCCACCCCCTCCGCGTGGACAATCAGCCAACATTTTATTACAATTTATTTAGCTTGCTGAAGCAGGGGAAAACAGAAATCAAATTAGACAGGAGGACAGGAATGTAGTTTCAGTGCAAATTGGTCAGAAGTGTTAGGTAGGGCGACCAGGATTGTTCGATGAAGGGGGGGAAGGGAGGGGCGACGTGGGGGAGATGAAATGTCTCTCAATTATTTCATTATGCGGGATTCCTTTAAAGGAATGTGGAAATGTTAGAGTGATAATTATGGTAATTGTGAACAGAGATGGTTTAAAAAATTGACTTTATGAATGCTAATTTTCAACAGCGGACGAGCAAGTGGAGCAGTAATGTAGTCAAACCAGTGTCACTGTAAGGATTTTGGAGGCCTCAGGCAAGAAATATTCTGGGACAGCTTTGAACTTTATTACCCATGTTCTACTAATAAAAGCACCAAGATACTGAACAGTCAGGGTAGGACTGGCCTATAAGGCAATCTGGCAGTGCGGGAAAGGCTGGCCTGAAAGGTCAGTGTGTGGGCCTGTTTTTTGGTTGTTGTGGGTCTATTTTATTGTATTGTGTGTTGGTTTGCACTTTTCATTCCCCTGATATTACCACAAGCATTGCCTGCAGCATGCACAGATGCATGTTTCCCCATAACTTGCAAAATACATATATAGTGTGTCTTTGCAGGTTCACAATTTGTAAATGTGGACCACTTTTTTAGGTTTTGGATTTGCAATTGGGGAACACTTTTATTTTGTTGCTGGGGCCCATTTTCTGTCCCAGTCCAACCCTGCCAACAATAGTATCTTACACCTTAAAGGTTAAGATAAAGAAACAGAAGTGAGATATCAAAAAAGTTCACTTTCAGAGGGTCCCTTGGAAGGTGGGGACCCAGGGCGATTGCCCACTTTTACCCATGCATAAAAACGTTTCTGATTCAAAAACATAACATATTACAGGATTGTCACTAATGTTTGTGTTTTTGACTTCAAAAACAATCTAACGGTTCCAATTATAACTATGCATTGATCAATGTCCTGCAAAAGTAGGATATAAGGTCTCAAGGAATTTTCGAACTTATTCGGATTTGCTCTCTTATTTAACAAACATTAGGATGAGGCTCATAAAGGGCTATCTTCTTAAGCTGATAAATATCTCAGTAGATCTATTGCTCACTGCTGAGTTCTGTGTGTAGCCTGTAGGTCAGAGGTTGCAGTTCTCGTGGGGTCAACTCAGTGCTTCATCTTTCTGAAGTAGTCAAAATGAGGAATTATTAGCACCCATTTCACTTGTGACAAGAAACCTTTCACTTGGATGCTAGGCTATATTAAGGGACAGTGTTTATAATATTTTATTATCAGTAATCAGCAAAAACAAACACGTGGCAAAAACACGCCTAGAGGTTAACTAAAAAGTCCAAACCGGTGTCATCGCTGTATAGTACAAAAATAAAAGGTGGTTATTATGAAGTGGGTTATTTAATATCATACTGAGAATCATCTCATTTTGCTAGCTGTGGACATGAGGATTCATGTTGCTGTTTAAGGATTTTGCCATGGTATTGTTGGTTCTTTACAGAGGCGGGTATCATATCTTAATTTGGGTGGATTTAGATGTTAACAAAGTTCCAACAGTTATTGACTGCTGTAGATTGGTATTATTTAGCAGTATTGGCAGCGATTGAGGTTTCAAAGTTTGCCATTAGCTACTCAATTTAGGTAGAGGTGTTGATGTAGCGTCATTGTCTCCCTACAAAAATTATTTGACGTTTGTTGATCTTGAAATATTTTTGCCAGGTTGCTGAATGTAGAATTCACCTTCTCAGTCTCTGAGGCATACCACTGTTGCCCTATATTTTTAATATAATGAAACCTTCTTTAAGGGACAAATAATATGCAAGGAGCGTGCTGTTGGTTTCGACAGCTGCCAGCTTTGACTAGCACTAAAACGGTGGAAAGAGCTTTGTCAGGGCTCATATGTTCAAATTTAGGCTTTTGACACTGCGACATATTACATTCGTTTTTTGACCATTAAATATGTCTGATCTTGCACATTCAAAATCTGCTCTTTATTATTTCTTACTCACAGACTCTAGCCCTTTGAGGCTGTAAACAACTGGTTAGCAGATAGCCTCTAAAAGTGCCTTGAACAATTCTACTATTCCTCTAATCTCATGCTGCCCACATGTTGCAAATGGTTATTAATTGGTTCAGATCACTTAAATGATAGCTGTAAATATCTTGTTACTTGTTGCTTTGTTGCATTGCCTACCTTCGGTGACACTTACATTCATCCTGATTCCATTCACGGATTTCAGTTTTTAAGTTCTCTGACCAAATAGGTGTACATTGTGACTCAAGTTGATTTCTAAAATAATTTAATGAATGGACAATACTGTCGGTTAGGTAGTTTTATAGTTCAGCAGAGGATATATTTACTAAAAGAACTACTCTGAAAAAAAGTCTGTGCTTTTTGATTTAAGTGTATACGTTCCATTTCTATGTTCTAATTTTTTGTTTGACCTGTGGTTATTAGTTTCATAGGATGTTGTTGTTTTGAGACGCATATGTTTGAATAATATAATGACATTGGAAACCTTTTATTAAAAAATGTTGCAGTAGGTACTTTCTTTTAATTTTGTTTAATTCTGTTTATCTGTGCCTTAAGTGTTTCCAAGTGTTCTTAACATACATTGAAATGTGAAATGCTGGAAGTGACCAGGATATCAGGGCTTTTATGGGGGTATGCAGATTCATGCCCTTAACATATTACTTGGTTCAGGATCCATCATCTGCTCTGACATCTCACAGTGGGACAGGATAGTGCTGTGAGATTAAGGTTGTTGCATTTAGATAAGGTCATTAAGTAGAGGTTCCCATCTGGCCATATCTTTTGGTTCATGAAAACACAGCTACCTTCAGCAATTCCCAGTAAATGAGCTGCTTAAAAAATGTTCTAGTGCAGATTAAGGTGCACACACATTATGACCATATATAAGAAACACCATCCACAAAGAGTAATGTTGGTCAAATAATAATGTTTCCTATTATTGTTTTTTGAACAAACAATAATAAACAAGAATAACATACCATTTATAGAAAAATTGTTGTGACAGTACATAATCTGTATTGGGCCGTCCCTCGCTCATACACAATCCCGCATATCTATATAAATTTAATGCAATTGTCAAATGTATTATATGATATTTACTACTTGCGTTTACTGCTTAGCAGGTTCATAAGTGCTCAACTTTATTACAAACAGGGGCCGTACGGTCAGGGAGATAAAGGGATTTGTGCTGCATAACCCAATGTAGTCCGAAGGAAGAAGCAAGCATGCAAACTCTGATATAGTTCCACATCTGATCATTTAGTCACTATAAAACATCTCTTTTTTTATCATTGTAACTTAATGACATGTTAATGGAGCACTATACATTCGAATGCCATTCATTTGTCAAATCACAGTCAATGATGAAGAGACAAAATGATATAATTAGTTATTCATTGGAGGAAGGCGTTCAGGGGCGATAGGACACAGGGTTTTATGTTCCAGAGGGAATGAATAAAGTACATAGCAGCACTCTTTTGTCAGTGGACCAGTAAACTTGATAATAGAGGCACTGACATTACAAAAGTTGAGCAAAGCTCAGACGGAAGCTCTCAATTTGTCTTTCAGGATTACCATAGTTTGTGTATGACTTAACTTCCTAGAAGAGGGGAGAAAGCACAATCAGTTAATGCATCAAAGAGGCTTGACGAATAGTGGCAGCAATGGTACTAAGGCCTAATTACGAGTCTGGTGGTCCAAGAACCGCCAGGCTCGCAAGGGTGCGGTGGTGGAGATCCAGCCACCGCCACACCGGTGGTCCAACCACCCTATTACCACTAGGGAGGTTGGACCGCCATTGCACTGCCGCAACCCCCAAGGATTGGCGCAGCGGTCTTGAGAACACAATATGCTTGGCGGGACCGCTGCGGTCCCGCCAAACATATTAAAAGTTTCCTCTCCACCACAGTTTTCATGGCAGTTCCTGCTCCATGGAAACCATGGCGGAGAGGAAACAAAGGGAGCCCTACAGGGCCCTCTTGTGCCTCAGGGCCATGGGGTGCATGCAGGGGGGCACATGTTGTTTCCTCCTGAGTGCATGCACCCCAGTACCTGCACGTCATGGACTACACCAGTCCATGCCATGCATGTACTGTCTTTGATGTTCCCATTACGATGCCTATTTCATAAGCACCACCGTGGGACTGCTAAAGAACCGCCCCCAGTGACAAAAATAGTCATAATCCGGCGGGTGGTGCACACACGGATTTGGTGGTGCAGGAGCGGGCTGCTGGCGTGTTAGTCCCACTCCTGCACCGCTATACTCGTGATCAGGCCCTATGTAGGCATGGGTCATAGCTGGAGGCATGGTGTGTTTGTGGGTGCTGGAGAGTTCTTAGCCGACATCAATTGCTATGTCTCCCTGTTTCAATTGCCTATATTTAGGTTACTGTATGTCACGTTTTGTTATATTGTGTTGTATTGTGTTATAAACATTTAAATCCTCTTCTACCATTAGCATAGAGCCATAGCCCTTTCTCAATCTGGGTGTTTTTTCATATGATTCCGGATTTTCCATAAATTGGTTTGGTATGGTGAATTGGCTAGTTATTTCCTTATAGTACAGTGTGCAGGAATAGTTTAGTAGTTGTTTGTCTTCAAAATAAAAGAACATAAACTCTGACATTTTGTTAATGATGTTAAATTCTTTT
Source organism: Calotriton arnoldi (assembly GCA_963921515.1). Taxonomy (NCBI): domain Eukaryota; kingdom Metazoa; phylum Chordata; class Amphibia; order Caudata; family Salamandridae; genus Calotriton; species Calotriton arnoldi. The sequence continues at coordinate 2,981,063 of CAWUFW010000569.1, forward strand.
ACTCAGAAACTTGTTATATTCACTCCTCTGATCCTGATTGACATAGAAGAAAAACAAAATAAAAAATAATGAAAATATCTGCCAAAATCTTGCTGCCTACTTCCCAAACCTTTCTCAGCCCCTCACAACCTACTTTATCCTTATTTCACAACACTCTAGAAGGATGGTAGCAGACAGCAGGACCCAGCAGTCGATGGCAGTGATTCCAAGTTTAAGAATTACAAATGGTATTTTACAAGCCAGACCAATGCACTGATGCTTCAATACCCATTCATCAAGGAGCGACGGTGGATCAGTACTAAAGACAAACTGTCAATATAATTATGTTGACTAATTAGATGTTCTTCTTACTTGTTAGGCACAGAAGTTTGCAGTCGTCCAATCAGGCTTTTGCAATCACAACTATCAGAAAATGGTACATACTCTTGGGGGCTAGGCTGGCCAACAGTTCCCAGATAAAATTTAAAAGTAACACAATTGAATACGTTTTAGCTGTTGAAGATGCTGGTGAGTTCATCTCTTTTCTAGTCACCTTTTGAGACATCTTGGTGCAGAGACTGCTGCCCACCTAACCGGCCATTGTTTTTTTCACCAATTCAGGTGTCCATTCAGTCAATTAACATTTATTTGCTGTTTTTCGGTTTATTTATTCTTTATAGGGCTGGAAAGACTTGCTCAAAGACAGAGGAAATTATACAAAGTGCACAGATTATTCTGAATAAAATCAGTAGAATTAAATATTTTAAATTCTATCAATGTCTCAATTTCTGTAATTGTAGAACATACGTAAAATTAACATACGTTAGTGATGCACATGTGCAGTATGTTGGAATTGGTGAAATCTCTCTGATATCTTCTCTAATGTCTGCCCATGTCATCCTAATAGAATTTCATTAACTGATGTTTTCTGCATGTTCTGCAGAAGCAGAACTCTAAGGGCCTGATTATGAGTTTGGCGGTGCGGGAGCAGACCTCCACGCTGGTGGCCCGCTCCCGCACCGCCAGACCCGTGTGCCAACCACCCACCAGATTACGAGTTTCCTCGTGTCTGGTGGGCTTCTTGTGGTGGTCCCACGGAGGTGCCTCTGAAAATGAGTACCGCAATGGGAGCACCCCAAAAAGTTCCTGCACGGCATGGACTCTAAAGTCTATGCCTTGCAGGAACTGGGGGGCATGCACACAGAGGGGCACATGTTGTGCCCCACGCGTGCATCCCCATACAAATGAGCAACAGGGGGCCCAGTAGGGCCCCCTTTGTTTCAGGACTGCTAGCCTTTTCATGGAGGAAAGACCTCCATGACACAGATTATGATCCTGAAACTCACAAATGCATGCTGGTGCCGCAGCAACACCATCAGCATATTACTGTGGCCCTGACCACCGTACCACCACCAGGGAATGGCAGTTCCCTGGCAGCTTCGGCGGTGCAATGGCAGTTCGACCACCAAAGTTGTGATATGGCGTTCAGAATGCTGGTGCGGCAGTGGCTGGACCACCACCGTCCCGGCCCGCGAGTCTGGCGGTCCTCGGACTGCCAGATCATAATTAGGCTTTTAATGTCTGCATTCCTGTAAATGTATTTGAATGCCCGGGTTTGTTTGAAGCATTTAATTCTTAAAAGGAAAACGCTTTTTGTTACTCAGATTTATTTAAAAGAAGATCTTACTTATGCAATAAATATGATAATCACTATGGCACTGGCTAAGTGATCGAGAAACATACCAAAAACTGAATTTGACGTCAGTTAAGCACATCGATGGCCAGACCGTCTCTCTTGCTCTTTACTCCACAAACCTGTTCCCAATCCCATTACTATACTGTTTCTATCTCTTTAAGTTCACTTAACAGCGGCATTCTGGGTCCTTAAAAAACCAGTTGTTCGGGCTCTTCCTATACTTCCCCTGGGATACACTCTTCCACTGTCTCCTTTTGCAGTGTTTGCATGTATTTCTCTGGGACAGTCAATTATTTTGCAGTATCGACCACAAATGAAGTACATAATTCCCAGGTCAATTCAAACTGTTGATGAGAACCCATTGAAATTCTGAGAGCAGCCTTTGCATTTGCGGACAACGATCTTTCCTTCTCATTGCATTGCAGTGCAGTCTGTTGACTACAATGTTAGCATTGAGTATGCACCGTGGACCAAATTCACAGATCATTTTGGTTCTTGTAGATGAGTGTGCATGGATCTCCTATACACAAGCCCAGAATGATTCACTAAAGCACAGGAGGAGACCAGGCTGGTCACTTAAATGCTTCGCAGCCTGTTGTAGAGCAGACCGCGTGGAATACTAATGCAGCGGACAACTGCAACTTCAATTTTCATTGGCGCTTATTTGACTGATGGGAGTGTGGGGGAGCTGAGGTTAGCCCTTCCATGCAAGAAATCAGCATACTATGAAACTTTGTAGGATTTATATTGCAAATTATAATTTAAATTTGTGAAATGAACACTCATATGCTGCGTGAGCCTTGGTGGACACCAGACTACAAGTGAGTTCAAGAGGACATATTTGTTCCTGGTCTTTACTGCGCCTCCACAAGTCTTGAGTCAATTCAGAAGAAGAACAGGTATGGAATTCTGTGAGAGGCCACATACCTGGGCATATCCCAGGGGCGGCTCCTCCGCTAAGGCGGAGGAGCGTCACCCCACTGCTCGCAGAGCAGAAAGAAAAAAAAATGCCAATAACCTCGTTATTATCATGTTATATTTCTTTTCTACAGGGCTGGGTTAGGGCAGGCTGGGGCTTGGGTCAGAGGGAGAGAAGTGGTTTGCACTCTCCAAGTGCGCATGACTGCTTGGCTGGCCATCTCGGGCCAGCCAAACAGTTATGATCACTTTGCATCTTCCCCACCAAGCTGTAATGCACAGAATGGTGTGGAACATGCACAGGCTCCCTGCCCCATGGTACTCAGACCAATTACAGCGCTGCATTGCAGCATTGTGATTGGCTATGGGAAGCCTGGGTGCCTCCTGGTTTTGACCTCGCCAAGATGAGCGGCAACCCGATGGAGAGACAGTGACCGTTTAAAAGGTAAGTGCTTATCTTTCTTGCACCCCCTACTCCGTCACCCCATTCCCTACCACCCGCCACTGGCATATCCGTATGTGAATGAGGGATGGACCTGCCTGTTTTTCGTGGCCCAACCCCAAGTGTACATTCTAGATATCCAAATAATTATCTGCACCATTGACGTTGCACACACATACATATTATTATTGTGATTTCTCTCACACACACTTTTTTTTTCTAATCCACACAGGATGGAAACGAAAAAATGAGAATCGGGTCCGAAGATGAGGTGAAATTTGTAGAATATTTGTTCACAACTAACTCCTCCAAACGCCTGGTAGAATATATAAATATGATACAGTGTCACAGCTCATCATCATAAAATAGCAATAAAACACTCAGTATCACTTCTACACAACATAAACCATTTTTTCCCACAACCATGATGAAGTGTTTTAGCTGTTTTAAAAGAACAACTGCGGAGGGGGTGGGGGTGGGCCACAGGAAAAGCCCCCTCCCCTTCCCCCCAATGTGACGTGAACGCTTTTGGGAAATGATTATCTGCACAGCAGTGAGTCAGCACACTTAGCTCTGATGAAAGCAGGAAAGAGCAATATGTGTGACCTTTCGTGATCTCCTGCTTGCACATACCTCCTAGAACCCCTCACTTCATCAGGTCAAATCTTACCTTTTCTCCATTCCATAACCTCTGGAATTGCTAACACTCTTGCAATCCCTAAGCCACTGAAATAGAGGAAAGACTAGAATATCAGCATCCACATGATATGACCATGGAAACCGAAGTAGGCCATTAAAGCCTGCACGTATTCCAACGCACATACATTTACACTTCAGATATTTCTACTCTTTGCCTGACATGCAATGAATAAAGTGTAAAATATATAGATAGAAATGAGTTATGCTTAGAGTACTCTGTGATAAATATTGGGAATTAAGGAGCCACAATACCTTCACTGAGAACCTGCCTTTTGCAGAAATAAATAGTATACCAGAGAAATAATTTTTAACATATTCACATAAGTTGATTTAAAGGTTAAAGTTTAAAACTGTTCTCGTAGGAGCTGTGTACGATATTTTCAGCTGCCTTTTCCACAATGGTAAAATCACTAGCTTATAAATATGTGTATTTGTATTTGTATGTGGTTCTGTGGCGGTATGCACCATCTAAAGCAACATCAGGACAGCAGAGAGCCAATATATAAACGACTTGGGGGCCGATTTCGATGCGGTCGGAAATGGCTCCGACCGTTGGTCGGAGTCGTACCAATCACATCGAAATGTCCCGTTCGGATTCCTTTCCGACTGACCCATTATGATGTGGTCAGTCGGAAAGGAATCCGAACGGGCTTTCAGAATGGCTTGCGACCGGCTCGGAGAGCCCGTCTGCCATTCGGAAAGGGGCCAGTAATCCCAAGGGCGACTCTTTCCACCTGAGGGATTACGATGGCAGATTCCTACAGCCTTTCTGTGCCGGCCTTTTCGACACAGAAAGGTTGTCAAAATCTGACTTTGGGGGCCCCGAGCTGGGTCCCCATGGGTGCAAGGCCTCCAGATGGTGGCTGAGGGGGCACCTGTTGATCCCTGCACCCGTGGCAGGGTGAACTGCACCTCAGCTCTTTACAATGAGAGCATGCATTCTGGTCAGAATGCATGCTCTCATTGTAAAGAATAGGATTGCGACTGAACAGTGTTCGGTCGCATCCTAATTGCTGGTTTGGGACTGCCGACAGGAGGTCCGTCGGTCCCAGTTACAGATCAATGTCGGACGGACTCAGGTCCGTACGACATCCAAATCGGCCCCACTTAGTTAATAAGTGCCAAGAAATGTGGAGGAAAGAAACTGATCAACTGAAATTTTTGGTGGAATGGACAATTTTCTCAATCAGTATATTCTGAAGTAATATAGATGTTTTAATAAGTTTCCAAAACCGAGATGGTATTTTTTCAATGGAGCTAAGATAGTCAATGGAAGCTGACGGGTCAATGCCAAATCTTTCACTCTTGCAGTTCGTACATGCTAAATTTGCTAAACAGTTGTATCTAATAATGAAGCTTCATTTTGGTGCAATCCTTTATAAGGATCATTGCCAGGAGCAAAGGGTCATAAAAAGACAATGTCTTCATAGATCAGTAGTCAATCCTGCCTTTTCTGCATGAGATTTGGGTAGGTGAGGCACTGAAGGCCTGCAGAAACTTCTTGTTTCTGCAGCAGCTGATGTATTCTCAATAGTCTAAGGCCGGATTAGTGACAGAATATCGCCGAACAAATATCGTGACACAGAATATATAATCGCATCAAAAATATCCTTGACACAAATTTCATTTTCCTATACTTATAACGGTAAGTACAAAAATATCGATTAAAAAATATTGTTTACACTAATATCGTTAAAATATGACAAAAATATAGTATTTCAATAAATGCATAGTTTAACAAAGTAAAACTTAAACATTGTAATACATAACTATAATATAATGTATATTACATAAATTTAAGTAACATTTAATATAAAAAATACATAAATACTTAGGTAAACATGCACACATAAAACATATGTATTTGTAAGTTTTATATTCATATCTATAAAAACAACTAATATTAAATATATATATATATATATTTTACATTATATTAATTATTATTTTTTTTTTAAATGTACTAACATAAAGGAATATACATGCATAAATATATTTATTTATATATGTATATATATATATATATATATATAAAAATACATGAACATTAAAAAATAAAAACATGAAAACAAATAAAAACATTAAAAAACACAATTACTAAAAATATTAATAACAAAATAAAAAAATCCACATATATGTACAGATAATATAAAATGTTAAAAATTAACAAATAATATCGCATAAATTTAAACAATAATAAAAATAGAGTAAACTTTGTAAGAAATGGACATACTATTACCAATGCAATCTGTGCAACAGTAGTGAAAGCGCTAGACTCCTGAGGGGTAAAATGTATTATTCCCACTCCAGTCTGTGCAACAATAGGGAAAGCATTAGACACTGGAGGGCTAACATTTACTATTCCCACTCCAGTCTGTGCAACAGTAGGGAAAGCATTGGATGCCTAAGGGGTCAAATTTACTATTCCCATTCCAGTCTGTGCAACAGTAGGGAAAACGTTAGGCATTGGAGGAGTAAAATGTTCTATTTCCACTCCAGTCTGTTCAACAGTTAGGAAAGCGTTGGATGCTGAAGAGTACAAATTGACTATTCCCATTCCATTCTGTGCATTGGAAGATGGAGGGGTAACATTTACTATTCCCTCTCCAGTCTGTGCATAAGTAGGGAAAGTGTTGGACGCTGGAGGGGTAAAATGTACCATTGCCACTCCAGTATGTACAACAGTAGGGAAAGCGTTGGACGCCAAAAGGATAAAATTTACTATTCCCACTCCAGTCTGTGAAAAAGTAGGAAAGCGTTGGACACTGGAGGGGTAAAATGTACTATTCCTACTCCAGTCTGTGCAACAGTAAAAGATGTAATTCACTTCAAACACATACCATATTTTAATAACTCTCTTAATTGTCCAAAAACATCAAACTATTACTATAAAAAATATACATAGATTAAAAAAACTATTAAATAAAGTTAATAAGTATTCAACAATTAAATAATTAATTAAAAATTAAAAAATCTGTTATTAATCAATCATTTAATTCAAATACAGCATTATACTCCCACAAGCATAGCAACACAAAATGAAATAGAATAGAATAAAATAAATAACACAATTAACATTAAGAATATATAAACTAATTATCAATAAATTATAAATTATTTGTCAATTATTTCTAATACAATAACTTCTCACCTTAGTCTCCTACAAATATAGAAATATGAAATACAATTTTAAAACAATTTCCATAATTATTAATGCATTAAATATTTAATTAAAAATTAATAATTAATTGATCACTGATCACTGCTTAATTAACTTCCAAACATATACCCATACAAACTCAACAACCCACAACAACAAAATAACAAAAACATATATATTTTCACTGTTACCTAATTAGTTATCTATTATCTAATTAATAATAAACATTTAATTAATAATGAATAACTTATTACTTAATTTACTTCTCACCCTATACTGCTACAGACAAAATAACCTGCACCTTAAATATAACTTAACAAATAAAATAATCACACAATTTACATAATTAATGATCAATTAACCAATTAATAATAAACAATGAATTAACAATTAATCAATTATTACTTTAAATAACTTCCCACCCTATACCACTACAAACAAAACAACCCGCTCCTAAAATATCACTTAAAATATAATAATACCACAATTCACATAAATGATTATCAATTAAATAATTTATATGAATTAAAAATGTATAATTAATTATATTTAATTAACTTTCCACCCTCTACTCCTGCAAACCTCACAACCCACTACATCACTATAACTTAATATTAACAATTAAATTAAAAATTATAAACAGGATTGTGTAATGCAAATATTGCACTTTGTAAGTGTCTTAGTTCTTCATCTTTTATGTATAAAAAAGATGAAGAACTAAGACACTTACAAAGTGCAATATTTGCATTACACAATCCTGTTAATACACATGGAGGAAATGCAAGTTATACATAACGCAATCCCACTGATACAACATGGAGAAAATGTCATCCCACAAAATAACCCTCAAGATGACCAGGTAATTTTTTCTCCCTCGCAATGTGACAAACTTGTGCCTCTGGGTTTTCTTTGACCTTCGTCAATCACTTCACTCCCCACACCTCTCCTGCATGTTTCAACCACACAACCTGGAATCCTACGTTCGACCTCTGGGCACACATTATCACCAATCTTGTAACCATTCACATTGCCACTTGCACAATTCTTTGCCTCACAATCAATACCAACGTTATCACAGCAACTTACAAGACATCAATTCCAGACCTTGGAGGAAATGCACATTATACATAACGCAATCCCACTGATAAAACATGGAGAAAATGTCATCCCACCAAATAACCCTCAAGATGACCAGGTAATTTTTTCTCCCTCGCAATGTGACAAACTCGTGCCTCTGGGTTTTCTTTGACCTTTGTCAATCACTTCACTCCCCACACCTCTCCTGCATGTTTCAACCACACAACCTGGAATCCTACGTTTGACCTCTGGGCAAACACTATATCACCATTCTTGTAACCATTCACATTGCCACTTGCACAATTCTTTGCCTCACAATCAATACCAACGTTATCACAGCAACTTACAAGACATCAATTCCAGACCTTCCCGTTCTCAAGATTAACAGCACTTCCTAAAACCTTCACAATCTTCAAGGGTTCCGACCAACGAGAGGTACCCTTCTCCACAAAAATAGGGCTGTTGAAGAGGGAATTACAGTGACCTCTCCTGTACAGAGTAATAGCTCTAAGATGGTCTATTTGATGGTTATATCCAGAGGATATACACAGTATTTTGTGTCTTTGTAACACAATGGCAATTCTTTACAACAAGTCTGTTTATCCGTTGCACATATCATGTGGCTACTGTGTAACTCTATACTGTATAACACTCAAACACGTTACTGGGTAGCAGGATTGCATCGTGTCAATCATCATGCAAATGTAAGACTAGTAAGGCCCATGGAACCTGCCAAGAATGATGGTGGTAGGGAATACCAAAGCAAGAATATAGATGGGCACAACATCGTAACCAAAATATCGAAAGAGCAAATATCAAAGAAGTTCACAGAGGGAAGAAGTATTTATTTACCATCTATTCTTAACTCTATATCTGCATACCTTGAAGATATATATATATATATATATATATATATATATATATATATATATATATATATATATATATATATATATATATATATATATACATACATACATACATACATACATACACACACACATACATACATACATACATACATACACACACACATATATATATATATCCTATTGGTGGTCGCCACTAGGTAGTTATAGTTGGGTCAGCTGTTCCATAGGAAAAGTGCTAATAACTTTGGCACTGTTTGATGAATAGCTATGAAACTTTCCAAAAAGGTACTACTTGTTGGCTAATTTGTGCATGGCAAGTTTTGGGGTTATCCGTCAAGCAGTGGCTGAGAAAAACGGGGACTCAAAATGCACAATCCCTATGCATTTTTCATAGACTTTTTTAGACAAGGCTATAGCAAAAACTGCTGAACGGAATTACACCAAATTAGCAGGAAGCTAGATCTTTGTCCGCAGATTGTGCTTTTTGTGATTTGATGTAAATCCGTTCAGTAATTTTTGAGAAATTAAGGTAAGAAAATAATTGTATATCTAGAGGGTTGGGCCCATGAGAGTCTCAAGAGATTCTCGCAGGAACGCTAGTTTAACAATGGAGCATTCTGATTAGTCCAGATAGCTTTATTTCCCTTGGGCCATTCAACTCCTGTGAGAGTCAGGCTCCCACAGGAGCAAACGCTGTGATTGACTGCCAGCAGTATGAGAAAAATGTTGCTGACAGCCATTATAGGTCTCATTGACTTAGTCCCCAGTCCTGAAATTAAAAAAGAAAAGTAGTATAAGGGGGCAGGGTAGGGATACCCTGACACCTTAGACCACTGGATGGGGACCCAGAGGAACCTCCCAGGGTAAAAAAAGAAAAGAAATCCAGAAAAAATGCTGCAATCCCACTGGACTCCTGTGGGATGGAAAAAACAAAAAACAAAATGGTGGCCCGGCTGCATTTACTGTGTTTATGCCTAACGGAGCCCCTCCCCCCGGGACTGTATTCATAACAGGGGGAGGCTGCAGGGCCCCCTTCCCAAGGCTCCAGAGGCCCCACGGAGCCCACCCCATGGGATGACAATTAACAAAATGGGTAGGGGGCCATGCCTCAAGGTTCAAAAGGCCTGGGGGAGCCACCCTAAGTCCCGAAATTTAACAAACCAGGGAGTGAGGCTGTACGGCCCCCTCCCCAAGCCATCAGAGGCCTCAGGTAGCCCACCCCCTGGGGCCGATTACTTTAAGTGAGGGGCCCCTATCCTCCAGGCCTAGCTCACTAACTATGTCCTGGGGAACCCACTCCCAGCCACTGGGAACAGACGTTTAGTCTGTTTCCTTGTCCGCACTGAAGTGGGCAGGAAAACAGATACAAATATTCCTCCCTCCCCGAGGGAGTGGAATTAGTATCTGCTCCCTCCAGGTGGGAGCAATGCCAGCTCCAGCTGCATGTAGGAAGACGGTTTGGGCTGTGGGGGCATTAGTGCTCCACCTGCAGCCTTTACAAAATGCGGGCCCAAGGGGATTGGGATCCTTGGGCCGATAGCGGCTCATGGAGGGGGGCTGCGCGGCCCCCTCCCATTAAAAGGCTCAGGAAGGGGGGCCACGCGGCTCACTCCTCTATATTTTTAGAAATGGCCCTAGGGATGAGGTCCCCTGGGCCTAACAAGGCGTGCGGAGGGGGCAACGTGGCTCCCCTCCTCTTTATTTAAATGAGTGGTCTTTGGAGATGGGGTCCCCAGGGCCTAATAAGGTTTTAGGGGCCATGCTGCCCCCCTTGCCCTTTAATTTAAAAAAACTGGCCCCGGGGATGGGGTCCCCAGGACCTCATAAGGCTCTGGAGGGGGCTACATGGCTCCCCTCCACTTAAAAAAATGCCCTGGGGGATGAGGTCTCCAGGCCCAAATATGGCTTTGGGAGGAGAGCCACACGGCCCACCTGCCCGTAAAAAAAAGGCCTTGGAGAATGAAGTCCCCAGGGCCTAATAAGGCTGGAGGGGGCACTTGGCCCCCTTCCCCTTTACAAAGCATAAGCCCTGGTGTACTAAGGGCCTAATGGGCTTAATTAGGCTCGGGGAGTGGGGTGTCAGTGATGCCCTCAATGATGTTATTCGGGATATCATCAGTGATGTCAAAAATGATGTCATAGAACACCTCATAAGTGATGTATTATGTGAGGTCATAAACAGCGCATGGCGGGGCGCAAGTTTTAGTAAGTGGTGAATTTCTGTGCTTCTTTTAGTTCCAAATGTTAATGCTGTCACTGGCAAATTCACCTAATTGTAATGTTACATTACTCTTTAATTTTGGCAGTGAATATATATATATATATGTATATTACCTACCAGTACGTAGTTATAGTTAAGACCATGATTCCATAAGAAAAGCGTTTTTGACTTGCCTATATCTTTGGTGTCGTTTCACGAATATTAAAACATTTTTTTTAAAAGTGCTCAGGTGAATCTTGTTGAGCACGGAAAGTTTCGGGGTGATCCGTCAAGCGGGGGCCGAGAAAAAGGGGGGATAAATAAAGTGTGTTTTCCATGTTAATTCCCATAGACTCTTTAGACACGTCTACAGCCTGAACCACTGGGTGGAATTACACCAAATTTGGTAGAAAGCTAGCTTTTGCTCCACAGATTGTGCTTTTAGTTATTTGGTGTAAGTATGTTCAATTGTTGCTGAGAAATTTAAGGAAATGAAAATTTGTTTATCTGCGATTGCAGATAATTTGTGATGAATTCATTACAAATCGCGAACGCATGCGCCAACAGAAATGACGTGATTGGCTGGCCTCAACCTGAAGAGAGAGTTTGGGTCACCATTTTAGGTTATGGGGTCACTCCTCGGAGCTGAAATGAAATGGGGAAACTAAGCATAAAGGGTCAGGTTTGATGCGTCCTGACGCCATGAGAGGAATATGAGGATCTTTCAGGGACTTCACATGTGTTCAATATGATGCTAACAAGGGCTTTTTTCCATGCACAATATTCGCAAATTCATTGCGACCATAAGTACGGCTCCCCGTATAACATTGTGATAAATTCGCGAATATTGCAGCAAAGAATTAAAAAAAATATTGACAGACCCACTCAGCAAATGATGCACCCACTCTAAGACCCACTCAGACACTCAGGCACCCACTTACAGACCCTCTGATACACTTACACACCCACTCACAGACCCATTCAGACACTTATGCACCCACTGACAGACCCACTCAGAGACTCACACACCCACTCAGAGAGCCATTCAGATAGTCATGCATATACTCAGAGATGCACTCAGAGACTCACGCACCCACTCACAGACCTACTCAGAGACTCATGCACCCACTTCCAGACCCACTCAGACACTCATGCACCCACTCACAGACCCACTCAAAGACTCACGCATCCACTCACAGACCCACTCAGAGACTCATGCTTTCACTCACAGACCTGCTGAGACACTCATGCACCCACTCATACACCCACTCAATGACTTAAGCACCCACTCACACATCCACTCAGAGACTCATGCTCCCACTCAGAGACTCACACACCCACTAATAGACCCAATCAGACACTCATGCAGTTACCCACAGAGTGATTCACACACTCATGGAGGTACTCGCAAACCCACTCTGACACCCACTAACAGACCCACCCAGACACTCATGCACCAACTCAGACACCTACTCAGGCACTCATGTGCCCACTCACAGACCCACTCAGAGACTCACACACCCACTCAGAGATCCATTCAAATACTCACACACACACTCAGGGATGCACTCAGAGATTCACACACCCACTCACAGACCCACTCAGAGACTCATGCACTCACTCACACACCCATTCAGACACTCATGCACCCAGTCACAGACCTACTCAGAGACTCATGCACCCACTTACAGATCTACTCAGACATTCATGCACCTACTCACAGACCCACTTACAGACGTATGCACCCACTCACAGACCCATTCAGATACTGATGCACCCTCTTACATACCCTCTCAGACACCCATTCACCCACTCACACACTCACTCAAAGACTTATGCACCCACTCACACACCCACTCAGAGACTCATGCACCCACTCATAGATCCATTCAGATACTCATGCACCCACTCAGAGATGCACTCATAGACCACCTCAGATAGCCACTGACAACCTCCCACCCCCACTCAGAGCCCCCCCACGCACACAAATACACCCACTAACAGACCCGCACAGGTGCTCACACAACCATTCTAAAAAAACAAAGGTTACAAGGATATTATAGTTAGGCTCAGATTTCACTCGTACAAAACCATAGAAATTCAGCAGTTATAGTTACCTGAGCTAACTATAACTTATGCCCCCGCAATGCAATGCTTATGACCTCACATATTACATCACTCATGACATGGTCAGTGACAGCACTGAAGACATCACTGATGACATCTCAAATGACATCACTGATGACATCACTGATGACATCATCCACAGAACTACTCACACATTGACTCACACCCCCACAACCTCTCATACACCCACTCACACACCCACACACCCACTCACATACCCATTCACAGACCCACACATGTAATATCACAATCACTCACTGATTCAAAGAGCCACTCACACATCCACTCACTCATACAGCCACTCACACAACCAGTAACTCACCCATACAGCCACTCATGCACCCACTCACTCACCAATGCAACCACTGACATATCCAGTCATACAGACATACAGACACTAACACACCCACTCATACACCCATACAGCCAATCTTACACTAAGTCAGTCAGCCATACAGTTACTCACATACCAACTCACTTACTCATAGAGATACTAACACATGTACTTACTCACCTATGCAGCCACTGACACAAGCATTCACTCACCCGTTCAGTCATTCACACACCCTCTCACTCACCCATACACCACTTATGCACCCACTCACTCACCCATAGAGCCACTCACACACCCCATCACTCACATATACAGTCTCTCACATACCCACTCACTCTCCCATACACAACTGACACACCCACTTACTCACCCACACAGCCACACACACAGTCACTAACTCACCCATACAACCACTCACACAGCCTCTCACTCACCCAGACAACCACTCACAAACCCATAGAGCCACTCAGAGACATACTCACACATGGATACACACTGTCACACAGCCACTCACCTAATATGTGCTACAAATAGTATAACTCATTAGTAGTACACAAACAATTCTCATTTAACTTTTATAGTAAACTTTATGAAAACACTCACAATCACTGGATGATGTCATCAGTGATTTAATTTGAGATATCATCAGTGATGTCTTCAGTGACGTTACAGACCATGTCATGAGTGATGTAATATGTGAGGTCATAAGCAGTGCATCGCGGGGGCGTATGTTATAGTTAGCTCAGGTAACTATAACTGCTGAATTCCTATGTTTTTGTATGAGTGAAATCTGAGCCTAAATATAATGTCCCCGTAACCTTTGGCATTTTCTGTGAATTTCTAAGGTTTTTTTTTAAACTCTTTTTATTGAAGTGTGCTCAACATCCAATACATCTAAAGTACAGTTGAGTATGGATGTCCAGGCCATATATTCCATATAAAGCAATCATTACATCTAGATTAATGAAGTTATAAACACAGCGAGGTAACATTCTCGTCTCGATCTTGCTCTCGCTCCCTATAACCCTCAGTAGGCCTGCCAATACCCCCAAATCTTCTCCCATTTCCATGGGCAACCCCTACTCAGGTATATCGTGTGTTCCACTTGCCTACAATAGTCCAAGTCAGTTTTCCACTCCGTCACTCTCGGGGGCAGCTACTACCCAGCTCTTTGTGATATTAAGTTTTGCTACCACCGCGGGGTTAATGTCAACCATATTCTTGTATATCTGGGCCAAACTTCTTCCCCCGTATTAAGTAATAAGAATCACTTGGGCTTCGATATTCCTGAACCACACCTCCTAGAGCCTGTACCTCCATATGGCCGAAGACAGTCTTGATACATTCACAACTGGATGTGGCATGGGCATACTTATATTTTCTAAATAACCATGGCTCACGTCGAAGAGTGCTCTCCTTCCCTTTTGTTACATAGAAGTTTAAATGCTGGTGGTGTTCATTGAGTAGAAAGTCCATGGAATAGCATGACATTGGCCAACAATCTCATACAAATAAGTAATGGAAGAGGAGAAAGAGATGAAGCCTGGGTTCCACCACAGATTTTAGTGGAATTTTGAAACATGCATTCCTCTGCCTGCACTTGCTGCAAGCAATCGGGGACAAATTATTCTAACTAATATTTTCTGACCTAGCTGGACTTCCTTTTTGCAGCAGGAATCTCATTGTGGGAGTTTTGCACAGTCTTGATTGAACGAAAAAACAAAAGTTGTAGAAGTAGATGTATGTTTTGCTTTGTCGTTGCAATACTCGCAAATGAAAAACCATCAAAACACATATGTCAAGGTATAAAATTCACAAACCAGACGTTGGCCGCTTCCCCGGTTAATGTTCCCTATCCCAAATTCATTATTTTTTAGTATCTCAATATTATTTTTGATTTGTGCCACAATTCCTCCATACCTCTTTGCCAGAATATTAGCACAGTAAAAAATGAAATAGTCCAATTTAACTTGGAGTTTTACAGGTAAATGCCATATTGCATCCTTCTTAAACATAATGTGATTGATCATTGTGCGAATATGGAATATATTTAGAACAAACTATGGTTATAACAAGCAATACAGACATTTTAATGTGGAGTTTGCCCTCGCATATTTTTCCAATTATATGTATTCCCCTGCTTGAGTTAAACTCGAACAGACCTGAATCAGCATCATTAGCATAAACCACAAGAGAATAGAAAACAGTATTTTAACATTCGTTTTGTCAACTATGCATACTGTTGATTGTGTTTCCATATTAATATTGCTACAGTTTGCCCTTATAATCACCAAGGTAGACAGCTTATGTTCTGTTCTCAGATGGACATGATGTTTAAATGGTGTGCAAAATATTGTTTTTACCTGTACTTACAGAAATATAGGAAAATCGATCCCTACAATAGTTATGAATCACACATTATGAGTGAGCGGAAGAGAGGCGATGGTTATCGTGCACAGGGTAGTTTCACTCCACTGCATGACAAAAGGCATTGAGCACGATGTTGGACATTGTAAACAGAGTCCTAGTTGGTCATTTTTTGTTTCAAGCACATCTTTTCAACTCAAAAGGATGCATTGTTAATAAATTCAAAAGCCAGAATTGTCACTTTCAAAGTCTTTCAAAACAACACTTTGACTACTAGCAGTCTAACTCTTGCAAGGGCTGGGTAACATGTCTGCTGGTCACAGTGGGTCTGAACATCTCGCATTAGAGAAACTCTGTCATGGAACCAATATGCCATATTAGAGCTGCTGAAAGTTTAACTAAGAGCAGTGACAGACAGGATGTACAGGTGTGTATTGGAAGCAATTAAAATCTTAATTATTTTTAAATAATATCTACAAAGATGCATAGACAAAGATATCAGGTCTGGCTTGTAAGTGATCAATTTTCTTTGTCACTGCAAGATTATGCCACAAAAATAATAAGAAAGAAAAAGATTGAAACATGCCAAAGCTTAATCACCATGGCCATATGTTTACAATAACATTTTTAAATTAAAAATAACTAATCTCATATCATTTTAATAGAAAAGGATGAGTGTTTCCAAATTTAAAAATTACAAACATCAAAATGCACACCTTATGCGCACATATACCTTTCAGTTATGTATTTCTGAAGACGAGGAAACTTTGCAAGTGATGGAGTAAAAGGCATGGACAAAATACATAATATTTGTAGATATATATATATGTGACATTGCCAACCTTCATTCCGTTTACCTGAAAGCACTAGTTTTATGGTTTCTATTATGTCTATATTGACTTGAAAATCATATTGTTTTATCACAATCAATATAAATGAATTGTCTGATTTTGGCCCATGCTAGTGGATTTATCACGAAATTAAAAACATGTTTATAAAAAACATCTTTTACAATTTGAGTATATGACAACAACCGTCTAGATGTTTACTAATTTTTTAATATATCTGAATAGTTTTGTGAGAATATTTAAACCTAATTTTTAATACAATGCCTGGTTTGCACATGAATGTCAAACAATGTTATGCACTTTGCGGTGATTTGCACAGGATGTTTTCTATGTTCATACACCATGTGATCTATATAAGTTTGTCTTTCAAACTGCAGTGCGTATGTGGTCAAGGCCAGGACTGGCCGAAACACGTCATAACAGCACTACTGCAAACAAACAAAAAACAACTACGAGCAAATGAAGTGGTGTCCACCCCTGATCTTTGGAGGATTCTTACTATTTGATTTCTTAGTTCACATTTGTGATGCAAACCTTGTTACTAGATTTAGGTAGAGCCAAATGGAGAAACCGCAGCCTGGTTTTGGCCCTGGTTCTTACTGACAATTTGCATTGTAGGATGAAATATTTTTTGCTCAAAATTGTTTGCTAATAGCTCTAGTTTAGAGGTGCTGTGAGTTATAGCATTTGTGCATGTACCTGATTCCTGATTCCTTATTATGTCACTTAATATGCCCACTTGGGCGGTGACCTTTGTTTACTGTATGATTATAAAATGTTTCAGTTCACATAAAACTTGTGTTAAATTGCTTTTAGGATCAGGAACAGCAGTATTATCACATGTTGCCATTTATCATGCAAAAGAGTTCCTATTGCCCACTTGGGAGGTGACCGGCCTTTGATTTATTAATCCATTACTTATGTAATTAACAGTGGTTCCATCCAAATTACATGAATGCCCTCTTGGGCAGTGACACAGCCAGGTTAACTTGTGGTCTACTCTTTTACAGTTTCAATTTGATTATATATTATTACCTTCCATTCTCTTTATTACTTTGTCCCATTTATGGTCAATTTGAATGTATCATTGACTCCGGTTTACTAACTTGGTATTCCAAGATGGCCCCCGCAGCCACTTTCACTGCAATGTCCTTTGTTTATGTTTATGCACTTATGATGCTACTTATACCTTTTTGTCACTTCCGCTTTCCACTTGTGAACAAGAAACTTTGTTGTTGAAACGAGTTAAGTGTGCTGCTCAAATAAACTGCAACTTGCAACTACCTGCTGGGAGTGTGCATGCTTTTCCTTTGAGCAATTTGTAAATTGTCATATCTCTTGGTTTTTACACAGCACATATCAGATAATAACTTATTCCACTGGTGCTTTCTCTTGCAGATGCTTCTTCCTGCATTGGGGTCATTTGTGGGACTATCCATGGATAGACCATGTACAATAGAATGGGAGTGGTGTTGAGGAGCTGGATGTTGGGCTTTCCCTGTGGTTGCATTTCAAAGGATGGATGGGTGATTTTCACTTCACATCAATACCCATGTGAATGTGAAGTGTATTAGGGTTTTTAAGGTGCTGATAATTTGACCCTGCTCCTAAGTAGTTTCAGCTTTGCCAGCTAGTCCATCTATTTTGGGTCTTGGTGGTACCTTCCTTGGTGCTACTGATCTGTTTCTGTGACTGAGGGTGTGTGTGTGGTGTATGGTGCTGATTTCATAGCTGAATTTTGATGGTGATTCTAATGTCAGGTTGCTCTGTTGGTGAATTGTACAATCCTTATAAAACAATCTCAATTTGTTGTCTTTGTCGGTCAAAGTGGTTAGTCTGTGATGTGATTGGGTCCGAGCAGCAGTGTTTTACAAGTAGTGCAAATATGAAGACACTCAAACTTACAGTGATTTTTCACTTGCAACACAAATCTCATACTTCATTACTTTGAAGCTGCAGAAGAATGACAACATCCTGCATTTTACCCATGTGTCACAGAGTAAGCATTGGATAAATGTAAAAAAATTAACTACTCAGTTACACATTCTGTCAATTAGTTGCTCATTCATTCATTCATTGAATCAGTTCCTGGGTTGGTCAGTCTGATGGACATACTGATGACCTCTGGACCAGTGTGGCAAACTCACGAATGAGATGGAACAAGTCAATATATAAGGTCTTGTTCTTAACTAAGATTTCTGAATAAAAATACCAGTTTG